>CM061750.1:365729493-366467128 GCA_030979885.1 Lolium multiflorum
GCTTATAGGCGCATGCCTTTTGGTTTATGTAATGCTCCTCCTATAATTTTCAAAGATGCATGTCTGCTATTTTTCATGGCTTTGTGAAAAGATTGTTGAGGTATTCATGGATGATTTTTCTGTCTATGGGAATTCTTTGATAATTGCTTGCGAAACCTCGATAAAGTTTTGCAGAGATGGGAAGAAACTAACCTTGTTCTTAATTGGGAGAAATGCCACTTTATGGTTAATGAAGGAATTGTATTGGGACATAAAATTTCTAAGAGAGGTATTGAAGTTGATAGAGCTAAAGTTGAAGCAATTGAGAAGATGCTCTATCCTAGGGATGTTAAAGGTATTCGTAGTATTTTTGGTCATGCTGGTTTTTATAGGAGATTTATTAAAGATTTTTCTAAATTTAAAAGCCTCTTACTAATCTTCTTCAAAAAGAGGTAAACCCTTTGTTTTTGATGACACTAAAGTGAAGCTTTTTGAAACTCTAAAGAGTGCCTTAACCGCTCCTAGTTGAACCTCCCTATTGGAATCTACCTTTGAAATTATGTGTGATGCTAGTGATTTATGTCAGAGGTGCCGCCCTTGAGACAGCGAGTAGATAAAATTAAATGTTATTCATTATGCTAGTAAAACTCTCAGATGCTGCTCAAAGAAATTATGCTAAAACTGAAAAAGAATTAGTAGTTTTTGCATGTGACAAGTTTAGATCCTATATTGTTGATTCAAAAGCTAAGGCTCATACTCACCATGTCAAGCATTAGGGTCTAATGGAAAAGAAAGATGCTAAGCCAAGGATTATTAGATGGGTGCTTCTTTTTGCAAGAATTTGATTTACATATTGTGATAGGAAAGGTGCCGATAATCCCGTTGCTGATAATTTATCTAGATTGGAAAATATCGCTTATGATCCTGTTTCCTGATAATGATAGTTTTCCAAATGAACAATTGGCTGTAATAAAGGTATTTCTTGTGATAGTCCTTGTACATGATTATGCTAACCTTATTACTCAAGCCACTTTTGCCTCCAACCTTTCAGTCTGCCAGTGATAATTTTTATGATTTGAGGCATTATTTCTTTGGGATGACCCACACTTATATAAAGAAGGATTGGATGGTATTATGCGAAGATTAACTCAGAATATGAACAAGAAGAGATATTGAGTAAGTGTCATGGTAGTGTTTATGGAGGACATCATGCTGGAGATAGAACCACACAACAATCAGGTTTTTATTGGCCAACACTTTTAAAAGATGCAAGGAAGTTTATCTTATCTTGTGATGAATGTCAAAGAGTTGGTAATATCTCTAGACGCAATGAAATTCCTATGAATTATACTCTTGTTATTGAACCATTTGATTGTTGGGGATTTGACTTCCCTTTCCCTTCTTCAGAAGGTAACACTCATATACTTGTCGATGTTGATTATGTTACTAAATGGGTAGAAGCCATACCAACAAAAAGTGTTGATGGTGAGACCTCTTTAAAAATGCTTTTAGATGTTATTTTTCCTAGATTTGGAGTACCTAGATATATTATGACCGATGGAGGTTCTCACTTTATTCATGGTGGTTTTAGAAAACTCTTGCTAGATATGGTATTAATCATAGAATTGCTTCAGCTTATCATCCTCAAACTAATGGGCAAGAAGAATTGTCAAATAGAGAAATTAAATCTATCTTGGGAAAGACTGTTAATAAATCTAGAAAGAATTGGGTTAGTAAGTTAAAGGAAGCATTGTGGGCTTATAGAACTGCTTATAAAAACCCTATGGGAATGTCTCCTTATAAAATGGTTTATGGAAAAGCTTGTCATTTACCTTTAGAATTAGAGCACAAAGCTTATTGGGTTGTAAGAGAACTTAATAAAGATTTTAAACTTGCCGGTAAGAAGAGGTTGCTACAATTGAGTTACGTTCCATTGCGTGATTTTGAGAAGGGTCACGCTGAGCGTCCCCCGGGGGATTAGATTTCTAATCCCCCGGGTGGACAGCCGTTGGATTAGCTCGATTGGACCGTCCAGATCATGACACGTGTCACAGTATACCTCAGTCCCACTTTTGCTACCATAATGTACCAAAGTAGCAAAAAACGGTTCGTTTGTAGCAAAATCAACACAATTGTAGCAAAACACGGTTCTTCCAAAATACACACAGATCTCGTCGGAGACTCGCCGACCTCGCCGGAGACGATGTAGCAAACATGTTGTACTATTGTAGCAAAACAATTCTGGTATTGTAGCAAAACCGATCTCATCGGAGACCTCGCAAAAAAACTCGCCGGAGATGTCACCCGGGAACTCGCCGGAGGCGTCGCCGGAAACCTCACCGGAGACATGGTAGCAAAAAGAATATGCTAAAGTAGCAAAAAAACACGAAAAATGTAGCAGCTTTTTTTTCCTATTGTAGCAAAACCGATCTCGTCGAAGACTCGCCGGAGACCTCGCCGGAGGACTCGTAGCATAGCCGCCGTGCCATGGTAGCAGAGCAGCCGCCGCATGGAGCACCACCGCCGTGCCATGGTAGCAGAGCCGTCGGCCGGTCATAGCAGAAGCCAAAAGCCGACTGTAGCAGCGGCCACCGCCGGTTGCAGCAGGGCCACCGCCGGTAGCAGCAGCACCCACCGCCGTCGGTAGCAGGGCAGCGGAGGAGCAGCAGATGGCCATGGTCCGCGACCCCTGCTGCTACTCCCCGCCGGTAGCCGGAGCTTGGCCTCACCGCGTGGCGGCGGAAGCCTATGGTGGCGCGGCGGATCTGCAGCTTGGGACGGCAGGAGGCAGAGCAGGCCCAAGAGGCCGGCTGCATACAGGCTCTGACGTGGGGGCCATGGCAAGTTCGATTTGGGGCCGGGCGGCGGTGCTCGGGATGGGCCGCTGCAAGGTTTCACTTGGTCCAAGTGAATTAGAGGCGTTGTCGGGATGAGCTGGGCCGGTTCCTATGGTGGTCACGACTGCTTCCTTGTGTCAGATCTATCAAGGGATAACTGGGGGAGGAGGAAGGGATAACGTGGGTGGACCCTGCGCCAGGGATCGTAACGTCAAGCCTCTGGAACGTCGTTTGCTTTCTTTCCTATGAAAATGCTAAACTTTAAGGAGAAAGTTAAGAAGTGGCATGATAGGAAGAATTGTTAAAAGAGAATTTAATGAGATAAAGTCCCATTGTATCGGTCTCGTCAGATTTTTTGCAGGGAAATTACTCTCAAAATGGGAAGGACCATATGTTTATTGAGGAGGTGTATCGTTCAGGGGCAATTAAAATTAGTTCTCTGCAAGGTAATGCCACACAAGTGGAGAATGGACAAAGACTCAAGCATTATATTTCTGAGATTCTTATAATGAAGATATTGATGTTATTCAAGTGATGACTCCAAGCTTTCATCAAAGACCAAATTGACAGCTCTGGAGTTCGACTTTGAATAGGTAACAGCTTTTAGTAATAAAAAGTCCGTGTTTAACTTTCCGAACAATATTTCTGTTGTTATGGAAAATATGAAAAATTGCGAGATCAAACGGAGTGGAGGCGACGCACGAGGGTGTGCCCCCAGGCCGGCGCGGCCCCACCCCGGCCACGCGTCTCCGGGACAGCCCCTCGGCGTCCCGTTTCCACTCGTTTTCGGCCCGGAACCTTCCTTTTGTCGTAAAAATATTTGCTATATAATCCCCCGGATCCCTGGAGGTTATTGTTTTCAGATCTAGAGCCACCATGTCTTCATCGGGAACTCCGAAGGACAACTTCTTTGAGAACGTCGTCAACCCGTATATGAACGAGTTGAAGATGCATCCTAAGGAATTGTTGCTCATAGATGGAGAGTTGCAGATAGAAGATGTTCGGGGACCTAAGGGAGAAGGAAGCTTGGAGGACAGGATGGAGAAATTAGAGCAAGAGGTCTTCACCTACAAGAAGATGGTTGAGCGTGAAGTGGACATCTTCCACAAAATTGTGTCCGAACTCATTGGTGAACACGAGAAGGAGACTGCAAAGTTGTGGAGCGATATCCTCTCACTTCACAACACTACCAACCAACTTCAGGCGCAACTTTATGATGTTTGGAATCAAAACTGTGAGTATGAAAACAGGTTTAAACGCATTAGCGATGCTGCTAGTTTCAGGATTCCCAAGACCAAGATCTGAAGCTGAAGGAGATCTTTAAGAAGCGCGAGAAGAACCCACCACCATCACCACCGAAGGAGTAATTCATCATCGGTATTGGCATTCCCTTGGTTTGTTCCAAGCTTGGGGGAGTGCGATATCACATCATCACTATCTTTATCTTTTACTATCAAGTAGTGTCATATCATGAGTAGGGAAGTTATCATATAAGATAGTTTGCAGTATGTGGAAGTATCTCTCTTAGTTGGTTATCTATGTATCCGTTGGTGTGAGTTATAGTTATGGAATATTAATGAGAATGTCTTGTGTGAATGAATAGGATGCTTCTTGTCCGTATTTTATTTATCGACTTTTCACCCCATAAACATGTGGTCTTGTTCATTGAGTTCAGTTTCGCTGGGGACAAGCGAAGTCTAAGCTTGGGGGAGTTGATACGTCCATTTTGTATCACTATTTTATATCATAATTTTATGATATTCATTGATATATTTCATAGTTAGATAAGTGTTATTTCACCTATTTGCATGCTTCATGATTATTTGAGAATTATTCACCGGAGTCGATTCTGCTGGAAAAAGCGCCGTCAGAACGCATATTTCTTAAGATCAACAATTGACGGAAATTATATAGAACATCCTATTTTCCAAGACAAAGCGTACCCAAAGGAGGGACCGAGGGTCGCCATGGCCCTCCCCCATAGGCCGGCGCTGCCCAGCCTGGCCGCGCTCTTGTGGGGAGGGGGCCCACAGCCCCCTTCGGCCGCCTCTCCTTCGCGTACTGGTCCTAAAAGCTAAGGTACGAGGTTACTGAGAATAGACATAGTCACCTGAGAGACACCCGCAGAGAAAGAGCTCTCCTCAAGGGCAGGAACTGGGAAATTCTCTCCTGAGGGGGAATGACGCCATTGCCACCACATCGAGCCGGACATCATTGGGATCATCATCATCATCATCTCCACCATCTACACCGCCATCTCCACCGCCGCACCTCGTCACCGCTGTAACAATCAGGGTTGGATCTTGATTGTTTGATAGGGGAAACTCTCTCCCGGTGTTGATTACTCCCTGTTATTGATGCTATTGAGTGGTGAAACCATTGACCCAAGGTTTATGTTCAGATTGTTATTCATCTTCATATCACCTCTGATTATGTTCCATATGATGTCTCTGTGAGTAGTTCGTTTAGTTCTTGAGGACATGGGTGAAGTCTAAATGTTAGTAGTGAATTATGTTGAGTAATATTTAATGGTTTGATATTTAAGTTGTGGTGTTATTCTTCTAGTGGTGTCATGTGAACGTCGACCACATGACACTTCACCTTTATGGGCCTAGTGGAATGCATCGTGTATTTGGCTACTGTGGGCTGCCGAGGACAAGAACCCTAACCCCCGTTGGTATATCGATGCAGGAGGGATAGCAGAATCCATAGTTTAAGGCTGTGGTTAGATTTATCTTAATTACTTTCTTGTATTTATGGATGCTTGCAAGGGGTATAATCAAAAGTATGTATTAGTCAAGGGCGGTGCATTAACATAGGTTCACCCACACAACACTTATCAAAACAATGAAGATTAATCAACTATATGAAGTGAAAGCACTAGACTAAAATCCCCGTGTGTCCTCAAGAATGTTTGGTCATTATAAGTAAACAAACCGGCTTGTCCTTTTGTGCTAAAAAGGATTGGGCCACTCGCTAATTATTTCTCTCGCATTTTACTTACTCGTACTTTATTTATCTCCAATATCAAAACCCCCTGAATACTTGTCTGTGAGCATTTGAAGGGGTTAATGATCGGAACCGTGTCAACACCTTCCGCTCCTCGTTGGGACACTTTTATTTATCGAAAGTACTACTATTACACCCCCTATACTTGTGGATATCAATTATCATTGCATTACATATGTCTCAACCAAGTGTCACGTACCTCTATGCCACCTGCACAAAGGTCCAAGGAGATAAATCGCATTTGATTTCTCGATTTTGATAGATCTCAACTTGAGGACATCCATACTGGGACAACATAGAAAACAAATAATGGACTCCTCTTTTTAATGCTTCAAGCATTCAACAACATAATATTCTCATAAGAGATTCTGAGGATTAATGTCCAAGCTGAAACTTCCACCATGATACATGGCTTTGGTTATCGGCCCAATGTCTTCTCTAACAACATGCATACTCAAACCATTCAACTCATGGCAAATCTCCCTTACTACAAGACGAACATGCATAGCAACTCACATGATATTTCTAACAAATTAAGGTGTGATGGTTGATGGCGTCCCCAGAAACATGATTACCGCTCAACAAGCAACTTGAGAAGAACTAAGATACATAGCAACATATTCATTACCACAATAGTTTTTTAGGCTACTTTCCCATGAGCTATGTATTGCAAAGACAAAGGAATGAAATTTTAAAGGTAGCACGCAAGCAATTTACTTTGTAATGGCAGAAAAATACCACATATAGGTAGTTATGGTGGACACAAATGGCATAGGTTTCATTCCTTCAAGATTTTTGATGCACGAGAAGCACTTTCTCGCACAAGGCTTGGCCAGCAAGGCTGTTTGGAAGCAAAAATAAAGTATGAACCGGTACAGCAAAAACTTACACAAGAACATACGTAAGCATTATAAGACTCTACACCTGCCTTCCTTGTTGTTCAAACACTTTTACCGGAAAATATCTAGACCTAGAGAGATCAATCATGCAAACCAAATTTCAACAAGCTCTACGAGTTCTCCACTAATAGATTTAAACTACATGATGCAAGAGTTTAAACATGATCTATTTGAGAGCTCAAAACAATTGCCATGTATCAAATTATTCAAGACACATGAGGCATTTTCTATTTCCAACCAAATAACAACAAGTACAAGTGGCAGCTTTCAACTTTTGCCATGAATATTAAAAGGGAAAACCAAGAACACATGTTCAAATGAAAAAAGCTGAGCGTGCCTCCCCAATAAAAGGATTGGGATTCGAATTTATTCAAAACAAAAACAAAAATAAAAGCAAACATACAAGTAAATCACATAAGATGTGATGGAATAAAAACATAGTTTCACTAGAGGTGACCTGATAAGTTTGTTGATGAAGAAGGGGATGCTCGGGCATCCCCAAGCTTAGATGCTTGAGTCTTCTTGAAATATGCAGGGATGAACCACGTAAGCATCCCCAAGCTTAGACTTTTCAATCTTCTGATCACACCATATCATCCTCCTCTCTCTTTGATCCTTGAAAACTTCCTCCACACCAAACTCAAAGCACACTCATTAGAGGGTTAATGCATAATAAAAATTCACATGTTCAGCATGGACACAATCATTAACAACACTTGGACATTACTCAAAGCTACTGAAATTTAATGGAGCAAAGAAATCCAATCAAACACAGTAAAAAAGGCAATGCGAAATAAAAGGCAGAATCTGTCAAAAACAGAACAGTCCGTAAAGACGAATTTTTCTGAGGCACTTAACTTGCTCAGATGGAAAAACTCATAACTAATGAAAGTTGCCTACATATCTGAGGATCATGCATGAATTTTCGCTGATTTTTTTGATTCTTCTACAGAGAGAAAAACGCGAATTCGTGACAGCTAACAAATCTGTTTCTGCGCAGGAATAAATCTAGTATCAACCTTCTATTAGAGACTTTACTTGGCACAACAATGCATCAAAATAAAGATACAAAGGTAATGCTACAGTAGTAACAAGCACCTTGACTCAAATATAAAACAAAAATTGCAGAAATAAACAATGGGTGTCTCCCATAAGCGCTTTTTTAACGCCTTTCAGCTAGGCGCAGAAAGTGCAAATCAAGTATAATCAAGAGAAGAAGCATCAACATCATAATTTTTCTTAAGAGCACAACTTGTCACAAAAGGTATCTTAGATGCTCTATTATCTAAATTTCCCGTAGTGGTACTAAGGGTTTTATCAATTTTAAGCTCATAATGATTCTTTGGCTTTGGCTTCTTAGGGACATACATGACTTTGTCTCTTTCCACATAAGCTTTCCTTAAACTTAAGAGAAGAAAAAGTTGAACCCAAGGCTCCCATAGCTTCTCTCAAGTTCACCAATCCTATTGGTTTGATTATCATGGATAGCACAAGTTTCCAAGACAGCAATTCTTTCAATTAATTCCTCCTAGGAATTTATCAAGTTTATCAGTATTATCAAGTAATATTCTCAATTTAGTCTCAACACTTGGAAGATTTTTTTCTCTATGGCTTCCAACTTTTCATGACATCCTCAAGAGAGAGATTTCAATTTCAACTTCATTACCAAGTGGTATTCCAACTAGACTCTCAATAATGCAACTAGCTTCTAAATCGGGAGTACCTAGGAAATTACCTCCCACAAGAGTATCAAGAACATACCTATTCCAACTAGATAACAACATAAAAGTCTTAAGAGGATAATAGTGGAGTGTTTCTCTAATGCACCTATGATGAGCATCAATTTCATCAAGTACCTTAAAGCTTTCTCCCTTGTTGCTTAAACGAAGGAACTTTAACTTCAGATTACTCATTTAGCAATAACAAAACAACCAAGCAAACCGAATTAAATAAAGTAAACAAGTAACTAATTTTTTGTGTGTTTTGGATATATAAAGAAAGCAAACAAGACAGAAAATAAAATAAATAAAGACAATAAACAAGGCAAAGAGATTGGATGTGAGAGACTCCCCTTGCAGCGTGTCTTGATCTCCCCGGCAACGGCGCCAGAAAACGTAGCTGCTAGCGTGTAGGCAACAACTTCCTTATGACGGTAAAGACACGTCCGTTAGGAACCCCAAGAGGAAGGTATGATTAGCACAAAGAACAAGTTTTTCCTCAATAAGAAACCAAGGTTTATCGAATCAGCAGGAGATGAAGGCCACGTGAAGGCTGTTGGTGGAGGAGTGTAGTGCGGCGCACTGATTCTGCGCCAACGTGAACCTGCACAACACAATCAAAACTACTTTGCCCCAACTTAACAATGAGGTTGTCACTCACCGGCTTGCTGAAAACAAATGATTAAACGTATGGTGTGGAGAATTATGTTTTCTTGCAGAAACACAGAGAACAAGATTTAGATTGTATTTCAGATGTAAAAGAAAGGACCGGGATCCACAATTCACTAGTGGTGTCTCTCCAACAAGATAAATAGCATGTTGGTGAACAAATTACAGTTGGCAATTGACAGAATAGAGATTCATATACATATCATGATGACTACTATGAGATTTACTTAGGGCATTACGACAAAGAACATAGACCGCCATCCAACATACATCTATGCCTAAAAAGTCCACCTTCAGTTTAGCATCCGCACCCCTTCCAGTATTAAGTTGCAAACAACAGACAATTGAATTAAGTATGGTGCGTAATGTAATCAACACAAATATTCTTAGACAAAGCATTGATGATTTATCCCTAGTGGCAACAGCACATCCACAACCTTAGGGGTTGCTGTCACTCCCCCAGATTCAATGGAGACATGAACCCACTATCTAGCATAAATACTCCCTCTTGGAGTCACAAGTATCAACTTGGCCAGAGCCTCTACTAGCAACAGAGAGCATGCAAGAACATAAATAACACATATATGATAGATCAATAATCAACTTGACATAGTATTCAATATTCATCGGATCCCAACAAACACAACATGTAGCATTACAAATAGATGATCCTGATCATGATAGGTAGCTCACAAGATCTAAACATGATAGCACAAGAGGAGAAGACAACCATCTAGCTACTTCTATATGGACCCGTAGTCCAAGGATGAACTACTCACGCATCAGTCCGGAGGCGGCATGGTGATGTAGAGCCCTCCGTGATGATTCCCCTCTCCTGCAGGGTGCCGGAGACGCATCTTCTGAACCCCCCGAGATGGGGTTGACAGCGGCGGCGTCTCTGGAACTTTTTCCGTATCGTGGCTCTCGGTACTAGGGTTTTCGCGACGGAGAGATTAAGTAAGCGAAGGGCAGCGTAGGGGGGCGCCCGAGGGCCCACACCATATGGCGGCGCGGCAGGGTGGGGCCACGCCGCCCTATGGGGTGGCCGCCTTGTGGCCCTTCTCCGTCTCCTCTTCGGTGTTCTGGAACCCTCCGTGGAAAATAAGATCGTGGGCTTTTGTTTCGTCCAATTCCGAGAATATTTGTAAACTAACTTTTCTGAAACCAAAAACAGCAAAAAACAGGAACTGGCACTGCGGCATCTTGTTAATAGGTTAGTCTCAGAAAATGCATAAAAACATTATAAAGTATAACTAAAACATGTTGGTATTGTCATAAAACTATCATGGAACATAAGAAATTATAGATACGTTGGAGACGTATCACACCTTCTCTTCCCACGACACCATTTTCCGTCTCACTCCGTCCTTCACACCTCAGTAGAATGGTCGTGCCGAGCGCATTTGCACCCTTAATGACTGCGTCCGCACCCTTTTCTTCCACGCCCATGTTCCCCCCGCCTTAGCCATCCTCCTCATTAACCTTCTGTAGGATAACGTAGCATAGAAAACAAAAAATTTCCTACGGCGAACACGCAATCCAAGCCAAGATGCAATCTAGAAGACGGTAGCAACGAGGGGATTGTCGAGACTCACCCTTGAAGAGATTCCAAAGCCTACAAGAGGAGGCTCTTGCTGCTGCGGTAGACGTTCACTTGCCGCTTGCAAAAGCGCGTAGAAGATCTTGATCACGATCGGTTCCGGCGCCACGAACGGCAGCACCTCCGTACTCCACACGTTCGGTTGTTGATGAAGACGACGTCCACCTCCCCGTTCCAGCGGGCAGCGGAAGTAGTAGCTCCTCTGAACCGACAGCACGACGGCGTGGTGTCGGTGGCGGTGGAGAAATCCGGCGGAGCTTCGCTAAGCTGCAAGGGATATGGTGGAGGAGCGGGGCGCTAGGGTTTGGGGAGAGGGCCGGCCACTAAGGGGTGCGGCCAAGCTATGGCTTTGGTGTGGCCGGCCCCCTCCTTGGCTCCATTATATAGGTGGAAGCCCCAAGTGTTGGACTACAAGTCTCCGAATAAGACCCGAACCCAAAACCTTCCATATGGTGGGAAACCTTCCCAAGCTAGGATTCCCACTAGAGGTGGGAATTCCACCTACCATATGGGGGGTGGCCGGCCCCTATGGGGGAGTCCACTTGGGACTCCACCCCACTAGGGTTGGCCGGCCATGGAGGTGGAGTCCCATGTGGACTCCACCTTCCTTGGTGTGTTCTTCCGGACTTTTCTAGAACCTTCTAGAACCTTCCATAGAACCTTCCGAATCATTTTAATACACATAAAATGACATCCTATATATGAATCTTATTCTCCGGACCATTCCGGACTCCTCGTGATGTCCGGGATCTCATCCGGGACTCCGAACAAATATTCGAACTCCATTCCATATTCAAGTTCTACCATTTCAACATCCAACTTTAAGTGTGTCACCCTACTGTTCGTGAACTATGCGGACATGGTTGAGTACTCACTCCGACCAATAACCAATAGCGGGATCTGGAGATCCATAATGGCTCCCACATATCAACGATGACTTTAGTGATCGAATGAACCATACACATACGATACCAATTCCCTTTGTCACGCGATATTTTACATGTCCGAGGTTTGATCATCGGTATCACACTATACCTTGTTCAACCTCGTCTCCGACAAGTACTCTTTACTCGTACCGTGGTATGTGGTCTCTTATGAACTTATTCATATGCTTGCAAGACATTAGACGACATTCCACCGAGAGGGCCCAGAGTATATCTATCCGTCATCGGGATGGACAAATCCCACTATTGATCCATATGCCTCAAATCATACTTTCCGGATACTTAATCCCACCTTTATAACCACCCATTTACGCAGTGAGTGGCGTTTGATGTAATCAAAGTACCTTTCCGGTATAAGTGATTTACATGATCTCATGGTCATAAGGACTAGGTAACTATGTAATGAAAGCTTATAGCAAATAACTTAATGACGTGATCTTATGCTACGCTTAATTGGGTGTGTCCATTACATCATTCATATAATGATATAATCTTGTTATTAATAACATCCAATGTTCATGATTATGAAACTAATCATCTATTAATCAACAAGCTAGTTAAGAGGCTTACTAGGGACTCTTTGTTGTTTACATATCACACATGTATCAATGTTTCGGTTAATACAATTATAGCATGGTATATAAACATTTATCATAAACATAAAGATATATATAATAACCACTTTTATTATTGCCTCTTGGGCATATCTCCAACAGTCTCCCACTTGCACTAGAGTCAATAATCTAGATTACATTGTAAGGTACCTAACACCCATGGCATTCTGGTGTTGGTCATGCTTTGCCCTAGGGAGAGCTTTAGTCAACAGATCTGCTACATTCAGATCAGTGTGTACTTTGCAAATCTTTACTTCTCCATCTTCGATGTATTCACGAATCGAATGATAACGCAGCTTGATATGCTTCAGCCTCTTGTGTGACCTTGGTTCTTGTGCATTGGCGATGGCACCCATGTTGTCACAGTAGATGACTAGTGGGTCCAATGCACTAGGAACCACACCGAGCTCTACAATGAACCTCTTCATCCATACCGCTTCGATGAAGCCTCTGAAGCCGCTATGTACTCCGATTCGTTGAGGATTTCGCCACCGTGCACTGCTTCGAGCTTGCCCAGCTTACTGCAGCACCATTCAATATAAACACGTACCCAGATTGTGACTTAGAGTCATCGGGATCAGTGTTCCAACTTGCATCGGTGTAACTTGTTACAACGAGCTCTTGGTCACCTCCATAACAAAGAAACATATCCTTAGTTCTTTTCAAGTACTTCAAGATATTCTTGACCGCTGTCCAGTGTTCCATTCCTGGATCACTTTGATATCTGCTAGTCAAACTAACAGCATGTGCTATATCCGGTCTTGTACATAGCATGGCATACATGATAGAGCCTACTGCCGAGGCATAGGGGATCTGACTCATCCTTTCTCTTTCTTCTGCCGTAGTCGGTCCTTGAGTCTTACTCAAGACCTTGCCTGGTAACATAGGTAAGAATCCTTTCTTACTTTCGTCCATTCTAAACTTCTTTAGAATCTTGTCCAGGTATGTACTCTGTGATAGCCCTATTAGACGCCTTGATCTATCTCTATAAATCTTGATGCCTAATATGTATGATGCTTCACCAAGGTCTTTCATTGAAAAACTATTATTCAAATAACCCTTTACACTGTTTAATAGTTCTATATCATTCCCAATCAATAATATGTCATCTACATATAATATCAGGAATGCTACAGAGCTCCCACTCACTTTCTTGTAAATACAGGCTCTCCATGACACTGTATAAACCCGAAGTCTTTGATCACCTTATCAAAACGTCGGTTCCAACTTCTTGATGCTTGCTTCAGTCCATAGAATGAACGCTGAAGTTTGCATACTTTGTCAGCATTTTTAGGATCGACAAAACCTTTGGGTTGTACCATATACAACTCTTCCTCAATGTCTCCATTAAGGAACGCCGCTTTGACATCCATCTGAAAATCTCATAATCGAAAAATGCAGCTATTGCTAACAAAATCCTCACAGATTTTAGCTTCGCTACAGGTGAGAAAGTCTCATCGTAGTCAACACCTTGAATTTGTCGGAACCCCTTTGCGACAAGTCGAGCTTTATAGACAGTAATATTACCATCAGCATCTGTTTTTCTTTGAAGATCCATTTATTCTCGACAGCCTTGCGGCTATCAGGTAAGTCTACCAAAGTCCATACTTTGTTATCATACATGGATCCCATTTCGGATTTCATGGCTTCTTGCCATTTGTTGGAATCTGGGCTCATCATCGCTTCTTCATACGTCGCAGGGTCTTCATCATTGTTATCCACAATCATGACATTTAGACAAGGATCATACCAACTGGAGTGGCACGATCCCTTGTCGATCTGCGAGGTTCAGTAGCTATCTCATTTGAAGTTTCATGATCATTATCATTTCTCTCTGTTTGGTGTAGGTGGTACAGGAACATTTTCCGGCACTGCGCTACTCTGATCAACGAGTAGAGATTCTTCAATCTCATCGAGTTCTACTTTTCTTCCAGTCACTTCTTTAGTGAGAAATTCTTTCTCAAGAAAGGTTCCGTTCTTAGCAACAAAGATCTTGCCTTCGGATCTGTGATAGAAAGTTACCCTATAGTTTCCTTTAGGGTATCCTATGAAGACGCATTTCTCCGCTTGGGTTCTAGCTTGTCCGTTGTAACTTTTTACATAGGCTTCGCAACCCCAAACTTTTAGGAACGACAACTTAGGTTTCTTATTAAACCATAATTCATACGGTGTCGTTTCAACGGATTTTGATGGTGCTCTATTTAAAGTGAATGCAGCTGTCTCTAATGCATAACTCCAAAATGATAAAGGTAAATCAGTAAGAGACATCATAGAACCAACCATATCTAAGAGAGTTCGATTACGACGTTCGGACACACCGTTTCGTTGTGGTGTTCCCGGTGTCAATTGTGAAAGTATTCCGCATTTCTTTAAATGCATGCCAAACTCATAACTCAGATATTCACCTCCGCGATCAGATCGTAGAAATTTAATCTTCTTGTTACGTTGATTTTCTACTTCACTTTGGAATTCCTTAAACTTCTCGAAAGTTTCGGATTTATGTTTCATTAAATAGATATACCCATATCTACTCAAATCATCTGTGAAGGTTAGAACATAACGATAACCACCGCGCGATGCTACACTCATTGGTCCACATACATCTGTATGTATGATTTCCAATAAGTCAGTAGCTCGCTCCATCATACCCGAGAATGGAGTCTTAGTCATTTTTCCATCAGACATGCTTCGCATCTATCAAGTGACTCAAAGTCAAGTAATAATCCATCAGTATGGAGTTTCTTCATGCGTTTCACTCCAATATGACCAAGACGACAGTGCCATATAAGTAGAATTATCATTTAATTTAATTCGCTTAGCATCAATGTTATGTATATGTGTATCACTACTATCGAGATCTAACAGAAATAAGCCATTCTTTTCAGGTGCTCGACCATAAAAGATATTATTCATAAAAATAGAACAACCATTATTCTCAGACTTGAATGAATAACCGTCTTGCATTAAACAAGATCCTGATATAATGTTCATGCTCAACGCGGGTACAAAATAACAATTATTTAGGCTTAAAACTAATCCCGAAGGTAGATGTAGAGGAAGTGTGCCGACAGCGATCACATCGACTTTGGATCCATTTCCAACGCGCATGGTCACTTCATCCTTTAGTAGTCTTCGTTTATTCTTTAGTTCCTGTTTCGAGTTACAAATATGAGCAACCGAACCAGTATCAAATACCCAGGTACTAGTACGAGAACCAGTAAGATAAACATCTATAACATGTATATCGATATACCTTCTTTCTTCTTCTTGACAAGGCCGCTCTTCGATCCGCCAAATACTTGGAGCAATTACGCTTCCAGTGTCCCTTCTCCTCACGTAATAGCACTCAAGATCAGGCTTAGGGCCAGACTTAGGTTTCACAGGAGGCGTGGCAGCTTTCTTGCCACCTTTCTTGAATTTTCCCTTAGACTTGCCCTGTTTCTTGAAACTGGTGGTCTTGTTGACCATCAACACTTGGTGCTCTTCCTTGATCTCAATCTCAGCAGCTTTTAGCATGCCAAAGAGTTCAGGAAACTCCTTGTTCATGTTCTGCATATTGTAGTTCATCACAAAGTTCTTGTAACTGGTGGCAGTGATTGAAGGACACGATTAATCCCTAGTCTGTTAGGAATCACTATTCCCAAGTCACTGAGTTTCTTCGCATGCCCGGTCATGACGAGCATGTGCTCACTAATGGAGCTGCTCTTCTTCCATCATACAACTCTGAAAAATGTTTCGATGCTTCATAGCATTCCACGGCCGCATGAGTCTCAAAATAGTCTTCAACTCTTTCATCAACTCATGAGGATCGTGGTGCTCAAAACGTTTTTGAAGATCGGATTCCAGACTGCATAAGATGGCACACTGAACTTGAGAGTACCGAGTTTTCCGAGTCGCGTAAACATTTTTTACTTCATCGGTTTCAGTTTCTGCAGAGAGGGTCACCTAGCGGTGGCATCAAGCACATATTGCAGATTTCCGCCATTGAGGAAGATCCTCACATGACGGAACCAATCGGTGAAGTTGCTACCGTTGCTTTTCTTTCTCTAGGAACTGGTTAAAATTGATTGGGGACCATATCTACAACATATTTGCAATAGTTTAGACTAAGTTTATGACAAATTGAGTTCAAATTTTAATTCAACATAATTAAAAATCTAGGTGAACTCCCACTCAAAACAATATCCCTCGCATTGTCTTAGTGATCACACGAACCAAATCCATCACACCTATGCCCGATCATCACGAGACAAGATGTAATTTCAATGGCGAACACTCAAAGTGTTCATCATATCAATCATATGATTCATGCTCTACCTTTCGGTATCACGTGTTCCGAGACCATGTCTGTACATGCTAGGCTCGTCAAGGCCACCTTAGTATCCGCTTGTGCAAAACTGACTTGCACCCGTTGTATGCACTTGTTGATTCTATCACACCCGATCATCACGAGATGCTCGAAACGACAAGTCTTGGCAACGGTGCTACTAAGGATGAACACTTTATTATCTTGAAATTTTAGTGAGAGGGATCATCTTATAATGCTACCGTCGCGATCTAAGCAAAATAAGATGCATAAAAGGATTAACATCACATGCAGTTCATATGTGATATGATATGGCCCTTTTGTCTTTGCGCCTTTGATCTTCATCTCCAAAGCACGGACATGATCTCCATCATCAACGGGCATGATCTCCATCATCGTCGGCGAAGCACCAAGGTCAATGGCGCCGTCTTCATGATCGTCCTCCATGTAGCAAATATTACAACTACTTTGAAATACTACTCAACATGAAATTTAAAGACAACCATAAGGCTCCTGCCGGTTGCCACAATACAATAATGATCATCTCATACATAGTCATCATCACATTATGGCCATATCACATCACCAAACCCTGCAAAAACAAGTTAGACGTTCTCTAATTTGGTTTGCATATTTTACGTGGTTTAGGGTTTTCGAGTAAGATCCAATCTACCTACGAACATGAACCACAACGGTGATACTAGTGTTGTCAATAGAAGAGTAAATTGAATCTTCACTATAGTAGGAGAGACAGACACCCGCAAAGCCACTTATGCAATACAAGTTGCATGTCGAGCGTGGAGCAAATCTCATGAACGCGGTCATGTAAAGTTAGCCCGAGCCGCCTCATCCCACTATGCCACAAAGATGCAAAGTACTCAACTAAAGATAACAAGAGCATCAACGCCCACAAACCATTGTGTTCTACTCGTGCAACCATCTATGCATAGACACGGCTCTGATACCACTGTAGGATAACGTAGCATAGAAAACAAAAATTTTCCTACGGCGAACACGCAATCCAAGCCAAGATGCAATCTAGAAGACGGTAGCAACGAGGGGATTGTCGAGACTCACCCTTGAAGAGATTCCAAAGCCTACAAGAGGAGGCTCTTGTTGCTGCGGTAGACGTTCACTTGCCGCTTGCAAGCGCGTAGAAGATCTTGATCACGATCGGTTCCGGCGCCACGAACGGGCAGCACCTCCGTACTCGGTCACACGTTCGGTTGTTGATGAAGACGACGTCCACCTCCCGTTCCAGCGGGCAGCGGAAGTAGTAGCTCCTCTTGAATCCGACAGCACGACGGCGTGGTGTCGGTGGCGGTGGAGAAATCCGGCGGAGTTCGCTAAGCGTGCGGGATATGGTGGAGGAGCGGGGCGCTAGGGTTTGGGAGAGAGGGTGGGGCCACTGCGGCCAAGCTATGGCTTTGGTGTGGCCGGCCCCCTCCCCTTGGCCCTCATTATATAGGTGGAAGCCCCAAGTGTTGGGACTACAAGTCTCCGAATAAGACCCGAACCCAAAACCTTCCATATGGTGGGAAACCTTCCCAAGCTAGGATTCCCACTAGAGGTGGGAATTCCACCTACCATGGGGGGGCCGGCCCCTATGGGGGAGTCCACTTGGGACTCCACCCCACTAGGGTTGGCCGGCCATGGAGGTGGAGTCCCATGTGGACTCCACCTTCCTTGGTGTGTTCTTCCGGACTTTTCTAGAACCTTCTAGAACCTTCCATAGAACCTTCCGAATCATTTTAATCACATAAAATGACATCCTATATATGAATCTTATTCTCCACCATTCCGGAACTCCTCGTGATGTCCGGATCTCATCCGAGACTCCGAACAAATATTCGAACTCATTCCATATTCAAGTTCTACCATTTCAACATCCAACTTTAAGTGTGTCACCCTACGGTTCGTGAACTATGCGGACATGGTTGAGTACTCACTCCGACCGATAACCAATAGCGGGATCTGGAGATCCATAATGGCTCCCACATATTCAACGATGACTTTAGTGATCGAATGAACCATACACATACGATACCAATTCCCTTTGTTTTTACTTGTCCGAGGTTTGATCATCGGTATCACTATACCTTGTTCAACCTCGTCTCCTGACAAGTACTCTTTACTCGTACCGTGGTATGTGGTCTCTTATGAACTTATTCATATGCTTGCAAGACATTAGACGACATTCCACCGAGAGGGCCCAGAGTGATCTATCCGTCATCGGGATGGACAAATCCCACTATTGATCCATATGCCTCAACTCATACTTTCTGATACTTAATCCCACCTTTATAACCACCCATTTACGAAGTGGCGTTTGATGTAATCAAAGTACCTTTCCGGTATAAGTGATTTACATGATCTCATGGTCATAAGGACTAGGTAACTATGTAATGAAAGCTTATAGCAAATAACTTAATGACGTGATCTTATGCTACGCTTAATTGGGTGTCCATTACATCATTCATATAATGATATAATCTTGTTATTAATAACATCCAATGTTCATGATTATGAAACTAATCATCTATTAATCAACAAGCTAGTTAAGAGGCTTACTAGGGACTCTTTGTTGTTTACATATCACACATGTATCAATGTTTCGGTTAATACAATTATAGCATGGTATATAAACATTTATCATAAACATAAAGATATATATAATAACCACTTTTATTATTGCCTCTTGGGCATATCTCCAACACCTTCGTCCATGTTGTGCCTCGATGGAACTATGCCCCACCATCTCCTCTATGGTTCTCCACCATCCTACGACGGCCTTCGGATTTTCTGATGTCGTTGTTACCGCATCACCGCAACCGCACCAAATTTGTCTGCCCATCCTTTGTGTCTTCCTCGCCACTCCTCAACACTATTATCGGTATATGATCATGTCGATCGGTGCACATGTCCCGGCATGTTTACTTTGATGAGCACCAAGCTCGCTTGCACAAAACAGGTGGTGACCCCGTCATCGTCTCCGAGCAACTCCACTCGGCAGCCTCCGCCTGCTGCCTCGCTCGGTCCGGCTCCCATAATGCCCTCGAGCCCTAGCTTGGGCCCCGCTTCGACGCCCTCGAGCTCCGCCTCGGGCGCCTCCTCCACGCCGGCCCGGTCGGGGCCCAGCTCGGGTGCTGCTGCTATGCCGCCCTCGAGCCCTGCCTCGTCGTCCTCGAGCCTCGCCTCGAATGCCTTGGGATCTGCCTCGCCGTCTTCTTCATCGACGGCGTCACCCTCGAGTGGTACCTCGGGTGACGCCCCATAAGCTGGCCCGTCCTCACCGCCATCGCCACCAACCGGCCCCGTGACGCGCGCCTGCGCCAGCGTCCACCGCTCGGCGACGCGGTATCTTGCAGACGAGTACGTCTGTACTGCCTCAACCTCCGGGCTGCTCCGCTGCCTGCCTCTGCTCGGGCGGCCCTTCGCGACCCCTTGTGGCTCGCCGCCATGCAGGATGAGTACGACACATTACAACGCAACAAAACGTGGCAGCCTGTTCCCCGACCACCTCAGGCCAATGTCATCACCGGGAAGTGGGTCTTCAAGCACAAGTTTCATCCGATGGTACCCTTGACCGTCACAAGGCTCGTTGGTGGTCCGTGGCAGCGTGAAGGAGTTGATTTCCATGACACCTTTGCTCCTGTTAAACCTGGCACCATCCGCACAGTCTTCACCCGTCTCTCAAGGCTGGCCGGCGCACTAGATGGATGTCTCTAATGCTTTTCTCCATGGCTACCTTGAGGGAGCAAGTGTTCTCCAGCCTACTGGGTTCGGCTCGACTCGATCACCCGGATCATGTTTGATCGCTTCTCTCGGTCCTTGTATGGGCTCGCTGCGCTCGTGTTGGTACCGCGTATCAGCGTCTTCATCAGCTCGGCTTCCGCTTCACTCGTTTCAATGCCTCGTTGTTTGTGTACCACCAGGGCAACGCCACAACCTATCTCGTTCTCGTATGTCGATGACATTATCCTGACGGCCTGCTCTTCTCAGCTGATACGGCAGCTTACTGATCGTTTCTGGGCTGAGTTTGCTCTCCACTACTTCTTGGTATTGAGGTGGTTCGCGTCCAGATGGTTTCTTTCTTCATCAGGAAGTATGCCCATGAGCTTCGGGATCGCGCTGGATGCTTAATTGCCATCCCGTGACCACGTCCTGTCGACACGAAGGCCAAGCTCTCTGCCAGTGATGGGTCGTTGGCGTCCGACGCGCCGTTCTACCGCTCCATCGTCGGTTGCAGTACTTCACTTGACGCGCCGGAGCTCCAGTACGCTGTGCAGCAGGTGTGCTTGCACATGCATGCTCCTCGGGATGCTCATTGGGCCGCGGTGAAGCGGATTCTACGCTACATCTGTGGTACTCTCGACTTGGCTTGACTTCATGCTTCATGCCTTGACCGACACGAACATCATCGCCACCCCGATGCCGATCGACTGCCCCGACACCCAAGACTCGACCCTCTGGACCGTCCTCATATCTTGGTCGTCCAAGAGGCAGCCCATTGTTTCTCGCTCCAGTGCCGAGGCTGAGTATCGGGCTGTGGCGAATGCTGTCGCGGAGTGTACATGGCCACGTCAGCTGCTTCTCGAGCTATCCTGCCCCGTGGATAAGGCCACTGTTGTCTACTGGGACAACGTTTCTGCTGTGTACCTCTCTGCCAACCCTGTTCATCATCGTCGGACCAAGCACATCGAGCTCGACATTCATTTTGTTCGTGAACAGGTCGCTCTCGGACGTATAGGTGTTCTTCATGTTCCTACCTCTCAGCGGTTCACGGACATCATGACCAAGGGTCTCCCTACGACGTCTTTTGAGGAGTTTCGATCCAGTCTTTGCGTTGACTCTGACGATGCTTCGACTGCGGGGGTGCTGAGGAGATATTCTCTAGTGTATTTCTTACCATATGCCCCTTCCCTCTTTGTATAGTTGAGGACGTGGTGGCCCCACATTGTTCCAACATATATGTGTGCATATGCAACAGAGTAATACATCGTGCATTACAGTCTTTCTACAGTAAGATTCTTTCGAATTGGGATGCTTCAGTCTTATGCTCAAAGCATCAAACAGTTTGGTTATTGGTTAATCGTCCTTTCATGGGCCAGCTTGCAAGTTTTATGGACGGTATGAAATGAAGACATGAGGCAGGTAGATTGCTAACTTGTAACTGTAACAGTAACAGCCAAGCGTATTTTCATGCAACTATGAAACAATGAACTTTATAAGGATAAAAGATATAAGCTATCGTGGTCATAGCTCATCCAAATCATACATGCTCCAGCCCATGAGGATACGAACATCTAGGATGTTGAGAACAAGCCAGCTCACTAAGCAGCCTTCATAAGTTCACATGAAAGACAAGCCATTCACAACATAACCCTCTAGTGCTGGAAAGAAGGTATGCATAACAAGGGATTGTTTGAGACGGAGTGGATCGCGAGAAAGGCCGCCATGTAAAGTGGCAACCAATTTGCCATCAATGTCGATCTGAAGTATCATATGGCCAAACAAGACTAGGACGAGCACATCTTCATCCAAACACGTCACCAACACATCCCAACCACCGTCGAATTTTGGAACTTCAGCAGGCAATCGAATTTGACACTTGAGGGTCCAGACCTCGCTTTCGTAGTTTTGCAAGACCCAGATGCCAATGGTTGCTGCTGCATCATTACAGCTAGCTATTGTGAGCATGCCATCTATTTCAAACAGGTTAGCCTCGCCGGGTCCAGGAAGAACCGGAGCTTGCATGTGTCTGAATGATTCGGCCGTGGTGTCGAACACCCTTATGATGTCTTTTTTGATGTTCTCAGGTCCCATGTACCAAAGCAGGCTGCCACGGAATAACACATTTGCTTCGAACATCACTTCCCTCGCCTCGGGCCACCCGATGTGCCTTGGTGGTTCGCAGGAGCCCAGTGTGAAGACGTGGCAGCCATCATGAAGGCCATGTGGCAGCTCAGCATTCATAACCCTGGCCGGCCACGGGTACAACAATAACCGGTACTCGCCGGTACTGCGATGCAGGTACATTCCTGAGACTTCGAAGTCATCAATCTGTCGTAGGGGAGCATACTGACGAGTTGCCGGGTTGCAGATTGCGTAGTGCCTATCGTCCATGTTGTTGGTGCAGAGGATGAGGAGGCCGTCACACGATCGCAGGAGATGCATGCCGTCGAGTCGTGCGATAGATTGCAGCTGGTCAGAGGCGACGAGCCCTGTCTGGTGGTCTAAGGGGATAATGTCTAGTGTCTGGTCGTCGACATCGCCGTTGTAGCCATTGAGAAGGGGGAGCGTGGGCTGGCGGCCGTGGTGGACGACAAGAAATTCGCGGGTGGACGTGGCGCGAAGCCAGGACCGGCAGACGGCCCGACAGCGGAGGAGGGCTTTGGGGTCCAGACGGATGAGGATCTCACAGATGGCGATCTCATCGGGGAGGCCGCGGTGGAGAGGGGCCATGGTCGCCGACTCGCCGGGCAGGAGGAAGACTAGGGGCGCAGGTGCGTCTGGTGGCGGCGGCGGAGGGCAGGTCTTTATTTGGGCGATCTCTTGTCTAATCCGGTCTCGAGTCCGTGTGCGTCTTGGCATAGCTAGGTCGGGTGGAAGTCAATTCGTGTTAGCCCAGGTTACAATATGCCTGCTCCGCGTTTATAATAATACTACTACAAAAAGAATACAACAATCGTACAAAAGATGCAGTGCTCAGTGTGTCCAGTCGGAATTAATAGACGCGGACCGTACCTAGCGGTGCATATGCTCCGCGTCGATCTAATTGAATTGGAGGGAGTACCAGAGGATTGTCATCTTGATAGAGCGTTGCAGCAATCCAGAGCTACTTAGAGCATCTCTAACGGGACGACGCATTTTAAATGTTTAAATTGTCCATGAGCGTCTGTTTGCGTCGCCTGGTAGATGAGAAAATAACCGCGAGCCACAAATTATATGTTTGCGTGGGGGCACCCACAACGGTCCGATGCATTATGTACACCGCAATGTTTTTTTTCCCGCTTCTTCTTTTTCTTTGTTCAAGAATCCTCCAATTTCTACATCCGTTGTAATGAATCTTTGAAAGAGCATGGAGAACAAATGTGAAAACAAGTTGTACTGATTATAAACTAATTCTCGAATCGAACAAGTTCAAACATATTTAACCTACAAACTAGAGAACTAATTTGAAAACAAACAAACTATAAGCTAATTCTTGGCCTTCTTGTTAGAAGGCCCCGCCTCGTCGTCCTCACGGACGCGCCTCCTGCTTGTCACCTCCTCCTCCGAAGAGGTACTGCCGGTCGATCGTCCGATGAGGTTGAGTTCCATTCCGACGACCTGGTCGGGGTCTTCCTCGCTGCCGGTGAACGGACGGCCACCTCCGCGCCGCGCGCCTGCGCCCTCGCCCGGGCCCTCCTTTCTTCCTTGCCTCCTTCCTTGTCACCGCCAGTCGTCCGCCGCCTCCAGCCGTGCCCACTTGGCCGGAGCCTCCTCTCCTCCTGTCGTCGAGGCAACGGCGCCTCCCTCCTCCTCGACCTCCCTCAGCGGGGCTGCTGAGCGTCGCAGCCCTATCCCACCAATGTCGCCATCCTGGCGGCTTCCCCTCGCTGTCCGTGTCCGACGGCAACGACAAGTTGCTCATGGTGGCTAGCCGGTGTTGGAGAAGAAGAAGAAGAATGGCAGCCGGTTGGACGTGAATTACAGCAGGTGCAGGGGTTATATTCAGCGGAGATTAATGGTGGCGCGTATAACGAAGAGGCATGCGGTTGTTCTTCCACGGCGGTTCGGCGCTCCATTCCGGCGGTTGGCGGGCTGATCGGCGCGGTTGCCACTCCGGCGGTTGACCTCCCCGCGCTGCTGTGCTTTAATTCGCGCCGATCGAGTCAGGATCGCTGCCAGGCAGGCCCGTGGGGGAAGCGAGCGGCCGCTCGGCGCGACCACGCAGCGTCCACGGAGACGCAAAGATGCCGTATATTTGCGCCGCGTTTGCGTCACTGCAGACGTGCCAGACACGAGCCCCGCTGGAGCAGGGTGCAGGCGTATTTTCTGTCCACGCCGTCGCCTCGTTGGAGATACCCTTAATTCTTTGTGCACACGATGGCACCCTGAAGGAGGCAGGCTAGCTAGAGCTAGCAAGAGAAAGTGCATGTGTTGTGGTGGTTGTGGTCGCATACAAAGGATCTGCAAAGAGTCTTGTGTTGACCCAGTATTTGGAGAAGAAGCATATGGAGAACCAGAGCAGGAACCTGGACCTGTCTGTAGTCGCTAGTTCTGCAAGGCATGATATGTTCGTTCTTCTCACTGTCCTTTGCGCATGTAGTACGTTTGAGAAAATCACCACGATCTAAAAATGCGGATGCTTCTACAATGGGATCAGCTTCTCTTGATAGCCCAGCAATGAACACCGGAGGCATGGCAGCAAATGTGCAAGATAGCCCGCAAAAACACTCGCAACAAGAAATTGTGCCTTTGAGTTGTAGTTCGATTTACTTTTCGTCATGTGAAACTGTAGTGCGTGTCAAAAATGTGATCTTGTGTCTTATATATGTATTATTTGTGAAATTATGAACACTTGACATACTTCTAATTCGTGATCTTTTGTCTTGATAAATGAAAATTATGTTTCTAGATGCTGTCCAAAAGTGAGATATATTAGCACATATCATGCCAAATTTCATTATACATCATGTCAAAATCCAGCGCTTGCCCAGTTCATCCGCTACCGCCCCACCCCACTCTCTCGAATGGTAGAAGTGATCACAGACTAAGGAAAAGTACAACGCGGGCGCTGAGGCAGCGACGCTAGGATCAGAGTCCAGATGGATCGGCAGTTAATTTTTTAATTCTTCGCACTTCCATGATTTTCTCGAAATAGGCTTTCGCCCACTTTATAAATAAAGCCGCAACGGCCGAACCGATACAAGGTGGTGAGGAGAACCTCTTACAAAGCAGATCAAGAATAAACAAAAAAGAACACGAAAACCAAAACTTGCGAAGACATTGAAAACGGCCTGAGTTGCAACGGAGCTCCACAATGACGCCCCCAAAAGGGTAACGACGCATTACGCCGCCACCGTCGAGACCGCAAGGTCTATGTTTTCACCCGGAGACGTCACGCGGGGAGGATACCCACAACGACGCCCCCAAGAGGGTTGCGACACCCGCAGGCATCGCCGTCGCTGGCGCCGAGGCGCTGAGCTTTCGCCCGGAAGCATCCTCACACCACGCCCGGAGAACTTAGCCGCCCGCAGCCACCGAGGTAGGTTTCCGAAACAAGATCTGGGAGCTACCAAAGCCGAAGCGCCGCCAACCCCAGGAACCCCCAGCGTCCACTCCACGCCATCCCCATGACCGAAGAGTGAGACCACCACCACTACAACGTTGCCCGCCGTAGAGCCAACCGTGCAGTCCGCCTTCCGGGGCCGCCGCCCCGGCATCCCACGAGCTCAAGCCCATTGATGCCCCACAAGTATAGTGGATCACAACAGTCTTCGAGGGAAGTAAAACCCAAATTTGTTGATTCGACACAAGGAGAGCCAAAGAATACTTATAAGCCTTGACAGCGGAGTTGTCAATTCAGCTGCACCTGGAAAAGCACTAGCAACAGGGTGGTGTGCGGCGCCAGAAAATAGTTGGTACTACTTTGATGGCGTGTTGACAGGGAAATGTGATGCGGCAGTAATACGAGAGCAATAATAACACAACAGTAGCAGTAACACAGAGGAGATGGCACTGAAAAATATCCCAGCGCGCAGTTGATTGAAAAGCAATGATGATGAAATAAAGGACCGGGGTTCCCGACGATCTACACTAGTGGTAACTCTCCAGATAACAAGTGTTGGGTGAACAAATTACAGCTGGGCAATTGACAGAATTGAATTTAGTATTAAGACAAAATATCCAATCTATTAATATCTTAGGCATGTTTTCCATATATAGTCATACGTGCTCGCAATGATAAACTTGCATAACATCTTTTGTTCTACCAGCCCGTTTGTAGCAGGGCCTCAAGGGAAACTACTGGTAATTAAGGTACTCATTTTAATAGAGCACCGGAGCAAAGCATTAACACTTGGTGAAAACATGTGATCCTTGATACGTCTCAAACGTATCTATAATTTCTTATGTTCCATGCTACTTTATTGATGATACCTACATGTTTTATGCACACTTTATGTCATATTCGTGCATTTTCTGGAACTAACCTATTAACAAGATGCCGAAGTGCCAGTTCCTGTTTTCTGCTTTTGGTTTCAGAAATCCTAGTAACGAAATATTCTCGAAATTGGACGAAATCAACGCCCAGTTCCTATTTGCCCGGAAGCATCCAGAACACCCGAGAGCCACTAGAGGAGGGCCCTGTGGGCCCCAGACGACATGGCGCTGCGGGCCGCGCCGCCCTATTGTGTCGTCGCCTCGTCGCCCCTCCCGCTTTCGCCATATAAAGGTCCCCGACCTAAAACACGATAGGAATAAGCCACGATACGCGAAACCTTCCAGCCGCCGCCATCGCGGCCAAGATCTGGGGGACAGGAGTCTCTGCTCCGGCACGCCGCCGGGAAGTGCCCCCGGAAGGCTTCTCCATCGACACCACCGCCATCTCCACCGCCATCTTCATCGCCGCGGCTCCCATGAGGAGGGAGTAGTTCTCCATCGAGGCTCGGCTGTACCGGTAGCTATATGGTTCATCTCTCTCCTATGTACTTCAATACAATAATCTCATGAGCTGCCTTACATTGAGATTCATAGGATGATGCTTGTAATCTAGATGTCATTATGCTAGTCAAGTGGGTTTTACTTATGTGATCTCCTGAGACTCCTTGTCCCACGTGGTAAAGGTGACAGTGTGTGCACCGTGTGGGTCTCTTAGGCTATATTTCACAGATACTTATTCACTGTTATGAATGGCATGGTGAAGTGCTTATTTATATCTCTTTATGATTGCAATGTGTTTTGTATCACAATTTATCTATGTGCTACTCTAGTGATGTTATTAAAGTAGTTTTATTCCTCCTGCACGATGTAATGGTGACAGTGTGTGCATCCGTGTTAGTACTTGGCGTAGGCTATGATTATGATCTCTTGTAGATTGTGAAGTTAACTATTGCTATGATGGTATTGATGTGATCTATTCCTCCTACATGTGAAGGTGACAGTGTGCATGCTAAGTTAGTACTTGGTTTAGTCGTGTCGATCTTTCATGCACTCTAAGGTTATTTAAATATGAACATTTAATTGTGGAGCTTGTTAACTCCGGCATTGAGGGTTCGTGTAATCCTACGCAATGTGTTCATCATCCAACAAGAGA
This sequence comes from Lolium multiflorum, assembly GCA_030979885.1. NCBI lineage: Eukaryota > Viridiplantae > Streptophyta > Magnoliopsida > Poales > Poaceae > Lolium > Lolium multiflorum. The sequence continues at coordinate 365,757,371 of CM061750.1, forward strand.
GTGTAGAGTATGCATTTATCTATTCCGTTATGTGATCAAAGTTGAGAGTGTCCACTAGTGAAAGCATAATCCCTAGGCCTTGTTCCTAAATATCGCTATCGCTGCTTGTTTATCGTTTTACTGCTACTACTGCTGTGTTACTACCGCTTGTTTACTTCCTACAATATTACTACCATCAACCGCACGCCAGCAAGCTATTTTCTGGCGCCGTACTACTGCTTATATTCATTCATACCACTTGTATTTCACTATCTCTTCGTCGAACTAGTGCACCTATTAGGTGTGTTGGGACACAAGAGACTTCTGCTTTGTGGTTGCAGTGGTTGCTTGAGAGGGATATCTTTGACCTCTTCCTCCCCGAGTTCGATAAACCTTGGAACCACTTAAGGGAAACTTGCTGCTGTTCTACAAACCTCTGCTCTTGGAGGTCCAACACTGTCTACAAGAATAGAAGCACCCGTAGACATCAAGCTATTTTCTGGCGCCGTTGCCGGGGACGAATCAAGACACTCCATCAAGCCCGTCAACTGCCATCAAACCTCCCACGTCAACCACGCGCCAGTTGTGGACAGCAAGATATTTTCTGGCGCCGTTGCCGGGGAGGAAAGGTAAAAGGTACTCACACTCCGGATCTCGGCTACTAAGCTATTTTCCGGCGACATTGTAAGTACTCGAAGCCTTTAGATCCTGCAATTGCATCTTTTTGTTTTTTGTTTTTATTTTCACTAGTTAAGCATAATGGAAAACAACAAAAAAATTGGTGAGCTTTTTAATCTTTTTCCTAATTTAGAATTGTTTGATGCGAAAATTAAAAAACCTATGGAACCTTATTTACATGATAGTAGCAATGTTATTAGTATGAATGCAATTACTGCTAATGCTATGGAGAGTCTAAGCTTGGGGAAGCTAGTTTTGTGATATTTTTAGCTTCCATCTTTAGGGGAGAAAATTTGCTCTGATAATACTTTATCTCCCATATGCGATAACTCTAATGATGCTTGTGACATTTTAAATCCACCTACTGAAAGTATTCCTTACAAGATACCTATGAAAATTATTGAACGTGTTATGGATAACCGCTATGAAGGGGATGGAACTGTTCATCCTGAAGATCATTTATTGTTTTTGCATGAATTATGCGGGTTATTCAAGTGTGCAGGAATTTCAATGGATGAAGTTAGGAAAAAATTATTTGTTATGTCGCTATCTGGTGAAGCGGCGCATTGGTATAAACCGCTGAAGGACGGGCGCTCTCTTGATTGGAAGGATATTGTGCCTCTATTTTATTCCAAGTTCTATCCTCCAAGTGAAATTCACAAAGATCGAAACCGTATATATAATTTCTGGCCTCATGATGGAGAGAGTATTGCCCAAGCATGGGAGAGATTGAAGTCTTTAATGCTCAAATGCCCCAATCATGAGCTTCCAGGTAATATCATCATTGATAATTTCTATGCAAGACTTTATTTTCAAGATAAGACCTTGCTGGATACTACTTGTTCTGGATCATTCACGCGCAACAAAGAAGAGTTTAAAAGGGACCTTCTTGATCGGATTAAGGAGAACGCTGAAGATTGGGAGAACGACAAAGGTAAGGAGTCAGGTATAAATTATGATTATGAATGCATTGAAACTTTTATGGATACTGATAAATTTCGAGATATGAGTGCTACTTATGGTCTTGACTCTCAAGTTGCTGCAAATCTTTATAAAGCCTTTGCTTCTCATTTTGAATTGCCTAAAAAGAATTTTGATATGTATCATGAACCTTTTAAAGAGGCTTGCATGAAGAATGAAATTGTTGTTAATGATTGCAATAAGCATGCTCAAACTCCTAAGAATGCTATTTCCTATAAGCATGTTAATTTTTGTGGAATGCATAGACCTTGTGGAATTAATCAAATCGAAGAAGAATATTGTATCCATCATAGGAATGAAAAAACTAGAAAATGGTCTAGGGCTCTAGATGATCTTGGAGAAAAAGTGTGTGCCCTCTATCCTTTTATTTGTGAACTTTGCCATAGAGTTGGTCATTTTAATTTTCAATGCTCCTCCAATGATAATTCAAACCCCATGAGTGCTGCAAATTTGTATTGTGATGATGAAATTATTCCTAATCAGCATGATGAACTTACTTTATTTTTGAAGTGTGAAGAGTTATCAAGAAAAATTCTTTGTTAGATATTAACGATCTTGATATTGATGATGTCCTGCATGGGTGTCTTTCTTATTGCATTAATAATTGCCATACAAATACTTACATACAAAATATTTTAGAAGATGACACTTTGCCAAAATATGATAGGACCGCTGTGTGTTTTCAACTAATTAATGAAAAGGGGAATCCTCCCAAGTTTCTTCTATTGTTTCAAAGTAAATCAGGTTATGCGGACAAGCCACCCTTCAAGCCTCTTCTCCTAAAGAAGGGAACGAGGAGAAGGAAAAGAAGAAGAAGAAGGGAACGAAGAAGAAGAAGAAGAAGGAGAATAAAGAGAAAGAGGCAATGGCATATCCCCGCGTGTATGAGGTAACAATAGGTAACCGTAAGTATGTTGCTCCCAATGATTATTATGATAATGAATCTGAATATGATGATCTTCCTATACCCTTTACCCATATTAGTGATCATGATTTGGATGAGCACACTACCTTTGATATTGAAAATCTCTTTGGTACTGATTATGAAAGTAATGATGATAGCATTATTCATGTCCCCTTAAACGATGATATTGAAAGTTCTAAGCTTGGGGATGTTGTGCTTGAAGATCCTGTATTTGAGACCTCTACTTTTAGTGAAAATGATGATATTACATATTCTGGTTTAGATAATTGCTATAGAGATGTATATGACACATGTTACAATTATCCTTATGAAACTTGTCATAGTTATGATGGGCTTGCCAAAAACCATTCCCTTAGTATGCAACTTGTTTACCATGTTCAAATTCTCAACAATGATCCTGCTCCAATTACTATTAATGAGAAGAGTTTTTCTTATGTCAAAAATAATGACACCCTTATGCATATGAACCATGATAAGAATGTTTTAAGTGATGGTTATATTGTAGATTTCATCAATGATGCTACTGAAAGTTATTATGAGAGAGGGAAACATGGTTGTATGCATCTTAATAATATTCGGTTTCCCCTCTTTATGTTGAGAATCTTGAAGTTACTCGTGTCTTATTTTCTTATGCTTGTCACTTTGTTCTTCATGAATTTATTTGTGTACAAGACTCCTTTTCATAGGAAGAGGGTTAGGCTTAAATTTGTTTCATACTTGCTTTTTGATACTCTCTTTGCTGCGGCTCTCATCCTTATGAGAGCATCATCATTAAAACTGCTGAGCCCATCTTAATGGCTATAAAGAAAGAACTTCTTGGGAGATAACCCATGTGTTATTTTGCTACGTAGACTTTGTTTTATATTTGTGTTTTGGAAGTTGTTTACTACTGTAGCAACCTCTCCTTATCTTAGTTTTGTGTTTTGTTGTGCCAAGTAAAGCCTCTAATAGAAGGTTGATACTAGATTTGGATTTCTCGCGCTAAACAGATTTCTATCCGTCACGAATCTGGGCATATTTCTCTGTAGGAAACTCAGACAAATCTGCCAATTTACGTGCGTGATCCTCAGATACGTGCGCAACTTTCATTAGTTTTGAGTTTTCTGATTTGAGCAACGGAAGTACCATTTTAAAATTCGTGTTTACTGGCTGTTCTGTTTTGGCAGATTTTGTCTCTGTTTTTTGCATTGTCTCTTGTGGACTTTATGTGAGGCTTTCTAGACGTGGAGAGCTGTAGCTAATGTTTTATTGAGTTCTTGCAATGTGTCACTACAGGACCAAGGTGGATTCAAGTTTTTTGAGTACTAACCCTCTAATGAAGTTTATGAGAAGTTTGGTGTGAAGGAAGTTTTCAAGGGTCAGAGAGGAGGATGATATATGATCAAGAAAAGTGAAAAGTCTAAGCTTGGGGATGCCCCTGGTTCATCCCTGCATATTTCAAGAAGACTCAAGCATCTAGTTTGGGGATGCCCAAGGCATCCCCTTTCTTCATCGACAAAGTATCGTTCCTTCTCTTGAAACTATATTTTTATTCGGTCACATCTTATGTACTTTACTTGGAGCGTCTGTGTGTGCTTTTATTTTTGTTTTGTTATCTTAGTTCTCTGAATAAGTTCATCCTTGTGTGGGAGAGAGACACGCTCCGCTGGTTCGTATGAACACATGTGTTCTTAGCTCATAATATTCATGGCGAAGTTTCCTCTTCGTTAAATTGTTATATGGTTGGAATTGGAAAATGCTACATGTAGTAATTGGTAAAATGTCTTGGATAATGTGATACTTGGCAATTGTTGTGCTCATGTTTAAGCTCTTGTATCATATACTTTGCACCTATTAGTGAAGAAATACATAGAGCATGCTAAAATTTGGTTTGCATAATTGGTCTCTCTAAGGTCTAGATAATTTCTAGTATTGAGTTTTGAACAACAAGGAAGACGGTGTAGAGTCTTATAATGTTTACAATATGTCTTTTATGTGAGTTTTGCTGCACCGGTTCATCCTTGAGTTTGCTTCAAATAACCTTGCTAGCCTAAACCTTGTATCGAGAGGGAATACTTCTCATGCATCCAAAATCCTTGAGCCAACCACTATGCCATTTGTGTCCACCATACCTACCTACTACATGGTATTTCTCCGCCATTCCAAAGTAAATTGCTTGAGTGCTACCTTTAAACAATTCAAAAGTTATTACCTCTTATTTGTGTCAATGTTTTATAGCTCATGAGGAAGTATGTGGTGTTTATCTTTCAATCTTGTTGGGCAAATTTCGCCAATGGACTAGTGGCTCCATCCGCTTATCCAATAACTTTGCAAAAAGAGCTGGCAATGGGATTCCCAGTCCCAAATTAATTAACAAAAATAGACACTCCTCCATGGTATGTGATTGTTGGACGGCACCCGAAGGATTCTGTTAGCCATGGCTTGAGAAAGCAAAGGTGGGGAGGAGTGTCATCATAATAAAACTAAAATAAAAGGCACTACTTCATGGTATGAGATTGTTGGCAGGCACCCGAGGATTCGGTTAGCCATGGTTTGTGAAAGAAAGGTTGGAAGGAGTGGCACACAAAAATAAAATAAAATGGGAGCCGCTCTTTGAAGGTTTGTCTGGCAAGGGGGTTAGAGTACCCGCTACCATTCGTTGACAACAACAAACACCTCTCAAAACTTTATTTTTATGCTCTCTTTATGTTTTCAAAATAAAAGCTCTAGCACAAATATAGCAATCGATGCTTTCCTCTTTGAAGGACCTTTCTTTACTTTTATTGTTGAGTAAGTTTACCTATCTCTCTCCACCTTAAGAAGCAAACACTTGTGAACTGTGCATTGATTCCTACATACTTGCATATTGCACTTGTTATATTACTTTACATTGACAATATCCATGAGATATACATGTTATAAGTTGAAAGCAACCGCTGAAACTTAATCTTCCTTGTGTTGCTTCAATACCTTTACTTTGATTTATTGCTTTATGAGTTAACTCTTATGCAAGACTTATTGATGCTTGTCTTGAAGTACTATTCATGAAAAGTCTTTGCTTTATGATTCACTTGTTTACTCATGTCATTACCATTGTTTTGATCGCTGCATTCATTACATATGTTTACAAATAGTATGATCAAGGTTATGATGGCATGTCACTTCAGAAATTATCTTTGTTATCGCTTTACCTGTCGACGAGCAATCCTCATATCAAAGCCACCCTCCTGCTATCCCAATTCGAGATCACTTTGGGGCCTCGGGTTCCGACAAAGACATGTGCATACAATTTGTAGATACAATCTAAGCAATTATAGAGCCTAGATCTAAGATCATGCCACTCGCACCTAGTGACAAGCATTAAACATAACAATATTGCAGCAACAAAAACTTCACAAACTTATAAGATATACTGAACATAATGATCAATCCATCGGATCCCAACAAACACAACACCGATTACATCATATGGATCTCAATCATGTAAGGCAACTCATGAGATCATTGTATTGAAGCACATGGGAGAGAGTACCATCTAGCTACAGCCAAGAACCCATAGTCCCTGCGGGAATTACTCACAAACCATCATGGAGTCGAAGTGAGGCGGTGGGAGTCGATGGCGATGGCTCGGGATCTTCCCCGCCGGGGCGCCGAACAGAGACTTATGTCCCTCAAACTTGGTTTCGGCGATGATGGCGGCTCGGAACTTTTCGTTGATGGAGGGTCTCGTATCTAGGGTTTTCCCGATACGAGGAATAAATAGGCGGAAGGGAGCAAACGAGGTGACAAGGCGTCAAGACATGGGCCGGCGCGGCAAGGGTGGGGCCGCCCGCCCTATTTACTGCCACATGGCAGCTCTCCTGCGCGTGTCCTTATGGCTCCGTCTTCGTCCCGAAAAAATAAGACTCTGGGCTTTTGTTTCGTCCAATTCCGAGAAACTTTCATGTACAACTTTTCTGAAACACAAAAACAACATAAAACAGAACAGGCACTGCTAAATGCGCTAATAGGTTAGTCCCAGAAAATGCTATAAAATGATGCAAAGTGCACATAAAACATAGAGGGATTGGTGTAAAACAAGCATGGAGCATCAAAAATTATAGATACGTTTGCAACGTATCAACATCCCCAAGCTTAACTCCTGCTCCTCGAGTAGGTAAGTGATAACAAACAAATAATTTTTGAGTGACATGCACCTTCAAAGTTCAAAGGATGACTAAATACAAATAATTTAAGAACAAGTAATAACACATTCATGATTCAATCAATAATAATTTTGGGACCATGCACATAAAACTAAGAATGACAACTATGCTCTCTTAATGGTGCATGAACTTAGAAGATGAAGACTCGACATAAAAGTAGAAGAAAGGCCCTTCGCAGAGGGAAGCAGGGATTACTCATGTGCTAGAGCTTTTTATTTTGAAAGCATGGAAACAATTGTGTCAACGGTAGTAATTCATATGGGTTATGTATAAAACTTCCTATAAGTTGCAAGCCTCATGCATCGAATACTAATAGTGCCCGCACCTTGTCCTAATTATCTCGGATTTCCATGGATTATCATTGCATTACATATGTTTCAACCAAGTGTCACAAAGGGTACCTCTATGCCACCTGTACAAAGGTCCAAGGAGATAAATCGCATTTGATTTCTCGATTTTGATAGATCTCAACTTAAGGACATCCATACCGGACAACATAGAAAACAGATAATGGACTCCTCTTTTAATGCTTTAAGCATTCAACAATAATAATATTCTCATAAGAGATTTTGAGGATTTGAGTGTCCAAGCTGAAACTTCCACCATGATACATGGCTTTGGTTGGCGGCCCAATGTTCTTCTCTAACAATATGCATACTCGAACCATTTCAACTCATGGCAAATCTCCCTTACTTCAGACAAGACGAACATGCATAGCAACTCACATGATATTCAACAAAGGTGTGACAGGTTGATGGCGTCCCCAGAAACATGGTTACCGCTCAACAAGCAACTTATAAGAACTAAGATACATAAGTGACATATTCCTTACCACAATAGTTTTTAGGCTACTTTCCCATGAGCTATATATTGCAAAAACAAGGAATAAATTTTTGAAAGGTTTTAAAGGTAGCACACAAGCAATTTACTTTGGAGTGGCGATAAAATACCACATATAGGTAGATATGGTGGACACGATTGGGGTTTTTGGGAGTTGGATGCACGAGTAGAGCTTATACTCAGTACAAATGAAGGCTAGCAAAAGAAAGGGGGCGACCGACTAAGAGAGCAATAATGGCCATAATCATGCATAGCGACAAAACTTATTAATCAAAGCATATGGTGATATTAAAAATCAAAAACTAAATGATCATCAAGTCAACTCAATTGAAACATCAAAGGAGATCTTTCATTTGCATCACTATTAATATGAGACTTTTTACTCGTATCCAACACCAATTAACTTATTTGAAACAACTCTCGTAGATAATATTCAGTAGATATCAGAGAGATAAATTCACTTGCATATAGAAAACCAACAAGCTCTGAACATAATATGAATGAAAAACTAGAGCTTAAACGCAGTACTCGCAAAAATAGAACGCTCGTTGAACATATGAGTGAAAACTAGAGCGTTCATGCAATTAAAACGGAGCGTGTCTCTCTCCAAAACAAATATGATGGGGTCCAACCACTTGTTACAGAAAACAAAACAACAGAAAACAAAATAAAGACGCTCCAAGAAAAGCACATAATGCATGAAGCAATAAAAATATAGCGCATTGAAAAATGACCTGGTGCTTTTTGTTGATGAAGAGGGGATGCCTTGGGCTTTTGAACCTCTTGGATATTTCTTGGGGTGTCCAGGGGACATCCCCAAGCTTGAGCTCTTGTCCATGCTTCATCTTATTGCATCATTCTTCTCTCCCTACACTTGAAAACTTCCTTCACCCAAAACTCAACATAATTCATTAGCAATATTAGTGTAATCAAAATAAGCAATCCACTTGGTTCTGGTATGACATATGTAAAGCTTATATTAAAACATTAGCTACTGCATAAACTTCTTCGGAAAGCTCCTTCTTTCAAAAGAACTCAAAAAGAAAAATATTAAGAGGCAAATGCACTAATGGCAGAAATCTGTCAAAACAGAACAACAGTTAAAGATCGATTTTTTGAGACTTTTGCGTCGCTCAGATCGAAAAATGTTGAACTAATGAAAGTTAGATAATAACCTGGGGAATATGCTCGTAAATTTTCAGCTCATGGTGACGTTCTGGTGATTTATGCGAATTTTTCTCGCGACAGTCCAGAAACAGAAACAGAATTGCAAATTCCCCAAATACTACTTTCTTACCATTAGAGGCTACTCTTGGCACAAAAACGAAAATAAAAAAATGATAAGGAGAGGACATTACAGTAGCAATGACTTCCAAGACTCAACAAAACAGTAAAATAACAGAAATAAAAACATAATGGGTTGTCTCCCAAAAAGCTCTTTCTTTATAGCCATTAAGATAGGCTCAGTAATTTGAGAAGATGCTCACATATGTAATATGAATTGAAGCAAAAGAGAGCATCAAGAAGCAAATATGAAACACATTTAAGTCTTACCCACTTCCTGTGCATGGGAATCTTGTACACAAATAAATTTACAAAGAACAAAGTGACAAGCATGTGAAGGTAAAACAAGAGTAACTTTAAAATTTTCAGCATGTAGAGAGGTGTTTTAGTACCATGTAAATTCCTACAACCATATTTTCCTCTCTAATAATTTTCAGCATCATGAATAAACTCAACAATATAACTATCACATAAAGCATGCTTTTCATGATCTTCAAACACATAATTTTTATCAAGCTCAAAAATAGTAGGATTAAAACAATCAAACCCACTTTTAGCAATTTTATAACAAGATGATTGATCATTCTCAAGAGGTATGGGACTACTAGTAGCAATCCTATTTTCAGTAGCATTATAATTTATAGCATCAAGTAACATAGGACCATCATCTAGAGCTTTATCATAAACACTCTCCAAGCAAAATTCTTTAGTTCCATGCATTTCGAAATTAGGCACAAATAAAGGATTATCATGAGATTTATCAAAATAGCATGGATTATTATAAATAACAGTAGCATAATTATTCTCACAAGTTTTAATCATAGGGAATATTTCAAGAGAATCCTCATGAACATAACATTCGTCCTCCTTTGGTGACCATGGAGGGCAATCAAATAATGTAAGAGATAAAGAGTTATTCTCATTAGAAGGTTGGCATGGGTAGCTAATCCATTCTTCCTCCTTTTATTCATCACTCTCCTCCTCTTTTTCATCTAATGAGCTTTCAGCAACTTCTTCTTCCACGGGTTCCTGCAAATTGTGGATACATTCTTGTGCATAATTGAGTCTCTCTTTATAATCAATGATATAACAATTATTGCTGAAATTTTCTGTGCAATAATCAAGGATAGAAGAGACATAATCTTTAAGGTCATGACAAGCAACACAAGTTTCATAATTTTTAGACATGAAGGATTCTATTTCAGAGGCTCCCATAAATAAGACAAAATTGTTCTACTTCTTCGAATCCAAGATGAATATAGTTATTCCAATGATAGTTCGAAATTAAAACTTTTTCACTAAAGCCACATTGGAATTTAAGATGTTTAGTATCCTGTTTAGAGCAAAATTTTATATCATGGCGTTTAAGCAAAATTTTAGCAATTGTATCCAACTTTTTCAACGTGCCCCCCATGACTTTGCCCTTATATGATTCTCTATACTTCATAAATAATTCTGCAAGTTCCATAGAGTATAAAGCATGTCCTTCCATAAAAATAATTTTTAGTTTTTCGATTTTTCAAATTCTTATGGATTTTGATATATATATAGGAAAAATAAAACAAGACAAAAATAAACTAGACAAAACAAAATGAAATAAAAACAACGAGAGAGGTGGAGTGTACTGTCTATGCTCCCCGGCAACGACGCCGTAAAATAGTCTTGATGACCCACAAGTATAGGGGAACAGTCTTCGATGGAAGTAAAACGCAAATTTGTTGATTCGACACAAGGGAGACAAAGAATACTTATGAGCCTTGACAACAGAGTTGTCAATTCAGCTGCACCTGGAAAAGCACTAGCAACAGGGTGATGTGAAAGCAAAGTGGTAATATGATGCGGCGCCAGAAAATAGTTGGTACTACTTTGATGGCGTGTTGACAGGGAAATGTGATGCGGCAGTAATACGAGAGCAATAGTAACACAACAGTAGCAGTAACACAGAGGAGATGGCACTGGAAAATATCCCAGCGCGCAGTTGATTGAAAAGCAATGATGATGAAATAAAGGACCGGGGTTCCCGACGATCTACACTAGTGGTAACTCTCCAGATAACAAGTGTTGGGTGAACAAATTACAGCTGGGCAATTGACAGAATTGAATTTAGCATTAAGACAAAATATCCAGTCTATTAATATCGTAGGCATGTTTTCCATATATAGTCATGCTCGCAATGAGAAACTTGCATAACATCTTTTGTCCTACCAGCCCGTTTGCAGCCGGGCCTCAAGGGAAACTACTGTAATTAAGGTACTCTTTTAATAGAGCACCGAGAGAAAGCATTAACACTGAAAACATGTGATCCTCATATCAAAGTCATCCCCTCCGGTTATCCTCATAACAATATTGCAGCAACAAATACTTCACAAACTCATAAGATATACTGAACATAATGATCAATCCATCGGATCCTAACAAACACAACACCGATTACATCATATGGATCTCAATCATTTAAGGCAACTCATGAGATCATTGTATTGAAGCACATGTGAGAGAGTACCATCTAGCTACAACCAAGAACCCATAGTCCCTGTGTGAATTACTCAGAAACCATCATGGAGTCGAAGTGAAGGCGGTGGAGTCGATGGCGATGGCTCCGGGGCACTTCCCGTCCCGGCAGGGCCTGAACAGAGACTTCTGTCCCCCGAAACTTGGTTTCAGCGATGACGGGGCACGGAACTTTTCGTGGACGGAGGGTCTCGTCTCTGGGGTTTTCCCGATACGAGGAATAAATTGGTGGAAGGGCGGAGCAAACGAGGTGACGAGGCGCCAGTACATGGGCTAGGCGCGGCCAAGGCTGGGGCCGCGCCTGCCCTATGTACTGGCACGTGGCAGCTCTCCTGCGCATGTCCTTCTGGCTCCGTCTTCCCGGAAAAATAAGACTCTAGGCTTTTGTTTCGTCCAATCTGAGAAACTTTCATGTATAACTTTTCTGAAACACAAAAACAGCAGAAAACAGGAACTGGCACTGGGTTAATAGGTTAGTCCCAGAAAATGCTATAAAATGATGCAAAGTGCACATAAAACATAGAGGAATTGGTGTAAAACAAGCATGGAGCATCAAAAATTATAGATACGTTTGCAACCTATTACCCATGGCCTATCCAACACGCGGCAACGCCGGCGGATTGGACAGGGCAGGCCAACAGAATAGCTAACAATCATCAGGGCCAACGCTAGCTGGGAAAGGGGATCCGCCCTCCGGCACACAAGGTGCCCACCGTCGTGACGCAGTAGCACTGCCAATTAGGCCTAGATCAATCCAGGCCGCCTGCCAGGCCCAGATTTGGCCCCATTAGACGTGCCACCGCGCTACTAGGCCCACGTCGTTGATGCCATCCAACTGCAGCTCCGTGCCGATCCAACCCATGCCGCCACCAACTAGACCACCATGTGTTAGGTAGACTCCAAGAGCGGCGTCACCGCAATCTCTCTCCTCGCAAGATGTCCCCGGTCGAGACCGCACACCGCCGCAAAGGAGCACCCCCACCACAACGCCCATGGACATAGTTGCACCGTAACCGACGCCACCATGCCTTCGATCAAGCCCATCACTTTGTCGGCATCCAAGAACTCGCCTTGAACGCCGACAAGAACATCCAGCGACCCGCCGAGTAAGATAGGGATGAACGCAGAGCTGCTCAGCCGCCAGATCCGGGCCCACCCCCCAGATCTAGATCCAGCCGCATTGCATCCCGAGAGTGCCCGCCGGTGGTGGACCTGCCCATGCCCGCCGGCTCGGCACAGCCCCGCAAGGTCCACATCGGGACCCAATTGGCCCCACCTCGCATCGCGCCGCCAGCCTGCCCTCCGTGCCACGCTCCGCCACCTGCCTCCGCCTCGTGTTGCGCCGCCACCACCTTCGCCTAGAACCGTTACCGCCATGCCTTTCCTTACTTCATCGCATGTGTCACGACAACACATCAAATGCATGATCTGTTAGAATATGTAGCCGTATACAATTCGTATACATATAGAACTCTTGTAACATACTTTATAGGGATTTCTATTTTCGTGCCCTCAGGTCCTTAGTTGTACTCAGTTTTCCCCTCCTTAGTTTTCCTCGGCTTCTGCCCTTGTTTGAAGCCCAGAATGAGCTCGACGGAGGATTCCCGTTTAGTTGACCTGCCATGCTGACGTGTGGGGCCGCACAGGTGGGGACGCGTGGGGTTGGTAGAAAGGGACCGCGTGGGACAGGACGAGACCACGTTTAGTTGTATGTGAGCAGGAGCTGGGTTCTGTCTCTCTCGGCCCAAATTGGCATTTTTAAGAGCACCTTTTCCCCTCTTTCTCTCTCTGTCTTTTTCACCAAATTAGTATCAAATCTAGAGAAGCTTGCATTTCTGTCTTTCTTCAATTATTATTTGTGCCTTTTGGCCCTCGTTGTTTGCCCAATATGGCAGCAAATCTAGTACTCCCTCTAGTCCATATGTATGTAGTTAAATCTAGAAGCAAATCTCCAGGGTAATGTACGATAAATTCACACAGTCATAGTAAATCGAGAAAACAAAGTAGGGCCAACAAAATATAGTAGAATAGGGATAGATAATAGGGATCCCTCCCTAGATAATAAGCTGCATACAGCAGCCAACATAGTAACAGGTTCGAGGTTCTTCACAACACCATCATACTAACAACATAACAACAAGGGATCCCTAGCTAACAACAAAATAGAAGCTGCTTTGCAGCAGCAGCACACGTCCACCCATCTTGCTCTGCCTCCACTTCTTGCTCCCCTCTCCCTTGATCTTGGGCACCTTGGGCTTGATCGGAGGCATGCGCCCGGCGGAGATCTCCACCCGCTGCAAGTTGCGGAGGTGAATGCCGAGCGCCTTGTGCTTGGCGCGGAAGGAGTAGACGTTCACCGTCGCGCCGACCTTGGGGAAGGTCCTTCCGATGTCCTCGGCATGCGTGAGGAGGCAGTTGAAGTCGGTGCCGCGAGTCTCCTAGTGCAGAAGGGGCACCTGTAGACACCCTTGGCGAAGTAGGAGGTGTACTGGCCGACCTGCAGCCTCCGCAGCACCTGCCGAGTCTTGGTGTCCTGGTCCTCATCGTCGCTGCCGACGTCGCTGCCAGACACCTGATCCATATCAAACGGAAACTATGAGTGAATGAGTTGCAACGATGACTAACGTGCATGATAACAAAGTTAGGAAAAACAGAGGCAGCCTCAGTTAGAGTGGACACGATTATATATCTACAGGGACGGGGTTAGCGAACCAAAGCTCATGCACAACAAATTTGTACACAGCAATGGTTCGCTGAACCCGCCCTGTAAAATTTTTTGCCCAACTATTCATCATAGGCAAAGAAACAGATTCCAGATCTGAATTTGAACACATTCCAGATTATTTGCAAAATTAAACGATTGATATCTTTTGATTCATGCATAAAATAACTGATTGAGATCTCATGATTACTTTCATAAATTAATTTATTGAGATCCCATTATTACTTGCATAAATTAAACGAACGGACGAACCCCAAATCTTAAACAAAAATCAAGAAGGGAGCAAAACAAAATTTAATAAAATGGCGCAAATATTAACCCAATACTCATCCTACCTACAGATCGGCACTAATAGTTACTAGGGGACCAAAAAAATAGGGTTCAAAAAGGAATGGGGAACAAAAGGGAGCAAACCGTAGTTACCTCGTTCCAAGGGTCGTCCATGCAGGTGTTGTAGGGGTTCGAGGGCGAGATGTACGTCACCTCCTCATAGGGGTCCCATCCCGGCGGGATCTGACCGCCACCGGCGGCAGCCTCCGATGCACCAGCGGGACGCCATTGAGGGGGCGACGGGAAGAGGGGCGCGCTTGGAGACGGCGCGTGGGATGATGGGATTCGCATTCTCCTTGTCCATCTCGCTGGCAGAGGAGAGGGAGAGGGTTTTTTGCTTTGGAGAAGGTGATGGGACGTGAGAGGCGACGTTGCGTGAGCGAGTGAGAGTGACAGAGATAGTGCGAGGAGGCGTCTATAAATGCGTGGGGTGGTTAATTGCCACTTCTCAAATCACCTAGTAGCTATGAAGATGCATGGCTTTCCACAATAAGCCATTCCCAAAACAGTTTTCCCAAAACATACTTTGTCTAAATGAGGCCACAATTCTCACACTCATGTATATTTGTATTGCAAATAGTTTGAGGTAGGCCAAGATGGGTTTTATTTTACAAAACACGCATTTTCCATTTTTAAAATCTCATATTTGAATCCCTTAGTCTGTTTTGCCCTTGATTTCTTGATACTACTCAGTTTTGCCCTCTCCCTTCACAAATTCTCACAGTCGTCCAACATTGCCCTGATTGGTTTAGCTCATGTCACGCGGATCGTGCCCGCCGATCGTTGATCGTATGATCTAATGGGCAGGATAACCCCTCTCTCTCTCTCTCATCGGGGCACCACCCTCTCTCTCTCTCTCTCTATCGGCGGTTGATACGTCTCAAACGTATCTATAATTTCTTATGTTCCATGCTACTTTTATGACAATACTTGAATGTTTTATACATACTTTACATCATTATTATACATTTTCCGGCACTAACCTATTAACAAGATGCCGAAGTGCCAGTTCCTGTTTTCTGCTGTTTTTGGTTTCAGAAATCCTAGTAAGGAAATATTCTCGGAATTGGACGAAATCAACGCCCAGGGTCCTATTTTTACATGAAGCTTCCAGAAGAGGGGAAAGGAAGTGGGGCCACGAGGTGGCCACACACCAGGGCGGCGCGCCTGGGCCGCGCGGCCCTAGTGTGTGGGCCCCTCGCGTCGCCCCCGACCTACCCTTCCGCCTACAAATAGCCTTCGTCGCGAAACCCCATGTACCGAGAGCCACGATACGGAAAACATGAGAGGCCCGCGCTAATCCCATCTCGGGGATTCAGGAGATCGTCCCGCACCCCGTGGAGAGGGAATCATCACCGGAGGGGCTATACATCATCATGCCCGCCTCCGGATTGATGCGTGAGTAGTTCATCCTTGAACTATGGGTCCATAGCAGTAGATGGTTGTCTTCTCCACATGTGCTATCATTGTTTAGATCTTGTGAGCTGCCTAACATGATCAAGATCATCTATTTGTAATGCTACATGTTGTGTTTGGTGGGATCCGATGAATCTAGAATACTATGTCAAGTTGATTATCAATCTATCATATATGTGTTGTTTATGTTCTTGCATGCTCTCCGTTGCTAGTAGAGGCTCTGGCCAAGTTGATACTTGTAACTCCAAGAGGAGTATTTATGCTCGATAGTGGGTTCATGCCTCCATTTAATCTGGGACAGTGACAGAAAGTTCTAAGGTTGTGGATGTGCTGTTGCTACTAGGGATAAAACATCGATGCTTTGTCTAAGGATATTTGTGTTGATTACATTACGCACCATACTTAATGCAATTATCTCGTTGTTTACAACTTAATACCGGAAGGGGTTCGGATGATAACCTCGAAGGTGGATTATTTAGGCATAGATGCATGCTGGATAGCGGTCTATGTACTTTGTCGTAATGCCTGATTAAATCTCATAGTAATCATCGTTGATATGTATTGAATCTTTATTTGTCAATTGCCCACCTGTAATTTGTTCACCCAGCATGCTAGTTATTTTATTGGAGAGACACCACTAGTGAACTGTGGACCCCGGTCCATTCTTTTACATCTGAATACATTCTACGGAAATTATTGTTCTTTGCAAAAAAACACCATCTTCCACTCGATACGCTTAATCATTTGTTTTCAGCAAGCCGGTGAGATTGACAACCTCACATTACGTTGGGGCAAAGTACTTTGATTGTGTTGTGCAGGTTTCACGGTGTTGCGCCGCACTACATTCCTCCACCAACAACCTTCACGTGCTTCTTGGCTCCTACTGGTTCGATAACCTTGGTTTCTTTCTGAGGGAAAACTTGCTGCTGTGCGCATCACACCTTCCTCTTGGGGTTCCCAACGGACGTGTACATCTACGCGCATCAAGCTCTTTTTCTGGCGCCGTTGCCGGGGAGATCAAGACACGCTGCAAGGGGAGTCTCCACTTCCAATCTCTTTACTTTGTTTTTGTCTTGCTTTACTTTATTTTATTTACTGTCTTGTTTGCTTCATACTAAAAACACAAAAAAATTAGTTACTTTACTTTCTGTCTTATTTACTAGCTCTATATCAAAAACAAAAAAAAATTAGTTACTTGCATTTAGTTTACTTTTGTTATCATGTCTAGCTCTGTACCTGTTACTTCTTCACCTGAGGAATTAGTCTTTACTTTTAAACAAGGGGATGAGGAGAGTTTTAAAGATGCTTGGTCTAGAATTTTTGATGCTTATCGTAAAGCTGAACCTCAAATGACTCTAAGTTTGCTCCTTAGTAATTTTTATTTTGGGCTTATGATTCGCTATAGATATGCCTTAGATACTATAGTGGGAGGAGATTTCCTTCATTGCAACGGTGATCAAGCTTTTAATGCCATAAAAAAATTGGTTGCATCACATAGTTCAGCTAATAACTTTGATTCAGCTCTTATTAGCATTTATAATAGATTAAACACTCTTGAGACAAGTGCATCTTACTTGAAGGAAAATTATGGTTATGTTCGAAACCGTCTTGATGAAGTTTTAGTGAACTCTGAACCCTCAATGTGGAACCCTACTATTAAATTTATTATTGGTGGTGAAACTTTTCATGCCCGTTGTGATATTATGTCTGAATTTTGTCTTATGCCTAAGAGTATTTATGAATCTTTGACACTTTGGGGACTCGTTGAAGGAGGAGAAGGAATAACTCTTATTGATAATTCTGTTATAATTCCTAAGGGAATAGCCGAGAGTGTGCATACAACCATTCTTGGAAGAACGGTATCCACTGATTATCTTGTTATTGAATGTGTAGGAACATGACAAATCACACTTGGAAGATCCCTGCTGAAACTATTGGGAGCAATCATAAATACGGGAGAAGGCACCCTAAAAATCACACCGGGAGGCCAACATGTATTCCCTAAACCAAAGAGTAAGAAAAAGAGTAAGAAGGGTAGGCGTCAAGCCCGAGGTAGTGTTGATGCTTCATCTCTAGATAATACTTGATTTGCACTTTCTGCGCCTAGCCGAAAGGCGTTAAAGAAAAGCACTTCTTGGGAGATAACCCATGTTTTATTTTATTTACTGTATTGTTGAGTCTTGGAAGTTGTTTACTACTGTAGCAACCTCTCCTTATCATGTTTTTGTGCCAAGTAAAGTTTCTATGTTAAAGTTGATGCTATATTTGGATTGCTGCACAGAAACAGCATTGCTGTCTGTCACGAATTCTCGCAGAGCTCTCTGTAACAAAATCTAAAAAATATGAAAATTTACGAGCGTGATCCTCAGATATGGACGCAACTTTCATTAGTTTTGAGTTTTTCCGTTTGAGCAAGTTAATTGCCCCTGCCAGATTCATCTTTATGGACTGTTCTGTTTTTGACAGATTCTGCCTTTTATTTCGCATTGCCGCTTTTGCTATGTTGAATGAGTTTCTTTGTTCCATTAACTTTCGAAGCTTTGTGCAATGTCCAGAAGTGTTAAGAATGATTGTGTCACCTCTGAATATGTGAATTTGTAATTATGCACTAACCCTCTAATGAGTTTGCTTGAAGTTTGGTGTGGAGGAAGTTTTCAAGGGTCAAGAGAAGAGGATGATATACTATGATCAAGAAGAGTGAAAGGTCTAAGCTTGGGGATGCCCCGGTGGTTCATCCCTGCATATTTTAAGAAGACTCAAGCATCTAAGCTTGGGGATGCCCAAGGCATCCCCTTCTTCATCGACAACATTATCAGGTCACTTCTAGTGAAACTATATTTTTATTCCATCACATCTTATGTTCTTTACTTGGAGCGTCGGTTTGCTTTTATTTTCGTTTTGGTTTGAATAAAGTTGGATCCCACCATTCTTATATTGGAGATATTACACTCCGCTTTTTCATATGGAACACTTGTGTTCTTAATTGTGCTTTAATGTTCATGGCGAAGGTTGAAATTGCTTCGTTAAATTGCTATTTGGTTGGAATCAGAAAATGCTGCATATGGTTTGGAATAACTTGGCAATTGTTTGAGCTCTCATAGATCATGTTTAAGCTCTTGCATCATGTAGTTTAATCTATTAATGAAGAACTACCGTAGAGCTTGTTTAATTTGGTTTGCATGATTGGTCTCTCTAAGTCTAGATATTTTCTGGTATAGTGTTTGAACAACAAGGAAGAGTCTTATAATGCTTGCAATATGTTCTTGTGTAAGTTTTGCTCTACCTGTTCATACTTGTGTTTGCTTCAAACAACCTTGCTAGCCCAAACCTTGTACCGAGAGGAAATGCTTCTCGTGCATCCAAACACCTTGAGCCAAAACCCATGCCATTTGTGTCCACCATATCTACCTACTATGTGGTATTTTTCTGCCATTCCAAAGTAAATTACTTGAGTGCTAACTTTAAAATTTCATTACTTTACCTTTACAATATATAGCTCATGGGACAAATAGCTTAAAAACTATTGTGGTGATGAATATGTAGTTATGTGTCTTAATTCTTATAAGTTGCTTGTTGAGCGGTAACCATGTTTCTGGGGACGCCATCAACTTTACCTTTGTTGGATATCATGTGAGATGCTATGCATGTTCGTCTTGTCTGAAGTAAGTGCGATTTCATGATCAAATGGTTTGAGTATGCATATGTTAGAGAAGAACATTGGGCCGCTAACTAAAGCCATGTATCATGGTGGAAGTTTCAGTTTGGACATACAACCTCAATCTCTTATGAGAATATTATTTGTTGTTGAATGCTTAAGCATTAAAAGAGGAGTCCATTATCTGTTGTCTATGTTGTCCCGGTATGGATGTCTAAGTTGAGAATAATCAAAAGCGAGAAATCCAATGCGTGCTTTCTCCTTAGACACTTGTACAGGCGGCATAGAGGTACCCCTTTGTGACACTTGGTTGAAACATATGTTATGTGATGATAATCCGTGTTTTCCGAGCTGATTAGGACAAGGTGCGAGCACTATTTGTACTCTATGCATGAGACTTGCAACTTGTAGGAGGTATTATGCATAGCACATATGAATTATTACTACCGTTGACAAAATTGTTTCTATGTTTTCAAAACAAAAGCTCTAGCACAAAAATAGTAATCCATGCTTCCCTCTGCGAATGGCCAATCTTTTACTTTATGTTGAGTCAATTTACCCACTTCTTTCTATCTTAGAAGCAAACACTTGTGTTAACTGTGTGCATTGATTCTTACATGTTTACTTATTGCACCTGTTATATTACTCTATGTTGACAAATATCCATGAGATATACATGTTACAAGTTGAAAGCAATTGCTGAAACTTAATCATCCTTTGTGTTGCTTCAATGCATTCTACTAAGAATTTATTGCTTATGAGTTAGCTCTTATGCAAGTCTTATTGATACTTGTTTGAAAGTACTATTCATGAAAAGTTTTGCTATATGATTCATTTGTTTAGTCATTATATTTGTTAGCAATCTTTTGTTCAGATCACTCCATTCATCTCATATGCTTTACAATAATGTTGATCAAGATTATGTTGGTAGCATGTCACTTCAGAAATTATTTGTGTTATCGTTTACCTACTCGAGGGCGAGTAGGAACTAAGCTTGGGGATGCTTGATACGTCTCAAACGTATCTATAATTTCTTATGTTCCATGCTACTTTTATGACAATACTTGAATGTTTTATACATACTTTACAGCATTATTATACATTTTACATTTTCCGGCACTAACCTATTAACAAGATGCCGAAGTGCCTGTTGTTTTTTGGTTTCAGAAATCCTAGTAAGGAAATATTCTCGGAATTGGACGAAATCAACGCCCAGGTCCTATTTTTACACGAAGCTTCCAGACCGAGGGAAAGTGGGGCCACGAGGTGGCCACACACCAGGGGCGCGCGGCCCAGACCTGATCACGCGGCCCTAGTGTGTGGCCCTCGCGGCGCCCCGACCTACCCTTCCGCCTACAAATAGCCTTTGTCGCGAACCCCCCGTACCGAGAGCCACGATACGAAAACATTACCGAGAGGCCGCCGCCGCCAATCCCATCTCGGGGATTCAGGAGATCGCCTCCGGACTCCCTGCCGGAGAGGGGAATCATCACCGAGGGGCTCTACATCATCATGCCCGCCTCCGGATTGATGCGTGAGTAGTTCATCCTTGGACTATGGGTCCATAGCAGTAGCTAGATGGTTGTCTTCTCCGCATGTGCTATCATTGTTTAGATCTTGTGAGCTGCCTAACATGATCAAGATCATCTATTTGTAATGCTACATGTTGTGTTTGGTGGGATCCGATGAATCTAGAATACTATGTCAAGTTGATTATCAATCTATCATATATGTGTTGTTTATGTTCTTGCATGCTCTCCGTTGCTAGTAGAGGCTCTGGCCAAGTTGATACTTGTAACTCCAAGAGGGAGTATTTATGCTCGATAGTGGGTTCATGCCTCCATTTAACCTGGGACAGTGACAGAAAGTTCTAAGGTTGTGGATGTGCTGTTGCTACTAGGGATAAAACACCGATGCTTTGTCTAAGGATATTTGTGTTGATTACATTACGCACCATACTTAATGCAATTATTTTGTTTACAACTTAATACCGGAAGGGGTTCGGATGATAACCGAAGGTGGATTATTTAGGCATAGATGCATGCGGATAGCGGTCTATGTACTTTGTCGTAATGCCCTGATTAAATCTCATAGTAATCATCGTTGATATGTATTGAATCTTTATTTGACAATTGCCCACCTGTAATTTGTTCACCCAGCATGTTAGTTATTTTATTGGAGACACCACTAGTGAACTGTGGACCCCGGTCCATTCTTTTACATCTGAATACATTCTACTGCAATTATTGTTGTTTTTTTGCAAACAAACACCATCTTCCACTGATACGCTTAATCCTTTGTTTTCAAGAAGCCGGTGAGATTGACAACTCATCACATGCTAGCAAAGTACTTTGATTTGTTGTGTGGGTTCCATGTTGGCGCCGGTTTCACCGGTGTTGCGCCGCACATTCCTCCACCAACAACCTTCACGTGCTTCTTGGCTCCTACTGGTTCGATAACCTTGGTTTCTTTCTGAGGGAAAACTTGCTGTGCGCATCACACCTTCCTCTTGGGGTTCCCTGACGGCGGTACATCTACGCGCATGTTGCTCTTACCCAGTATGCTAAAGTTTGGTTTTCTGTATTATTTTTCACGCGTAGAAATTATAAACTCTTTTAGACATTACTTTTCACGTACAAATGATAAACCATTACCGATTTGTTGTAGCCATTACTTTTCACGCAAAAAATGATAAACCATCACCGATTTGTTATAGCCATTAATTTTCACGCAAAAAACGATAAACCATCACCGATTTGTTGTAGCCATCCCTCCGGTCTTATTTAATTGACTCAGATTTAGTATAAAGTTGTACTGAATCCGAGTCAATTAAAAGAGACCGGAGGGAGTACTTTTCACGCAAAAAATGATAAACCATCACCGATTTCTTGTAGCCATTACTATTCACGCTAAAAATGATAAACGAAACAATCTATCTATCTTTGTATTTGAAGTTTGGGAGGGTTCACCATCTATTTATGTTAACTTTCGAGGTTTTGACCTGAAAATCAAATGGGTATTATAAAGGGAAATAAAAGTTCAAAAAAATGTAAAAACAAAACAATCTACCTATCTTTGTATAGAAGATCATCTGTATGATTTTTGAGGTCATTTAGAGAAGGTCGAAAAAACCTAACTTGTTACAAAAGCTGGTTTCAGTGAGACCTAACCAAGTTTGGCATACATGATGCCATACCTATAACAACAAGGAATATCTAAAAGGGAAAGTTTCACAAAATTTGAAATTTAGGGTGAAAATGATGCCATACATGATGTTGTTTTTCGAGGTTTTGACCTGAAAATCAATTGGGTATTATAAAGGGAAATAAAAAGTTCGAAAAATTTAAAAATGAAACAATCTATCTATCTATGTATAGAAGATCATCTGTATGAAATTTGAGGTCATTTAGAGAAGGTAGAAAAAAATCACCTTGTTAGAAAAGCTGGTTTCAGTGAGACGAAACGGCATGCGCTTAAGCAAAGTGATTTTTTCGAACATCTCCAAATGACCCCAAATTTGCCATACATGATGCCATACGTGTAACAACAAGGAATATCTAAAAAGTGTCAAAAAAGTTTGCCGAACCGTATAGCTCTATCAAAAAGAACCTCACCATGGCGCTAGTATAATTTTTAGTTACAAACTTTCGTATTTTACCTAACCTTCAACATGAAACTTGTTTCAAATTCATTTTGGCGTACAAGAAACAAATCCCACCTTGATTCGAGCACCACAACCTCCAAACGATGCCGATGCCAATATCGGCATGGTCAGAACGGCTATGCTCGCTGCCACTGCTCGGTCACCGTATGCACCCTCAATCCCGTCCCCTCATTCGATCACTGACACACCAGAGATACCGCCGAGGCCAATGCCGAACGTACATGTTGATGCCAATGCCGAACATGCACGCCGCCGTGGGTACGGCCACGCCGCCCCGCTATGCTGGACGCCACAGACCACCGCGAGGTCTTTCCCTTCGCCACCACACTCTCCTAGCACCCATCTATACACGCCAGAAAGGAGAGACACTAGTTTTCTCTACATTGCTCGCGTTCGTGTCCGACACCGTCAGTCAAAGTGTTGAGGTAGTCGTCGATGTCCTCGACCATTTCTTCTCTTCTTTGCATGGTTAAACGCGTCTAGTTCATATCTATCTAATGTGTCTGGTCTCGCCTCATGCAGTTCTTTGTGGACGTCGATCTCATCTCGGCACCCCGCATGCCACCTCCTGGTGCCATCGCTGTAGAGCTCCGTTTAAAAATCTAATCCTACCCATGTATTGCCCCTTGTATCAGCGTCATGGCCCCACTTGATATACCGAAGCCCCACTCGTTCGCGTTTTGGTCAGGGATACAGCGATGCTTACGGTCAAACAAAGATGGATGGTCTGACGTGTCTTTGCGGGCTCTACGTGGCCCCACTAGTCAGAAGATAACGGTCAACCGTCGGGCAACCGGCCGTTACAGCACGTGTGATGGTTTCAGACAAGGTCTTGGGGAAAACTGAGGAAAAACTAAGCGGCTGGGGAAAACTGAGCACAACTAAGGACCCGAGGGCACGGAAATAGAAATCCCTACTTTATACGCCTATATAATGAGAAGATCCCTACCCGGCGAGGTACGTCGGCACGGCCTATCGAGTACTCCTTTGATTCTTTCATGGTATCAGACGCCACACCCTGACCTAGGGTTGTTCCGCTGCCTTCCGCTGCTTGCGCCGCCGCACTCACCGGAAATGGCTTCCGTGTCCGTCGTCAACTCCACGGCCATGGCATCATCTTCCTCTTCGGGGCTCTCCGTCCCGCCTGCTCCCGTCCCCGTGCTGCCCTCTACCTCGACCTTGGGCGCCTATCTAGCAGGCAGCTGCCGCTCTCCAGGATTGGCGTGACGCCGCCTGCGATCCTCCCTGGCACCTTGTCCGCAGCCGCCGATAGATGCTCCCGCTGCCCGTCCACCATGGGCGCCATCTTCACCGACGCGGCGATCTACACCGACGCCATCGCTGCATCCATGCGCCAGCAGTCCATGTTCGCATCCACGGCTGGCTACCCGACGTTCTCTCCACATGGCACTTACCCGCTAGCCCTAGGGTTTCAGCCCCAACAGCTGCCACAGGCGCCGCAGATGTCCTACACCGGTGCACCTCCATATGGTGCTGCCTCTTCTAGCTTTCTCCCAAATCAGCAACAAACACAATACGGCGTCGGCTTCTTCCCTCCTCAAGGACTCCCAAGCATTGTCACCATCGCCCCGGCCATTACCATCAAGCTAACCATCAACAATTACTTGTTTTGGTGTGCCCAAGTTGGTCCCCTCCTCCGCAGACATATGCTCATGGGATACGTTGAATGATCCTTCACTTTCCCCGACCCGCACATTGTTGTTAGTCATGCTGGCAGTCTCCATCAGCAGCCAAACCCGGCGCATCAGCACTGGACTCAGCAGGACCAGGCTATCCTTTCGGGCTTCATCTCATCGATGATTGAAAGCATCCTCGGCATGATCATGTTTGTTCCCACCTCTCGTGAAGCCTAGGAGACTCTTGTTGGTGCTTTCGCCTCCATATCTCATGCTAGTGCCTCGGCCATCCGGCAGGAGATGGCTGACTTGAAGAAGGAGAACAAGACCATCAATGCTTATTTTCATCAGATGAAGGCATTCTCGAACTCGTTGACAAGTATCGGCATGCCTCTTCGTGACGACGAGTTTATCGGCACCATCCTCGCCAGCCTTGGTAATGAGTATGATGCTCTGTTCGAGGTGGTCAATGCTCGCACTACTCTGATGCTGATTCGTGATCTCTATTCCTAGATCCTGGCCACTGAGCAGCGCAAACTGGCGCAACGCCGCACTCAAGGATGCGGCATCCACTACCCTGTTGCCTTTGGGGGCTGCTCGCGGTGGACCTCGCCCCTCGGATCGATCACCTAGGCCGACGCTTTTGATACGTCTCAAACATATCTATAATTTTTGATGCTCCATGCTTGTTTTACACCAACTTATATATGTTTTTTTACACTTCGTGGCACTATTATGCATTTTCCGGCACTAACCTATTGACAAGATGCCACTGTGTCAGTTCCCTGTTTTATGCTATTTTTGTATATCAGAAAAGTTGTACAGGAAATATTCTCGGAATTGGACGAAACAAAAGCCAAAGTTCCTATTTTTCCCGAGCGAAGATGGAGTCCAAGAGTAGAACTGAGGGCCATAGGTGGCCAGACCTACCCCAGGCGCGGCCCGGACCCGGCCCGCGCCTAGGGTGGTCCTGGGCCACCAGGTCGACCGATCTCGCCTCCTGCTATAAATTCCCTTCGACGAGTAAACCTTAAATATACAAGCCTCCGCCCACGAAAAGTTTCGTAGCTTCGCCACCGTCGCAGAACAGATCCGGGGGACAGAAGTCTCTGTTCCGGCACCCTGCTGGGATGGGGAATTTCCCTCGAAGCCATCTGCATCGACTCCACCGCCATCTCCATCGCTGTTGCTGACTCCTATGATGAGGAGTGAGTAGTTATCCCCCGGGGCTGAGGGCTCTACCAGTAGCTATGTGGTCTATCTCTCTCTCTCCCATGGTGTGATCTTTATCTGACCATGAGCTTTGTAATCTAGATGTCGTTATGCTATTCAAGTGAAATTTACTGATGTGATCTCCGGAGACTCCTTGTCCCACGTGTGTAAAGGTGTGGGTGTGTTCACCGTGTGGGTCTCATAGGCTATATTTCACAGAATACTTGTTCACTGAATTATGATTTGAGTTGGATGCCTCTATAAAATTGTGGTGTGTTAGTACCGCCTATGAATGCTCAAAGTGCAGCGTGGGGTATTCATTATTACTTGGGAATACATGTTTAAGGTTTGCTTTTGCAGACCTGTGCGGTGAATTAGTTCAGAGTAGCATAGTGAAGTGCTTATATTTATATTCCTTTATGATAACATTGTTGAGAGTGACCACTAGTGATAGTATGATCTCTAGGCCTTGTTTCCAAACATTAAATCACCGTTTATTTACTATTTTATTGCATGTTTATTTCTTCCATATATATTTCAGATTGTTATTACCACTCATATTCATCCATATCACTTGCATTTTACTATCTCTTTGCCGAACTAGTGCACCTATACATCCACAAGTGTATTGGATGTGTTGGGGACACAAGAGACTTCTTGTATCTTAATTGCAGGGTTACTTGAGAGGGATATCTTTGACCTCTACCTCCATGAGTTCGATAAACCTTGGGTGACCACTTAAGGGAAACTTGTTGCTGTTCTACAAACCTCTGCACTTGGAGGCCTGATACGTCTCCAACGTATCGATAATTTCTTATGTTCCATGCTACTTTCACTAGTAGGAAAACCATTATAGGTAGAAACAACAACTGTGGCGCACGAAACTGTCCATGCGCCACAAAATTATTTCTGTGGCGCACCACATTCATGCGCCACAAAAATTTGACCGTTTCTGTGGCGCACCGTCAGCTCCATGCGCCACAGAATGTCGACTTTCTGTGGCGCACTGTGGCTGGTGCGCCACAGAATTTCCATGGGGCCCACGCGGGGTCCAGCACTGCACATGGGCGAAGTGAATTCTGTGGCGCATGGTGGCATGTGCGCCACAGAAGTTCAAAATTCTGTGGCGCATGGTGGCATGTGCGCCACAGAAGTTCAAAATTCTGTGGCGCATGGTGGCATGTGCGCCACAGAAGTTCAAAATTTGTGGCGCATGGTGGCACGTGCGCCACGTAATTATTAACTTCGTGGCGCACCAACAATATGCGCCACTTAATTCTGCAGATTTTTCTCCCCACCTCCCCCCCCCCGTGGATCGCCTTTTTTACCTTTGTAAATATAAAAGAAATAGATAGAAATTTCAAAAAATAAAATCCTTCGAGATTCTCATATATTATGTCATCTAGCACCACTGAAATTTAACAAACATGAATTTTGACTTTTTTTGCAAAATTGCGTGGGAAAATCATCAAACTGGATTTCTGGTTGCATACGAACTCGAAAAAAACGCACAATATATCAAAATGTTCCCACGAAAATTCTACATTTGAATTCACCTGGGCTTGCCCGGTTGGACAATTTTTAGAATCACCAAATTCGAAAAGAGTAAAAAGTTACGGCCAGTTAAAGTTTTTTTCCTGCAAAATAGAAAAATTGAAAAAAAAATTCTGTGGCGCATCTCTGCCCCATGCGCCACAGAAGTTTGGCCCGAAATTTTGAAAACCGGAGGCGCCAATCTCTTCCTCCACTTCACCTCCACCACCTCTCCTCCACCACTTCTCCTCCACCACTTCTCCTCTCACTTCTCCATCTCCTCACTTCTCCTCCCACCACCACCACCACCTCCTCCCTTCTCCGGCGACCACCACCACCTTCTCCTCCTCCTCCGGCGACCACCACCACCACCTCCTCCGGCGACCACCACCACCTCCTCCTCCGGCGAACAACTCCGGCGACCAACACCACCACCACCTCCGGCCACCACCACCACCTCCTCCTCCGGCCACCACCACCTCCGGCCACCTCCGGCCACCACCACCACCATCACCACCACCACCACCACCACCACCACCATCACCACCTCCGGCCACCATCACCACCACCACCACCACCACCATCAACACCACCACCACCACCACCACCACCACCATCAACACCACCACCACCACCACCACCACCACCACCACCACCATCAACACCACCACCACCACCACCACCACCACCACCACCACCACCACCACCACCACCACCACCACCACCACCAACACCACCACCACCACCACCACCACCACCACCACCACCACACAAAAAAACGGCGAAATTCCGGCGGCCCCAGATCTAGATCTAGATCTAGATCTAGATCTGGCCGCCACTTTTTTTTGAAATTCGAAAAAAAATTCTGTGCCATAGAAGTTTGGACAATTCTGTGGCGCATATTGGCATGGTGCGCCACAGAAGTTTCAAAATTCTGTGGCGCACGTACATATGCGCCACAGAAGTTTCAATACTAGTCGCGTGGTAACTGTGGCGACCTGGATATGCGCCACAGAATTCGATTTTGGTGCGCCACAGTTAGCCTTTTTTCCACTAGTGTTTATTGATACCTACATGTTTTATGCACATTATATGTCGTATTTACGCATTTTCTGGAACTAACCTATTAACAAGATGCCGAAGAGCCAGCTGCTGTTTTCTGCTGTTTTTGGTTTCGTAAATCCTAGTAACGAAATATTCTCGAATTGGACGAAATCACCGCCAGGGTCCTATTTTGCACCATTCCAAAAGACCGAAGGGGAGTCGGTAGGGCCACGAGGTGGCCACACCATAGGGCGGCGCGGCCCCCCCTGGCCGCGCGGCCTGGTGGTGTGGGCCTCGCGCCGCCCCCGACCTACCCTTCCGCCCACTTAAAGCCTCCGTCGCGAAACCCCAGCATCGAGAGCCACGATACGGAAACCCACCGAGCGCCGCCGCGAATCCCATCTCGGGATTCAGGAGATCGCCTCCGCACCCTGCGGGAGAGGGGATTCATCTCCGGGAGGACTCTTCATCGCCATGATCGCTCCGAGTGATGAGTGAGTAGTTCACCCATGGACTATGGGTCCATAGCAATAGCTAGATGGTCGTCTTCTCCTTGTTGTGCTTCATTGTTGGATCTTGTGAGCTGCCTAACATGATCAAGACCATCTATCCGTAATACTATATGTTGTGTTTGTCGAGATCCGATGGATAGAGAATACTATGTTATGGTGATTATCAATCTATTGTTTATGTGTTGTTTATGATCTTGCATGCTCTCCTTTATTAGTAGAGGCTCTGGCCAAGTTTTTGCTCTTAACTCCAAGAGGGAGTATTTATGCTCGATAGTGGGTTCATGCCTTCATTGACACCGGGGACAGTGACAGAAAGTTCTAAGGTTGTGATGTGCTGTTGCCACTAGGGATAAAACATTGATTCTATGTCTAAGGATGTAGTTGTCGATTACATTACGCACCATACTTAATGCAATTGTCTGTTGCTTTGCAACTTAATACCGAATGGGGTTCGGATGCTAACTCGAAGGTGGACTTTTTAGGCATAGATGCGGTTGGATGGCGGTCTATGTACTATGTCGTAATGCCCAATTAAATCTCACTATATTTATCATATCATGTACATGCATTGTTATGCCTTTCTCTATTTGTCAATTGCCCGACCGTAATTTGTTCACCCAACATGCTTTATCTTATGGGAGAGACACCTCTAGTGAACTGTGGACCCCGGTCCTATTCTTTACATAGCATACAATCTACTGCAATTGTGTTTTACTGTTTTCTTGCAAACAATCATCTTCCACTCGATACGCTTAATCCTTTGTTACAGCAAGCCGGTGAGATTGACAACCTCACTGTTTCGTTGGGACAAAGTACTTGGGTTGTGTTGTGCAGGTTCCACGTTGGCGCCGGAATCCCTGGTGTTGCGCCGCATCACATTTCGCGACCATCAACCTTCAACGTGCTTCTGGCTCCTCCTGGTTCGATAAACCTTGGTTTCTTTCTGAGGGAAAACTTGCCACCGTGCGCATCATACCTTCCTCTTGGGGTTCCCAACGGACGTGTACATCTACGCGCATCAAGCCTCGTTTTCTGGCGCCGTTGGGGGGAGATCAAGACACGCCGCAAGGGGAGTCTCCACTTCTCAATCTCTTTACTTTGTTTTTGTCTTGCTTTATTTTATTTACTACTTTGTTTGCTGCACCTAAACAAAACACAAAAAATTAGTTGCTAGTTTTACTTTATTTACTGTCTTGCTCTCTATATCAAAAACACAAAAAAAAAAATTAGTTACTTGCATTTACTTTATCTAGTTTGTTTTATTTACCGTTGCTAAAATGAATACCCTGAAAATACTAAGTTGTGTGACTTCACAAATGCAAATAATAATGATTTCCTATGCACACCTATTGCTCCACCTGCTACTACAGCAGAATTCTTTGAAATTAAACCTGCTTTACTAAATCTTGTCATGAGAGATCAATTTTCTGGTGTTAGTTCTGATGATGCTGCTGCCCATCTCAATAATTTTGTTGAACTTTGTGAAATGCAAAAGTATAAGGATGTAGATGGTGATATTATTAAATTGAAAGTGTTTCCTTTCTCATTAAGAGGAAGAGCTAAAGATTGGTTGCTATCTTTGCCTAAGAATAGTATTGATTCATGGACTAAATGTAAGATGCATTTATTGGTAGATATTATCCTCCGCTAAAATTATATCTTTGAGAAGTAGCATAATGAATTTTAAGCAATTAGATACCGAACATGTTGCTCAAGCATGGGAGAGAATGAAAACTTTGGTAAAGAATTGCCCAACCCATGGACTCACTACTTGGATGATCATCCAAACCTTCTATGCAGGACTAAATTTTTCTTCGCGGAATTTATTGGATTCAGCTGCTGGAGGTACCTTTATGTCCATCACTTTGGGGGCGGCTACAAAACTTCTTGATGATATGATGGTGAATTACTCTGAATGGCACACGGGAAGAGCTCCACAAGGTAAGAAGGTAAACTCTGTTGAAGAAACCTCTTCCTTGAGTGATAAGATTGATGTGATTATGTCTATGCTTGTGAATGGTAGATCTAATGTTGATCCAAATAATGTTCCTTTAGATTCATTGGTTGCTCAAGAAGAAAATGTTGATGTGAATTTCATTAAAAATAATAATTTCAACAACAATGCTTATAGGAACAACTCGGGTAATAACTATAGGCCATATCCTTCTGCTAATGGTAATGGTTATGGTAATTCTTATGGGAATTCTTACAATAATAATAGAAGTGTACCCCCTGGTCTTGAAGCCATGCTTAAAGAATTTATTAGTACACAAACTGCTTTAACAAATCTGTTGAGGAAAAGCTTGATAAAATTGATACTATTGCTTCTAGAGTTGATAGACTTGCCTCCGATGTTAATCTTTTAAAATTGAAAGTTATGCCTAATAATGATATTGATAATAAGATTACTACTACAGCAAATGCCATCCAAGTTAGAATTAATGAGAATATAAGATTAATGGCTGAATTGCGTGCTAGGTGGGATAGAGAAGAAAATGAAAAACTAGCTAAAGAGAATAATGTAGCTAAAGTTTGGACTATTACCACCACTAGTAATGTTGATTCTTCACATGTTGCTGCACCTCCTACTATCAATGGTAAAATAATTGGTGCTGGCAATGTTTCTACTCCTAGTGCAAAGCGTAAAAACTGCCTGAAATTGCTAAAACGCTGAAACTGCTTGTGATAAAACTGCTGAAATTTTTCCAACCTTGGGAACAATGATCCCATTGCTGTAGCTCATAATGATTTAGACTTTGATGATTGTCACATCTCTGAAGTTATAAAGTTCTTACAAAAACTTGCTAAAAGTCCTAATGCTAGTGCTATAAATTTAGCCTTTACAAAACATATTACAAATGCTCTCATAAAAGCTAGAGAAGAGAAACTAAAACTTGAAACTTCTATTCCTAGAAAGTTAGAAGATGGTTGGGAGCCCATAATTAAAATGAAATTCAATGACTTTGAATGTAATGCTTTATGTGATCTTGGTGCAAGTATTTCTGTTATGCCTAAAAAGATTTATGATATGCTTGACTTGCCACCATTGAAGAATTGTTATTTGGATGTTAATCTGGCCGATAATGTTAAAAAGAAACCTTTGGGGAGGATTGATAATGTGCGCATTACGGTTAACAATAACCTTGTCCCCGTTGATTTTGTTGTCTTGATATCGAATGCAATGCATCTTGTCCTATTGTGTTGGGAAGCCCTTTTCTTCGAACCGTTGGTGCTGTTATTGATATGAGGGAAGGTAATATTAAATATCAATTTCCTCTCAAGAAAGGTATGGAACACTTCCCTAGAAAAAGAATGAAGTTGCCTTTTGATTCTATTATTAGAACAAGCTATGATGTTGATGCTTCTACTCTTGATGTTACTTGATTTGCACTTTCTGCGCCTAGCTGAAAGGCGTTAAATAAAAGCGCTTATGGGAGACAACCCATGTTTTTACTACAGTACTTTGTTTTATATTTGAGTCTTGGAAGTTGTTTACTACTGTAGCAACCTCTCTTATCATATTTTTGTGCCAAGTAAAGTTTCTATGTCAAAGTTGATGTTATATTTGGGATCGCTGCGCAGAAACAGCATTGCTGTCTGTCACGAATCTGGGCACAGGTCTCTGTAGAAAATTCGAAAAAATCGGCCAATTTACGAGCGTGATCCTCAGATATGTACGCAACTTTCTTTAGTTTTGAGTTTTTCCATTTGAGCAAGTCTGGTGCCATTTTAAAATTCGTCTTTACGGACTGTTCTGTTTTTGACAGATTCTGCCTTTTATTTCGCATTGCCTCTTTTGCTATGTTGGATGAATTTCTTTGATCCATTAATGTCCAGTAGCTTTATGCAATGTCCAGAAGTGTAAAGAATGATTGTGCCACCTCTGAACATGTGAATTATTAATTGTGCACTAACCCTCTAATGAGTTTGCTTGAAGTTTGGTGTGAAGGAAGTTTTCAAGGGTCAAGAGAGTGAGTATGATATACTATGATCAAGAGGAGTGGAAAGTTCTAAGCTTGGGGATGCCCCGTGGTTCACCCCTGCATATTCTAAGAAGACTCAAGCGTCTAAGCTTGGGATGCCCAAGGCATCCCCTTCATCGACAACATCATCAGGTTCCTCCCCCGAAACTATATTTTTATTCAGTCACATCTTGTGTTCTTTACTTGGAGCGTCGGTTTGTTTTTGTTTTTGTTTTTTTTTGAATAAAATGGATCCTAGCATTCACTTTGTGGGAGAGAGACACGCTCCGCTGTTGCATATGGACAAATATGTCCTTAGGCTTTACTCATAATGTTCAAGGCGAAGTTTCTTCTTCGTCAAATTGTTATATGGTTGGAATTGGAAAATGCTACATGTAGTAATTCTAAAATGTCTTGGATAATGTGATACTTGGCAATTGTTGTGCTCATGTTTAAGCTCTTGCATCATATACTTTGCACCCATTAATGAAGAAATACATAGAGCTTGCTAAAATTTGATTTGCATATTTGGTCTCTAAGGTCTAGATAATATCTAGTATTGAGTTTTGAACAACAAGGAAGACGGTGTAGTCTTATAATGTTTACAATATGTCTTTTATGTGAGCTTTGCTGCACCGGTTCATCCTTGAGTTTGCTTCAAATAACCTTGCTAGCCTAAAACCTTGTATCGAGAGGGAATACTTCTCATGCATCCAATCCTTGAGCCAACTACTATGCCATTTGTGTCCACCATATACCTACCTACTACATGGTATTTCTCCGCCATTCCAAAGTAAATTGCTTGAGTGCTACCTTTAAAATTCCATCATTCACCTTTGCAATATATAGCTCATGGGACAAAATAGCCTTAAAACTATCGTAGTATTGAATATGTACTTATGCACTTTATCTCTTATTAAGTTGCTTGTTGTGCGATAACCATGCTTCGGGGGAACGCCATCAATTACTCTTTATTGAATATCATGTGAGTTGCTATGCATGTCCGTCTTGTCTGAAGGATCTATCACCTTAGTGGTTGGAGCATGCATATTGGTAGAGAAGAACATTGGGCCGCTAACTAAAGCCATGAATTATGGTGGAAGTTTCAGTTTGGACATATATCCTCAATCTCATATGAGAATAATAATTTTGCTACATGCATATGCATTAAAGAGGAGTCCATTATCTGTTTTCCATGTTGTCCCGGTATGGATGTCTAAGTTGAGAATAATCAAAAGCGAGAAATCCAAAATGCGAGCTTTCTCCTTAGACCTTTGTACAGCGGCATGGAGGTACCCCTTTGTGACACTTGGTTGAAACATGGCATGCAAAGATCCGGGAGTCCAAGCTAAGTAGGACAAGGTGCGGGCACTATTAGTATACTATGCATGAGGCTTGCAACTTGTAAGATATAATTTACATAACTCATATGCTTTATTACTACCGTTGACAAAATTGTTTCATGTTTTCAAAATAAAAGCTCTAGCACAAATACAGCAATCGATGCTTTCCTCTTTGAAGGACCATTCTTTTACTTTTATTGTTGAGTCAGTTTACCTATCTCCCTCCACCTTAAGAAGCAAACACTTGTGTGAACTGTGCATTGATTCCTACATACTTGCATATTGCACTTGTTATATTACTTTATGTTGACAATATCCATGAGATATACATGTTATAAGTTGAAAGCAACCGCTGAAACTTAATCTTCCTTTGTGTTGCTTCAACACCTTTACTTTGATTTATTGCTTTATGAGTTAACTCTTATGCAAGACTTATTAATGCTTGTCTTGAAGTACTATTCATGAAAAGTCTTTGCTTTATGATTCAGTTGTTTACTCATGTCATTACCATTGTTTTGATCGCTGCATTCATTACATATGTTTACAAATAGTATGATCAAGATTATGATGGCATGTCACTTCAGAAATTATCTTTGTTATCATTTTACCTGCTCGGGACGAGCAGAACTAAGCTTGGGGATGCTGATACGTCTCCAACGTATCGATAATTTCTTATGTCCCATGCTACTTTATTGATGATACCTACATGTTTTATGCACATTATATGTCGATTTACGCATTTTCTCGGAACTAACCTATTAACAAGATGCCGAAGAGCAAGTTGTTGTTTTCTGCTGTTTTTGGTTTCGAAATCCTAGTAACGAAATATTCTCGGAATTGGACGGACGAAATCACCGCCCAGGGTCCTATTTTTGCACGAAGCTTCTCCGTAAGACCGAAGGCGGAAGTCGAAGTGGGGCCACGAGGCCCATAGGGCGGCGCGGCCTAGGCCCCGGCCGCGCCGCCGTGGTGTGGGCCCTCGCGCCGACCCCGACCTACCCTTCCGCCTACTTAAAGCCTCCGTCGCGAAACCCCAGTACCGAGAGCCACGATACGGAAAACCTTACCGAGACGCCGCGTAATCCCATCTCTGGGGATTCAGGAGATCTCCGGCACCCTGCCGGAGAGGGGATTCATCTCCCGAAGGACTCTTCATCGCCATGATCGCTCCGGAGTGATGAGTGAGTAGTTCACCTTGACTATGGGTCCATAGCAGGAGCTAGATGGTCGTCTTCTCCTTGTTGTGCTTCATTGTTGGATCTTGTGAGCTGCCTAACATGATCAAGATCATCTATCTGTAATACTATATGTTGTGTTTGTCGGGATCCGATGGATAGAGAATACTATGTTATGGTGATTATCAATCTATTGTTTATGTGTTGTTTATGATCTTGCATGCCCTCCGTTATTAGTAGAGGCTCTGGCCAAGTTTTTGCTCTTAACTCCAAGAGGGAGTATTTATGCTCGATAGTGGGTTCATGCCTTCATTGACACCTGGGACAGTGACAGAAAGTTCTAAGGTTGTGATGTGTTGTTGCCACTTGGGATAAAACATTGATTCTATGTCTAAGGATGTAGTTGTCGATTACATTACGCACCATACTTAATGCAATTGTCTGTTGCTTTTGCAACTTAATACTGAATGGGGTTCGGATATAACCTGAAGGTGGACTTTTTAGGCATAGATGCACTGGATGGCGGTCTATGTACTTTGTCGTAATGCCCAATTAAATCTCACTATATTTATCATATCATGTACATGCATTGTTATGCCTTTCTCTATTTGTCAATTGCCCGACTGTAATTTGTTCACCCAACATGCTTTTATCTTATGGGAGAGACACCTCTAGTGAATCGGGACCCCGGTCCTATTCTTTACATAGCATACAATCTACTGCAATACTTGTTTACTGTTTTGCAAACAATCATCTTCCACTCGATACGCTTAATCCTTTGTTACAGCAAGCCGGTGAGATTGACAACCTCACTGCTTCGTTGGGACAAAGTACTTGGGTTGTGTTGTGCAGGTTCCACGTTGGCGCCGAACT
This sequence comes from Lolium multiflorum, assembly GCA_030979885.1. NCBI lineage: Eukaryota > Viridiplantae > Streptophyta > Magnoliopsida > Poales > Poaceae > Lolium > Lolium multiflorum. Next base: position 365,793,831 of record CM061750.1, read on the forward strand.
GGTGTTGCGCCGCATCACATTTCGCGACCATCAACCTTCAACGTGCTTCTGGCTCCTCCTAGTTCGATAAACCTTGGTTTTTGACGGAAATCTTGCACGTGCGCATCATACCTTCCTCTTGGGGTTCCCAACGGATGTGTACATCTACGCGCATCAAGGCCCAACACTATCTACAATAATAGAAGCGTGCGTAGACATCAAGCTCTTTTCTGGCGCTATTGCCGGGGAGGTAAGGTAAAAGGTACTCACATCCTCTGGCTACTAAGTTTACTAGTTGCTTGTGAGTGATCGAAGTTATTTCCTTTAGATTCTGCAATTTATCTTTTTGTTTCTTCTTTTTATTTTCACTAGTTAGGCTTGATGCAAAACAACAACAAAATTAGAGAGCTTTATAGCATTTATCTTGAGTTAGGATATGAGGTGTTTGAAGAGAAAATTAAAAACCGTATGAAACTTTACTTGCATGCTAGTAGCAATGTTATTAGTATGAATTCTTTGAACATCATTATTGCTAATGCTATGGAAAAGTCTAAGCTTGGGGAAGCTGGTTTTAATGAGCATGTATTTTTAGTCCCCCAAGCACGAAGGAGGAAACTTACTTTGATGATACTATGCCTCCAATATATGATGATTACAATGATGATTATGTTATTTTCAGTCCACCTACTATTGAGGAGAAAATTACTTATGATTACAATATGCCTCCTATATTTTATGATAAGAATAATAATGATAGCTATTTTGTTGAATTTGCTCCCACTACAATTAATAAGAATGACTATGCTTATGTGGGAGTAGTAATTATTTTATGCATGTGGCTCATGATAAGAATGTTTTATGTGATAGTTATATTGTTGAGTTTATTCATGATGCTACTGAAAGTTATTATGAGAGAGGAAAATATGGTTTTAGAAGTTTTCATGGTACTAAAACACCTCTCTGTATGCTGAAAGTTTTGAAGTTACTCTTGGTTTATCTTCCTATGCTTGTCACTTTATTCTTTGAGGATTTATTTGTGTACAAGATTTTTATTCATAGGAAGTGGGTTAGACTTAAATGTGTTTCATATTTGCTTCTTTATTCTCTCTTTTACTTCAATTCATATTTCTTATGTGAGCATCTTCTCAAACTATTGCGCCTAGCTGAAAGGCATTAAAGAAAAGCACTCTTGGAAGATAATCCATTGTTTTATTACTGTAATTTTTATTTTCCTTGAGTCTAGGAAGTTATTACCTATGTAATAACCTCTCCTTCTCATTTTTATTTCGTTTTTGTGCCAAGAATAGCCTCCAATAGGAAGAAAGTAAGATTTGGGGAAGTTGTTGTCCTGAAACAGATTCTGTGCTGTCACCATAAATATTCGTAAAAATAGCAAGAGTGGAATTTTGAGCTGTCATTTTTTATGCATATGCCCCAGGTTATTATCTAACTTAAGTTAGTTTACCACTTTTCGAGATAAGCAACATAGAATTTTCAGAAAAAATCATTCTTTACCGGCTATTCTGTTTTGACAGATTTCTGCACTATTTGCATTTGCCTCTTAAATCTCTTTCTTTTTGAGTTCTTTTGATTAAAGAGCTTTTTGAAGAGTTGCTACAGTAGCTAATGCTTTAATAGATGTTTGATATATGTTAGTACTGAACCCAAGTGAATTTGTTTATTTTGATTGTACTAGTGTTGCTAATAAAGAATTGTTTGAAGTTTTGTATGAAGGAAGTTTCAAGTGTAGGGAGAGAAGAATGATGTGAGGAGATGAAGAATAGACAAAAGCTCAAGCTTGGGATGCCCCTGCACACCAAGACATATTCAAGAGGTACAAGCGTCAAAGCTTGGGGATGCCCAAAGCATCCCTTCTTCATCAACAAAACAACCGATCATCTTTCTATACGATATATTTTTATTGCTTCATATACTATGTGTTGTTCTTGGAGCGTCTTTATTTTTTTTGTTTAGTTTTGTTTTGTTTGCTGTAGCATATGGTTTATCCTAGTATTCTTGTGTGGGATAGAGACACGCTCCGTTTTAATTGCATAGAACGCTCTAGATTTTTCTCTTATTGTTCTACGAGTGTTCTAGTTTTGTAGTACTGCGTTTAGCTTTTGTTCTTTCACTTGAATTTTTTTCAGATATCGTTACTATTCTTTATTGATGTATGATTAGCTCTTTGGTCCATATTGTATTTCATTTCTGAGAGCTATTTCAAATAAATTGATTGGTGTTGGAGACGAGTAAAATGTTTTATGCTTATAGTGATGCAAAAGGAAGCTTGTCTAGACTGTGGCATAGACTTTGGCATGTCATGTTAGATGTTATTCTTTTCATATGCTTAGTATTTATTGTTGTAGCATGACTTGTCTCAAATATCTGAGAGTGCATAATGGGCTATTAAAATAATCATGTGTTGTTTCCATCATAAAAGCATAATATTGTGGTATTTTCCTTTGATGCTTTATTGGGTTGACTTGGCACATGCTTACACCATGTTATGACTATAACCAGTCAGCTAAAGCCTCTATGATCCTTTAGTTTTGACTTGTAATATCATGATACGTCTCCAACGTATCGATAATTTCTTATGTTCCATGCTACTTTATTGATGATACCTACATGTTTTATGCACATTATATGTCGTATTTACGCATTTTCCGGAACTAACCTATTAACAAGATGCCGAAGAGCCGCTGTGTCCTTTGTTTTTGCTTTCAGAAATCCTAGTAACAAAATATTCTCGAATTGACGAAATCAACGCCAGTGGTCCTATTTTGCCACGAAGCTTCCTAAGATCGAAGAGGAGTTGAAGTGGGGCCACGAGGCGCGCCACCAGGGCGGCGCCCCAGCCCCGGCCGCGCCGACCTGTGGTGTGGGGCCCTCGTGGGCCCCTCACGTTGCCCTTCCGCCTAGCTTAAAGCCTCCGTCGCAAACCCCCAGTACCGAGAGCCACGATAAAAAACCTTCCAGAGACGCCGCCGCGAATCCCATCTCTGGGGATTCAGGAGATCGGCACCCTGCCTGAGAGGGGATTCATCTCCCGGGGGACTCTACACCGCCATGGTCGCCTCCGGAGTGATGAGTGAGTAGTTCACCCCTGGACTATGGGTCCATAGCAGGGTCGTCTTCTCCTTGTTGTGCTTCATTGTTGGATCTTGTGAGCTGCCTAACATGATCAAGATCATCTATCCGTAATACTATATGTTGTGTTTGTCGGGATCCGATGGATAGAGAATACTATGTTATGGTGATTATCAATCTATTGTTTATGTGTTGTTTATGATCTTTCATGCTCTCCGTTATTAGTAGAGGCTCTGGCCAAGTTTTTGCTCTTAACTCCAAGAGGGAGTATTTATGCTCGATAGTGGGTTCATGCCTTCATTGATACCTGGGACAGTGACAGTAAGTTCTAAGGTTGTGATGTGCTGTTGCCACTAGGGATAAAACATTGATTCTATGTCTAAGGATGTAGTTGTCGATTACATTACGCACCATACTTAATGCAATTGTCTGTTGCTTTGCAACTTAATACTGAAAGGGGTTCGGATGATAACCTGAAGGTGGACTTTTTAGGCATAGATGCAGTTGATGGCGGTCTATGTACTTTGTCGTAATGCCCGGATTAAATCTCACTATATTTATCATATCATGTATATGCATTGTTATGCCTTTCTCTATTTGTCAATTGCCCGACTGTAATTTGTTCACCCAACATGCTTTTATCTTATGGGAGAGACACCTCTAGTGAACCGTGGACCCCGGTCCTATTCTTTACATAGCATACACCCACTGCGCAATACTTGTTTTATCGTTTTCTTGCACAACTTCCACACAATACGGTTAATCCTTTGTTACAAGCAAGCCTGAGATTGACAACCTCACTGCTTCGTTGGGGCACTTTGGTTGTGTTGGCAGTTCCACGTTGGCGCCGGAATCCCTGGTGTTGCGCCGCATCACATTTCGCCACCATCAACCTTCAACGTGCTTCTTGGCTCCTCCGGTTCGATTAAACCTTGGTTTCTTTCTGAGGGAAAACTTGCTACCGTGCGCATCATACCTTCCTCTTGGGGTTCCCAACGAACGTGTGAGTTACACGCCATCAAGCTCTTTTTTCCGGCGCCATTGCCGGGGAACTGAAGAAAAGTTACACCATTGTAGAATTTCCTCCCACGACAACAGCCTCTTTTTCGGGCGCCGTTGCCGGGAGATCAAGACACGTCGCAAGGGGAGTCTCCACTTCTCAATCTCTTTACTTTGTTTTTGTCTTGCTTTATTTTATTTACTACTTTGTTTGCTGCACCTAAACAAAACACAAAAAAATTAGTTGCTAGTTTTACTTTATTTACTGTCTTGCTCTCTATATCAAAAACACAAAAAATTAGTTACTTGCATTTACTTTATCTAGTTTGCTTTATTTATTGCTAAAATGAATACCCCTGAAAATACTAAGTTGTGTGACTTCACAAATGCAAATAATAATGATTTCCTATGCACAGCTATTGCTCCACCTGCTACTACAGCAGAATTCTTTGAAATTAAACTCGCTTTACTAAATCTTGGCATGAGAGATCAATTTTCTGGTGCTAGATCTGATGATGCTGCTGCCCATCTTAATAATTTTGTTGAACTATGTGAAATGCAAAAGTATAAGGATGTAGATGGTGATATTACTACTACAGCAAATGCCATCCAAGTTAGAATTAATGAGAATATAAGATTAATGGCTGAATTGCGTGCTAGGTGGGATAGAGAAGAAAATGAAAAACTAGCTAAAGAGAATAATATAGCTAAAGTTTGGACTATTACCACCATTAGTAATGATAATGATTCACATGTTGCTGCACCTCCTACTATCAATGGTAAAATAATTGGTGTTGGCAATGTTTCTACTCCTAGTGCAAAGCGTACAAAACTGCCTGAAATTGCTAAAACTGCTGAAACGCTTGTGATAAAACTGCTGAAATTTTTTCCAACCTTGGGAACAATGATCCCATTGCTGTAGCTCATAATGATTTAGACTTTGATGATTGTCACATCTCTGAAGTTATAGAGTTCTTACAAAAACTTGCTAAAAGTTCTAATGCTAGTGCTATAAATTTAGCCTTTACAAAACATATTACAAATGCTCTCATAAAAGCTAGAGAAGAGAAACTAAAATTTGAAACTTCTATTCCTAGAAAGTTAGAAGATGGTTGGGAACCCATCATTAAAATGAAATTCAATGACTTTGAATGTAATGTTTATGTGATCTTGGTGCAAGTATTTCGTTATGCCTAAAAAGATTTATGATATGCTTGACTTGCCACCATTGAAGAATTGTTATTTGGATGTTAATCTTGCCGATAATGTTAAAAAGAAACCTTTGGGGAGGATTGATAATGTGCACATTACGGTTAACAATAACCTTGTCCCCGTTGATTTTGTTGTCTTGGATATCGAATGCAATGCATCTTGTCCTATTGTGTTGGGAAGGCCTTTTCTTCGAACCGTTGGTGCTGTTATTGATATGAGGGAAGGTAATATTAAATATCAATTTTCTCTCAAGAAAGGTATGGAACACTTCCCTAGAAAGAGAATGAAGTTGCCTTTTGATTCTATTATTAGAACAAATTATGATGTTGATGCTTCTACTCTTGATGTTACTTGATTTGCACTTTCGCGCCTAGCTGAAAGGCGTTAAAGAAAAGCGCTATGGGAGACAACCCATGTTTTTACTACAGCAATTTTTTGTTTTGTTGAGTCTTGAAGTTTTTTACTACTGTATCAACCTCTCCTTATCATGTTTTGTGCCAAGTAAAGTTTCTATGTCAAAGTTGATGTTATATTTGGGATCGCTGCGCAGAAACAGCATTGCTGTCTGTCACGAATCTGGGCACAGGTCTCTTAGAAAATTCGAAAAAATCTTCCAATTTACGAGCGTGATCCTCAGATATGTACGCAACTTTCATTAGTTTTGAGTTTTTCCATTTGAGCAAGTCTGGTGCCACTTTAAAATTCATCTTTACGAACTGTTCTGTTTCATAGATTCTGTCTTTTATTTCGCATTGCCTCTTTTGCTATGTTGGATGAATTTCTTTGATCCATTAATGTCCAGTAGCTTTATGCAATGTCCAGAAGTGTAAAGAATGATTGTGCCACCTCTGAACATGTGAATTATTAATTGTGCACTAACCCTCTAATGAGTTTGCTTGAAGTTTGGTGTGAAGGAAGTTTTCATGGGTCAAGAGAGGAGTATGATATACTATGATCAAGTGGAGTGAAAGCTTCTAAGCTTGGGGATGCCCCGTGGTTCACCCCTGCATATTCTAAGAAGACTCAAGCGTCTAAGCTTGGGATGCCCAAGGCATCCCCTTCTTCATCGACAACATCATCAGGTTCCTCCCCCGAAACTATATTTTTATTCAGTCACATCTTGTGTTCTTTACTTGGAGCGTCGGTTTGTTTTTGTTTTTGTTTTTGTTTGAATAATATGGATCCTAGCATTCACTTTGTGGGAGAGAGACACGCTCCGTTGTTGCATATGGACAAATATATCCTTAGGCTTTACTTATAATGTTCAAGGCGAAGTTTCTTCTTCGTTAAATTGTTATATGGTTGGAATTGGAAAATGCTACATGTAGTAACTCTAAAATGTCTTGGATAATGTGATACTTTGCAATTGTTGTGCTCATGTTTAAGCTCTTGCATCATATGCTTTGCACCCATTAATGAAGAAATACATAGAGCTTGCTAAAATTTGATTTGCATATTTGGTCTCTCTAAGGTCTAGATAATATCTAGTATTGAGTTTTAACAACAAGGAAGACGGTGTAGAGTCTTATAATGTTTACAATATGTATTTTATGTGAGTTTTGCTGCACCGGTTCATCCTTGAGTTTGCTTCAAATAACCTTGCTAGCCTAAACCTTGTATCGAGAGGGAATACTTCTCATGCATCCAAAATCCTTGAGCCAACTACTATGCCATTTGTGTCCACCATACCTACCTACTACATGGTATTTCTCCGCCATTCCAAAGTAAATTGCTTGAGTGCTACCTTTAAAATTCCATCATTCGCCTTTGCAATATATAGCTCATGGGACAAAATAGCCTTAAAAACTATCGTAGTATTGAATATGTACTTATGCACTTTATCTCTTATTAAGTTGCTTGTTGTGCGATAACCATGCTTCTGGGGACGCCATCAACTATTCTTTGTTGAATATCATGTGAGTTGCTATGCATGTCCGTCTTGTCTGAAGGATCTATCACCTTAATGATTGGAGCATGCATATTGTTAGAGAAGAACATTGGGCCGCTAACTAAAGCCATGAATAATGGTGGAAGTTTCAGTTTGGACATATATCCTCAATCTCATATGAGAATAATAATTTTTGCTACATGCTTATGCATTAAAGAGGAGTCCATTATCTGTTGTCCATGTTGTCCCGGTATGGATGTCTAAGTTGAGAATAATCAAAAGTGAGAAATCCAAAATGCGAGCTTTCTCCTTAGACCTTTGTACAGGCGGCATGGAGGTACCCCTTTGTGACACTTGGTTGAAACATGTGCATTGTGATGATCCGGTAGTCCAAGCTAAGTAGGACAAGGTGCGGGCACTATTAGTATACTATGCATGAGGCTTGCAACTTGTAAGATATAATTTACATAACTCATATGCTTTATTACTACCGTTGACAAAATTGTTTCATGTTTTCAAAACAAAAGCTCTAGCACAAATACAGCAATCGATGCTTTCCTCTGCGAAGGACCATTCTTTTACTTTTATTGTTGAGTCAGTTTACCTATCTCTCTCCACCTTAAGAAGCAAACACTTGTGTGAACTGTGCATTGATTCCTACATACTTGCATATTGCACTTGTTATATTACTTTATGTTGACAATATCCATGAGATATACATGTTATAAGTTGAAAGCAACCGCTGAAACTTAATCTTCCTTTGTGTTGCTTCAACACCTTTACTTTGATTTATTGCTTTATGAGTTAACTCTTATGCAAGACTTATTGATGCTTTTCTTGAAGTACTATTCATGAAAAGTCTTTGCTTTATGATTCAGTTGTTTACTCATGTCATTACCATTGTTTTGATCGCTGCATTCATTACATATGTTTACAATAGTATGATCAAGATTATGATGGCATGTCACTTCAGAAATTATCTTTGTTATCGTTTTACCTGCTCGGGACGAGCAGAACTAAGCTTGGGGATGCTGATACGTCTCCAACGTATCGATAATTTCTTATGTTCCATGCTACTTTATTGATGATACCTACATGTTTTATGCACATTATATGTCGTATTTACGCATTTTCTGAACTAACCTATTAACAAGATGCCGAACAGCCTGTTGCTGCTGTTTTTGGTTTCATAAATCCTAGTAACAAAATATTCTCGAATTGGACGAAATCAACGCCTGTGGTCCTATTTTGCCACGAAGCTTCCCGAAGACCGAAGAGGAGTCGAAGTGGGGCCACGAGGCGCCGCCACTACAGGGCTGCGCTGCCTGTGCCCCGGCCGCGCCGACCTGTGGTGTGGGGCCCCGTGTGGCCCCTCACGTTGTTCCTTCCGCCTACTTAAAGCCTCTCTCGCGAAACCCCCAAGACCGAGAGCCACGATACGAAAACCCATCGAGACGCGCCGCGAATCCCATCTCGGGGATTCAGGAGACGCCTCCGGCACCTTGAGAGGGGATTCATCTCCCGGAGGACTCTACACCGCCATGGTCGCCTCCGAGTGATGAGTGAGTAGTTCACCCCTGACTATGGGTCCATAGCAGTAGCTAGATGGTTGTCTTCTCCTTGTTGTGCTTCATTGTTGGATCTTGTGAGCTGCCTAACATGATCAAGATCATCTATCCGTAATACTATATGTTGTGTTTGTCGGGATCCGATGGATAGAGAATACTATGTTATGGTGATTATCAATCTATTGTTTATGTGTTGTTTATGATCTTGCATGCTCTCCGTTATTAGTAGAGGCTCTGGCCAAGTTTTTGCTCTTAACTCCAAGAGGGAGTATTTATGCTCGATAGTGGGTTCATGCCTTCATTGATACCTGGGATCGTGACAGTAGGTTCTAAGGTTGTGATGTGCTGTTGCCACTAGGGATAAAACATTGATTATATGTCTAAGGATGTAGTTGTCGATTACATTACGCACCATACTTAATGCAATTGTCCGTTGCTTTGCAACTTAATACCGAAAGGGGTTCGGATGATAACCTGAAGGTGGACTTTTTAGGCATAGATGCAGTTGGATGGCGGTCTATGTACTTTGTCGTAATGCCCGGATTAAATCTCACTATATTTATCATATCATGTATATGCATTGTTATGCCTTTCTCTATTTGTCAATTGCCCGACTGTAATTTGTTCACCCAGCATGCTTTTATCTTATGGGAGAGACACCTTTAGTGAACTGTGGACCCCGGTCCTATTCTTTACATAGCATACAATCTACTGCAATACTTGTTTTACCGTTTTCTTTGCAAACATCTTCCACACAATACGGTTAATCCTTTGTTACAACAAGCCGGTGAGATTGACAACCTCACTGCTTCGTTGGGGCAAAGTACTTTGGTTGTGTTGTGCAGGTTCCACGTTGGCGCCGGAATCCCGGTGTTGCGCCGCATCACATTTCGCCACCATCAACCTTCAACGTGCTTCTTGGCTCCTCCCTGTTCGATTAAACCTTGGTTTCTTTCTGAGGGAAAACTTGCTACTGTGCGCATCATACCTTCCTCTTGGGGTTCCCAACGAACGTGTGAGTTACACGCCATCATATCACTTTATTCTTTGATTGATAATGTATTGTCGCTATGCATGATTATGGCTATTACTGCTCTCTTAGTTGGTCGCCTCAGCCTTTTGCTAGCCTTCACCTGTACTGAGTATGATCTCTACTCGTGCATCCAACCACCAATAACCAAAGTTTGCCAATTGTGTCCACCATATCTACTTAGTAGCATTATTTCTATTCCAAGTAATTCATCATTTTTTATTTATCTTCCAAATTAAATTTTGGCATGAGAAAATTATAGCACATTTACTTTCTTGTACTTAATAAACTTGATCATTGTGCCTATCTTATGAAGTTTATATGTTTATAAATTGCGAGTTGGGAGTTAGTAGAACCATGCTTTCATGGGGAACACTTTTGACATTGCACTTATATTTAGTTGATGTCATGTTCTTTTGTTTATGGATGCCTAGCGGTGCGAAATAAAATGGAAACTTATAAGTCCATGGAGTTTGTATATGAGTTAGAGAAACACCTGGGTCGTCAATCTAAGTCATGCATCATTCATGGTGGAAATTTACAGCTAAGGCATAGTGAGCATTCTATGAAGCATTTGCAATAAAAAGCTATACCCATAGTAAATAAAAAATTGTTGAGATGCTCATTGTCTGTTTGTCTTGTCATTTTGGCATGGGATTGCTCTTACAAGAGTACCTCCATATCATCGGGCAGGAGCTACCCCGTTGGCGTTCTCAATGATACATGTATACTTACAACGAAAAGAACTTATTTGGGACCTAAGTTGAGTAGCATGAGGTTTAGGTGCTCGCATTCAAGGGGCATGCGATTTTCAACTTGTGATTTGCAAGCATATAGCTCATATTTGATTCATATTAACTTTAACCATTCAAGATGCTTATTATAGGGGCAATGAGATCTGAAAGTTAATAAGTACCATACTTTTTGGAAGGTTTATAAAACTTGTTTATCTTGCTTACTCTGCAAAGAGTCTCTCTTTTACTATTATGTTGAGTCTTCATCTTCTGCTTTATGCACCAATTAAGAGAGCATAGTTGTCATTCTTAGTGCAATGTGCATAGTCCCAAAATTAATATTGATTGATTCATGATTGTGCTATTGCTTGCTCTCAAGTTACTTGTATCTAGTCACCCTCTGAACTTTAAAGGTGTCCTAGCATTTATGTTTTGATATTCATAAAGGATATGTTGAGTATCACTTTATTATGTTTCCTCTATGCTCATAAGCAAACAGTTGCTTTCAATGCACTATTATTGATGATCCTTTGTTTGAGTTACTCTTCATGTTATAACATATAGTTGTTAAGTTCTATTGAATTATATCTATCATGCCTATGTTTAGAGTACTTTGATCCCAACTCACAATGCTTTACATGCTTGATCAAGATTGTGTTGGCTTCATGTCACCTCAAAAATTATTTTGTTATCACTTACCTACTCGAGGACGAGCAGGAGTTAAGCTTGGGGATGCTTGATACGTCTAAAACATATATATAATTTTTTGTGCTCCATGCTTGTTTTACACCAACTTATATATGTTTTGTTTACACTTGGTGGCACTTTTATGCATTTTCCGGGACTAACCTATTGACAAGATGCCACAATGTCAGCTCCTATTTTCTCATTGCTTTTGTATTTCAGAAACTTGTACGGGAAATATTCTCGGAATTGGACGAAACAAAAGCCAAAGTTCCTATTTTCCCCGGAGCGAAGACGAGTCGAGAGCAGAGACAGGAGGCCATGGTGGCCCGACCTACTGCACTTAGGCGCAGCCCTGGACTGCCCGCGCCTAGGGGTGGTCCAAATACCTGCCTCCACCGACCTCGCCCTTCCGCCTATAAATTCCATTCGTCGAGAAAACCCTAAATATACAAGCCTCCGCCCACGAAAGTTCTGTAGCTCCGCCGCCGTCGTAGACAAGATCCGGGGGATAGAAGCTCGGGCACCCGTCGGACGGGAATTGCCCCCGAGCCATCTCCATCGACTCCGCCGCCATCTCCATCGCCATTGCTAACCTCACGATGAGGAGTGAGTAGTTCCCCCGGCCGAGGGCTCTACCGGTAGCTATGTGGTCTATATCTCTCTCCCATGGTGTGATCTTTATGACCATGAGCTTTGTAATCTAGATGTCGTTATGCTATTCAAGTGGATTTTACTTATGTGATCTCCGGAGACTCCTTGTTCCACGTGTGTAAAGGTGACAGTGTGTGCACCGTGTGGGTCTCTTAGGCTATATTTCACAGAATACTTGTTCACTGAATTATGATTTGAGTTGGATGTCTCTATGAAATTGCGGTGTGTTAGTACCGCCTATGAATGCTCACAGTGCAGCGAGGGGTGTTCATTAGTACTTGGGAATATATCTTTAAGGTTTGCTTTTGCAAACCTACACAGTGAATTAGTGTTCGTTATCCAACCAGAGAGTAGTTTAGAGTAGCATAGTGAAGTGCTTATATTTATATTCCTTTATGATATCATTGTTGAGAGTGACCACTAGTGAAAGTATGATCCCTAGGCCTTGTTTCCAAACATCGAATCACCATTTATTTACTGCATGTCTACTTGCTGCCATATTTATTTCAGATTGTTATTACCACTCATATTCATCCATATCACTTGCATTTTACTATCTCTTCGCCGAACTAGTGCACCTATACATCTGACAAGTGTATTAGGTGTGTTGGGGACACAAGAGACTTCTTGTATCTTAATTACAGGGTTGCTTGAGAGGGATATCTTTGACCTCTACCTCCATGAGTTCGATAAACCTTGGGTGATCCACTTAAGGGAAACTTGATGCTGTTCTACAAACCTCTGCACTTGGAGGCCCAACACTATCTACATGAATAGAAGCGTGTGTAGACATCAGCTTCCACCAGCCGCAACAAAACCTACTGGTGGGCGGGTGGGTGTTGTTTGTCAGCTATGCGGAGTTCCCCGCCACACTGCATCCAGGTGCTATAAGAGGTTTAACCGTGATTTTCTTGGCATTGGCAATGATGGGACTAACACTGAGAAGCAACTCTCTATGGCAATGGCTGCCTCCCATAGGTCATGTAGTACTCCTTGGACCGTAGACCCGGCATGGTATGAGACGACGCACCACATTACTCATGATCTGAAGAAGCTCACCACTCGTGAGCCCTACGACGGCACCGACCAGGTTCATATAGCTAATGGATCAGGTATGCACATTCATAATATTGGTCATGTTGTTTTATCTACTCTGTCTTCTCTGTCTCTAGCTCTTAATCGTGTCCTTCATGTTCCTAAAGCTACTCGTAACTTTTTATCTATGACTAAACTTTCCCATGATAATAATGTGTGCATTAAACTTCATCCTCCTGATCTTTTTGTTAAGGACCGGGACACGAGGGAACCCATTCTTAGAGGTCGTTGAAGTGGAGGTCTCTATGAGACTAAAGCCCATGTCATCAAGCAAGCCCTTAGCAGTGTCAAGGTGTCTCGCGATATGTGGCATCTTCGTCTAGGACATTGATGTCTACAAGTGTTCTACATGTTCTTCGTAGACATGAGGTTACCAGAACAGCAGAGTCCAATAAAATTGAGTCTTTTGTGATGCACTCAGCAAGGGAAGAGCCATCAGATATCCCTCTCATGCAACCCTGCAACCACAAAGCAAGAAGTCTCTTGTGTCCCCAACACACCTAATAGGTGCACTAGTTGCGAAGAGATAGTGAAATACAAGTGGTATGAATGAATATGAGCAAGAGGACGCGTAAATAGCTCGCTGGCGTGCAGTTGATGGTAGTAATATTGTAGGAAGTAAACAAGCAGTAGTAACGCAGTAGTAACAAGAAACAAGAACAAGCAGCGATAGCAGTATTTAGGAACAAGGCCTAGGGATTAGACTTTCACTAGTGGACACTCTCAACATTGATCACATAACAGAATAGATAAATGCATACTCTACACTCTCTTGTTGGATGATGAACACATTGCGTAGGATTACACGAACCCTCAATGCCGGAGTTAACAAGCTCCACAATTAAATGTTCATATTTAAATAACCTTAGAGTGCATGAAAGATCGACACGACTAAACCAAGTACTAGCTTAGCATGCACACTGTCACCTTCACGCCATGTAGGAGGAATAGATCACATCAATACCATCATAGCAATAGTTAACTTCATAATCTACAAGAGATCATAATCATAGCCTACGCCAAGTACTAACACGGATGCACACACTGTCACCATTACATGCAGGAGGAATAAAACTACTTTAATAACATCACTAGAGTAGCACATAGATAAATTGTGATACAAAACACATTGCAATCATAAAGAGATATAAATAAGCACTTCACTATGCCATTCATAACAGTGAATAAGTATTCTGTGAAATATAGCCTAAGAGACCCACACGGTGCACACACTGTCACCTTTACACACGTGGGACAAGGAGTCTCCGGAGATCACATAAGTAAAACCCACTTGACTAGCATAATGACATCTAGATTACAAGCATCATGAATCTCAATCATGTAAGGCAGCTCATGAGATTATTGTATTGAAGTACATAGGAGAGAGATGAACCACATAGCTACCGGTACCCCGAGCCTCAATGGAGAACTACTCCCTCCTCATGGGAGCAGCAAGTGATGAAGATGGCGGTGTAGATGGCAGCGGTGTCGATGGAGGAGCCTTCCGGGCACTCCCCGTCCCGGCGGCGTGCCGAAACAGAGACTCCTGTCCTCGATGCACAGATGTACACGTCTTGGGAACCCCAAGAGGAAGGTATGATGCACACAGTGGCAAGTTTTCCCAGAAAGAAACCAAGGTTTATCGAACCAGAGAGAGCCAAGAAGCACGTTGATGGTCGTGGAATGTGATGCGTGCAACACCAGGGATTCCGCGCCAACGTGGAACCCGCACAACACACCCAAGTACTTTGTCCCAACGAAACAGTGAGGTTGTCAATCTCACCGGCTTGGTAACAAAGGATTAAGCGTATCGAGTGGAAGATGATTGTTTGCAAAAAATAGTAAACAAGTATTGCAGAAGATTGTATGCTATGTAAAGAATAGGACCGGGGTCCAGCTCACTAGAGGTGTCTCTCCCATAAGATAAAAGCATGTTGGGTGAACAAATTACACTCGAATTGACAAATAGAGAAAGGCATAACAATGCATGTACATGATATGATAAATATAGTGAGATTTAATTGGGCATTACGACAAAGAACATAGACCGCCATCCAACTGCATCTATGCCTAAAAAGTCCACCTTCAGGTTATCATCCGAACCCCATTCAGTATTAAGTTGCAAAGCAACAGACAATTGCATTAAGTATGGTGCGTAATGTAATCGACAACTACATCCTTAGACATAGAATCAATGTTTTATCCCTAGTGGCAACAACACATCACAACCTTAGAACTTTCTGTCACTGTCCCAAGTGTCAATGAAGGCATGAACCCACTATCGAGCATAAATACCCTCTTGGAGTTAAGAGCAAAAACTTGGCCAGAGCCTCTACTAATAACGAAGCATGCAAGATCATAAACAACACATAAACAATAGATTGATAATCACCATAACATAGTATTCTCTATCCATCTGATCCCACAAACACAACATATAGTATTACAGATAGATGATCTTGATCATGTTAGGCAGCTCACAAGATCCAACAATGAAGCACAACAAGGAGAAGACGACCATCTAGCTACTGCTATGGACCCATAGTCCAGGGGTGAACTACTCACTCATCACTCCGGAGGCGATCATGGCGATGAAGAGTCCTCCGGAGATGAATCCCTCCGGCAGGGTGCCGAGGCGATCTCCCGAATCCCCCGAGATGGGACGCGGCGGCGGCGTCTCGCAAGGTTTTCTCCGTATCGTGGCTCTCGGTACGGGGTTTCGCGACTAGGCTTTGGCAGGCGAAAGGCAGTAGGTCAAGAGGCGGCGCGAGGCCCACACCAGCCGGCGCGCCAGGGCCTGGGCCGCGCCGTCTATGGTGTGGCCACCTCGTGGCCCCACTTCGACTCCCCTTCGGTCTTCCGGAAGCTTCGTGCAAAAATAGGACCCTGGGGCGGTGATTTCGTCCAATTCCGAGAATATTTCTTATTAGGATTTCTGAAACCAAAAACAGAAAACAGAATCTGGCTCTTCGGCATCTTGTTAATAGGTTAGTTCCAGAAAATGCGTATGACATATAATGTGCATAAAACATGTAGGTATCATCAATAAAGTAGCATGGAACATAAGAAATTATCGATACGCTGGAGACGTATCAGCATCCCCAAGCTTAGTTCTGCTCGTCCCGAGCAGGTAAAACGATAACAAAGATAATTTCTCAAGTGACATGCCATCATAATCTTGATCATACTATTTGTAAAACATATGTAATGAATGCAGCGATCAAAACAATGGTAATGACATGAGTAAACAAATGAATCATAAAGCAAAGACTTTTCATGAATAGTACTTCAAGACAAGCATCAATAAGTCTTGCATAAGAGTTAACTCATAAAGCAATAAATCAAAGTAAAGGTATTGAAGCAACACAAGGAAGATTAAGTTTCAGCGGTTGCTTTCAACTTATAACATGTATATCTCATGGATATTGTCAACATAAAGTAATATAACAAGTGCAATATGCAAGTATGTAGGAATCAATGCACAGTCACACAAGTGTTTGCTTCTTAAGGTGGAGGGAGATAGGTAAACTGACTCAACAATAAAAGTAAAAGAATGGTCCTTCAAAGAGGAAAGCATCGATTGCTGTATTTGTGCTAGAGCTTTTATTTTGAAAACATGAAGAGAGTATAAAAATAAAGTTTTGAGAAGTGTTTGTTGTTGTCAACGAATGGTAGCGGGTACTCTAACCCCCTTGCCAGACAAACCTTCAAAGAGCGGCTCCCATTTTATTTTGTTTTTGGGTGGCACTCCTTCCAACCTTTCTTTCACAAACCATGGCTAACCGAATCCTCGGGTGCCTGCCAACAATCTCATACCATGAAGGAGTGCCTTTTTATTTTAGTTTTATTATGATGACACTCCTCCCCACCTTTGCTTTCTCAAGCCATGGCTAACCGAATCCTTCGGGTGCCGTCCAACAATCACATACCATGGAGGAGTGTCTATTTTTGTTAATTAATTTGGGACTGGGAATCCCATTGCCAGCTCTTTTTGCAAAATTATTGGATAAGCGGATGAAGCCAATAGTCCATTGGTGAAAGTTGCCCAACAAGATTGAAAGATAAACACCACATACTTCCTCATGAGCTATAAAACATTGACACAAATAAGAGGTAATAACTTTTGAATTGTTTAAAGGTAGCACTCAAGCAATTTACTTTGGAATGGCGGAGAAATACCATGTAGTAGGTAGGTATGGTGGACACAAATGGCATAGTAGTTGGCTCAAGGATTTGGATGCATGAGAAGTATTCCCTCTCGATACAAGGTTTAGGCTAGCAAGGTTATTTGAAGCAAACTCAAGGATGAACAAGTGCAGCAAAACTCACATAAAAGACATATTGTAAACATTATAAGACTCTACACCGTCTTCCTTGTTGTTCAAAACTCAATACTAGATATTATCTAGACCTTAGAGAGACCAAATATGCAAATCAAATTTTAGCCAGCTCTATGTATTTCTTCATTAATGGGTGCAAAGTATATGATGCAAGAGCTTAAACATGAGCACAAAAATTGCCAAGTATCACATTATCCAAGACATTTTAGAATTACTACATGTAGCATTTTCCAATTCCAACCATATAACAATTTAACGAAGAAGAAACTTCGCCTTGAACATTATGAGTAAAGCCTAAGGACATATTTGTCCATATGCAACAGCGGAGCGTGTCTCTCTCCCACAAAGTGAATGCTAGGATCCATTTTATTCAAACAAAAACAAAAAACAAAACAAACCGACGCTCCAAGTAAAGAACACAAGATGTGACTGAATAAAAATATAGTTTCAGGGGAGGACCTGATGATTTTGTCGATGAAGAAGAGGATGCCTTGGGCATCCCTAAGCTTAGACGCTTGAGTCTTCTTAGAATATGCAGGGATGAACCAAGGGGGCATCCCAAGCTTAGAGCTTTCACTCTCTTGATCATAGTATATCATACTCCTCTCTTGACCCTTGAAAACTTCCTTCACACCAAAATTCAAGCAAACTCATTAGAGGGTTAGTGCACAATTAATAATTCACATGTTCAGAGGTGGCACAATCATTCTTTACACTTCTGGACATTGCATAAAGCTACTGGACATTAATGGATCAAAGAAATTCATCCAACATAGCAAAAGAGGCAATGTGAAATAAAAGGCAGAATCTATCAAAAACAGAACAGTCCGTAAAGACGAATTTTAAAATGGCACCAGACTTGCTCAAATGGAAAAACTCAAAACTAATGAAAGTTGCGTACATATCTGAGGATCACGCTCGTAAATTGGCAGATTTTTTCGAATTTTCTACAGAGACCTGTGCCCAGATTCGTGACAGACAGCAATGCTGTTTCTGCGCAGCGATCCCAAATATAACATCAACTTTGACATAGAAACTTTACTTGGCACAAAAACATGATAAGGAGAGGTTGCTACAATAGTAAACAACTTCCAAGACTCAACAAAACAAAAAAATTGCTGTAGTAAAAACATGGGTTGTCTCCCATAAGCGCTTTTCTTTAACGCCTAGGCGCAGAAAGTGCAAATCAAGTAACATCAAGAGTAGAAGCATCAACATCATAACTTGTTCTAATAATAGAATCAAAAGGCAACTTCATTCTCTTTCTAGGGAAGTGTTCCATACCTTTCTTGAGAGGAAATTGATATTTAATATTACCTTCCTCATATCAATAACAGCACCAACGGTTCGAAGAAAAGGTCTTCCCAACACAATAGGACAAGATGCATTGCATTCGATATCCAAGACAACAAAATCAACGGGGACAAGGTTATTGTTAACCGTAATGCGCACATTATCAATCCTCCCCAAAGGTTTCTTTTTAACATTATCGGCAAGATTAACATCCAAATAACAATTCTTCAATGGTGGCAAGTCAAGCATATCATAAATCTTTTTAGGCATAACAGAAATACTTGCACCAAGATCACATAAAGCATTACATTCAAAGTCATTGAATTTCATTTTAATGATGGGCTCCCAACCATCTTCTAACTTTCTAGGAATAGAAGTTTCAAGTTTTAGTTTCTCTTCTCTAGCTTTTATGAGAGCATTTGTAATATGTTTTGTAAAGGCTAAATTTATAGCACTAGCATTAGGACTTTTAGCAAGTTTTTGTAAGAACTTTATAACTTCAGAGATGTGACAATCATCAAAGTCTAAATCATTATGAGCTACAGCAATGGGATCATTGTTCCCAAGGTTGGAAAAAATTTCAGCAGTTTTATCACAAGCAGTTTCAGCAGTTTTAGCAATTTCAGGCAGTTTTGTACGCTTTGCACTAGGAGTAGAAACATTGCCAACACCAATTATTCTACCATTGATAGTAGGAGGTGCAGCAACATGTGAATCATTATCATTACTAATGGTGGTAATAGTCCAAACTTTAGCTACATTATTCTCTTTAGCTAGTTTTTCATTTTCTTCTCTATCCCACCTAGCACGCAATTCAGCCATTAATCTTACATTCTCATTAATTCTAACTTGGATGGCATTTGCTGTAGTAGTAATCTTATTATCAATATCATTATTAGGCATAACTTTCAATTTTAAAAGATTAACATCGGAGGCAAGTCTATCAACTCTAGAAGCAAGAATATCAATTTTATCAAGCTTTTCCTCAACAGATTTGTTAAAAGCAGTTTGTGTACTAATAAATTCTTTAAGCATAGCTTCAAGACCAGAGGGTACACTTCTATTATTGTTGTAAGAATTCCCATAAGAATTACCATAACCATTACCATTAGCAGAAGGATATGGCCTATAGTTATTACCGGAGTTGTTCCTATAAGCATTGTTGTTGAAATTATTATTTTTAATGAAATTCACATCAACATTTTCTTCTTGAGCAACCAATGAAGCTAAAGGAACATTATTTGGATCAACATTAGATCTACCATTCACAAGCATAGACATAATCACATCAATTTTATCATTCAAGGAAGAGGTTTCTTCAACAGAATTTACCTTCTTACCTTGTGGAGCTCTTTCCGTGTGCCATTCAGAGTAATTCACCATCATATCATCAAGAAGTTTTGTAGCCGCCCCCAAAGTGATGGACATAAAGGTACCTCCAGCAGCTGAATCCAATAAATTCCGCGAAGAAAAATTTAGTCCTGCATAGAAGGTTTGGATGATCATCCAAGTAGTCAGTCCATGGGTTGGGCAATTCTTTACCAAAGTTTTCATTCTCTCCCATGCTTGAGCAACATGTTCATTATCTAATTGCTTAAAATTCATTATGCTACTTCTCAAAGATATAATTTTAGCGGGAGGATAATATCTACCAATAAAAGCATCCTTACATTTAGTCCATGAATCAATACTATTCTTAGGCAAAGATAGCAACCAATCTTTAGCTCTTCCTCTTAATGAGAAAGGAAACACTTTCAATTTAATAATATCACCATCTACATCCTTATACTTTTGCATTTCACAAAGTTCAACAAAATTATTGAGATGGGCAGCAGCATCATCAGAACTAATACCAGAAAATTGATCTCTCATGACAAGATTTAGTAAAGCAGGTTTAATTTCAAAGAATTCTGCTGTAGTAGCAGGTGGAGCAATAGGTGTGCATAGGAAATCATTATTATTTGCATTTGTGAAGTCACACAACTTAGTATTTTCAGGGGTATTCATTTTAGCAACAGTAAATAAAACAAACTAGATAAAGTAAATGCAAGTAACTAATTTTTTTGTGTTTTTGATATAGCGAGCAAGACAGTAAATAAAGTAAAACTAGCAACTAATTTTTTTGTGTTTTGTTTAGGTGCAGCAAACAAAGTAGTAAATAAAATAAAGCAAGACAAAAACAAAGTAAAGAGATTGAGAAGTGGAGACTCCCCTTGCAGCGTGTCTTGATCTCCCCGGCAACGGCGCCAGAAAAAGGCTTGATGCGTAGATGTACATGTCCGTTGGGAACCCCAAGAGGAAGGTATGATGCGCACAAGGCTTTTCCCTCAGAAAGAAACCAAGGTTTATCGAACCAGGAGGAGCCAAGAAGCACGTTGAAGGTTGATGGTCGCGAAATGTGATGCGGCGCAACACCAGGGATTCCGGCGCCAACGTGGAACCTGCACAACACAACCAAGTACTTTGTCCCAACGAGTGAGGTTGTCAATCTCACCGGCTTGCTGTAACAAAGGATTAAGCGTATCGAGTGGAAGATGATTGTTTGCAAGAAAATAGTAAAACACAATTGCAGTAGATTGTATGCTATGTAAAGAATAGGACCGGGGTCCACAGTTCACTAGAGGTGTCTCTCCCATAAGATAAAAGCATGTTGGGTGAACAAATTACAGCCGGGCAATTGACAAATAGAGAAAGGCATAACAATGCATGTACATGATATGATAAATATAGTGAGATTTAATTGGGCATTACGACAAAGTACATAGACCGCCATCCAACTGCATCTATGCCTAAAAAGTCCACCTTCAGGTTATCATCCGAACCCCATTCAGTATTAAGTTGCAAAGCAACAGACAATTGCATTAAGTATGGTGCGTAATGTAATCGACAACTACATCCTTAGACATAGAATCAATGTTTTATCCCTAGTGGCAACAGCACATCACAACCTTAGAACTTTCTGTCACTGTCCCAGGTGTCAATGAAGGCATGAACCCACTATCGAGCATAAATACTCCCTCTTGGAGTTAAGAGCAAAAACTTGGCCAGAGCCTCTACTAATAACGGAGAGCATGCAAGATCATAAACAACACATAAACAATAGATTGATAATCACCATAACATAGTATTCTCTATCCATCGGATCCCGACAAACACAACATATAGTATTACAGATAGATGATCTTGATCATGTTAGGCAGCTCACAAGATCCAACAATGAAGCACAACAAGGAGAAGACGACCATCTAGCTACTGCTATGGACCCATAGTCCAGGGGTGAACTACTCACTCATCACTCCGGAGGCGATCATGGCGATGAAGAGTCCTCCGGGAGATGAACCCCTCTCCGGCAGGGTGCTGAGGGCGATCTCCTGAATCCCTGAGATGGGATCAGGCGGCGGCGTCTCGGAAGGTTTTCCGTATCGTGGCTCTCGCCTCGGGGTTTCGCGACGGAGGCTTTAAGTAGGCGAAAGGGTAGGTCAAGAGGCGGCGTAGGGGCCCACACCACGGCCGGCGCGGCCAGGGCCGGGGCGCGCCGCCTCTATGGTGTGGCCACCTCGTGGCCCCACTTCGACTCCCCTTCGGTCTTCCGGAAGCTTCGTGCAAAAATAGGACCCTGGGCGGTGATTTCGTCCAATTCCGAGAATATTTCGTTACTAGGATTTCTGAAACCAAAAACAGCAGAAAACAGCAACTGGCTCTTCGGCATCTTGTTAATAGGTTAGTTCCAGAAAATGCGTAAATACGACATATAATGTGCATAAAACATGTAGGTATCATCAATAAAGTAGCATGGAACATAAGAAATTATCGATACGTTGGAGACGTATCACCCCTAGATCTTGGCTACGCGATGGCGGCGGCTCGGGCTGTTTCGCGTGCGGTTTATTCCTTATCGCATTTAGGTCGGACCTTTATAGGCGAAGAGGCGAGGCGTCGAGGTCGAAGGGGCGACGACAGAGGCGGCGCGGCCAGTGGCCTGGGCCGCGCCGCCTATCATCTGGGCCGTGTGGCCCCCCTGGCCGACTCTCGTGTTCGGATGCTTCCGGGCAAAATAGGAACCTAGGCGTTGATTTCGTCCAATTCCGAGAATATTTCGTTACTAGGATTTCTGAAACCAAAAACAGCAGAAAACAGAACTGCACTTATCTTGTTAATAGGTTAGTTCCAGAAAATGCACGAATATGACATAAAGTGTGCATAAAACATGTAGGTATCATCAATAAAGTAGCATGGAACATAAGAAATTATCGATACGTCGGAGACGTATCAGCATCCCCAAGCTTAGTTCTGCTCGTCCCGAGCAGGTAAAACGATAACAATGATAATTTAAGTGACATGCCATCATAATCTTGATCATACTATTTGTAAACATATGTAATGAATGCAGCGATCAAAACAATGGTAATGACATGAGTAAACAAGTGAATCATAAAGCAAAGACTTTTCATGAATAGTACTTCAAGACAAGCATCAATAAGTCTTGCATAAGAGTTAGCTCATAAAGCAATAATTCAAAGTAGAGGTATTGAAGCAACATAATGGAAGATTTAAGTTTCAGCGGTTGCTTTCAACTTTAACATGTATATCTCATGGATAATTGTCAACACAAAGTAATATAACAAATGCAATATGCAAGTATGTAGGAATCAATGCACAGTTCACAAGTATTTGCTTCTTGAGGTGGAGAGAAATAGGTGAACTAACTCAACATAAAAAGTAAAAGAATGGTCCTTCAAAGAGGAAAGCATCGATTGCTATATTTGTGCTAGAGCTTTGGTTTTGAAAACATAAAGAGAGCATAAAAGTAAAGTTTTGAGAGGTGTTTGTTGTTGTCAACGAATGGTAGTGGGCACTCTAACCCCCTTGCCAGACAAACCTTCAAAGAGCGGCTCCCATTTTATTTTATTTTTGGGTGGCACTCCTTCCAACCTTTCTTTCACAAACCATGGCTAACCGAATCCTCGGGTGCCTGCCAACAATCTCATACCATGAAGGAGTGCCTTTTTATTTTAGTTTTATTTAGATGACACTCCTCCCCACCTTTGCTTTCTCAAGCCATGGCTAACCGAATCCTTCGGGTGCCGTCCAACAATCACATACCATGGAGGAGTGTCTATTTTTGTTAATTAATTTGGGACTGGGAATCCCATTGCCAACTCTTGCAAAATTATTGGATAAGCGGATGAAGCCACTAGTCCATTGGTGAAAGTTGCCCAACAAGATTGAAAGATAAACACCACATACTTCCTCATGAGCTATTAAACATTGACACAAATAAGAGGTGATAAATTTTGAATTGTTTAAAGGTAGCACTCAAGCAATTTACTTTGGAATGGCGGAAAAATACCATGTAGTAGGTAGGTATGGTGGACACAAATGGCATAGTGGTTGGCTCAAGGATTTTGGATGCATGAGAAGTATTCCCTCTCGATACAAGGTTTAGGCTAGCAAGGTTTATTTGAAACAAACACAAGGATGAACCGGTGCAGCAAAACTCACATAAAAGACATATTGTAAACATTATAAGACTCTACACCTGTCTTCCTTGTTGTTCAAACTCAATACTAGAAATTATCTAGACTTTAGAGAGACCAATTATGCAAACCAAATTTTAGCAAGCTCTATGTATTTCTTCACTAATAGGTGCAAAGTATATGATGCAAGAGCTTAAACATGAGCACAACAATTGCCAAGTATCACATTATCCAAGACATTTTACCAATTACTACATGTAGCATTTTTTCAATTCCAACCATATATCAATTTAACGAAGAGGAAACTTCACCATTGAACATTATGAGCTAAGAACACATGTGTTCATACTAACCAGCGGAGCGTTGGCTCTCTCCCACACAAGGATGAACTTATCCTAGAGAACTAAGATAACAAAACAAAAATAAAAGCACATAGTACGCTCCAAGTAAAATACATAAGATGTGACGGAATAAAAAATATAGTTACACTAGAAGAAACCTGATAAGTTATTGATGAAGAAGGGGATGCCTTGGGAATCCTCAAGCTTAGATGCTTGAGTCTTTAAAATATGCAGGGATGAACCAATCGGGGCATCCCCAAGCTTAGACCTTTCACTCTTCTCGATCTCATTATATCACCCTCTTCTATTGACCCTTGAAAACTTCCTTCACACCAAACTTCAAGCAACTCATTAGAGGGTTATTGCATAATAAAAATTCTCATGTTCAGAGGTGACACAATCATTCTTAACACTTCTGAACATTGCACAAAGCTTCTGAGAGTTAATGGAACAAAGAAACTCATTCAACTTAACAAAAACGGCAATGCGAGAAATAAAAGGCCGAATCTGTCAAAAACAGAACAGTCCGTAAAGACGAATTTTTAAAAATGGCACCAGACTTGCTCAAACGGAAAAAACTCAAAAACTAATGAAAGTTGCGTAACATATCCGAGGATCACTCACGTAAATTGGCATAATTCTCTTTTGAGTTACCTACAGAGAATTAGGCCCAGATTCGTGACAGACAACAATGCTGTTTCTGGGCAGCAATCCAAATCTAGCATCAACTTTACCATAGAGACTTTTACTTGGCACAACAATGCAACAAAATTAAGATAAGAGAGGTTGCTACAGTAGTAAAACAACTTCCAAGACACAACATAAAACAAAGTACTGTAGTAAAAAACACATGGGTTATCTCCTAAGAAGTTCTTTCTTTATAGCCATTAAGACGGGCTCAGCAGTTTTAATGATACACTCGTAAGAAATAAGAATTGAAGCAAAGAGAGCATCAAGAGGCAAATTCAAAACACATTTAAGTCTAACATGGTTCCTATGCATAGGAATCTTGTAAATAAACAAGTTCATGAAGCATAATGCAACAAGCATAGAAAGATAAAACAAGTGTAGCTTAAAAAAATTCAGCACATAGAGAGGCATTTTAGTAACATGAAAATTTCTATAACCATATTTTCCTCTCTCATAATAACTTTCAGTAGCATCATGAGCAAACTCAACAATATAACTATCACTTAAAGCATTCTTATCATGAGTCTCATGCATAAAATAATTACTACTCCCAACATAAGCATAGTCATTCTTATTAATTGTAGTGGGAGCAAATTCAATAGTAGCTATCAAATATAGGAGGTATATTGTAATCATAATCAAATTTATCCTCCATAACAAGTGGTAACAAAAGACTACTATCATTATAATCATCATAAATGGGAGGCAAAGTATCATCAAATAAATTTTCTCATCTTGGGGGACTAAAATATCATGCTCATCAAACCCAGCTTCCTCAAGCTTAGAATTTTCCATAGCATTAGCAACAATGGTGTTCAAAGCATCCATAGTAATAACATTCCCATTAGCATGCATATAAAGTTCCATGGGTTTTTTAATTTTCTCTTCAAACAAATCATGTCCTAATTCAAGATAAGTTCATAAAGATCTCTCATATTTTTGTTGTTTTCCATTATGCCTAACTAGTGTAAACAAGAAACCAAGTGTCGCAATTGCAGAGTCTAAAGGAAATAGCTTCGAGTACTTACAACGGCGCTGAAAATAGCTTAGTAGCCGAGATCCGGAGTGTGAGTACCTTACCTTTCCTCCCAGGCAACGGCGCCGGAAAAGTGCTTGATGTCTACGGTGCTTCTATTCGTAGACAGGTTGGGCCTCCAAGAGCAGAGTTTGTAGAACAGCAGCAAGTTTTCCTTAAGTGGATCACCCAAGGTTTATCGAACTCGTGGAGGAAGAGGTCAAAGATATCCCTCTCATGCAACCCCGCAACCACAAAGCAAGAAGTCTCTTGTGTCCCCAACACACCTAATAGGTGCACTAGTTCGGCGAAGAGATAGTGAAATACAAGTGGTATGAATGAATATGAGCAGTAGTACGGCGCCAGAAAATACTGGCGTGCAGTTGATGGTAGTAATATTGTAGGAAGTAAACAAGCGTAGTAACGCAAAAACAAAGTAAACAAGCAGCGATAGCAGTATTTAGGAACAAGGCCTAGGATTAGACTTTCACTAGTGGACACTCTCAACATTGATCACATAACATAATAGATAAATGCATACTCTACACTCTCTTGTTGGATGATGAACACATTGCGTAGGATTACACTAACCCTCAATGCCGGAGTTAACAAGCTCCACAATTAAATGTTCATATTTAAATAACCTTAGAGTGCATGAAAGATCGACACGACTAAACCAAGTACTAGCATAGCATGCACACTGTCACCTTCACGCCATGTAGGAGGAATAGATCACATCAATACCATCATAGCAATAGTTAACTTCATAATCTACAAGAGATCATAATCATAGCCTACGCCAAGTACTAACACGGATGCACACACTGTCACCATTACATCGTGCAGGAGGAATAAACTACTTTAATAACATCTAGAGTAGCACATAGATAAATTGTGATACAAACACATTGCAATCATAAAGAGATATAAATAAGCACTTCACTATGCCATTCATAACAGTGAATAAGTATTCGTGAAATATAGCCTAAGAGACCCACACGGTGCACACACTGTCACCTTTACACACGTGGGACAAGGAGTCTCCGGATCACATAAGTAAAACCCACTTGACTAGCATAATGACATCTAGATTACAAGCATCATATATGAATCTCAATCATGTAAGGCAGCTCATGAGATTATTGTATTGAAGTACATAGGAGAGAGATGAACCACATAGCTACCGGTACAGCCCCGAGCTCTCAATGGAGAACTACTCCCTCCTCATGGGAGCAGCACGGTGATGAAGATGGCGGTGTAGATGGCAGCGGTGTCGATGGAGGAGCCTTCCGGGGGCACTTCCCGTCGGCGGCGTGCCGGAACAGATACTCCTGTCCCCCAGATCTTGGCTTCGCGATGGCGGTGGCTCGAAGGTTTCGTACCGTGGCTTATTCCTTTCGCGTTTTAGGTCAAGGACCTTTATATGGCGAAGAGGCGGCGTCGAAGGTCGAAGGGGCGGCCATCATAAGGCGGCGCGCCGTGGCCCGGGCCGCGCCGGCCTATCATCTGGGCTTGTGGCCCTCGGCGACTCTCGGGTGTTCTGGATGCTTCCGGGCAAAATAGGAACCGGGCGTTGATTTCGTCCAATTCCGAGAATATTTCGTTACTAGGATTTCTGAAAACCAAAAACAGCAGAAAAGAACCGGCACTGCATCTTGTTAATAGGTTAGTTCCAGAAAATGCACGAATATGACATAAAGTGTGCATAAAACATGTAGGTATCATCAATAAAGTAGCATGGAACATAAGAAATTATCGATACGTCGGAGACGTATCAGACATCCAGCACTTTAGATTGTTCAACATGTTCTTCGTAGTCATGAGTTACCATCCCTATATGAGTCCAATAAAATTGTTTCACTTTGTGATTCTTGGCAACAAGGAAAGAGTCATCAGCTACCCTTCTTCTTGTCTACTCGTGTAACAAAATTTCCATTGGAGATTATCTATTCTGATGTGTGGGGTCCTGCCCACACATCTGTTACTGAACATCATTTTTATGTGAGTTTTGTTGATGCTTACAGTCGTTTTACTTGACTATACCTTCTTAAACATGAATCTGATGTCTATGATGTGTTTCTTTAGTTTCAAAAACATGTTGAGCATCTTCTCAATCGTAAAATAATTCATGTACAAACTGATTGGGGGGAGTATGAGAAACTTCATCCCTTCTTTCATAACCTAGGTGTCTCACACCATGTGTCTTGTCCTCACACCCACCAACAAAATGGCATTGTTGAGCGTAAACACCGTCACATAGTTGAAACCGGTCTTACCTTACTTTCTCATGGGTGTGTTCCGTTATGCTATTGGAGTGATGTCTTTGCTATAGCTTGTTTTCTTATCAACGGGCTTCCTAGTCGCACTATTGACATGAAAACTCCGCTAGAGAAACTTCTTAAAGAAACACCTGACTACACCATTTTTAAGGTGTTTGGTTGTGCTTGTTGGCCTCATCTTCAACCCTTTAACAATCATAAGCTTAAATTTTGGTCGAAGAAGTGTGTGTTTTTGCGTTATAGCTCTCTTCATAAAGGATACAAATGTCTTCATGTTCCTTCCAATCGAGTATCTATCTCTAGGGATGTTATTTTTGATGAAAATGTGTTCCCGTTTGTTAACATGCCCAATTCTCACACATTGCACCTGTCTCGGAGTCCTCTTTACTTTCCGCTGACCAATTTATGGATGTTGCACATGCCTCGCCGTTGCTTGCTAACCATGGTGCATGTACTAGACGTGGAGGTTGCCTGGAAATTTTAATCCTGCCCAGACCTCCGCGTGACGTCGATCTACATCCTCTTTACTTGTAAGGACCTATATAGGGTTTTTTTAGATCAAGACCATCATCTGGAGCTCTTTATGGACGGCTGAAGACGCTCGAGGAGGCGGAACGCCTAGGTGACGCGACCAGGGGTGTCGGACGCGCCACCCATAGGCTTTGTGCCTTCCAAGCTCTGTTTGTGTGATTTCAAAGCTTCATATCATCAGTCTTCGTGAAATATTGATTATCAAAAAATCCCAGATCCATTTGACTCTCTGTAGGTCCCTAAAAGTAAAAAAGTGCGCAAAACAAGAGATTCCTGTTCTGTAGAATTATAACCAAAATAAAGGGGATTATTGGAAAATCCCCAAAAATAATACAAAACATTGATATAACCTTATATGAGATGCAAATATGAAGGAACATGTGGTACTAAACTACAAAGTTCATGTATGCATTTTAGATGCATCACTAGGCCGCGAAGTGGATCCCTTCCCTGCAGCACCCATTCAGCAAAGGAACCCTCTCCCCCTAAGTGACCGATGTTCGATTCCTCCTCTGATAATGAGGAATCAGACTCGGAAATAAGCTCCTCGGTCACCACCATGGGAAGCCGAATTGATGAATCCTCCTGCTCCTGAAGAGAAAAAATAT
This sequence comes from Lolium multiflorum, assembly GCA_030979885.1. NCBI lineage: Eukaryota > Viridiplantae > Streptophyta > Magnoliopsida > Poales > Poaceae > Lolium > Lolium multiflorum. Next base: position 365,823,338 of record CM061750.1, read on the forward strand.
GGAAGGAGAATGATTAAGTTAGTCGAAGTAAGGAAGAGCCAGACATGATACTATGGAGCAAACCTGAGGTGCAAGGAATGATGTCGAGTATGCCAGTTGCCGAGGACGGAAGATGGAGGGTAGCCGATACACCTACACATGGTGCAACCACATAGCTAGATGGTTTAGGGTGCAACCACACTTGATACACCGACACTTCTCTAGACAAAAGAGAATGCAAAGTTCCAGGCAAGGCCCGTATCTTTAAAAAAATCCTCACAAAAAGCTACGAAGGATGCAATCACCAAAAGACCTTCGGGAGAAAGGTGGTTGGGCTAAATTTCATACCAACTCAGTAATTGATGGAAGAAGAAACTCGCAGAAGGAGTGAGTACAAGGAAATATCGAAACAAGATGACCTCTCCGAGAAATGGGACATAGAAGTCTCCGAACTTTGAGCCCGTCGCCCTAGCACCAGCGGAGGAGCAAGAAATCCCTAGCAGATAGCCATGATATCTCTTTGTCCTGCGCAGGCTAAGGGGATGAACGGAACAGGACATCCATCATGGTCAAATTGATTATCACCAACCGCATCGAAGGTTAGCACCGCCGCCAGAGAAGAACGAGGAGTTGAGGAGAGGATGGTCTGAAGATCAGGGTGCAGATAATCCATCTGCGTTGACTCCCCAAGGTGGGCCTACCCACGCATGCACAATCAGATCAGTACATGTATTTGCACCAGTCGCCAATGACAACGAGCCGGGGGGAGTAAATACTGGTGATGTTAAAAAACGAGGAGATCCAATCATGGGCTCGATTACCAATGGGGTATTTTGATCTCTCCGTAAAGAGTATGGGCCCCAAAAGGAATAGGCAAAGCAGCCACCAAAGGGGATGACAGGCAGGGACGTCCACTCCAATTCCTTGGCTAAAGACATCAATGATCGGCAGGCCCATGCAACGGCAACTAGAATAAGAAGATGGCAGGCAATATATCCCCTGGGTGGATCTACGAACCACATAGTGGCTTTGGGGCCTACTAACGGGGAACCTAATTAGGGGTACCCTGAGTTCCAAATAGATCAGGAGAGAACACGGTGCCACAAGCTCGTCATTGGCTTGTATGAAGCCCGCATGAAGAAAGTGCACGCTTCACCACCGCCACAAAGGAGGAAAGGAAAAAAATAATAACAAGAGCAAGGAAAGAATATCACGCCAAGACCACGTGACGATCCGATCGTCATTATGTCATCTTGACAAGACTAATGAAGGCCTATATGCCGTCTGCGGTCTAGCCCCGTGCAATCGGGTACGGAAAGGTAACTCTCCATGCCCGTGGAGCCAAGACAACATCGGCGTGCCCGGCAATGACGACCGGAAGTACAACCGTTCCGTCCAAAAGCATGGGGCACGTACCTAGACCCATGGGTCTCCGGACGATAGACGTGAACTCCTATCCTTCAAGAGTGACGTCACTCCCTCGTAGTATAAATAGGACCCTCTACCACAAGGGGAGGGGCATCCCAACCAAGGAAACTCAAAGCCAAACCCTAGAAACACCAAGGGGGATTGAGCAAGCAAGCTCAAGAACATCCATTCTCGTCCTCGAAGATAAGGAGTCGACGAGTTCATCCTATTTCATCTTAGTTCATAGATTGTTCTTACCCAGCAAGAAAGAACATGCCTCAGCCAACTTCCCAACAAGTCGGCACCACCAACACCTGACACATAAAATCCCATAAACAACACCATGAAGTAGGATTTTTACCGGTGAGCTATAAGTTGGGGCCTGAACCTATATATCTCTTGTGTGCCTAAGGTTGTTACCCCATCAAATCGTGGTCGCAAACCCCTCACCTACATATAAATTTACACCCCGGAATCCAAACCCTGACAAAAAGCGTTACAAATAGGAAGGCAATGGCATCCCTCCTCATGCTTGTAAGTTCAACAATCTGGAATGAACTGAACGTAATGAAAGATTGATGCACTACCCAACTCTGCCTAAAGTCCGAACTGATAGAAAGGAACTAGGAAATATATTTATATGCAACACTTCTCCTCACGTCTAGGCTATTTTAAATCTTAGCGTGAGTTTGGTGCAGACCGTAAAATCTTTATTTATTTATTTTTAATATTGCACGAGTAGGTAAAACATTGATGCACTATCTAACTCTTTCAAAAGTGATGGAAAGAGAGTAGGTAATATATTTATATTCTACATGCAAAAGTCTTCCGCAATAAATCTGCCCCAACATCGATGCTTCTAAACAACATCAAAGCAGGGACAAGACTTTGGGTGACCGCAGGGACAAAGTGCTTGAGTAATGTAATATCGGGAGAGTATAGTCCCTTTGTGTGACTTTTTTTATGTTTTTTTTCTTGTCAAGACTCTTCTACTTAATTAATGGAGCGAGACAAATCTGTTGCCACCATTTTTTAAAATTGTTTAACTTGCAGCAAAGACCACTTGTCGCGCGCGACAAAGTGCGCGATCACCTTCTAGTCTTTTGCTGAAGTGAGAGGATTTCTAGGATTGATTGACCAATGGTTAAGACAAGAACCGGGGGTATGATCTTAACCTAATTGTAAGATTCTATCGAATAGGGATGCTTCAGTCTTATAGTGAAAGCCTCAAACACTATGGTTATTGGTTAATCGCCCTTTCGTAGGCCAGCTTGCAAGTTCTATGGACCGAATGAAATGAAGACATGAGGCAGGTAGATTGCTAACTGTTAACAGGCAACCGCATATTTCATGCAACTATGAAACAATGAACCTTATCTATACTTTAATAATAAAGAAAATAAGACTTCTTATTCCTCCGTTTTTTATTGCCCCGAAAGTTGACCAAAATTACAGCCACTGCCACCACTAAGAGCATTTCCAACAGGCGCGCTATATAGGCCGCGCTGCAAAAAAACGGCCGGAATACCGCGCGCGGGAGGGAAGCAGGCGCTCCAGCAGGCGCGGTAAACGGCGTGGCGCTGCAAAAAATTTAGGGCGAGCGGCGTTTTGCACAATCCGGAGCACCATATGTGACGCGTCGGCTACAGCGCGCGGCAACGCTCCGTGCCCGCGGAAAATTCCCCCCCCCGCCTTCTCATTTCCCCACCTCCCGCCGGTCGATTCAGCCGCCGGCTCCGCTGCCGCGCGCCACCGCGGCGTAGATCCGCCTCGCCCGCGCCCCCTCCTGGCAGCGGCGGCCGCTCCGCCGCGCTGTGACGCTCGCGCCGCCGCCAGCGACGGGCTGTAGTCGGCGCTCCTCCTCCGCGTCCTCCTTCCCGCCGTCGTCGCGTTCTCCTCAGCGCCGCCGTCGACATGTCGTCGTCATCGTCCTCGAGCTTGCTAACAACATGGCGCGCCCATGGTGACAAGGGATTAACTTGTCAATGCCTACAAGTTGTAGACTATGGTTTTGTTGGAAGTAGAGGGCAAGTAGATCTCGAAGGTTTCAGCCGGAAAAATACACGACTGCTATAAAAACTAGGGTTGTGTTGACAATGATCCGATCCTCTCTTTGTCCCTCGACTCCCCCTTATATAGGAGGCGGAGCCGAGGGTTTCGTAATACACAAGTTACGCGCCGCCGTGCGTTCGTCCGCCAGGCGTTACAAGTCATTATTCCTATTACAACTCTATATTTCCAAACTACTTCATAACTAGGCTTCCGGGCTTCCTAAACTTCGCCCATTTGCTCGCAAGGTATGCACCTCCGTCGGTCGGCCTCTATTAGCATGTGATTTTTACTCGCCAATTAGCTACAATAGTTAGTTATAGTTAAGTAATTTCATATATATGTTTGTAGAGTTCATCATACGATTCATCGGATGACGAGTATGACCAAGAGGAAGAGGAGAACATATCGCTACTATTAGCATACCGCGCCGTTAAGAAGCCAAAATTTGGTGGATCGGTGTTCGGTAGACAGAAGTTGTGGAGAGAAAGGATTGAAGGGTGTCAACACCCGGATTTTTAAGTCCAGATGCCTATTATGTCATACATCGCAATCCTAGGAATATTGTTTTTGCGAGACATAATAGATTGATATCACAACACATCATTCATTACAAACCATAATCGTCTCACAACAAAGGATCACCTGATCCAATCTTAATACAACAACATTTGATCTAATGATCATATTACAAAACACATAGCGGAAGCGAAGTAGCGGTTGCGGTCCATCTGTTCCACAGGCAACTTTTGACGTCAGGAGCAGTCCTAGTTGTCGTAGACGTTCTGCTGTCCATCTTCCTGGTTGATGTTCCTCTTCATAGTCTGGCCATTTGAATAGCCAGGGACAAAGCCATGAGTACTTTCAAAGTACTCGCAAACTAATACTAGTGTAAGCACTATCAACTATTGTAAGGGTTTCTAGGCTCTAGGTTCATTTGCATAAAGCCAATTTTATTTCATAAGCACTTACTAGTAAAAGACTCTTTATTTGTCTAACTAACTCAAGTGGGAACATTAGTGTCATTCCAATAACTCATGTGATTAGAAGTCTAAGTCACCATTCACCTTTCAAGTTCAGGTTACAGGTTTCATGTCACATTTTAAAATGGTCTGATGATGGAATGCATGGCCTTTCCAATCGTCCGTAACCGTGAACACGGCTATTCGAATAGTTTTACACTCAGAGGTCGCACACTTTTGCCACAACATTTGCAATAATCCGTCAGGGTTAACTGGCCCCGATTTATCACACTCCGTGTGCGGACTACCAACCATAACCTTTCACTTACATACCCTAGTATAGGCACCTCTCCCCATGAGCTTGGCCTCTGAAGACAAACCGTCAGCCTGGGAACTGCACAGGGCTTGGGCCGGACATTCACCTCATTTCACGTCATTTCACATCAGTTCACATTTCAGTGGAGGCAGCCTCGGCATAACTACTATGAATCTTGTTTAGAGGGAACCCATACTAAAGCACATAAATTTCCAGTTAAGCCCTTACCCATAATCCGGTATTGTGGGGGTACTTGTAAAATTGAAATGGTATCGCATCCGAATCCAACCATCAGTTTTTGAAAACATTCACCATGTCATTCACAAGTCATATTCACCTTCAAAACTTTCAATAGAATGACTCAACATTCGAAGGTATTCAAAGTCATTTCATTTCACATGTTCCCATCTAGAGTAGTCACTTTTATTGATTAGCACTAGCAACTAATCATGAGGGGTGCTAACTAGCCTGTATTGCTTTAGGCTAACTTTGATGTTCTTGTGCTACCCTATATCTAGACCAAGTGAATCATGAATCAAAAAGTAAACTTTGATAAGAAAAACTCAAAAACTTGTAAGGTAAAAACTTGGGATAAGATCATTAAACATAAAGTATGATGTAGTGGTGCCTTGCTCTATTAGAGCTTTGCACTTGGGTAACTTGCAAGAATATTATCTTGCATTAGTCTAGCTTGCCTTGGTTGGGTTTAGTGATCAAAGTTCTCTTCTTCTTCCTCGAAGTAGACCTCCTCCTCCTGGTACTCGTCGGTACTAGCGTCTATAAACGATACGAGGTAACAATCACCAATCAATACTTAAGGGGACTATTTAGCCTTAATGGCTCACTCAAGATGATCTATCATCACAGTCATTAATTAACAATGACTAGGGTTGGCTATTTAGTGGTAGGAAAATAATTTCCTCTCATTGAAATATTTATTAGGGTTTCTATTTATTATCCTTGAGAAATAATTTCCTCTCATTGAATCTTGTTAAGATTTAATCTCCTCCAATAATAAAGTATGAGCACATGTTGACCATGTTCAACACTTCATATTTATCATTTGGGGAAAATGATTTAAATGAGGTATTACACCTCATGCAATTTAAATACTACTATGGAAATGATTTAATATTCCAAAATAATAACATATGGGGTCATGAAGACTAATTTCATCACCTCACCTTGGATTAGTTGGAACAATGATTTAAATGAGATGTTACATCTCATAGGATTTAAATATTATTTTTGAAATAATTTAAATGAGCTAGAAATGGCCACATAGCCACTATTTGAATCTAGCCCATGATCATATGAAACAACCATATCATATTTTTGCATAAACAATTAGAGTATTTGAAATATGAATTATGAGAATTTGAATCACCTCAAAATTCATTATGGTTGATTTTTAATAATTGTTTGAAGTTTGAAAAGTCATGCCTTGTTATTTTTATCATATAAATTCTACAATGAATCTAGGGTTGAGACCAGTGTAGTTGGATAGATAATTTCAATAAGCTTTTCGTATATAAAATTCATCAAATTTGGCTTAGTAGATTTGAAGTTATTAAATTTTGAATTTGACACCAGGATGCAATTAATTAAAATGAATTAAATTGAATTCAAACTTTGGGCCTAGGCGGGAAAACGAAATGGGCCAAGAGAGGGCAAAAGGGTTGGGCCAGCCCAGCTAGCGCGTCTAGCACGCAGCGGGCTGCCTGGCAATGGCCCCCTCTTGTCAGCGAGTCATAATCAGCGAAACGGTATGAATCAATAGGAGCCGCACGATTAGAAGACGATCGAGCAGCGCAGAGACGTCGTCGTCTCCGGCGAGATTGCATCCTGGCCGCGGCGATGGTGGAGGTTGGCGAGCTCACCGGCGGTCGGCGAACGTTGGCATTGACGCGAGGCGATGTTGCGGAGGATGAGGAGGCCTCGGTACCGGCGGCGCGCTCGAGGCGCCAATCGACGGATTCGTCTGCGGCGGTTCCGCGGGCTCCGGCATGCAATTGGGTGGCTCTGGTGGCTAATGTGGAGTGGAGAGGGTGCGAGGAGAGCGAGTGAGAAGAGAGGAAAGTGATGGTTTGCTCGGATAGCTCGGGGAGGCCCTCCTTTTATAGGTTCGAGAGGTGGCCGAGACGCATGGAGGCGGTTGATCATGGCATCGTCGCTACAGGGGCGCAGAGGGGCTGGTGATGATGCAGGAAGGTTGGCGACCGTATGGTGAGCACGACGCACTTGACGGCGGTGAAAAGGCCGTGACGCAAGCTAGAGGTTGAGGGGAGCTCTCAGTACTGTGGCGGAGACTTTTGATGGTGACGACGGCGAGCGTCCTCTCCGGCGTAGGTGGGCTTGTCCAGCGCGTAGAGGGTGAGGAGGTGGTGCTACGGACGAGAGAAGGGAGCAGATAGAGGACGGGCGTGACGGGGAGCGTCGATGCTCTGGCGCGTCCAGTGACGTCAGCGTGCACGCTCTGGCGTGTCCTGGGCGTACTGGGCGTGTCGTGTTCCGAGCAGTGTGTGCGTCTCCTTGGGCAAGGGCAGGTATAGGCGTGCTCAGTGGAGTGTGGTGAGTGCATTTGACACGGTGAGAGGGACCAGAGAGAGATGGAGGGGAGGAGTGGCATGGTGATGACATAGGGCTCGGCATGGTGTTGTCCTAGAAGATTTCATGCATGAGCAAAGGTCTTTGATGCTTGGCTGTGTTCCCTGGGTGTAAGGAGGAGCTGGTGGTAACATAGGCTTGATGGTGGAGGCTCAAACATGTTGGATAATAGCAGGTGTGTAGTTGGTAGATTATTGCACATAAGGTGCTCGACCAAATGGCCGCAAGAGAATTATTTTTGAATTTTGCAAAGATTTTTTGTGGAGTTGATTCAAATATTATTTGGCACACGATGGTGGTGGTGGTGTGCAAAATGAAGGTGGTTTGTGAAAATTCAAAATAGACATGATCTAAATCTGATTCAATGTCACCACTTTGCATTCTTATATTAAAGAATTGAGAATGAATTAGTCAAGATGGTCAACACCAAAGTTGTTCACCTTGGTGAGGTCTTGGATAAGGTGCAAAGAGTTGAGAATGTTTAGTTTAGAAATATCTTAATACAGGGGCTCAAAGAGGGTAACATGTTAAAAATGGCACAAGTGACCATTATCACGTGTCACTTGAATTTGATTTTTCCTTTGCTTTGATTTGGGTTTTCTTGATTCAAAAGTGATTCTTATTAGTTTAGTAATATTACCCAACCATTGGCACAAGTCAAATTTGCCTAGGTTTAAGATTTACAAAAATGGCCATAAGCACATATGAGGTGATATTCTTATTTTATTTTTCTTCTATTTTGTTTCACTTGCTTTACTTGGGCATGGTTTAGAGTCCATTTAGGGTTAGATTAGTTTTAGTGACGGTTTCAAACCATTTGGCCAAAGTATAATGGCATAGGTCAAGATTTGTCATTATGGCTATGTGCCACATATGCCTCTATGTATTTTTATTTTATTTTTGTTTCACCTTTTATTTAGTTGGTAAGTACTAGGTTAGGTTTGTTGAGGCCTTTCAAACCATCTAAACAAGGTAGGACATGGTGTAGGTTATTATTTGCAAGAATGGCTATTGGTTCACATAGGCCTTTTCTTTTTAATTTAATTTCTTTTTATTTTGTTTTATCTTGGATGGTAAAAAGAAAAGTAAGGTTTAGCGTTTAGGAGCCATACCAACAATCATCATGGCAATAGCACAAGAATTAAGTATGAGCACTATGCATAGCACATGATGTAATAAAAGTTTTTGTTGGTTCTCATTTTTGGAAAAAGGGAAATTTATTTTCTCTTTGTTTTAAAATTTGGGATGTTACAAAGGGCATGAGAAATTGATGCGGTCCTATTTCAATGAGAATCTGATATTCCCCGAAAGCTATTTTCGGCGGCGTTTCTGGATGAGTCTCAACTTGTTCAAGCACATTGCGACGGAGGTGACCAAGGATGATCGCTTCTTTGAGCAAAGGAGAAATGCCGCCGAAGAACTTGATCATAGCACATATCAAAAGGTGACCGCATAGTTGAATTTTATACTTCGTTGTTTGATTCGTTTACGTATACAAGGCTATTGTTAAGCCAAGGGTTGCGCCCACGCCGCTGCAAAATAGAAATACCGACGGAGGTGTTATTTTAATACGCTAACGCCAGAAGAAATGGCTTAATTCGGCAGGGAAAATCGCCTCCATCACTGCAAAGGTTTACAACAAGGGCAATACGGCCGAGTACCGCTCCAAATTATAGCGCGCCTGTTGGAGATGCTCTAAAGCTAGATACCGCTTGGCTGCTTCGTGCGTCTAGAAAATAAATTTGACCCGACAGAAAAAATCTCGCGACGCGGGCTGGAACCTGGAGGAACCCGTGCATCGGGTCATGCCTTTCCGCACCCGCGGTGAGTCGCGCCGCCCGCGCGCATCTTCTCTCCGGCGGAGTCCCCACTCCCCGTATCCTGCAGGACCGGCAGAACCCCTGCCCTTGCCTTCCTCGCGACCGGTGCTCGTGCGCCAGAATAGACTCCAGGAAGAGGTCAAAGCCCGGCCAGACGCGCCCCACGCTCGCTCATCTTCTCCCCACGCCGCGGTGCTGCTGCAGTGCCTCAGATCGGGATGCACTTTAGTTTTGACAGAGATCAGGTGATATGCAAACGGCACGTCACCGTGTACCTCACGGCCTTCAATCCACCGTACAACACAGCACTCCAAGGCAAAAACAACATTCAACATAGTAAGGGCATCTCCAACGGGATGACGCAAACGGACGCTGAGCAACCGTTTGTGTTCGCTAGGCTGAAACACCATCGGGTAGCACCTCCAACGGGTGACGAGCAGGACCGTCGTCTCGTGGTGACTCGAAACCTGCACAAATATGTCAGGTTTATGCTCGCTGATCGTCGTTGCTGCTGCGGAAAGTGTCCGCGTTTCGTATCCCAGTTCGGTCGGTACCGACTAGGTAAGCAATATATTTTTTCATTACTATTGGATTCAGCTAAAAGAACCATCTTTACGTATTAAAGGTCGAGGTTAACCTAAAACCACAACTACCGCATCTACTGGGGCCAACACGCTGCCTACCACGACCCTGTTACCCAGCCGCGTTGGCCACTTCCATCGGCCGCCGGAGGGGCCAACACCGGTCGTCGGCTGGAGAGCTTCACGCACCTCCACGCCGCCCCGCGCACGGCGGCAATTGGACGTCTGGCCCTGCCGCCGCGGGGCGTTCGGGAGGGCCTTGGCCGGGGAGGAGTCCCACTGTAACTCTCCCCGGCCATAGAGTGGCCCGCCGCCGCCACCGCTCATTCGCTCGGCCGCCGCCAACCCCGCCAGTTGCGTGGAAGGGCCCCCGTCCCTAGCCGCACACCACCACTGGGCCATCTCCTTTCGCCCGCCGCCGCGCCCTTTTCCGCTCGTGGCGAAGCCAACGCCGCAATGGTGTCCGTCAGTCGCCGCTTTCCTTCCACGCTGCCTGCTGGGCCACTGCCGACGCCTCCCACAAGGCTTTCACGCTGCTGACGCTTCCCTGGGGCCACGCCATGTTGATATTCGCTGGGCTGATGTTCTCTCGTCGATGTCGCTACTGTGACGCTAACGCCCGCTAGCACTGCCGCGACTCTTCCTCCGGTGGCGGCATCGGAGCGTCGGAATCAGCGGGTGGCGCCCGAAGGTGCGGAGGTGGTGGTGGAGGGGAACTGGCCGCCACGGGACGTTCATCATGCGATGTTCGGTAGCTGACGCAGGGGTGCTTTCGCGCGAGAAAGCGCAGGCGCGGCTGTGGTGGATGCCATGAGCTAGGGGGGCTATAGACGCCGGGCGGCGGGAAGAAAGGAACGCTGCGGGCGCGCTTAACGCCACGTCGCTATGGAGGCTCCTCGCCGCTTAAACACGGACGAGGACGCCTCGCTGTCTCCTTCGCCGCCATTAAGGCAAAGTCGGGCGGACGCTTTGGTCGCGGTGTCACCGCGCTATCAACTTTCGCTGCCGTAGGCAGGGGCTTAACGGGTTAGGTCCAAACTTGAATGTGCCGCTGACGCGTCGGTCCCGCCACGCCTCGCCTCGCTTTTCAAACAATGGCTCTGATACCAACTTGTCAACACCCCGATTTTTAAGTCCAGATGCCTATTATGCCATAGTATTCTGAATCCAGGAATATTGTTTTTGCGAGACATAATAGATTGATATCACAACACATCATTCATTACAAACCATAATCGCCTTACAATAAAGGATCATGATCCGCTTCTATAACATAGCGGATCAGAGATCCAAGTACAAACACATGACTTAAAGCGGGCGGAAGCATAAGTGTCCATCTGCCTTACAAAAACTTTTGACGCCAGGAGTGGTCCTAGTTGTCATAGATGTCCTGTTGTCCATCTTCTTGGTTCTGGTACTCCTCTTCATAGTCTGGGCATTTGAATAGCCAGGGACACAGTGATAACCTACAAGTATAGGGGATCGCAACAGTCTTCGAGGGAAGTAAAACCCAAATTTATTAATTTGACACAAGGGGAGGTAAAGAATACTTATAAGCCTTAACAACTGAGTTGTAAATTCAGCTGCACCTGGAAAAGCACTAGTAACAGGGGTGATGTGAAAGCAGCAGTAGTATGAGAGCAATAGTAACAGTAACACATCAGCAGTAACAGTAACACGGAGGCAATGGCACCAGAAAATAGTTGATACTACTTCCAATGACATATAGAACGAGTATATGATGATGAAAGATGGACCGGGGTTCCCAGCTATCTACACTAGTGGTAACTCTCCAATAACAAGTGTTGGGTGAACAAATTACACTTGGGCAATTGATAGGATTGAAATAGCATTAAGACAGAACATCAAGTCTATTAATCATGTAGGCATGTTTTCCAATTATAGTCGTACGTGCTCGCAATGAGAAACTTGTACAACCTCTTTTGTCCTACCAGCCGGTGGCAGCCGGGCCTCTAGGGAATCTACTGGAAATACAGGTACTCCTTTTAATAGAGCACCTGAGCAAAGCATTAACACTTGGTGAAAACATGTGATCCTCATATCTACGCCTTCCCCTCCGGTTGTCCCGGGCCTTTGGTTCCGGACAGTGACATGTGCATACAACTTGTAGATACACTCTAAGCAATAATTATAGAGCTCAAATCTAAGATCATGCCACTCTCGTGCACTAGTGACAAGCATTAAACACAACAAGATTGCAGCAACAATAACTTCACAAACTTATATAGATAGACTGATCATAATGTAACAATTCATCGGATCCCAACAAACACAACACCAATTACATCGTATGGATCTCAATCATGTAAGGCAGCTCATGAGATCATTGTATTGAAGTACATGGGGGAGAGAGTACCAACTAGCTACAGCCAGAACCCGTAGTCCATGGGGGAACTACTCGCGGAGCATGATGGAGGCGGTGGCGTCGATGGAGATGGCTTCCGGGCACTTCCCCGTCTCCCGGCCGCGCATCGGAACAGAGATTCTCGTCCTCGAAACGAGCTGCTGGCATGCGGCGCCCCCGAGTCTTTCTAGAGTTTCATCAATCGGGCATCGGGTTTTTAGGTCGTTGTGATTCCCAGGTGAAGATGTTACATAGGTGCCTGGGCCAACCCCATAGGCGTCGTGCCCCTCCTTGGCCGCCGCGTGGTGGGCCTGCCTCCTCTCCGCCTCCTGTGTTCTGTCCATTTCTATGAAATAAGATGCTTTGGCTTTTGTTTCGTCGAATTCAGAATATTGCCCGAACATCCTTTCTGGAACCAAAAACAGCAGAAAAAAAAACAGGAACCGGCACTTCGGCATCTTGTTAATAGGTTAGTTCCGGAAATGCATAAAAACATTATAAAGTGTGAGCAAAACATGTAGGTATTGTCATAAAACTAGCATGGAACATCGTGAATATAGATATGTTGAGACGACAAGCATCCCCTAAGCTTAGTTCCAACCGCCCCTCTAGTAGGTAAACTATAAAAAGAATAATTTCTGTAGTGACATGCTACTATATAATCTTGATCATACTATTGCAAAGTATATGAGATGAACCAAGTACTCAAGGTACCCATCTAGTTTGGTTAACAAATAGATAACACAGAAAAAAACTTTTCACAATAATACTAAAACAAGCATCAAAAAGTTTTGCATAAAAGTTAACTCATAAAGCAATAAATCCTTAGTAGAAAGTTTTGAACAAAGGATGATTATGTTTCAGCAATTGCTTTCAACTTTCAACATGCATATCTCATGGATAATTGTCAACACAAAGTAATATGATGAGTGCAAATAAGCAAGCATGTAAGAATCAATGCACAGCTGACACAAGTGCTTGCTTCTAAGATGGAAGGAAGTAGGTAAACTGACTCAACATGAGTAAAAGAAAGGCTCTTCGCAGAGGGAAGCAGGGATCAAATCATGTGCTAGAGCTTTTAAGTTTTGAAATCATATAGAGAGTATAAAAGTTTTGAGAGGTGTTTGTTATTGTCAACGAATGGTAGTGTACTCTAACTACCTTATCAACCAGACTTCCAAGAGAGTGGCTCCCATGAAGGACGTTATCTATACCAGCAAGGTAGAGATCATCCCTCTTCTTTTTTGTTTACACATGTACTTTAGTTTTATTTATTAGATGGCACCTCCCAACCTTTTGCTTACACAAGCCATGGCTAACTGGTGCCTTCCAACATTCTCATACCATGAAGGAGGTCTATTTGCAAAAATTAAGTTGCTTACTTGGATAGATCAAAGTGGGGCAAACATGTGAAGAGAATTATTAATGCAAGTTATTAATTGGGGCTGGGAACCCCATTGCCAGCTTTTTTTGCAAAATTATTGGATAAGCTGATGAGCCACTAGTCCATTATGAAAGTCTGTCAAGTAAATGACAAGATCGAAAGATAAAACACCACATACTTCCTCGTGAGCTATAAACATTGACACAAATAGAGATAATAGCTTTTTAATTGTTTAAAGGTAGCACATGAAGTATTTACTTGGAATGGCAGAAATTACACACAGTAGGTAGATATGGTGGACACAAATGGCATAGGTTTTGGCTCCGGTATTTTGGATGCACTATGCTTACTCCTCTCAAGACAAGGCTTGTTGTAGCATGTTTGTTTTAGCTAAAACAAGTATGAACCTAAGACAAAGAAAACTTACATAAACATATTGCAAGCATTATAAGACTTTACATCGTTCTTCCTTGTTGCTCAAACACTTTTAACGAAAAATATCTAGACCTTAGAGGAGACCAATCATGCAAACCAAATTTCAACAAGCTCTATGGTAGTTCTCCACTAATAGGTTTAAACTACATGGTGCAAGAGCTTAAACATGATCTACTTGAGAGCTCAAACAATTGCCAAGTATCAAATTATTCAAGACAATATACCAATTTTCTGTTTCCAACCAAATATCAATAAGTGCAGCGGTTTTCAACTCCGCCATGAACATTAAAATAAAGCTAAAAACACCAGTGTTCATATGAAAAGCGGAGCGTGTTTCTCTCCCACACACAAGGATTGCTAGGATCCGAATTTATTCAAACATAAACAAAAATAGCACACTCAAGTGGGATGAACCACCGGGCATCCCCAAGCTTAGACTTTTCACTCTTCTTGGTCATATTGTATCATCCTCCTCTCCGAAACTTCCTTCACACCAAACTTCTCATAAACTTCATTAGAGGGGTTAGTACTCAAAAACTTTAATCCACTTTAGTCCTATAGTGACACATTGCAAGAACTCAATAAAACATTAGCTACAGCTCTCCAAGTCTAGAAAGCCTTACTTAAAGTCCACAAGAGACAATGAAAAAAACAGAGACAGAATCTCAAAACAGCCAGTAAAGACGAATTTTTAAGAGGTACTTCCGTTGCTCAAATGGAAAAACTTAAAACTAATGAAAGTTTCAGACATATTGAGGATCACGCACGTACATTGGCAGATTTTTCTGAGTTTCCCTACAGAGAGACCTACTCAAATTCATGACAGATAGAAATCTGTTTCTCCCACAGAAATCCAAATCTAGCATCAACCTTCTATTAGAGACTTTACTTGGTACAACAATGCAATAAATGAAGATAAGGAGAGGTTGAGTATTAACAACTTCCAAGACACAACAAAACAATAGCAAAATAAAATCCCAAGAAGTTCTTGCTTTATAGCCATTAAGATGGGCTCAACAATTTTAATGATGCTCACATGAAGAAATAAGAGCTGAAGCAAAAGAGAGCATCAAAAGCAAGTTCAAAACAAATTTAAGTCTAACCCGCTCCTATGCATAGGAATCTTGTACACAAATAAATTCATGAAGAACAAAGTGACAAGCATAGAAAGATAAAAGAGCAACTTCAAAATTTTCAGCATGTAGAGAGGTGTTTTAATACCATGAAAATTTACAACCATATTTTCCTCTCTCATAATAATTTCCAAGTAACATCATGAACAAACTCAACAATATAACCATCACATACAAGCATGCTTTTCATGATCTACAAACACATAATTTTTATTAAGCTCCAAAAGAGTGGATCAAAACTTTCAAACCCACTTTTATCAATAATATAACAAGATGATTGATCAATCTCAAAAGATATGGGACTCCTAGATAAAGTCAAGACCTCTCCAATCCCATTTTCATTAGTAGTACAATTAATATTATCAAGTAACATAGGACCATCATCTAGTGCTTTATCATAAACATTTGCTAAGCAAAAACTCTTTAGTACCATGCATTTCGGTATCATGCACAAACAAAGCATTATCATAACATTTTTCAAAATAGCCTGGATTATCATAGATAATAGTAGCATAATTATTCTCACCAGTTTTACTCATAGGGAATATTTCAAGAGAATCCACATGCATATAACATTCATCCTCCTTTGGTAAGCATGGAGGACAATCAAATAGTGTAAGAGATAAAGAGTTACTCCCATTAGAAGGTTGGCATGGGTAGCTAATCCATTCTTCCTCCTTTGTTCATCACTCTCCTCCCTCTTTTTCATCCAATGAGCTTTCCATCAATCTCCTCCTCTTTTTCATCCAATGAGCTTTCAGGTTCATCAATTTCTCCACAGGTTCCTGCAAATTATGAGTGCATTCTTGTGCATTAATGAGTTCTTTATAATCAATGATATAAGGATTATCACTGTAACTTTCTATGCAAAAATTAAGGATAGAAGAGACATAATCTTTAAGGTCCTTACAAGCAACACAAGTTTCATAATTTTTAGACATGAAGGATTCTATTTTAGAAGCTCCCATAAATAAGACAAATTGTTCTACTTCTTCAGATCCAAGATGAATATAGTTATTCCGATTATAGTTCTTAATTAAAAATTCCTCACTAAAGCCACATTGAAATTTAAGATGTTTAGTATCCCGTTGAGAGCAACAGTTTATATCATGGCGTTTAAGCAAGATTTTAGCAATTGTATTCAATTTTTCTATCACAACACTCATGACTTTACCCGTTCTTGATTCTCTATAATTCATATATATTTCAATAAGCTCCAAATAGGTTGTGGGTTCTCCCATAACAATAGTTTTTAATTTTTCGGTTTTTCAAATTTTTTATGGATTTTTGGGTATAAGAAAATAAAACAAGACAAAAACAAACTAGACAAAAGTAAACTAAGCAAAATAATACTAGACAAAAATAAACTAAGCACAAATAAACTAGACAAAAGTAAACTAGCAAGACAAAATAAAATAAAAGCAGAGAGAGAGGTAGAGTGTACTCCCCGGGTGAACTTATGAGTAGAGTTATGCCTCCCCGGCAACGGCGCTAGAAAATAGTCTTGATAACCCACAAGTATAGGGGATCGCAATAGTCTTTCGAGTGAAGTAAAACCCAAATTTATTGATTCAACACGGGGGGTAAAGAATACTTATAAGCCTTAACAACCGGAAAGGTTGTCAACTGGGCTCGCACTGAAAGCACTAGTAACAGTGACGTGAAAGAAGAAATAGTATGAGAGCAATAAATGCAACACAAATAAAGAAGAATATAAATACGTAGGCAATGGCACCGTAAAATAGTTGATACTACTTCCAATGACATATAGAACGAGTATATGATGATAAAAGTGGACCGGGGTTCCCACCTATCTACACTAGTGGTAACTCTCCAATAACAAGTGTTGGGTGAACAAATTACAGTTGGGCAATTGATAGGATTGAAATAGCATTAAGACATAACATCAAGTCTATTAATCATGTAGGCATGTTTTCCATATATAGTCATACGTGCTCGCAATGAGAAACTTACATAACATCTTTTGTCCTACCAGCCGGTGGCAGCCGGGCCAGGGAAACTACTGGCAATTAAGGTACTCCTTTTAATAGAGCACCGGAGCAAAGCATTAACACTCCATGAAAACATGGATCTCATACCTACGCCTTCCCCTCTGGTTATCCCAATTTCTGTCACTTTGGGGTCTCGGGTTCCGGACATAGACATGTGCAAACAACTTGTAGATACAATCTAAGCAATAATTATAGAGCTCAAATCTAAGATCATGCCACTCGTGCACTAGTGACAAGCATTAAACACAACAAGATTGCAGCAACAATAACTTCACAAACTTATATAGATAGACTGATCATAATGTAACAATTCATCGGATCCCAACAAACACAACACCGATTACATCAGATGGATCTCAATCATGTAAGGCAGCTCATGAGATCATTGTATTGAAGTACATGGGAGAGAGAGAGTACCAACTAGCTACAGCTAGAACCCGTAGTCCATGGGGGAACTACTCCCGGAGCATGATGGAGGCGGTGGCGTCGATGGAGATGGCTTCCGGCACTTCCTTCCTGCGGCGTGAAACAGATTCTGGTCCCCCGAAAGGAGTTTCGCGATGGCGGCGGCGCCCGGAGTCTTTCTGGAGTTTCTCACCGGTATCGGGTTTTTAGGTCGTACGTATCTTATAGGCAAAGAGGCGCGCAAGCTGCAGCCCGGGGGCCCACTTATAGGGCGCGCGCCCTCCTTGGTCGCGCCGTGGGTGTGGGGGCCCTGGGCCTCCTCTCCGCTCCCTTCGGTGTTCTGGTCCGTCTCGGTGAAATAAGATGTTTGGCTTTTGTTTCGTCGAATTCCGAGAATATTGCCCAAACAGCCTTTCTAGAACCAAAAACAGCAGAAAACAGGAACTGGCACTTCGGCATCTTGTTAATAGGTTAGTTCCGAAAATGCATAAAAACATTATAAAGTGTGAGCAAAACATGTAGGTATTGTCATAAAACTATCATGGAACATCAGAAATTATAGATACGTTGGAGACGTATCACACAGCCATGAGTACTTTAAAGTACTCGCAAACTAATACTAGTGTAAGCACTTTCAACTATAGTAAAGGGGTTTCTAAGCTCTAGGTTCATTTGCATAAAGCCAGTTTTATTTCATAAGCACTTAGTAGTAAAAGACTCTTTATTTGCCTAACTAACTCAAGTGGGAACATTAGTGTCATTCCCACAACTCTGTTGTGATCAATTCAAATTCACCTTTCAAGTTCAAGTCACAAGTCACCCTTCACATGTAACATTTTTGAAAATTTCTGATGACGGAACAGTATGGCCTTTCCAACCGTCCATAACCGTGGACACGGCTATTCGAATAGGTTTACACTCTGTAGAGGTTGTACACTTGTGCCACAACTTTTGATTACATCCGTTAGTGATAGCCCTGAATAATCATACTCAGTATGCGGATCATCAACCATTGACCTTTCACTTGCATACCCTGTTAGGCCTCCCCAGAGCAGAGGTTTGTAGAACAGCAACAAGTTTTCCTTAAGTGGATTACCCAAGGTTTATCGAACTCGAGGAAAAGGTCAAAGATATCCCTCTCATGCAACCCTGCAACCACAAAGCAAGAAGTCTCTTGTGTCCCCAACACACCTAACAGGTGCACTAGTTCGGCGAAGAGATAGTGAAATACAAGTAGTATGAATGAATATGAGATAGTACGGCGCGTAAAATAGCTTCGCCTGGCGTGCGTTGATGGTAGTAATATTGCAGAAGTAAACATGCAGAGTAACGCAAGAAGAGTAACGCAGTAAAACATTAAACAAGCAAATAGCAGTATTTAGGAACAAAGCCTAGGAATTAGACTTTCACTAGTGGACACTCTCAACATTGATCACATAATAAATAAGTTCTCTTTCCTTTGTGCTACATATACTCTTGTTGGATGATGAACACCACTAATTGTGTAGGATTACACGAACCCTCAATGCCGGAGTTAACAAGCTCCACAGTATTCGATATTCATGTTTAAGTAACCTTAGAGTGCAAGATAGATCAACACAATTACACCAAGAACTAACATAGCATGCACACTGTCACCTTCACGCTTATGTAGGAGGAATAAATCACATCAATACCATCATAGCAATAGTTAACTTCATAATCTACAAGAGATCACAATCATAGCCTACGCCAAGTACTCACACGGTGCACACACTGTCACCTTTACACACGTGGAGGAGGAATAGAGTACTTTAATAACATCACTAGAGTAGCACATAGATGAATAGTGATAAAAAACTCATATGAATCTCAATCATGTAAGGCAGCTCATGAGATCATTGTATTGAAGTACATAGGAGAGAGATTAACCACATAGCTACCGGTACAGCCCCGAGCCTCGATGGAGAACTACTCCCTCCTCATGGGAGCAGCAGCGGTGATGAAGATGGCGGTGGAGATGGCAGCGGTGTCGATGGAGAAGCCTTCGGGGGGCACTTCCCCGTCCCGCAGGGTGCCGAACAGAGACTCCTGTCCCCCGATCTTGGCTTCGCGATGGCGGCGGCTCGGAAGGGTTTAGCGACCGTGGCTTCCTCTTTCGGGGTTTTTAGTCAGACCTTTAAATAGGCGAAAGGGCAGCCTCTCAGAGGGGCACCAGGGTGCCCTCACCACCGGTGGCGCGGCCAGGCCCCGGCCCGCGAGTGTGGTGTGGGGCCCCTGGCCCATCTCTCGCCCTCTGATCCGGAAGATTCCGGGAAAAATAGGAACCCGGGCGGATTTCGTCCGATTCCGAGAATATTTCTTTACTAGGATTTCTGAAACCAAAAACAGCAAGTAAAACAGAATTGGCACTGGCATCTTGTTAATAGGTTAGTTCAAAATGCATAAATACGACATATAATGTGCATAAAACATGTAGGTATCATCAATAAAGTAGCATGGAACATAAGAAATTATCGATACGTTGGAGACGTATCAGCATCCCCAAGCTTAGTTCTGCTCGTCCCGAGCAGGTAAAACGATAACAAAGATAATTTCTTAAGTGACATGCCATCATAACCTTGATCATACTATTGTAAGCATATGAGATGAATGCAGCGATCAAAACAATGGTAATGACATGAGTAAACAATTGAATCATAAAGCAAAGACTTTTCATGAATAGCACTTCAAGACAAGCATCAATAAGTCTTGCATAAGAGTTAACTCATAAAGCAATAAATCAAAGTAAAGGTGTTGAAGCAACACAAAAGAAGATTAAGTTTCAGCGGTTGCTTTCAACTTATAACATGTATATCTCATGGATATTGTCAACATAAAGTAATATAACAAGTGCAATATGCAAGTATGTAGGAATCAATGCACAGTTCACACAAGTGTTTGCTTCTTGAGGTGGAGGAAGATAGGTAAACTCTGACTCAACAATAAAATTAAAAGAATGGTCCTTCAAAGAGGAAAGCATCGATTGTTATTTGTGCTAGAGCTTTTATTTTGAAAACATGAAACAATTTTGTCAACGGTAGTAATAAAGCATATGAGTTATGTAAATTATATCTTACAAGTTGCAAGCCTCATGCATAGTATACTAATAGTGTCCGCACCTCGTCCTACTTAGCTTGGACTACCGGATCTTTGCATGCCATGTTTCAACCAAGTGTCACAAAGGGGTACCTCCGCCGCGTACAAAGGTCTAAGGAGAATGCTCGCATTTTTTTCTCGCTTTTGATTATTCTCAACTTAGACATCCATACCGGGACAACATGGACAATAGATACACCTCTTTAATGCATAAGCATGTAGCAAAATTATTATTCTCATATGAGATTGAGGATATATGTCCAAAATCAAACTTCCACCATGATTCATGGCTTTAGTTAGCGGCCCAATGTTCTTCTCTAACAATATGCATGCTCCAACCACTAAAATGATAGATCCTTCAGGACAAGACGGACATGCATAGCAACTCACATGATATTCAACAATAGTTGATGGCGTTCCCCGAAGCATGGTTACAACAAGCAACTTAATAAAAGATAAAGTGCATAAGTACATATTCAATACTACGATAGTTTTTAAGGCTATTTTGTCCCATGAGCTATATATTGCAAAGGTGAATGATGAAATTTTTAAAGGTAGCACTCAAGCAATTACTTTGAATGGCGGAGAAATACCATGTAGTAGGTAGTTAGTGGACACAAATGGCATAGTAGTTGGCTCAAGGATTTTGGATGCATGAGAAGTATTCCCTCTCGATACAAGGTTTAGGCTAGCAAGGTTATTTGAAGCAAACTCAAGGATGAACAGCAGCAAAACTCACATAAAAAACATATTGTAAATATTATAAGACTCTACACCGTCTTCCTTGTTGTTCAAAACTCAATACTAGATATTATCTAGACCTTAGAGAGACCAAATATGCAAATCAAATTTTAGCAAGCTCTATGTATTTCTTCATTAATGGGTGCAAAGCATATGATGCAAGAGCTTAAACATGAGCACAACAATTGCCAAGTATCACATTATCCAAAACATTTTAGAATTACTACATGTAGCATTTTCCAATTCCAACCATATAACAATTTAACGAAGAAGAAACTTCGCCATGAACATTATGAGTAAAGCCTAAGGACATATTTGTCCATATGCAACAGCGGAGCGTGTCTCTCTCCCACAAAGTGAATGCTAGGATCCATTTTATTCAAACGAAAACAAAAACAAAAACAAACCGACGCTCCAAGTAAAGAACACAAGATGTGACTGAATAAAAATATAGTTTCACTAGAAGAAACCTGATAAGTTGTCGATGAAGAAGGGGATGCCTTGGGCATCCCCAAGCTTAGATGCTTGAGTCTTCTTAAAATATGCAGGGATGAACCACGGGGCATCCCCAAGCTTAGACCTTTCACTCTTCTCGATCACATTATATCACCCTCTTCTATTGACCCTTGAAAACTTCTGCCACACCAAACTTCAAGCAAACTCATTAGAGGGTTAGTGCATAATCAAAATTCACATGTTCAGAGGTGACACAATCATTCTTAACACTTCTGGACATTGCACAAAACTTCTGAAAGTTAATGGAACAAAGAAACTCATTCAACTTAACAAAAGCGGCAATGCGAAATAAAAGGCAGAATCTGTCAAAAACAGAACAGTCCGTAAAGACGAATTTTAAAATGGCACGAGACTTGCTCAAACGGAAAAACTCAAAACTAATGGAAGTTGCGTACGTATCTGAGAATCACGCTCGTAAATTGGCAGATTTGTTCGAATTTTCTACAGAGACTTAGCCCCAGATTCGTGACAGACAGCAATGCTGTTCCTGCGCAGCGATCCCAAATATAACATCAACTTTAACATAGAAACTTTACTTGGCACAAAAACATGATAAGGAGAGGTTGCTACAGTAGTAAACAACTTCCAAGACACAAATATAAAACAAAGTACTGTAGTAAAAAAACACATGGGTTATCTCCCAAGAAGTTCTTTCTTTATAGCCATTAAGATGGGCTCAACAGTTTTAATAATGCACTCGTAAGAAATAAGAGTTGAAGCAAAAGAGAGCATCAAGAGGCAAATTAAAAACACATTTAAGTCTAACATGCTTCCTATGCATAGGAATCTTGTAAATAAACAAGTTCATGAAGAGCAAAGTAACAAGCATAGGAAGATAAAACAAGTGTAGCTTCAAAAATTTCAGCACATAGAGAGGCATTTTAGTAATATAAAAATTTCTACAACCATATTTTCCTCTCTCATAATAACTTTCAGTAGCATCATGAGCAAACTCAACAATATAACTATCACATAAAGCATTCTTTATCATGAGTCTCATGCATAAAATTATTACTCTCCACATAGGCATAATCAATTTTATTAGTTGTGGAGTGGGAGCAAATTCAACAAAGTAGCTATCATTTTTATTCTCATCATCAAATATAGGAGGCATAGTATCATCAAGTAAATTTTCTCCTCAATGCTTGGGGGACTAAAAATATCATGCTCATCAAAGCCAGCTTCCCAAGCTTAGAATTTTCCATAGCATTAGCAACAATAGTGTTCAAAGCATTCATATTAATATGTTCCATGGGTTTTTTAATTTTCATATCAAACCATCCATGTCTTAAATCAGGAAATAGAATAAAAAGGTCATTGTTGTCCATTATGCCTAACTAGTGTAAACAAGAAAACAAATGTCGCAATTGCAGAGTCTAAAGGAAATAGCTTGAGCACACACACAATGGCGCCATAAAAGTACTGTTACCTGGAACCGGAGTATGAGTGCCTTTTACCTTTCCTCCCCGGCGCCAGCTTAGTTGCCGGGCTTGCCAATGTGTGAGTGCCGTTTACCTTCCCTCCCGCGCCATAAAAGTGCTTGATGTCTACGGGTGCTTCTATTCTTGTAGACAAAGTTGGGCCTCCAAGAGCAGAGGTTTGTAGAACAGAAGAAGTTTCCCTTAAGTGGATTACCCAAGGTTTATCGAACTCAGGGAGGAAGAGGTCAAAGATATCCCTCTCATGCAACCCCGCAACCACAAAGCAGAAGTCTCTTGTGTCCCCAACACACCTAATAGGTGCACTAGTTCGGCGAAGAGATAGTGAAATACAAGTGGTATGAATGAATATGAGCAGTAGTACGGCGCCAAAAATAGCTTGCTGGCGTGCAGCTGATGGTAGTAATATTGCAGGAAGTAAACATGCGTAGTAACGCAGAGAGTAACGCAGAAAACAGTAAACAAGCAGCGATAGCAGTATTTAGGAACAAGGCCTAGGATTATACTTTCACTAGTGGACACTCTCAACATTGATCACATAATAAATAAGTTCTCTTTCCTTTGTGCTACATATACTCTTGTTGGATGATGAACACCACTAATTGTGTAGGATTACACGAACCCTCAATGCCGAAGTTAACAAGCTCCACAATTCGATATTCATGTTTAAGTAACCTTAGAGTGCAAGATAGATCAACACAATTACACCAAGAACTAACATAGCATGCACACTGTCACCTTCACGCTTATGTAGGAGGAATAAATCACATCAATACCATCATAGCAATAGTTAACTTCATAATCTACAAGAGATCACAATCATAGCCTACGCCAAGTACTCACACGGTGCACACACTGTCACCTTTACACACGTGGAGGAGGAATAGAGTACTTTAATAACATCACTAGAGTAGCACATAGATGAATAGTGATACAAACTCATATGAATCTCAATCATGTAAGGCAGCTCATGAGATCATTATATTGAAGTACATAGGAGAGAGATTAACCACATAGCTACCTGTACAGCCCCGAGCCTCGATGGAGAACTACTCCCTCCTCATGGGAGCAGCAGGTGATGAAGATGGCGGTGGAGATGGGCGGTGTCGATGGAGAAGCCTTCCGGGGCACTTCCCCGTCAAGGTGCCTAACAGAGACTCCCGTCCCCCAGCATCTTGGCTTCGATGGCGGCGGCTCGAAGGTTTCGCGTACCGTGGCTTCCTTCTCGGGGTTTTTAGGTCAGGACCTTTAAATAGGCGAAAGGGCAGCCTGAGGGGCACCAGGGTGCCCCTCACCACCAGTGTGGCGCGGCCAGGCCCTCGGCCCGCGCCTGTGTGTGGTGTGGGGCCCCCAGCCCATCTCTCGCCCCTCTTCTGATCCGAAGCTTTCCGGGAAAAATAGGAACCTCGGGCGGTGATTTCGTCCGATTCGAGAATATTTCTTTACTAGGATTTCTGAAACCAAAAACAGCAAGTAAAAACAGAACTTACCTTCACATCTTGTTAATAGGTTAGTTCCAGAAAATGCATAAATACGACATATAATGTGCATAAAACATGTAGGTATCATCAATAAAGTAGCATGGAACATAAGAAATTATCGATACGTTGGAGACGTATCAACCATAACCTTTCACTTACATACCCTAGTATAGGCACCTCTCCCATGAGCTTGGCCTCCCAGTGAGGACAAACCGTCAACCTGGGAACTGCACAGGGCTTGGGCCAGACATTCACCTCATTTCACGTCATTTCACATTCAATGGAGGCAGCCTCGACATAACCCCTATGACGCTTGTTTAGAGGGAACCTATACTAAAATACATAAACTTCCAGTTAAGCCCTACCCATAATCAGGTATTGTGGGGGTACTTGTATAATTAGAATGGTATCGCATCCGAACCCAATCATTAGTTTTTATCAAATTCATGATGTCATTCAAGTCACATTCACCTTCAAAATCTTTCAATAGAATGAGTCATCATTCCAAGGTTTTCAAAGTCATTTCATTTCACATGTTCCCATCTAGAGTAGTCAATTTTAGTTTTAGCACTAGCAACTAGTCATGAGGGGTGCTAACTAGCTTGTGTTGCTCTAGGCTAAATTTGATGCTCTTGTACTACTCTACATCTAGACCAAGTGAATCATGAATCAAAAATAAACTTGATAAACCAAAGTCAAAAACTTGAAAGGTAAAAACTTGGGATAGGATCATTAAACATAAAGTAATATGTAATGGTGCCTTGCCCTTGTACAGCTTTGCATTAGGGTAGCTTGCAACAGTATAGCTTGCCTTGATTGGTACAGTGGTCAAAGTTCTCTTCTTCTTCTTCAAAGTAGACCTCCTCCTCCTGGTATTCCTCGGTACTAGCGTCTATAAACGAATACGAGGTATACAATCACCAAACAAATCTTAAGGGCTAGACTAAGCACACAAATGGTTCACACAAGCTATTCTAGCATCACAACATTATTAACATGTTGGTTGACTTTGTTTTCTTTTTAAGAAAAATAATTTCCTCTCATTGAAATATTTATTAGGGTTTCTTTTTATTATCTTTGAGAAATAATTTCCTCTCATTGAATCTTGTTAAGATTTAATTTCCTCAAATAATAAGGTATGAACACATGTTGACCAAGGTCAACACTTCATAATTATCATTTGGGAAAATGATTTAAATGAGGTATTACACCTCATGCAATTTAACACTAACATAGTAATGATTTAATATCACAAATAATTCAATATGAGATTATATAGACCAAGGTCAATACTTCATGTTGAATTACTTGAGACAAAGATTTAAATGAGAGGATACCTCTCATACTATTTAATAAATAGTTTTGGATAATTTAAATGAACTAGAAATAGCCACATAGCCATTATTTATTCTAGCCCATGATCATATGACAACTATGTCATATTTTTACATATTCAGATAGACAATATGAAATGTGATTTTTGGAATCAACTCAAAATCATTTATGGTTGATTTTTAATAAATGTTTGATGTTTGAAAAGGCCCTGCCTTTTTATTTTTACTACATTATTTCTACAATGATTCTAGGGTTGAGACCAGTTTAGTTGTTTAGAGAATTTTATAAGCTTTCCAAATATATAAAATTCATTAAATTTGGCTTAGTAGATTTGATTCAAATTTGAATAACTGGGCTTGGCGGGAAGTGCTAACTGCCAGTGACAGAAACAGAGAAATGGGCAAGCCCATCTGCGTGTCTCGCACGCAACGGGCCGCCCCGGTGGGGTCCACCTTTCACGACTAAACCGCGAAACGGTACGACTAATGTGAGGCGTAGGATTAGAACACGATCCAACGGCGCACGGCCGTCGTCGTCTCCGGCGAGAACGACTCACTGGCGGCGTGGGTAGGGTCTGGAGAGCTCACCAGTGCTCCGGCGATGATCGGCTAGGTGCGCAGCAACGTTGTCGACGACGGCGGTTCGCCTAGTACAAGTGGCGTCTCCCCGGGCGGGCAATCTTCTCTTTCTCCGTCCGCGACGGCCCGGTGCCCGCTGTGGCAAATTGGCGAGCTACTGGGATAATGTGAGGTGGAGATGGTCGAGGAGAGTCGAGAGGAGAGGGGGAAGTTGATGGTGTGGAGATTTGGGGAGGGGAAGCCCTCCTTTTATAGCGCGCGAGGTGCCGTGGCTCGTGGATGGGTCGATCATGGCGACGTTGCTGTGGCCAGGAGTTGGGCTATGACGCACGCAGGTTGGCGACGCTGCGGTCACGACGGGCTTGACTACGGTGAAACGAGGCAGTGACGAGGGCGGGCGTGTGACGGTAGCTTGCAGTACTGCGGCGAACGTCGGACGATGGTGGCGTCGTCTACAGCTCCGCGCGGCAAGTGGGCGTGTCTGGAGGTAGCAGGTGTCGTGGCGAGGCGATTGGCGCGAGGAGAGAGCGAGGGGAGGACGAGTCACGTGGGCATGCGCTCTGTCGCGTCCAGGGCGTGTCCGTGCGCGCTCTGGCGCTCGTGGACCACTGGCACGCGCTTCCGGCCAGTGGCGCTCCCCTTCGTCGATGGCATGTACCAGGCAGGTGTGGAGCCTCAAGGAATGTGGCTGACTGAGGTGCAGGTGGAGAGAGGAGAGGAGTGGCATGATGAGTGTGCATGACATGCCAAGGCATGGCATGGTTGTGCTATATCCCATGCAAAAACCATGTCTCTGGTACTTGCATGTTGCAAGAGGTGTAATGAGAGTACAAATGATGACCAAGGTTAGATGGTTTAGGCAATTATCTGCTGGAGTGGTGTTGAGTTGGCAGAAATGTGCGCACCAAGTGCTCGACCAAATGGCCGCAAGAGCTGAACTTTGGAATTTTGCAAAGATTTTTGGTGGAGTTGATTCATATAATATTTGAGACACAATAGTGGTGGTGGTGTGCAAAATGAAGTTGGTTTGCAAAAATTCAAAATGGGCATCATCTTAATTGATTCAAAGTCCTCACTTTGTCATGATATTTTGAATTCTAGGTAAAATTGGCAAGGGTGTTCTTTACTAAAGTTGTTCACCTTGATGGGGTCTTGGATGAGGTGCAAAGAGTTGGGTTTGTTTGGTTTAAGAATCTCTTAATACAGAGGCTCAAAGTAGGTGTCATGATATAAATGGCAGTTTTGACCATTATCTTATGTGAGTAGAATTTGCTATTTGTTTTGATTTGATGCGGTGACCCAGCATACCACTGCATGTTGTAGTATACAAGTCGTTGATATGATCTTCATGAAGGGACTTCTTCACAAATATCACATCCCTCAGAGTGGTACAACAGAAACATTGCAGGTCATAACACACCAGAATTTGACCAAGCAGAGGTGCCGCGATCAAGATGGACTTCAAGATATATGCGTGAGAAATGTGTGAATCGGCCTTGTGTATCAAGTTTGGGCTAGTTAGCCCGTGTATCTTTATAGTAGGTTACGTAGAGATTAGAATTTATCTCGTGCACGGTTTAGTGCACGCCCACATTAGAAAGTCCCCCGGACTATAAATATGTACCTAGGGTTTATGGAATAAACAACAACCAACGTTCAACACAAACCAATCTCGGCGCATCGCCAACCCCTTCGTCTCAAGGGTTTCTCCCGGTAAGCACCATGCTGCCTAGATCGCATCTTGCGATCTAGGCAGCACGAGCCTGCCCACGTTGTTCATGCGTTGCTCGTACTGAAGCCTTTTTGATGGCGAGCAACGTAGTTATCATAGATGTGTTAGGGTTAGCATTGTTCTTAGTATCATATGCTGTCGTAGTGCAACCCTTGCGCATCTAGCCGTCCCTGTACCTCATCATGGGTGCAGGGGCGGCACCCCGCTTGATCGTTATTTAGTAGATCTGATCCGTTACGATTGCTCCTTGATTTATCAAGGATTAGTTTAATATCGCAATAGTTAGGCCTTACAAAGGGTTGGAGGATCCAGCGGCGTGTAGGGTGTAGTTTGCTGGCCCTAGACAGGATGTTCCGAGGATCAACCTCGTGTTGGTTTTTAGGCCTTGTCTAGGGTTGGCTTACGATCACCGTGCGCGAGCGCGAGGCCCAATCGTGAGTAGGATGATCCGATTATGCGGTGAAAACCCCAGATCGTCGTGGATCTCATATGCTTTATCTTGATCAAGCAGGACCACCATATTCGCCCCCTGGACGAATCATGGGTGGATCGGCTCCATGAGCCGATTCACAGGATAACCTGAGAGCCGATCGAGGCTCGTATTTAACGTGTACGTGTGTGCCCCGCAGAAACTAAGCGAGGCATCATCCACACCTTCCTGATACAGGGCACGCCCTTGCAATTTGCATCGGCGCGCGACCAGAGGCTTTGCGGGCCGTCGCTCTAGGGATCGGGCCAGCCGCAGCCCTAGTTGTTCCCGGGCTCTACGGTGCTGGCGACCACCGCCGGTGGGTTTCTCCGACGTCAACACATTCTCGCACGCCTGGGACAATCTTCAACATCCACCACATCGCCATCTACATCCGAGATGGCGGAAAGCACTCCGGCAAGCGCGAGGACCTGGCTGACAAGCTCAAGAAGAAGCATAACAAGGCCAAGGCGGTCCTCGGAACCGAACTCATCGGCTCCCGTGTGGGAAGACCCGTTCGCACGGCATCAAGCTCAACGAAGGCACACGTCCGTTGCCTGGTGTCAACACGGTCGACCTCAGCCACTCCATAAGGGAACCAGGGTTCTCTTTCGCTGCCAATATGGCGGGGTTCGTGATTCGCCGTGATGCGGACAAAGCAGAGAGCAGCCACGCTCGTGGCAAAGAGAAAGAGGAGGCCGTTCCACGTGACCGGCCCCAAGACGACAATAAACGGTACCTGGCCGAGGAGGAGGTGAGAAACATACGGCATCCACGCCCATTACCCGAGCATCTCCTCAGCAAATATGATCAGCCATACGACCGACGTCCGCCGCTACGGCGAAGACGACCAAAGAAATCATCGGTCTGATGCAGAGGTATCGTCAGAACAACGGCCACGACGACGGGTACGAACGTCGCGCCAGAGGGAGGTCTGAGGAGCCGGACAACGTGGATAGGCACTGGGACTGCCCTCTTCAGACACTGCTGGGATTCCGGAATGAGCCGATTACCAACAATCGGCAATTGCCCAGAATGTAAACAAAAGGAGAAGGGTACAGCTAAGGTGTCCGTGTTCGAGCGTCTAGGGCCTCTCCCGCCTTGGAGCAAGCATACTGAGTCCGTTCAGATGGGAGATCACGAGGAACTAGAGGACGATGATGAAGAGGATAAGTATCATCGGCCAAGATGGTGTCCTGACGGGCTCAGCCGCTCCCAAAAACGAAGGGTTCAGCGATTACGTGCGTTGGAAGAAGCCGAAAGGTTATATCTGCACGCGCTGAGGAAGGCACGGCCTGACCTGGCCGCCAAAATTCAGCGAACCCTGGATGAAGAAGGTCGGCCACAAAGAAAAGAGTGGCGCCCTAAGCAGAGGCCGATGATGAAACATCGGCTGGCACAAACATGGTCTTCATCCTTCCTGCGGAATTTAGCGCTCCAAGGTTTTATGAAGCACCTGTGGCACATTTGGACTGCGGCCCCCGGCCGGTCATCTTCGAGAAGCCACGAGAAAGGAGTTACAGGCATCTGAAGGCCCTGTACTTACGAGGTTACATCAATGGGCAGCTTGTCAATAAGATGTTGGTGGACACCGGAGCGGCAGTCAACATTATGCCATACTCTATGCTGCGGCGGTTGGGACGCTCCACCTCGGATTTGATCAAAACCAATGTAACATTGAGCGATTTCAACGGCCAAGCATCTGACGCGCAAGGTGTTCTAAACGTGGATCTGACCGTAGGAAGGAAGACTATCCCTACGACATTCTTTGTTGTCGACAGCAAAAGCACCTATGCTGTAATATTAGGGAGGGATTGGATCCACGCCAACTGTTGCATCCCATCCACGATGCACCAATGCCTAATACAGTGGGATGGAGATGAAGTGGAGGTCGTCCACGCCGATGATTCAGCCGAGATTTCAACAGCCGGCATGGGCATTTGGGAGGCATCAGGTCAAGAACCGCTCTCGGGCATCAATTTGGACGACTGCGAACGCATCGATGTGACAAAGAACGGGGTAAGGCTGGTTCTATCCACCGGACTGACCGTATAACGAGAACAACATCGATGGACAAATGTGTCGAGGCTGATCCTTGCGATCGGCCCTCCGAAATTGATGAAGGGATATTACAAAACCTTCACCGAGCAAGCAACGTGGAGGCCGATTCCAGCAATCGGCCAAAATTATCCTCACCATCTATTCTGCCTGGGATCAACGTTTGACCCAACAGGGACGAGCCGATACCATCAATTCTCTTGACAGAATCGGCTCGGGGGCACCTAGGTGGATAATACTAGCATGGGGGCCGATACACAAATCGGCCTAAAATTTTTAAACATTTTACAGCCGATGCAAGGGCATCGACTTTAGAATTGAGAAGTAGCCGATGCGCGGCCATCGACTCAAGAGGATCAATGAAGCACGAAGGGGGATTTTAATGGAAGAACTCCTCAATGGAGTAATTTAAGGGCTCGGATCCTCTCTTCAAGAGCAGCCTGGACGTGCAGATCAGGTCGAGGATGGATCGCATTAGATCCGCCAAAGGAAAGGAGCCGATCTGACCAGCAGGGCGCTAGAGCGGACTGAGAAACTCGGGGGGCAGCCCACCTTGAGGGCTCTCTGCAAGACGATTTATGTGCAAATCGGCTGGCTCTGCATGATCAAGCCTGGCTAATTCAGCTAAGTTGCGCGTCCTCGTTTCTGTTTTTGCCTTGGCCAGGGCTCCGGGCAAAGCAGGCCTGGTGGATATTCCGTTTTGCTCGTTTAAAGAGCCGATTGGGATGCCATCGGCTGGTCCTTCATTGCAACCTTCTTCACAAATGATGAGTATTGAAGAGGATTATTGGGTTTGGTTGGAAAAGTTCAAAGGTTTTCCCGAAGATCCCGCATTTTCTGCCAGATTTAGACAATCACCAGCTGAAGAAGGGAAGGGCGAATCAAAGGACCGAGGCGGTACATCGGCTGTTACGCATTGGCAAAGGGGACGAATCGGCAAGGTCAGTAGAAGAGGGAATCGGCTCAATTAAACTTAGAAGAAATCGGCAAAATCAAATTGGGGAAAAGTTCTTCATTAATAGGCGAGATTTCTTACATAAAGAGCTAATTGCTCTCAAAAGGAAATACTAGGGGATACATTGCCCCATCTACTACTGCTGGCCCTATTCTAGAAGTCCTATCTACGGGCCATCACTGCCCTCGTCGCCGTCGTCGCTGCCGTCGGCGCTGCTCCCGGCGGGCTCGTCGTCGCTCCAATGGCCGCCGACCGGGCCCTCGTTGTCTTCATCTTCTTCGTCAGCGTCGTCCTCGTCGCTGTCGAAGTCGCCAAGATTGCCCGGCCAAGGGCAGAACCGCTTGGCCGGCGGCTCGTCGGAGGAGCTGTCGCCCTCCTCCTCCTCTCCCTCCTTCACCCCCTCGGAGGAGGTGAAGTCACCCCAGGAGAAGCGATCGTCATCGCTCTCCTCCTCCGATTCCCCGTCGAGGAAGCGGAGGTCGCTCTCCCCGTCCGTCGAGGACTGGTCGTCCTCGGACCAGATGGAGAAGTCATGGTCTGACTCCTCCCCGGCCGCAATGGCGCGGCGGATGTTGGCCGCATGGACCTCCGCCGGGTTGTACTCCGGCGTCGGCTCGCGAGACGAAGAGGACTGGGTGGAAAGATCCGATGAGCAGAGGAGGAAGAAGACATGGTGGCAGGAGGGCTTTTGGAGTGCTAATGCGAAGGAGATGCAGAGGAGAACTGTTCAGCGGTTAAATAAAAGGGGATATAGTGGAAATTCAATGCCACAGCAGTTTCCGAGGAAGTGGTGCCAAAACTGTCAAATCGTGCAGAGAAGTTGAGAAGGCAAGTTATCATGATGAAGGACTCTGCGACGGTTCTGCTCTGCCACGACATGACCCTACGAGAGAAAAGCATAATGATTTTGGAAATGTCATTTCCAAAACCAGGGGGCATGTGTTATCACCAGAATTTGACCAAGCCAGAGGTGGGCCGCGATCAAGATGGACTTGAAGATATATGCGTGGAGAAATGTGTGAATCGGCCTTGTGTATCAAGTTTGGGCTAGTTAGCCCGTGTATCTTTATATAGTAGGTTACGTAGAGATTAGAATTTATCTCGTGCACGGTTTAGTGCACGCCCACATTAGAAAGTCCCCTGGACTATAAATATGTACCTAGGGTTTATGGAATAAACAACAACCAACGTTCAACACAAACCAATCTCGGCGCATCGCCAACCCCTTCGTCTCAAGGGTTTCTCCGGTAAGCACCATGCTGCCTAGATCGCATCTTGCGATCTAGGCAGCACGAGCCTGCCCACGTTGTTCATGCGTTGCTCGTACTGAAGCCTTTTTGATGGCGAGCAACGTAGTTATCATAGATGTGTTAGGGTTAGCATTGTTCTTAGTATCATATGCTGTCGTAGTGCAACCCTTGCGCATCTAGCTCCCGTACCTCATCAGGGGCAGCACCCCGCTTGATCGTTATTTAGTAGATCTGATCCGTTACGATTGCTCCTTGATTTATCAAGGATTAGTTTAATATCTGCAATAGTTAGGCCTTACAAAGGGTTGGAGGATCCAGCGGCGTGTAGGGTGTAGGCCCTAGACAGGATGTTCCGAGGATCAACCTCGTGTTGGTTTTTAGGCCTTGTCTAGGGTTGGCTTACGATCACCGTGCGCGAGCGCGAGGCCCAATCGTGAGTAGGATGATCCGATTATGCGGTGAAAACCCCATCGTCGTGGATCTCATATGCTTTATCTTGATCAAGCAGGACCACCATATATTCGGCCACCTCGGACGAATCATGGGTGGATCGGCTCCATGAGCCGATTCACAGGATAACCCGAGAGCCGATCGAGGCTCGTATTTAACGTGTACGTGTGTGCCCGCAGGAAACTAAGCGAGGCATCATCCACACCTTCCTGACCAGGTATAGGTGGCACGCCCTTGCAATTTGCATCGGCGCGCGACCAGGAGGCTTTGCGGGTCGTCGCTCCGAGGGACTGGGGCCACCGCAGCCCTAGTTGTTCCCGGCTCTACGGTGTTGACCAGCCACAGAAACATTGCAGGTCATAACACTCGATAATATATTACAATCATGGTCTTAACAAGTTGGCATTCTCACAGGTCCGATGAGAACACCCTAATATTACTTAAGTACTGTTACAAACCAACATAGATATAAAAGAGCTCAGCAACTTATTTAAGTATGCCACTACGCTGCTCGGCTCTAAGATTCCTATAGCACTCCACTACTCCTCGGCTTCTGTGTTGTCTGCTCCATAGACTATCCCATAGTCTACGCCTTCCACCCCTCCGGACAAGTCGGGTTCCTCGTAGACCAGCTCGTAGTCTCCTTCCGGTGGCACCTCGGTGTTTGCCTCCACTTCCGGATCACAGTCTAGCAAGGGTGTCGAAAGAAAGTGAGTACAGAGGTACTCAGCAAGTTCAAAAGAGTAAAAGGTGTTTGATGCACTAGCTACGACCCTCGATCAGAAAATCTTAGGTCAATGCATGTTTCGAAATCATTTCTTCAAAAGGTTTATTTTATTCTGAAAACTATGCCCGTCAGTCTTCACAGGTTGACTAGAACTTCACGGAGTTCCTTTCCTGCCGCGTTCGCAGTTCCCTTCCCGGAACAAGGAGTGACAGCCACAATTTGATACACTCTGCAGAGGTGCGTTACTTTTCCCATAAGAGATCTCATCCTTTTTGCCAACCGCAGGGACTTGCCCCCGTTCACACTTCCGTGGTGTGAGGCCAGGTATAAAGATCCAAGCCCACACCGCCTTCTCCGCGACCCTGCAAACCCACCCTTTTGTCCATCCGTACACCCCCGGTAGACATCTCCCGATCATACGGCTTTACCCACGGTGTACTACGGACAATCCCTCATAGACGGTAGAGCCAGTCATCCACACGGATGGGGATTTAAAAGGCCATCCCAACCTACGGCAGTGTTATCTCCAACACCCCGCCAGGCTCTATCAAGTCCGTTGGCGTGCAGGAGGGAAAAGATACAGCTGGCTTCCCTAGAGCCATTATAGATCTTATGGTCAACGCGATATGTACGGCGCTAGAATCACTGGACGGCATTGGTACTTAGTCCTAGATGAATAGTACCCTTGCAATGGAACCTCCACCAATCAACACATACCATGGTTCCATTGCCAACCACATAGTCATATTCATAATTGGAAAAGTAACATTTCATTTTCAATGCAGGAGTGATAAGTATATAGCTTTGCATTAAATTGATAGAAAATACTCAAATTGACATGAGCAAGGGTGAACTTGCCTGTGAACTGCGAGGTAATGCAGTTCGATGCGTTGAATGGAACCTGGACCTCGGGTTCTGTAAAGAAGCATCATTGTCCGGTAAGGACAATGTTATAAAATCCAAATAATGCATGCATGGATGTATTATTTTATGTTGAATCCCTGACCCCCATATTTTATTAAGATTTAGGGTTGAGTTAAGATTTGTGCCTTTGGCAGTAATTTGCAATTGTTTTAATTATGCAAACACTTTATATCTCATAAAGAATTACCTTTGAAAGTAATACAATTTTCCTTTTTGAAAATATTTATTTCAAAATTATTTTGAAATAATAGAATTTTCTATTTTTGGAATAAGAGTAATAGAATATTTTCCTTTGGAAAATACTTTCTTTTTAAAAGAAATGACTTGGAATAATAGAATTTCATTTTTAAATATTTGAAAACAAATATTTAAACTCATTTGAAATTTTTCCTTGATTTTTAAATACAAGGAAATAATAATTTAAAATTCCAAGTTTTAATTTAAATTCATAAATTCCAAAATTTGAATTTGTTTCCTAAATTCCATTTCTTATTTTATTCTTGTTAAGAATAATTTATGATTCATAAATCTTATTTTTCTTGGTTTTTTAGAGGTTCAAATAATTTGTTTGGAATTTTGTAAAATTCAGGGTTATTTAAAAGTGAAATTACCAAAATAACCCTAGCCCAATTGGGCCAGCCCTCTTATATCTGTTTGGACAGCCCACTAAGGCTTGTCCAAACCCGTTTGGTGGAACCAAACGGGTTCGGCCCGTCACACTCGCGCTCCTCTCTCTCTCTCGAACCCTAACCTCTCGCGATTCGCGTGGCGATGGCGCGCCGCCATGGCCGCCGCCGTGCTCGGCCACCTCCGAGCTCCGCCGCCGCGCCACCTATGCCATCCGAACCGCCGCGCGATGATCTATCGATCCGCCCGCGTGGTTGGTCGATTTCTTCCTCCTCCGGCGCATCGCCACCTCTCCGGATCTCGGAGAATCGCCTCCGCCATCTCCGACGAGTTGGCACCCTCGTCGTCGTCGTGCACGTGTGCCAGGGACTGACCTGGCGCGGGTGCTGGGCTCACGGCTCCTGTGCCATCGTCTCTGGGTGCGGTACTGTTTGTGAGGTTCGTCGGCGTAATGCCGGTCTTCCGGACTCGCAGCCGCGGCCGCGCGGGCACTGCCTCGCCATGTCGTGGCTTCTGCTTCCAGGCGCTGGTAAGGTTCTTCTGCTCCTCCTCCTTCTCTACGCCATGTATGTGCGCCTCCCATGCCTCTGTGCTTCTTCTACCTCTCGCTCTTCGGCCTCCTGATGATCCTATGATCATACAGGCCTTGCTACTGCTGCCTAATCATCCTATGCTTCTTTTCTGCAAGCCCTGGCCAATTCACCAAGCTCTGGTTACTGGCCAGTGTGTGATGCTTGCTGTTCATGCCTTGTGCTGCTTGTTTACTGCTTCTATCATGCCATGAATTGCTATGCCATGATGTACATGTTTATGAGCTTGCTTGTGCTTACTGGCAACCTATGCTTGCTTGTCTAGGTGTACTGCTATGTATCTCTGTGACACTTGTGATGCCTGTGATGCTTGTGAGGTGCTTATGTGCCTCCTGTATGCTCCAATGATCCATTGGATCAGTAATTTTTGTTGGCTAGACTCTCTGTGTTGCTTGACATGATCTAATTGATCCATTTGATCAATTAAATGTCAGTGGCTTGGTTGCTTATGGATTCTTTGGCTAAGTGGATGGTTTGCTTACTGATGCTGCTACTCAAGCATGCTTATGCTTCTGTGTGTATGTGCTGCTGCACTCCATAGCCTTCTGGACTTGATCCAGTAGCTAGGATGCAGTGACATGTGCTTGTGTTGCCTCACAGTGAGCTACTGTAAAAGTATTGCATGAATCTATTATGTATTCATGCCTGGATGGCTTAATTTTTAATGAACTGCTTATGCAGTAATGAATAAATGTCTTGCTGTGCATGATTTGACTTTTCATGATTAATTGGAAAGCAAATGGAGTCTGAATCCATTACTGGATAGTGATGCTTTATTATTTGGCTTTACTTTGAATGGTTCTATGTTTGTTGTGACCTCAGTAGCCTTGCTACTGACTGGTTGCTCACATAGTTGGCTAGATCTGTTGGTTCCTCATCTTGGTTTGCATATTTGGGGATCATAACCAATATGAATGCCAATATGCTTGCCTGTGAAGAAATTTAGGGTTTTAGTGATGGTTATATGCTTAGGATCTTACTGTGTAGTCCTGGTAGCTGCTATTCCTAGTAATTCATCTACTGGTGCTGCTGTGCATGTGTTCTTGCTAGTGTGTGCATCTGTGCATGAATCTAGCTTCTGTGCACAAGACTTGTATCTAGATGGTTTCAGTTTTAGTGGCTTTCTAGACTGCCAGTGATCCTTGGTGAAAACCAAGTGATGAGCTACCCATTGAGCATCTGCTCAATCCCATGACATATGTCATGCATAATTGATGGATTGGATCCACTGGATCCCTTCCAGGAACTAGGTATACCTTGTTCCAGCTCCTAGAGTGAAATCTTTTGTTGATGCAGACTTCTGGTTTGTTTGCTGCAGCCCTGCACCTCCAGTTCTTGGTTGATCTTCTCAGGTCACCATGATTTCTGGTGGTTGGTTGGGTTATGTGTTGGGTTGTGATGTTCTTGAGCAAGAACAGGATGAACTCTGCCTATTCTTTCTTCTGCTTACCTTGTGAATCTTTATCTGGTCGACTATGCACTGTTTCTAGGGTTTGTGCCCTTTTATACCATCTCTACTTCTCTCCTTGCCATGCCACACAAGCCTGGCTTGGTTTGGTGACTAGGCCAGTGCATGGCCTTGCTGTTGCTTGCACAGCACACATGAGCAGTGTGCTCATATGCTGAAACTTGAGCCCCTGGTGTGTGCTCAGGTTTGGTCTGCTGTTGCTCTTATCCTGTGCTGTCCAGGTTTTGGACAAGACACAAGTGTCAATGACACTTGGTTTACTGACTGAATAAGTGTTAGTTTCTAACCCCCTGGCTAGTTTCATTGTTTTCTTTGGTTTTGAAGATGAATATGACCATAGAAGAATCCTCCAAGTCATTAGTCTAGAATTTTAGTTTAGGATCAAATTATGTAATTTTTTTATTTCTGTTTATTTATCGTTTAATTCTTGTATCCAGAATATTGTAAAGACAATGTATGTGTGTGTATATCAATAAAGCTCAAGGTTTCTCTATGAGCTTAATTGTGTTTGTATTATAACTATTAATAAATAGTTATTGCATTTAATATTCAATTTGAAATTCAAAGTCATTTGAATTTATGAGTTGTATTTAAATTATGAATTCCTTTTTCTATATTCACTTTTGCTTATTGTATATTCTTAAGTTTTCAATTCATTATTACTTGTCAAATGAAATCAACTCCCAAAATCAAACAAGATACAAAAGAGGTCATGTCAAAATTCATAACTCAACATGCCTAACCCTAATTGCATTTGAGAGAGAACCTCGATCCCTCTTAGGTTTAGTTGCAATAAGGCGCGAAAATTTCCCCCGTTTTGCGATGAAATGCACATCCCATTTCTAAATCTACCCTTCGTTGTTCCTATGTTCTGGGTTATTACAGCCTCTCCCCCTTAACAGAAACTTCGTCCCGAAGTTAAGATTGGTACCTGAATAACTCGGGGTAGGACTTCCTGAGCTCTTCTTCGGTCTCCCATGTTGCTTCTCGTTCAGGATGATGTTGCCATTGAATCTTGCAGTATTTGATTGCTCTATTCCTTAACTTCTTCCACTGTACTTCCAAGATCTTTTCAGGCTTCTCCACATAAGTTAGGTTTGATTGTAGCTCTATTTCTTCATGTGTAATGGGATCATCTGGTGCCTTCAAGCACTTTCTAAGTTGTGATACATGAAATACATTGTGAATCAGACTTAGTTGTTCCGGCAATTCCAATTCAAAAGCTGTTTCTCGATTCTGACTGAGTATCTTGAATGGTCCTATGTATCGAGGACTTAATTTTCCTTTTACTCTGAACCTCTTGAGTCCTTTCATTGGGCTAACTTTCAGATATACCATGTCTCCCACTTTTGGTTCCCAAACTCGTCTCTTCTGGTCGGCATAACTCTTTTGTCGACTTTGGGCTATCTTGAGTCTATCTCTGATAACCTCGATGACTCCTTGTCTCTCCTTGATGTAGTCGGGTGTAAACTCCTTGTTCTCACCTGTCTCAAACCAACAGATTGGAGATCTACACTTCCTCCCGTACAAGCTTCATATGGTGCCATCTTGATGCTACTCTGATAACTGCTGTTGTATGAAAATTCTGCTAATGGTAGATGATCCTCCCATGAGCCTCCAAAGTCTAGAGCACAAGCTCTAAGCATGTCTTCCAATATTTGATTGGTTCTTTCGGTTTGTCCTCCGGTTTGTGGGTGATATGCCGTGCTGAAATCCAACTTGGATCCCAAAGCTTCTTGGAGTTGTTTCCAGAATGCTGATGTGAATATTGAACCTCTATCTGAGACTATTTTCTTTGGTACTCCATGTTTTAACTTTCTTTAACATATATGTTCACCAGCTTCTCAGAATCATCTTTCTGGTTTACTGCTATGAAATGAGCACTCTTGGTAAGTCTATCCACGATTACCCATATCATATCCTTCTTTTTACTAGTCATTGGTAGACCAGTAACAAAATCCATCCCGATTTCATCCCATTTCCATTCTGGTATCTCTAAAGGTTTTAGTAATCCAGCAGGACTCTGATGTTCTGCTTTCACTCTCTGACATGTATGACATTCTGAAACATATTGAGCTATCTCTCTTTTCATGTTGTTCCACCAGAACATCTCTTTCAAATCCATATACATCTTAGTACTTCCAAGATGTATTGAATAAGGGGTTTCATGTGCTTCCTTCAATATGATTGACTTTACTTCCAGATCATCCGGTACACACATTCTCTTCTGAAAGTATAGAGAATCAAACTCTCCGAGATTGAATTCTGATGGTTTACCTTCTCCAATCCTTTTGATTTCTTCTTGGATGAATAAATCATCTACTTGTTTCCGAATGATTTCATATTTTAAGTCTGAGTACATTTCATCCATGATCCTCATGGTTGCTATACTTCCCACTGTATCACCTTGGATAAACAAAATCTAGGCTTCTTCTAGCTCTTTCCGAAGTTCTTTTGGAATCTCCCATTCCGTAGGTTGATTCTCGGTACTCTTCCTGCTTAAAGCATCTGCTACTACATTAGCCTTGCCTGGTGTATAGTTGATTGTCAGTTCATAGTCCTTAATCAACTCTAACCATCTCTTTTGTCTCATGTTTAATTCCTTCTGAGTGAAGAAATACTTCAAACTCTTGTGATCCGTATATAACTCACATTTGGATCCATAGAGAAATTGCCTCCAACTCTTCAAAGCATACACAACTGCCGCCAATTCTAAGTCATGTACTGGGTAATTATGTTCATGTGGCTTTAGTTGTCTTGATCCGTAAGCTATCACTTTACGATCTTGCATTAGAACACATCCAAGTCCATTCTTGGAAGCATCACAATACACCGTGTAATCCTTTCCGGGTTCCGGAACTGCTAACACCGGTGTTGTGGTTAACTTCTCCTTGAGTGTTTGGAAACTGGCTTCACACTCATCAGTCCACACAAATGGGGTATTTTTCTTAAGTAACTTGGTCATTGGTCCTGCAATCTTCGAAAATCCTTCGATGAATCTCCGATAATAACCTGCCATACCAAGGAATCCTCTGATTTCCTTAGCATTTTTAGGTGACTTCCATTCCAATACTGACTGAACCTTGCTTGGATTCACCGCTATTCCTTCTTTGGTTATGACATGTCCAAGAAATTCAACACTATCCAACCAAAACTTGCACTTGCTGAACTTTGCATATAGCTGATGTTCTCTTAAAATTTGCAGAACTATCCTCAAATGCTTGGCATGTTCTTCTTTATCTTTGGAGTAGATTAAAATGTCATCAATGAACACGATCACAAACTTGTCCAAGTACTTCATGAATATCTTATTCATCAAATTCATGAAAATAGCTGGTGCATTTGTTAGTCCAAATGGTACAACCAAGTATTCATGGTGTCCATACCTTGATACAAACGCTGTTTTTGGTACATCTTCCTTCTTGATCTTGATTTGATGGTATCCTGACCTTAAATCTATCTTTGAGAAGACTCCAGCTCCTTGAACTTGATCAAAAAGATCTTGTATCCTGGGTAAAGGGTACTTGTTCTTGATTGTTACATTGTTAAGATTCCTGTAATCTCCACACATTCTCTTTCCTCCATCTCTTTTATCCACAAAAATAACTGGTGTACCCCATGGTGACACACTTTCTTGGATAAATCCCTTCTGTTCCAGTTCATCTATTTGAGCCTTCAATTCCACTAACTCCTTTGGTCCCATCTTATATGGTGGTTGATGATACGTCCAAAACGTATCTACTTTCCCGAACACTTTTGCTATTGTTTTGCCTCTAATTTGTGTATTTTGGATACAACTAACACGGACTAACGCCTTTTGCAGAACTGCTGTGTCTCATTTTTGTGCAGTCCAACTTTCGGAAAATCCTCGGAATTTATGCAAAGGTCCTATTTTACCAGAATATTGACGGAGCCGAAGGGCAAGAGAGGCCCGAGGGCCCCACACACATGGCGGCGCGGCCATAGGGGGCCCGCGCGGCCATGTGGTGTGGCCCCCTCGGCTGGCCTCCGACGCCCCTGGACTACTTATCGGGTTCGACCTAAAAACGCACGGAGAGAAGTCGAAGTCGCAGAAACCCTCCAGAGAGCCGCCACATCGCGAAACCCGTCACGGGCCGAAGTCTCGTTCGGCACTCCGGGAATTGGAGGAGATCATCACCGCCATCACCGCCAACGCCTCTCCATCAACCAACCATGTTTCCCCCATCCATGTGTGAGTAATTCCCCCGCTGTAGGCTGAAGGGGATGGTAGGGATTGGATGAGATTGGTCATGTAATAGTCATAAGATTGTTAGGGCATAGTGCCTAGTATCCGTAGATGTCACTTTTATGATATTGTTGCAACTTGTTATGCTTAATGCTTGTCACTAGGGCCCGAGTGCCATGATCTCAGATCTGAACATGTTATTGTTTCATGAAGATATTCATTGTTTATGATCTTACCTGCAAGTTGTATACACATGTCGCTGTCCGGAACCAATGGCCCCGAAGTGACAGAAATCGGGACAACCGGAGAGGATGGTAGTGATGTGAGGATCACATGTGTTCACGGAGTGTTAATGCTTTGCTCCGGTACTCTATTAAAAGGAGTACCTTAATATCCAGTAGTTTCCCTAGAGGCCCGGCTGCCACCGGCTGGTAGGACAGAAGATGTTGTGCAAGTTTCTCATTGCGAGCACGTACGACTAAATATGGAACACATGCCTATTGATTGATTAGTACTTGGATACCATTTTATTATTATCTGCAAATGCCCATGCTTTGATTGTTACATGAGTTTCTCTCATCCATGCAACGCCTGTTAAATCCGTCCCTGTGCCTACAGTATTTTAATCCTCTGTTTACTATAATCACTACTTGTCTTTATTTCACCGCTGCCGTTATTTCACTATTCCTACTGCCATAAAACTGTTACTATGATAAACTCTTGCGAGCAAGTCTGTTTCCAGGTGCAGCTGAATTGACAACTCCGCTGTTAAGGCTTACAAGTATTCTTTGTCTCCCCTTGTGTCGAATCAATAAATTGGGTAATACTTCCCTCGAAGACTGTTGCGATCCCCTATACTTGTGGGTCATCAAGACTATTTTCCGGCGCCGTTGCCGGGGAGCATAGCTTTATTTGGAAGTTCACTTGGATTGATATTGTTCGCTGCAAATTCTCCATTATGGGTAAACCTCGCGATACTAAGATCGCCATATTACCATCCACTACAAGAAAAGGTACAACTCTGAGTACCTC
The DNA here is from genome assembly GCA_030979885.1 of Lolium multiflorum. Classification (NCBI taxonomy): domain Eukaryota; kingdom Viridiplantae; phylum Streptophyta; class Magnoliopsida; order Poales; family Poaceae; genus Lolium; species Lolium multiflorum. Next base: position 365,866,489 of record CM061750.1, read on the forward strand.
TGCTGCTCTTGATTCACCATCTGTGATTGATAAACTTGTTTCACCGCCACATGCTTCACGTGCTGGTACTTCTGCTGAATCTGAAAATTCTCATAATATTGATAATGTTTCTGCTGTGTTTGATGATAGTGGTTCATTGGGATCTTTTCTAGATGCTACAATTGCTAAGTCTAGACAAATTGAAAATACGAAACTCCTAATGAAAATGCTGCTACACCTGTTAATTCACCTGAGTCTGTTGAATATTCTAGTGATGATCTTGATGAAGATTATGTAGAGCTTGATGATGATTTTATTGAAAAATGCAATGCTACTACTGATGCAAGAAAAATTAAAAATTGCTTGCAGAACATGCTGTTAGATATAAACCATCTCCTGATCCTAAATTTGCCACATCTCCTATAAATATTAGGGATAAAGATTATGATTTTTCTCTTGATCTATCTCATATAGCTATTGTTGAGAAAACACCCTTTTGTGGTACTGAAAAAAAAAGTGTTGTTGAACACTTGACTGAGTTATCTACTCTTAGTGGCGTGTTTTCTAATGATGTCAAGATGCGTACTTATTTTGTCGCTAAAATTTTTCCTTTCTCATTAAAGGATGATGCTAAAACTTGGTATAATAATTTGCCTCCTGGTTCTATTAAAAGTCCAATTGACTTGCGTGATGTTTTCTTTCGAAAATACTTTCCTGCTAGTGCTCAACATGCTGCTTTGCAGAGAATTTATAATTTTGACCAGGAAGATGGAGAGAAATTGCCTGAGGCTTGGGCTAGATTTTGTTCTCTTATTAGAGCTCAGCCTGACCATGATTTGGAAAAGCATGATTTACTTGATATATTTTATAGTGGACTAACTATTGAGTCTAGGGCATACCTGGATAGTTGTGCTGGTTGTGTTTTCAGGAAAAGAACTCCAGACGACGCCGAAGAATTATTGGCTAAAATAGGCCGGAATCATGATGATTGGTCTACACCTGAACCAACCCCGACACCGATAGTGAAGAAGAGGGGTATGATTAAATTGAATGATGAAGATATGAGGGAAGCCAAGAAGTCTCTTAAAGAGAAGGGTATTAAACCTGAAGATGTGAAGAATTTACCTCCTATAGAAGATATATGTGAGACAATTCCCCCTTCATCCATGATTGAGGTACACTCGCTTCAACACTTTACTAGGGAAGATATTCCGTATTCAAAATCTCCCGCTCAATGCTTAGATGAATTTGATAATTATATTGTTAAGCAAGAAAACTTTAATATGAGGGTAGAGAATCATTTAATGGAAAATTCCCGAGCTATTAGTGAATTGCATGGTATTGTGGAGAGAACCTCCAATGATGTTAAGATACTTGTTAAACATTTTCAAATGGTTCAAACTCAAATTGATCAACTTACTAAAGTGCAAAATGACTTGTTGGGAAATAATTCTAAAGAAAAACATGCTTATGAAGTAACAACTAGAGGTGGTGTTTCTACCCAGGATCCTCTATATCCTGAAGGGCATCCCAAAAGAGTTGAACAAGATTCTCAACTAATTAAAACTAGTGCTCCATCTAAGAAAAAGAAAAAGAAACATAAGAATGTTGTAGAATCCTCTGAACCTGTTAATGATCCTAATAGTATTTCTATTTCTGATGCTGAAACTGAAAGTGGTAATGAACATGAGGAAGATAATGATAAGAATAATACTCCTGATAAAGAAGAAATTGAAAAAGAACCTGAAAAGCCTGCTAAAAATAAAAAGTACACTAAAGAAGATTTTATTACTGAGAAACATGGTAATGAAAGAGAACCTTGGGTTCAAAAGCAAATGCCTTTTCCTGCTAAGAAACTAAAATCAAAGGAGGAGGAACATTATAATAAATTTTGTGATTGGATGAAACCTTTATTTCTGCAAATCCCTTTGACTGATGCTATTAAATTGCCTCCTTATTCAAAGTATATGAAAGATATTGTTACTAACAAAAGGAAAGTCCCCAATGAGGAAATTTCCACTATGCTTGCTAATTACTCCTTCAATGGTAAGATTCCAAAGAAGTTGGGCGACCCAGGTATACCGACTATTCCTTGTTCCATCAAGAATAATTATGTTAGAACTGCTCTATGTGATTTGGGAGCAGGTGTGAGTGTGATGCCTTTTTCTCTTTATAAGAGACTTGATTTAGATAAATTGATACCTACTGATATATCTTTGCAAATGGCTGATAAATCTACTGCTATTCCTGTTGGTTTATGTGAAAATGTTCCTGTGCAAGTTACTCAGCATTGCTTGATATTAACTGATTTTGTTGTGTTGGAAATGCCTGAAGATGATAATATGTCCATTATTCTTGGAAGACCCTTTCTTAATACTGCAGGGGCTGTTATTGATTGCAATAAAGGCATGGTTACTTTCAATGTTGATGATAAGGAACACACTGTCTATTTTCCCAAGAGGATTGATAAAGTATGTGGAGTCAATACAATTTTTAATGTGAAAACTATCAAAGTGGGATCCATTGATTGTCCTATATATGAGCCTAAAGAAGAATATCAAACTCTTGTGATTGGATCCATATCAATTCAATATAAGGTAACATGATTGATTTGAGGTTTATTTCTTCTTATGTCATATAAAATTTATTTGGTAGCAAGACTTGATCAACCTTGTTAACAAGTATATTTTATTGCATAAAAGAGCTAAACAACACTTCTTTCTTTCTTTCTCCCTCCATCTATTTTACTTGCTGTAGCACCTTTTGTTTTGCAATATGCTTTAGTCATTTAAGATTTTAGAAATCATTTTCCTGCGCAGTAATCATTAATTTAATACCCAGAAATGTGCATTTTTCAAAGTTCTCTAAAAATTACAAAAATTACACCGTTGGTCCTATTTTTCGACGAGGCACCTGGGAGCACCAGAGGATGACCTGTGGGGCACCAGAGGGTGCCACACCACAGGCCGGCGCGGCCAAGGAGGTGGGCGCGCCACCTTGTGGTGTGGGCCACCCCTTGCCCCACTACATCATCTCTTCCTCCCAGCATCTTCTCTCTCCCGAAAAAACTCGCACCAAGTTCCTCTCACTCGTGTTTCTGCTCAAGAACTCGCGATTTTTCGATCTCCTTGCTCAGCCCAGATTTCTGTTTGAAATTTGGCATATTTACTCCTTGGTATGTGACTCCTTTGATTGTCCAATTAGAATTTCATTTGGTTGAGTATATCTTGAATATTTTGCTTCTGTAGATAACATGTTTAGTGAGCTTGCATGCTTGTTCTAAGTGGTAGAAATTAGTTTTGATGCATGTGTAGTACTCTAGCAAGTTCCTATAGTAGTTCCCTTCAATTACATACCTTGAAATCAAATTTTATAATGATTGTTGAAAATTTCAGAAGGGGAAGATGAAGAAATTCAAATTTGGAGAGTTGTTCAAGAAAGCAACAACCAGCACCGGTAGGCCCTCAAGGGCGTCTACTCAAATTAGGCGATCCTATAATGAGGATGTCATCGCGCCTAGCTTCGCGCCCGAGGAGGACCATGGGGCTCCTAATGCTTCATCCTTCCCCTGTTATGAGTTTCTGACCAATGCAGGGATATTGGATGATTTCTTCACCCTTGTCAACAGGGCAGGCCTAGCCACCTACGTGGGAGACGAGAGGGGACAATATTACAGGCTCACCAAAGTTTTCGTTGAGAGCTTCAAGTTTCACAACACGGAATATGAGCCGACAGTCGTATTCAAGATTTATGATATTCCTGTTACCATGAAATTGGAAGAATTTTGTTGTGCATTGGGTATTGCCCCTGTAGGTACAGCAAGGAGGATTGATGACAATCCCCGGGACTTGTTGGAGCTCTACCGAGGGATCACCGGGGATGATTGCCGCACCATCCAGCGAGGGAAGATAAGAAACATTCAACTTCCCGCTATTAAATATTTCGCATATTACATTGGTACTAGCATTTTGGGTAGAGAAAATACTAGCAACATCTCTAGCTACCATCTTGCTTTCTTGAATGTTGCACTTACTGGAGAGACACCTTATCATCTTGGTTCTCTTATTGCTCGCCGCCTGTCTAGCAGGGGGCCTATTTTTGGAGGAACTATTGCACTGCGCATTTTAACACATCTAGATATTCCTCTTGATTCTAATGATGTACCATTAACCCCTAGGAAACTAGATATTGCTGCTATGAAGAGCCATCATTTTGTTACTACTGACTCCACTATAGATAATATGGTCTATAGAATGTTGTTTGCTGATGGGAATGAGAAGGAAATCCCTCTTCCCCAGCCAGGTTTGTTCAATATTGACAGGCAATCATGGTCGCTCACTAAGGAGGCGGTGGAGGAACATATGAAGATACAAGAATTCCACCAGCAACATGACTCCGAGAACGCCGAGCCCTCCTACGACTACACCGTCACGTACCCCGACGTTTCCTCCAGCACATACATGGAACCGGGTCGTTCTTCGTCATATTACGAAGACACCACTTCATGGGGACCGTGGGAATGAACTCCACTTAGGCCAAAAGCCTAAGCTTGGGGGGAGGTATACCGGCATCACTCATTCTTTGCATATTATGGTTGCTGGATACTTGTACATACTTGTTTAGTCTCTTAGAGTGGTTTTCTAATGAGAGGGGATGATATTTGGGGAAGTGCTGTCCAAAAACAGATTCTGGGCTGTTACCAAAAAAATTCGTACGCACAGCCAGAACGTTATTTTGAGTTGCCAATTTTTGAGCATGTTCCCCAGGTTGTTATATAACTTTCATTAGTTGAACACTTTTTGGTCTGAGCAATGGAAGATTTTTGTTAAATTCGATTTCTGTACTGCTGTCAGGATTTGGCAGATTTCTGTCATCCTGCTTTTCTGTGTTTCTGTTAGTTTGCATTCTTTTGTTTTCACTTTGTTTCTTTCCTAAAACACAAAAAGACCAAAAATATTTCTGTTGTTTCTCTTTACCATTTGTTTATTTGGTTCCTTGCTCTTAGTTTACTTTATTTGCTATCGTTAGTTTGCTATAAGAAAACCCAAAAAGATTTTGCTTTGTTTGCTTGTTTTCTTTCGTTCTTGTTTCTAATTCGAAAACACCAAAAATATTTGCTGTTCTTCTTTGGTTTGTAAAGTTCATCATGAGTTCAATGGTCTTCGGTGGCTGGAGCGTGGTTTTCATTTCATATTATCCAAGCTATACAAGTGAAAAGGCAATAATGACGATCTACGACAATCTGATTGTGGTGAGAGGCTGGTATGAACTCTATTTGTTTTCATTTTTGTACATATACTCATCCATATGAGCATGCTTAGTTGGTTCATGTGAGGTATATGTTATTTGAGAAAGTCTAGTAGTTCATGATCTCTCATGTTTAGTTCCAATTTATTAATATAAGTAGCATGTCGTGGATGTTTGCTTGCATTGTTTTATTCATAAATAAGTATGGCATTGTGGTATCCTCCTCTGAATAATTCATTTATATCGATTTGGCACATGCTCACGCATGCATATGACTGAACAAAAAGTCAATTAAGCCTCGATGATTTATATTGCTTCAGAGTTCTTGTATCACTTTTATGCCTCCGTTAATTTATTTTGCCGCAAGCATGATTATGACAGTTACTGCTCTCTTGATTTGTCGCTCCCTAGTCTTTTGCTAGCCTTCACTTGTACTGAGCGGGAACGCCGCTCGTGCTTCCAAACACCTGAAAACCAAGTTGTTCCAAAAGTGTCCACCATAAATACCTATGCATGGCATTTCAAACCATTCCAAGTAAATTCTCATGTGCTACCTTTAAAACCTTCAAAATGCTTCTCAATTTGTGTTAATGTTTCATAGCTCATGAGGAAGTATGTGGTGTTTAGCTTTCAACCTTGTCATTTACTTTTGACGGATTCTCATATGGACTAGTGGCACATCCGCTTATCCAATAATTTTGCAAAAAGAGCTGGCAATGGGATTCCCAGTCCCAAATTAATTAACTTGAATAGACACTCCTCCATGGTTTGTGATTGTTGGACGGCACCCGAAGGATTCGGTTAGCCATGGCTTGTGTAAGCAAAGGTTGGGGGAGTGTCATCATCATAATAAAACTTAAATAAAAAGGCACTCCTTCATGGTATGAGATTGTTGGCAGGCACCCGATGATTCGGTTAGCCATGGTTTGTGAAAGAAAGGTTGGAAGGAGTGCCACCCAAAAATAAATAAAATGGGAGCCGCTCTTGTGAGTCCGGTTGATGAGGTAGTTAGTGTACCCATTACCATTCGTTGACAACAACAAACACCTCTCAAAATAATTTTACTCCTGCTTTACAAATAAAAAGCTCTAGCGCATGTTAATCCCTGCTTCCTCTGCGAAGGGTCAATCTTTTACTTTTATGATTGTGTCTCCATTCTTTCTTTGAGCACTACCTGAGAGCACAACTGTCATTCTTAGTATAATATGCTTGTCTCAAAATATGATTGATTGTGGTATAACTTTGATGCTTTTATCTTTGACAATCACTACTTCTAGTCTTTCTATGAACTCCAGAGGTGCCTCGGCATTTATGTTTTGCCGATCAAATACGGGCAAGCGAGATACCACTTTACCATATTCTCTTATGAACATTGCAATTCTGCTTATATACATGATTCATGATGCTTATTATTAATTGTTGGTACCTCTCCATGATTGACATAGCTATTGGATGATCTTATTTGCATGTATCTCATTATGAACTGCTTAAGTATTAGCCATAGCATGAGAATATATACATCATATGAGCAAATGTGTTCGTGAAAGTTCTTTTATCGCTCAGTTGTTAACTGAATTTCTTGAGGACAAGCAATAAGCTAAGCTTGGGGGAGTTGATACGTCCAAAACGTATCTACTTTCCGAACACTTTTGCTATTGTTTTGCCTCTAATTTGTGTATTTTGGATACAACTAACACGGACTAACGCTGTTTTCAGCAGAATGCTCTGGTGTCTCGTTTTTGTGCAGAAATCCAACTTTCGGGAAAATCCTCGGAATTTATGCAGAAGGTCCTATTTTACGAATATTGACGGAGCCGAAGGGCAAGAGAGGTGGAGGCCCGAGGGCCCCACACCATATGGCGCGCGGCAGGCCCGCGCGGCCATGTGGTGTGGCCCCCTCCTGGCCTCCGACGCCCCCTTCGGACTACTTATCGGGTTCGACCTAAAAACGCACGGAGAGAAGTCGAAGTCGCCGAAACCCTCCAGAGAGCCGCCACATCGCGAAACTCCGTCGCGGGAGCCAGAAGTCTCCGTTCGGCACTCGCCGGACGGGGAATTGGAGGAGATCATCACCGCCATCACCGCCAACGCCTCTCCATCAACCAACCATGTTTCCCCCATCCATGTGTGAGTAATCCCCCGCTGTAGGCTGAAGGGGATGGTAGGGATTGGATGAGATTGGTCATGTAATAGTCATAAGATTGTTAGGGCATAGTGCCTAGTATCCGTAGATGTCACTTTTATGATATTGTTGCAACTTGTTATGCTTAATGCTTGTCACTAGGGCCCGAGTGCCATGATCTCAGATCTGAACATGTTATTGTTTCATGAAGATATTCATTGTTTATGATCTTACCTGCAAGTTGTATACACATGTCGCTGTCCGGAACCAATGGCCCCGAAGTGACAAAATCGGGACAACCGGAGGGGATGGTAGTGATGTGAGGATCACATGTGTTCACGGAGTGTTAATGCTTTGCTCCGGTACTCTATTAAAAGGAGTACCTTAATATCCAGTAGTTTCCCTAGAGGCCCGGCTGCCACCGGCTGGTAGGACAGAAGATGTTGTGCAAGTTTCTCATTGCGAGCACACGTACGACTAAATATGGAACACATGCCTATTGATTGATTAGTACTTGGATACCGTTTTATTATTATCTGCAAATGCCCATGCTTTGATTGTTACATGAGTTTCTCTCATCCATGCAACGCCCGTTAAATCCGTCCCGTGCCTACAGTATTTTAATCCTGCTGTTTACTATAATCACTACTGCGTCTTTATTTCACCGCTGTCGTTATTTCACTATTCCTACTGCCATAAAACTGTTACTACTGATAAACTCTTAGTGTCTGTTTCTGTGTGCATCTGAATTGACAACTCCTGTTAAGGCTTACAAGTATTCTTTGTCTCCCCTTGTGTCGAATCAATAAATTGGGTAATACTTCCCTCGAAGACTGTTGCGATCCCCTATACTTGTGGGTCATCAGTTGAGTTATTGGTGTTGTGCCTGGAATCAGATCTATGGTAAACTCGATCTCTCTATCGGGTGGCATTCCCGGTAGTTCCTTGGGAAATACATCTTGAAACTCATTTACTACAGGGATATCTTCAATCTTCACCTCCTTCAGACTATTCAGCTCCAATCCTATCTCCAACTGAGTGTATGTCTCCTTCTCCTTTGCCTCCTGATGACCCACAAGTATAGGGGATCGCAACAGTCTTCGAGGGAAGTAAAACCCAAATTTATTGATTCGACACAAGGGGAGGTAAAGAATACTTATAAGCCTTAACAACTGAGTTGTCAATTCAGCTGCACCTGGAAAAGCACTAGCAACAGGGGTGATGTGAAAGTAGCAGTGATATGAGAGCAATAGTAACAGTAACACAGCAGCAGTAGTAGCAATATGAGAGCAATGGTACCAGAAAATAGTTGACATGTAGAACGAGTATATGATGATGAAAGATGGACCGGGGTTCCCAGCTATCTACACTAGTGGTAACTCTCCAATAACAAGTGTTGGGTGAACAAATTACAGTCGGGCAATTGATAGGATTGATAAGGCATTAAGAAAGAACATCAATTCATTAATCATGTAGGCATGTTTTCCATATTTAGTCGTACGTGCTCGCAATGAGAAACTTGCACAACATCTATTGTCCTACCAGCCGGTGGCAGCCGGGCCTCAAGGGAATCTACTGGATATTAAGGTACTCCTTTTAATAGAGCACCGGAGCAAAGCATTAACACTCCGTGAAAACATGTGTCCCTCACATCACCGCCATCCCCTCCGGTTGTCCCGATTTCTGTCACTTCGGGGCCTTTGGTTCCGGACAGTGACATGTGCATACAACTTGTAGATACAATCTAAGCAATAATTATAGAGCTCAAATCTAAGATCATGCCACTCGGGCCCTAGTGACAAGCATTAAGCATAACAAGATTGCAGCAACAATAACTTCACAAACTTTATAGATAGACTAATCATAATGTATCATCCATCGGATCCCAACAAACACAACACCGATTACATCAGATGAATCTCAATCATGTAAGGCAGCTCATGAGATCATTGTATTGAAGTACATGGGGGAGAGAATACCAACTAGCTACAGCTAGAACCCGTAGTCCATGGGGGAACTACTCACGGAGCATGATGGAGGCGGTGGCGTTGATGGAGATGGCTTCCTGGGGCACTCGTCCCGGCGGTGCCGGGACAGAGACTTCGTCCCGAATTGAGTTGCGATGCGGCGCCCAGAGTCTTTGGAGTTTCGTCAAGTGGTCCGGGTTTTTAGGTCGAAAGGATTTTATAGGCGAAGAGGCGGCGCAGGGGCCCTTCACACCACAGGCCGGCGCGGGCCAGCCAGGCCGCGCCGCCCTATGGTGTGGTGGCCCTCTGGCCCCTCTCCGACTCTTCTTCGGTGTTCTGGAGCCTCCCGGGAAAAATAAGATCTTTGGCGTTGATTTCGTCCAATTCCGAGAATATTGCCCGAACAACCTTTCTGGAACCAAAACAGCAGAAAACAGGAACTGCATGTGGCATCTTGTTAATAGGTTAGTTCCGGAAAACGCATAAAAACATCATAAAGTGCAAGCAAAACATGTAAGTATTGTCATAAAACAAGCATGGAACGACAGAAATTATGGATACGTTGGAGACGTATCGCATCCCCAAGCTTAGTTCTGCTCGTCCCGAGCAGGTAAAACGATAACAAAGATAATTTCTGAAGTGACATGCTACTTACATAACCTTGATCATACTATTACAAAGCATATGAAATGAATGAAGTGACTCAAGGCAATGATCTATAGTTGCTAACAAGTAGATAACATATAGCAAAACTTTTCATGGAGAGTACTTTCAAGACAAGCATCAAAAGTCTTGCACAAGAGTTAACTCATAAAGCAATAAGTTCATAGTAAAGGCATCGAAGCAACACAAAGGAGGATATAAGTTTCAGCGGTTGCTTTCAACTTTCAACATGTATATCTCATGGATATTGTCAACATAGAGTAATATGATGAATGCAAATATGCAAGTATGTAAGAATCAATGCACAGTTGACACAAGTGTTTGCTTCTAAGGTGGAAGGAATTAGGTAACTGACTCAACATAAAAGTAAAAGAATGGCCCTTCTACGAGGGAAGCATCGATTTCTATTTGTGCTAGAGCTTTGGTTTTGAAAACATAAAGAGAGCATAAAAGTAAAGTTTTGAGAGGTGTTTGTTGTTGTCAACGAATGGTAGTGGGCACTCTAACCCCCTTGCTAGACAAACCTTCAAGAGCGGCTCCCATGAATTATTTTTATTTTTGGGTGGCACTCCTTCCAACCTTTCTTTCACAAACCATGGCTAACCGAATCCCCGGGTGCCTGCCAACAATCTCATACCATGAAGGAGTGCCTTTTATTTTAGTTTTATTATGATGACACTCCTCCCCACCTTTGCTTTCTCAAGCCGTGGCTAACCGCCTTCGGGTGCCGTCCAACAATCACATACCATGGAGGAGTGTCTATTTTTGTTAATTAATTTGGGACTGGAATCCCATTGCCAGCTCTTTTTGCAAAATTATTGGATAAGCGGATGAAGCCACTAGTCCATTGGTGAAAGTTGCCCAACAAGATTGAAAGATAAACACCACATACTTCCTCATGAGCTATAAAACATTGACACAAATCAGAGGTAATAAATTTTGAATTGTTTAAAGGTAGCACTCAAGCAATTTACTTTGAATGGCAGAAATACCACATAATAGGTAGATATGGTGGACACAAATGGCATAGTGGTTGGCTCAAGGATTTTGGATGCATGAGAAGTATTCCCTCTCGATACAAGGCTTAGGCTAGCAAGGTTATTTGAAGCAAACACAAGTATGAACCGGTACAGCAACTTACATAAGAACATATTGCAAGTATTATAATACTCTACACTGTCTTCCTTGTTGCTCAAACACTTTTACCAGAAAATATCTAGACTTTAAGAGAGATCAATTATGCAAACCAATTTTAACAAGCTTTACGGTAGTTCTCCACTAATAGGTTTAAACTACATGCAAAAACTTATGATCTACTTGAGAGCTCAAAACAATTGCCAAGTATCAAATTATCCAAGACATATGAGGCATTTTCTTTTCCCAACCAAATAAAGATAAATATTGTAGCTTCCAACTTTTATTCATTGAACATTAAAAGTAAAACGAAGAACAAGTGTTCATATGAAAAAGCGGAGCGTGTCTCTCTCCCAAACAAGGATTGCTAGGATCCATCTTTATTCAAACACAAACAAAAATAAAAACACACAGACGCTCCAAGTAAAGCACATAAGATGTGACCGAATAAAAATATAGTTTCAATAGAAGAAACCTGATAAGTTGATGAAGAAGGGGATGCCTTGGGCATCCCCAAGCTTAGACGCTTGAGTCTCCTTGAAATATGCAGGGATGAACCACGGGGGCATCCCCAAGCTTAGACTTTTCACTCTTCTTGATCATATATCATCCTCCTCTCTTGACCCTTGAAAACTTCCTTCACACCAAACTTCTCATAAACTTCATTAGAGGGGTTAGTACTCAAAAAAATTTGAATCCACCTTGGTCCTGTAGTGACACATTGCAAGAACTCAATAAAACATTAGCTACAGCTCTCCACGTCTAGAAAGCCTCACATAAAGTCCACAAGAGACAATGCAAAAAACAGAGACAGAATCTGCCAAAACAGAACAGCCAGTAAACACGAATTTTAAAATGGTACTTCCGTTGCTCAAATCAGAAAACTCAAAACTAATGAAAGTTGCGTACATATCTGAGGAACACGCACGTAAATTGGCATATTTTTCTGAGTTACCTACAGGGAAAACAGCCCAGATTCGTGACAGATAGAAATCTGTTTCTGCGCAGAAATTCAAATCTAGTATCAACCTTCGATTAGAGGCTTCACTTGGCACAACAAAATACAAAACTAATATAAGGAGAGGTTGCTACAGTAGTAAACAACTTCCAAGACACAAATATAAAACAAAGTACTGTAGCAAAATAAAACATGGGTTATCTCCCAAGAAGTTCTTTTCTTTATAGCCATTAAGATGGGCTCAGCAGTTTTAAATGATGCACTCGCGAGAAATAGTATTTGAAGCAAAAGAGAGCATCAAAAAGCAAATTCAAAACACATTTAAGTCTAACCCACTTCCTATGCATAGGAATCTTGTACACAAATAAATTCATGAAGAATAAAGTGACAAGCGTAGCAAGATAGAACAAGAGTAACTTCAGCAATTTCAGCATATAGAGAGGTGTATTAGTACCATGAAAATTTGTACAACCATATTTTCCTCTCTCATAATAATTTTCAGTAGCTTCATGAATAAACTCAACAATATAACTATCACATGCAGCATACTTTTCATGATTTCCAAGCACATAATTTTTATCAATCTCAAGAATAGTGGGATTAAAACTTTCAAACTTACTTTTATTAATAATATAACAAGGTAGTTGATCAATCTCAAGAGATATGGGACACATAGATAATGTCAAGAACTCTCCAATCCCATTTTCATTAGTAGTACAATTAATATTATCAAGTAACATAGGACCATCATCTAGAGCTTTATCATAAACATTTGCCAAGCAAAATTCTTTAGTACCATGCATTTCGACATCAGGCACAAACAAAGCATTATCATAAGATTTATCAAAGTAGCATGGATTATCATATATAACATCAGCATAATTATTCTCACAAGTTTTACTCATAGGTAATATTTCAAGAGAATCCACAGGAACATAACATTCAACCTCTTTCGGTAAGCATGGAGGACAATCAAATAGTGTAAGAGATAAAGAGTTACTCTCATTAGAAGGTTGGCATGGGTAGCTAATCCATTCTTCCTCCTTTTGTTCGTCGCTCTCCTCTTCTTTTTCATCCAATGAGCTTTCAGGTTCATCAATTTCCTCCTCCTTTTCATCCAATGAGCTTTCAGGTTCATCAATTTCTTCTTCCACCGGTTCCGCAAATTGTGAGTGCATTCTTGTGCATTAATGTGTCTCTCTTTATAATCAAGGATATAAGGATTCCTACTGTAGCATTCTATGCATGAATTAAGGATAGTAGAGACATAATCTTTAAGGTCTTTACAAATAGCACAAGTTTCATAATTCTCAACCATGAAGGATTCTATCTCGGAGGCTCCCATAAATAAGACAAATTGTTCTACCTCTTCGAACCCATAATGAATATAGCAATTCTGATTATAGTTCTTAATTAAAAATTCCTCACTAGAGCCACATTGAAATTTAAGATGTTTAGTATCATGTTGAGAGCAACAGTTTATATCATGGCGTCTAAGCAAGATTCTAGCAATTGTATTTAATTTTTCTATCATAGCACTCATTATTTTACCAGTTCTTGATTCTCTATAATTATTATAACATCCTATAAGCTCCAAGTAGGTTGTAGGTTCTCCCATAACAGCAGTTTTTAATTTTTTGGTTTTTCAAATTTTTATGGATTTTTGGGTATATGAGACAAATAAAACAAGACAAAAATAAACTAAGCAAAACAAAATAAAACAAAATAAAAAAAAAGAGAGGTAGAGTGTACTCCCCAGGTGAACTTATGAGTAGAGCTCCCCGGCAACGGCGCCAGAAAATAGTCTTGATGACCCACAAGTATAGGGGATCGCAACAGTCTTCGAGGGAAGTAAAACCCAAATTTATTGATTCGACACAAGGGAGGTAAAGAATACTTATAAGCCTTAACAACTGAGTTGTCAATTCAGCTGCACCTGGAAAAGCACTAGCAACAGGAATGTGAAAGTAGCAGTGATATGAGAGCAATAGTAACAGAAAACAGCAGCAGTAGTAGCAATATGAGAGCAATGGTACCAGAAAATAGTTGACATGTAGAACGAGTATATGATGATGAAAGATGGACCGGGGTTCCCAGCTATCTACACTAGTGGTAACTCTCCAATAACAAGTGTTGGGTGAACAAATTACAGTCGGGCAATTGATAGGGTTGATAAGGCATTAAGAAAGAACATCAATTCATTAATCATGTAGGCATGTTTTCCATATTTAGTCGTACGTGCTCGCAATGAGAAACTTGCACAACATCTATTGTCCTACCAGCCGGTGGCAGCCGGGCCTCAAGGGAATCTACTGGATATTAAGGTACTCCTTTTAATAGAGCACCGGAGCAAAGCATTAACACTCCGTGAAAACATGTGTCCCTCACATCACCGCCATCCCCTCCGGTTGTCCCGATTTCTGTCACTTCGGGGCCTTTGGTTCCGGACAGTGACATGTGCATACAACTTGTAGATACAATCTAAGCAATAATTATAGAGCTCAAATCTAAGATCATGCCACTCGGGCCCTAGTGACAAGCATTAAGCATAACAAGATTGCAGCAACAATAACTTCACAAACTTTATAGATAGACTAATCATAATGTATCATCCATCGGATCCCAACAAACACAACACCGATTACATCGGATGAATCTCAATCATGTAAGGCAGCTCATGAGATCATTGTATTGAAGTACATGGGGAGAGAATACCAACTAGCTACAGCTAGAAACCCGTAGTCCATGGGGGAACTACTCACGGAGCATGATGGAGGCGGTGGTGTTGATGGAGATGGCTTCCGGGCACTTCCCCGTCCGGAGGGTGCGGACAAGACTTCTGTCCCCGAATTGGAGTTTCGCGATGGCGGCGCCCCTGCAGTCTTTCTGGAGTTTCGTCAAGTGGTCCGGTGTTTTTAGGTCGAAAGGGATTTTATAGGCGAAGAGGCGGCGCAGGGGGCACTGGGCCTTCACACCACAGGCGGCGGGCCTGTGCCAGCCGCGCCGCCCTATGGTGTGGTCGCCCCTCTCCGACTCTTCTTCGTTCTGAGCCTCCCGGGAAAATAAGATCTTTGGCGTTGATTTCGTCCAATTCCGAGAATATTGCCGAACAACCTTTCCGGAACCAAAAACAGCAGAAAATAGGAACTGGCACCGTGGCATCTTGTTAATAGGTTAGTTCCGGAAAACGCATAAAAACATCATAAAGTGCAAGCAAAACATGTAAGTATTGTCATAAAACAAGCATGGAACGACAGAAATTATGGATACGTTGGAGACGTATCACCTCCTATAGAGTTACGAAGTGTCACTGTCTTGTCTCCACAGTTGATCACTACTCCATTCTCCGTCAACCAATCCATTCCTAGGATAACTGATATATCCTTCATGGAAATGATGAAGAGGTCCGCGAAATACACACAGTCACAAATGGTTATGACTTGTGCTTCTTTCACGTGGGTTACTAAGATCGTTCCCCCCGCAGATAAGACTGTTATGGGTTTTTCTAACTTGGAACATCTAAGCCCGTATTTCTCCACAAATTCCCGTGCAAGAAATGATGTAGTTGCTCCAGTATCAAATAATACTTTGCCAGGATGAGTAAGAATGCTGAGCGTACCTAAGACTGCTTGATCCGACTCTCCCGCTTGCTCCAAAGTTGTGCAATTCAACTTTCCATATGGCTTTCCCCTCTTGTTGTTGTTGTTGTTGTTGTAGTTGCGGTTGTTGTTGTTGTTGTTACCTCCACCTCGTCCTCCGGAGCTTTGTCCACTCCATGACGCCTTGTTTGGACACTCTGGCTTGATGTGTCCCTCTTTCCCACAACCATAGCATATGATCCTGGGCTTCTGACAATCCTTCTGCACATGTCCTCTCAGTCCACAATTGTGACAAATTATCAGGTTCTTTGGATTCTGTGTCTGACCTCCCCGGTTGTACTGGTTACCAGTAGGTCGGAATCGGGGTTTGAAACTCCGATCTGGTGTTGGTTTACTGACTGGGTACTTCCTTGGCTCGATACGAGCCCTCTTCCTCCTATCCTCTTGGACCTGCCTGTAGTCATCCTCGAAAGTGATTGCCGAATCAATCAGTTCCTGGAATTCTGCAGTCCGTGCCAACCTCAGTTGCATCTTCATGTATGGATTCATGCCTTTCATGAATCGCTTCTTTCTTTTCTCTTCAGTGTCAACTTCCTCAGGTGCATACCTTGACAACCTGTTGAAATCACGAACATACTGCATAATAGGTGCAGTGTTCTGATGTAGCTCGTCAAACTCTCTCTTCTTCAGTTCCACCACGCTCTCCGGAACATGGGCATCCCGGAACTTCTTCTTGAATTCCTCCCAGGTAAACACCTTTTCTGGAGGGTGTACTGCCACAAGATTCTCCCACCATGATGCTGCTGGTCCTGACAGCAGGTAAGTGGCATACCGAATCTTTTCCTCGTCGTTGCATCCAACGGTCTTCAACTTCCTTTCCGTATCCATGAGCCAGTCTTCTGCATCCATTGGTTCTGGGGCTGATGCAAATGGTAGTGGTCTTGCATTTTGGAAGTCTGATAAGGTTACTCCCTTGCCGTCATTACCCCTATCATTGATGACGTGGGTAAAGAAATCTTGCATGTTCTTGTTTTGACTCTCCTGGTACCTCCTCCTATCTTCTTCCATTGCTCTCATGTACTGTTGGAAATCTGGATGCATCATTGGGTGTGGTGGTGGTGGTGCATCCTCTGCTCTAGCTGCTGCATCTGCTTCCTCTTTTTCTTTCGCCTCCTCCTCTCCGAGCATCTTCGGTTTCAACTAACGCCATTTCCCCCTAGTCCTGTAACAAAGAGCGATTACTCATAATTACACCATGCAAATGTTTTCTGAGCTCAACTCATTGCCCAGAACTAGTCACACAATGAAATCAAGAAGCAAATCCAAAACAAACATTTATTATGTATATACACTGTATATCACATAACTTACACACATATATTACATGTGGTACATATATAACAACTTATTTGGCTTCAAGCCCAAGTCAACGGAAATTTAAAATACGTTCTAGTACAATACCACCTATACTACTTTATTCATCTCAAGAGCTTTACTCATCATCGTCTTCATTCGCCTCCGCATACATTCCTGGGGTCCATCCGGTACAGCGACTTGTCTTCCGGACACCGTCCGGAACAAAGGTCCTTCCAGTAGGTATGTAATCTGAATCGGACGAAGTGCCGAGACAGAGATCAGTCATGCCTAAGTAGCTAGACAATGACTCGTATGTATCCCCAGTAGGATACATACCTCCTTCTTCTGCCATCCATGAAGGGTTTCTATTCACCTGCCCACTCATCTTCTTCTTCTTCTTCACTCCAGAGCTCTCACCTTCCTCGTACTGCGATGGTTTTGAGAACCCCATCTCCAAGTCTAAAGAAATGGAGTCAGTACCTTTCTCTTCCTGCCCATAGTGTCGGTTAATATACTGGTTAACCCCGCCACTTTCATCTCCAGTATCACATGGAATAGGCTCCTCCTCATCTCCGAAAGGTTCCCCGAAACGCCAACCAGTCGAGTTTTCGATTGGTGACTCCGAGCAGTTTAGGTTCCATGAATTATCTCCCCCATATCTAGAATCATATGATGCTGACACATGTGGATAGCGTGGGACAAAGTTGGGTGTAAGTGGATCTCTCTTGGGCAACTGGTCACTCAAATCTACATGACTGTTTAGGCTAAAGAAGGGTGTTGTATATTGGGGTTGTGCTCTCAGATCATGCATCCGAGCTTGGACTTTATCAGGGTCCGTGAACTCAGCTAGCATGTGATCAATCTCACCCACCATCTTCATGTGTAAAAGATACATCGTAGTCAGCAAAGACTTACAGTTGTCCATGTGCTGTGCTGCAACTTCAGGATGTTTGTTTGCCATCAGCAGATGATTCAGAGTGGGATCCTCATCTTCCTCGGCATGAGGTATATGAGAATACTCTGAACATAGCAGTTCTACTGACTTGTGCTGCCTTATTTCAATGATTGCCTTGAATATGGCCATGTGAAAGGCTGTGGTAAGGGTTTTGGCTTCTCCGTATGGCATTATACGGCTCATCTCCAGTCGCATCGGTAGTTGGACTGAAACTCTGCACTTGGCTACGATCTCTCCATCATAGTAGATGTACTTGAGAACAGGTATCCGAGTTTCACAATGAAGTTCCTTCAGCATCCCACGCAGGAGATCTGTAAGTGGTCCATCATAATCACCGAGCCAGCCCTCAACCTTCCTCAAAGTCCTCTTGGGAAACGTGTACGCTATTATGGTTGTATACAAAAGCAGAATTTAGTAGTGATAGTGCATCATAATAGTTATAATAAAGAATTATCGCACTAAAATATATGATTTTTCTATTCTCAAGTAAATAAACATCATATTTTTAGAGAATCCTTTACTATCTCTACTTGATTCCTACAGGTTTGTTCCCTATACTAGGTTTTTCCAACCTAAGGTCGCAACATTTGCTCTGATACCAGCTACGGTGACCCAGCATACCACTGCATGTTGTAGTATACAAGTTGTTGATATGATCTTCATGAAGGGACTTCTTCACAAATATCACATCCCTCAGAGTGGTACAACAGAAACATTGCAGGTCATAACACTCGATAATATATTACAATCATGGTCTTGACAAGTTGGCATTCTCACAGATCCGATGAGAACACCCTAATACTACTTAAGTACTGTTACAAACCAACATAGATATAAACGAGCTCAGCAACTTATTTAAGTATGCCACTACGCTGCTCGGCTCTAAGATAACTATAGCACTTCACTACTCCTCGGCCTCGGTGTTGTCTGCTCCATAGACTATCCCATAGTCTACGCCTTCCACCCCTCCGGTCAAGTCGGGTTCCTCGTAGACCAGCTCGTAGTCTCCTTCCGGTGGCACCTCGGTGATTGCCTCCACTTCAGGGTCACAGTCTAGCAAGGGTGTGAGTACAGGGGTACTCAGCAAGTTCAAAAGAGTAAAAGGTGTTTGATGCACTAGCTACGACCCTCGATCAGAAAATCTTAGGTCAATGCATGTTTCAAATCATTTCTTCAAAAGGTTTATTTTATTCTGAAAACTATGCCCGTCGACTTCACAGGTTGACTAGAACTTCACGGAGTTCCTTTCCTGCCGCGTTCAGTTCCCTTCCCGAACAAGGTGACAGCCACAATTTCATACACTCTGCAGAGGTGCGTTACTTTTACCATAAGAGATCTCATCCTTTTTGCCAACCGCAGAGACTTGCCCCCGTTCACACTTCCGTGGTGTGAGGCCAGGTATAAAGATCCAAGCCCACACCGCCTTCTCCGCGACCCCCACACCCACCCTTTTGTCCATCCGTACACCCCGGTAGACATCTCCCGTTCATACGGCTTTACCCACGGTGTACTACGGACAATCCCTCATAGACGGTAGAGCCGCTCATCCACATGGATGGGATTTAAAAGGCCATCCCAACCTACGGCGTGTTATCTCCAACACCCCGCCAGCCCTATCAAGTCCGTTGGCGGGAGGGAAAGATACGGCTTCCCTAGAGCCATTATAGATCTTATGGTCAACGCGATATGTACGGCGCTAGAATCACTGGACGGCATTGGTACTTAGTCCTAGATGAATAGTACCCTTGCAATGGAACCTCCACCAATCAACACATACCATGGTTCCATTGCCAGCCACATAATCATATTCATAATTGGAAAGTAACATTTCATTTTCAATGCAGGAGTGATA
Organism: Lolium multiflorum; assembly: GCA_030979885.1. Classification (NCBI taxonomy): domain Eukaryota; kingdom Viridiplantae; phylum Streptophyta; class Magnoliopsida; order Poales; family Poaceae; genus Lolium; species Lolium multiflorum. The sequence continues at coordinate 365,886,321 of CM061750.1, forward strand.
AGTATAAAGCTTTGCATTAAATTGATAGAAAATACTCAAATTGACATGTGCAAGGGTGAACTTGCCTGTGAACTGCGAGGTAATGCAGTTCGATGCGTTGAATGGAACCTGGACCTCGGGTTCTGTAAAGAAGCATCATTGTCCGGTAAGGAAAATGTTATAAAATCCAAATAATGCATGTATGGATGTATTATTTATGTTGACTCCCTGACCCCCATATTTTATTAAGATTTAGGGTTGAGTTAAGATTTGTGCCTTTGGCAGTAATTTGTAAATACTTTTAATTATGCAAACACTTTATATCTCATAAAGAATTACCTTTGAAAGTAATACAATTTTCCTTTTTGAAAATATTTATTTCAAAATTATTTTAAAATAATAGAGTTTTCTCTATATTTTTGGAATAAGAGTAATAGAATATTTTCCTTTGGAAAAATACTTTCTTTTTAAAAGAAATGACTTGAAATAATAGAATTTCATTTTTAAATATTTGAAAACAAATATTTAACTCATTTGAAATTTTTCCTTGATTTTTAAATACAAGGAAATAATAATTTAAAATTCCAAGTTTTTAATTTAAATTCATAATATGTCAAAATTTGAATTTGTTTCCTAAATTCCATTTCTTATTTTATTCTTGTTAAGCATAATTTATGATTCATAAATCTTATTTTTCTTGGTTTTTTAGAGTTTCAAATAATTTGTTTGGAATTTTGTAAAATTCAGGGTTATTTAAAAAGTGAAATTACCAAAATAACCCCCTAGCCCAATTGGGCCAGCCCTCTTATCTGGCCCGTTTGGACAGCCCACTAAGGCTTGTCCAAACCCAGTTTGGTGGAACCAAACCGGTTCGGCCCGTCACACTCGCTCGCTCCTCTCTCTCTCTCTCGAACCCTAACCCTCTGGCGATGGCATCGCCGCCATGGTCGCCGCCGTGCTCAGCCAGCTCCGGCTCCTCCGGCTCGCGCCACCTATGCCATCTGAACCGCCGCGCGATGATCTATCGATCTGTCCGCGTGGTTCCGTCGATTTCTTCCTCCTCTGGCAGATCGCCACCTCTCTGGATCTCGTGGAGAATCGCCTCCGGCGATTGGCTATCTCCGACGAGCTGTCGTCGTCGTGCGTCGGGACTGACCTGGCGCGGGTGCTGTGCTCACGGCTCCTGTGCCATCGTCTCTGGGTGCGGTACTATTTGTGAGGTTCGTCGGCGTAACGCCGGCGTCTACCCTGGACTCGCAGCTGCTGCGGCCGCGCGGGCACTGCCTCGCCATGCCGTGGCTTCTGCTTCCAGGCGCTGGTAAGGTTCTTCTGCTCCTCCTCCTTCTCTACGCCATGTCTGTGCGCCTCCCATGCCTCTGTGCTTCTTCTACCTCTCGCTCTTCGGCCTCCTGATGATCCTATGATCATACAGGCCTTGCTACTGCTGCCTAATCATCCTATGCTTCTTCTCTGCAAGCCCTGGCCAATTCACCAAGCTCTGGTTACTGGCCAGTGTGTGATGCTTGTTGTTCATGCCTTGTGTTGCTTGTTTACTGCTTCTATCATGCCATGAATTGCTATGCCATGCTGTACATGATTATGAGCTTGCTTGTGCTTACTGGCAACCTATGCTTGCTTGTCTAGGTGTACTGCTATGTATCTCTGTGACACTTGTGATGCCTGTGATGCTTGTGAGGTGCTTCTGTGCCTCCTGTATGCTCCAATGATCCAATGGATCAGTAATTTTTGTTGGCTAGACTCTCTGTGTTGCTTGACTTGATATAATTGATCCATTTGATCAATTAAATGTCAGTGGCTTGGTTGCTTATGGATTCTTTGACTAAGTGGATGGTTTGCTTACTGATGCTGCTACTTAAGCATGCTTATGCTTCTGTGTATATGTGCTGCTGCACTCCATAGCCTTCTGGACTTGATCCAGTGGCTAGGATGCAGTGACATGTCCTTCTGTTACCTCACAGTGAGCTACAGTAAAATTATTGCATGAATCTATTATGTATTCATGCCTGGATGGCTTAATTTTTAATGAACTGCTTATGCAGTTATGAATAATTGTCTTGATGTGCATGATTTGACTTTTCATGATTAATTGGAAAGCAAATGGAGTCTGAATCCATTGCTGGATAGTGATGCTTTATTATTTGGCTTTACTTTGAATGGTTCTATGTTTGTTGTGACCTCAGTAGCCTTGCTACTGACTGGTTGCTCACATAGTTGGCTAGATCTGTTGGTTCCTCATCTTGGTTTGCATATTTGGGATCATAACCAATATGAATGCCAATATGCTTGCCTGTGAAGAAATCTAGGGTTTTAGTGATGGTTATATGCTTAGGATCTTACTGTGTAGTCCTGGTAGCTGCTATTCCTAGTAATTCATCTACTGGTGCTGCCTGTGCATGTGTTCTTGCTAGTGTGTGCATCTGTGCATGAACTCTAGCTTCTGTGCACAAGACTTGTATCTAGATGGTTTCAGTTTTAGTGGCTTTCTATACTGCCAGTGATCCTTGGTGAAAACCAAGTGATGAGCTACCCATTGAGCATCTGCTCAATCCCATGACATATGTCATGCATAATTGATGGATTGGATCCACTGGATCCCTTCCAGGAACTAGGTATACCTTGTTCCAGCTCCTAGAGTGAAATCTTTTGTTGATGCAGACTTCTGGTTTGTTTGTTGCAGCCCGCACCTCCGTTCTTCGATCTTCTCAGTCACCATGATTTCTGGTGGTTGGTTGGGTTATGTGTTGGGTTGTGATGTTCTTGAGCAAGAACAGGATGAACTCTGGCCTTTCTTCTGCTTACCTTGTGAATATTTATCTGGTCGACTATGCCCTGTTTCTAGGGTTTGTGCCCTTTTATACCATCTCTACTTCTCTCCTTGCCATGCCACACAAGCCTGGCTTGGTTTGATGACTAGGCCAGTGCATGGCCTTGCTGTTGCTTGCACAGCACACATGAGCAGTGTGCTCATATTCTGAAACTTGAGCCCCTGGTGTGTGTTCAGGTTTGGTCTGTTGTTGCTCTTATCCTGTGCTGTCCAAGTATTTGGACAGACACAAGTGTCAATGACACTTGGTTTACTGGCCAAACTGAATAAGTGTTAGTTTCTAACCCCCTGGCTAGTTTCATTGTTTGCTTTGCAGGTTTTTGGAGATGAATATGACCATAGAAGAATCCTCCAAGTCATTAGTCTAGAATTTTAGTTTAGGATCAAATTATGTAATCTTCTTTTTATTTCTGTTTATTTATCCTTTAATTCTTGTATCCAGAATATTGTAAAGACAATGTATGTGTATGTGTATATCAATAAAGCTCAAGGTTTCTCTATGAGCTTAATTGTGTTTGTATTATAACTATTAATAAATAGTTGTTGCATGTATAATTCAATTTCGAAATTCAAAGTCATTTGAATTTATGATTTATATTTAAATTATGAATTCCTTTTTCTAAATTCACTTTTGCTTATTGTATACTCTTAAGTTTTCAATTCATTATAACTTGTCAATTGAATCAACTCCCAAAATCCAACAAGATACAAAAGAGGTCATGTCAAAATTCATAACTCAACATGCCTAACCCTAATTGCATTTGAGAGAGAACCTCGATCCCTCTTAGGTTTAGTTGCAATAAGGCGCGAAAATTTCCCTCGTTTTGCGATGAAATGCACATCCTATTTCTAAATCTACCCTTCGTTGTTCCTATGTTCTGGGTTATTACATTTGATTTGGGTTTCTTTGATTCCAAAGTGGTTTATAAGTGTTTAGTAACATTACCCAACCATTGGCACAAGTCATATTGGCCTAGGTTAAGATTTGGCAAAAATGGCCATAGCCTCATATGTGGTGTTATTTTTATTCTTCTTTTCTTTTATTTTGGTTTCTCTTTGATCCAAAAAGTATTCATTTGGGTTCATTTAGGGTTAGGTTGGGTTTAGTAATGGTTTCAACCATTTAGATAAGGTAAATAGAGCATAGGACATTATTTGTAGAAATGGCCATAAGCACACATATGCCTCACCTTTTATTTTATTTTTTTATTTGTTCCTCTTGGGTTTTGAAAAGGGTAGGGTTTAGGGTTTTCGGATCATGTTCATCACTTCAACAAACAATCATGGCAAGGATCACATCCTACATGCTGGAGCACTAGGCACCTAGCTTAATTTAATAAAAGTTTTTGTTGGTTCCAAATTTTGGAAAAAGGAAACTTCATTTTCTTCTTTGTTTTAAAATATGGGATGTTACAAACCCTTCCCCCTTAAACAAATCTCGTCCCGAGATTTAAGAAAAGTTAGGTTCCTAAGAGAGATTGGGCAGATGGGTTAACAGGAGACATACTCTGCGTGGCATGGGGTGCTTCCCGAGCTTCAGTTGCATTCATGTGGTAGAGACGGCCGTTGCGGTTGGTTCTTCTAGCTGCGGCAACGCCGTTGGGCAGGTGCAGCAAGATTGGGCGCTCTTGGCAAGCTTCTTGGGGCACTCATTGGAGTAGTGACCCAAGGCCCACATTCATAGCAGGTCACACTTTGTCCTTTGGGGCAATGGGGGTAGCATTGCTCCCAGTCCTTGGGCAGTATTGGGGTTGTTGTTGTTACCATTGGGGTGGTTGTTGTTGCTGTTGTTGTGGTTGTTGTTGTTGTGGCCTCCGCGCTTCGGGGGCCCTCCATTGTTGTTGGTGTAGTTTGGGCGGTATGTCTGAGCAGGTGGCTTGTTGTGTCTTGAGGCAAATCCTCCAGATGAATTTTTGCGGTACTTCTGTGCATTGCTGGGTTCCATTCTGGTGCATCATACGATGCTTGCGGTTCTCGTTGGCTTGGTGCAGCTTCCCTTCCATCTGTATGGTTGAGTCCACAAGGGCTTCTAGGTTAGCAAACGGAATGTTCACTAACACAGTCTGCATCTCATCGTGCAGTCCATTCAGAAATCTTTCCTTCCTCTTCTCGTTGGTGTCGGTCTCATCCGGGGCGTACCTAGACAGAGTGAGGAACCTTTCACGGTATTCCACCACGGACATTCTTCCTTGCTTAAGTTCCCTGAACTCGTCTCTAATCTTCTTGATTAAACCCTGGGGCACATGGTATTTGCTGAACTTGAGCTTGAAGTCTGCCCAGGTCATCATTTGTCCCGCATTCATTGCACGGGCACTTGTCCACCAGGCTCTGGCAGGTCCTGATAGGTAGTGGGTGGCGACGTACTTTCTCTGCAGCTTCAACTCCTGCAACTTCTAAGTTGTTCTCCATGGTTTGGAGCCAGTCATCTGCATCTAGGGGTTCTTCAGTCTTGCTAAACATGGGTGGGTTAGTGTTCTGGAAATTCTTCAGTTTGGATCCAGGGTGATCATGGTTTCCCTGGCCTTGATTGTTCTGTGTTATCTGCTGCAGTGCGGCAATATTGTCTTGTCTTCAGCTCTCTCGGCTTCTCTATCTGCCATCATCATTTGGAGCATCTCCATCATTGCATCTTGGTTGGTGCTGCGGGTTGGTGGGGCCATCTGAATATTGAGGTAGATCATGAGATAAGAGGGAAGTTTCTATGGTTTGTTTGGTTTTAAAGTTTAAAAAGTTCAAAACTTGAGTAGTGTTGAGGGGGTAAAAACCAGCAACACTTTTTCATTCATACCAAACATCACACATTACAAAACTAGCACACCGTTGGTTTTAAGAACCATTCATTCGTTCTACGATACAAGGGGACAGATACAAACTCACACCTACGCAAGTGCCTTAGTGATACTACTCTTCATCCGGAATGGTGAGTTCTTCGTCTTCATGGGTAATGTGCTTGGCGAAAGGTGTGGGCGTTGTCCAACTCCTTGCGGGTCTTGTACAACATGAAGTCCAGGTATGTAACATAGTGGTTCATCTCTGGGTGCGGTGGCATGGTTATTGGTCTTCCCATGGGGTCATGTCTTGGGTAGTAAAAGAAGCGAGTGTTCTTGATCTTGTTCACATTTTGTCCACACAGACGGGCAATTGCTTCTTGGATGGCTTTGGCTATTCCTTCCTTCCAAGTGTTTCCCCATACCAAAAACCATATAGTTTCACAAATTGGGGCTCCTAGCTTTCCTCTCAGATCTGCAGTAACTTCCCATTGAGGTTGTTTTCCTGACTGATTATGGAGTGGTATTCCAAAGAACTCGGGATACGGGCGTCCTAAATATCCAACTAGTTGCTCCAAATCCTTCTCGAACATTAGGTTTCCTCCGTGGCCAAGGTGATAGGACTCATAGTGGTACTCCATCTGTGAGCAATTAGGCTGAGTAAGTTAGAGAAGTGAGCAAGTGTGACAAAATTTTATGTAGAATTATAAGGAAAAGTAGAGTATGGATTTCTCTTTTTCAAAAGATCTCAAAGATAAGAGTGAGAATAAGTTTTTATAAATATTCACTTCATTTGTTTTGAAACTAAGTTTTTCAGACGTCCATTCTAACTAGGGTCTCCTAAGGTCAAACAATGGCTCTGATACCAACTTGTCAACACCCGGATTTTTAAGTCCAGATGCCTATTATGCCATACATCGCAATCCCAGGAATATTGTTTTTGCGAGACATAATAGATTGATATCACAACACATCATTCATTACAAACCATAATCGTCTTACAATAAAGGATCACATGATCCAGTCTTACAACATAGTGGATCTAGAGATCCAAGTACAAAACACATGACGAAAGCGAAGTAGTGGTTGCGGTCCATCTGCTCCACAGGCAACTTTTGACGTCAGGAGTGGTCCTAGTTGTCATAGACGTCCTGCTGTCCATCTTCTTGGTTCTGGTACTACTCATAGCCTGCCATTTGAATAGCCAGACATGCCATGATTACTTTAAAGTACTCGCAAACTAATACTAGTGTAAGCACTTTCAACTATAGTAAAGGGGTTCTAAGCTCTAGGTTCATTTGCATAAAGCCAGTTTATTTCATAAGCACTTAGTAGTAAAAGACTCTTTGTTTGCCTAACTAACTCAAGTGGGAACATTAGTGTCATTCCCACAACTCTGTTGTGATCAATTCAAATTCACCTTTCAAGTTCAAGTCACAAGTCACCCTTCACATGTAACATGTTTGAAAAGTTCTGATGACGGAACAGTATGGCCTTTCCAACCGTCCATAACCGTGGACACGGCTATTCGAATAGGTTTACACTCTGCAGAGGTTGTACACTTGTGCCACAACTTTTGATTACATCCGTCGGGATAGCCCTGAATAATCATACTCAGTATGCGGATCATCAACCATAACCTTTCACTTACATACCCTAGTATAGGCACCTCTCCCCATGAGCTTGGCCTCCCAAGAAGACAACCCATCAACCTGGGAACCGCACAGGCTTGGGCCGACATTCACCTCATTTCACGTAATTTCACATTCAACGGAGGCAGCCTCGGCATAATCCCTATGACGCTTGTTTAGAGGGAACCTATACTAAAATACATAAACTTCCAGTTAAGCCCTACCCATAATCAGGTATTGTGGGGGTACTTGTATAATTGGAATGGTATCGCATCCGAACCCAATCATCAGTTTTTATCAAATTCATCATGTCATTCAAGTCACATTCACCTTCAAAATCTTTTAATAGAATGACTCGTCATTCCAAGGTTTTCAAAGTCATTTCATTTCACATGTTCCCATCTAGAGTAGTAAATTTTAGTTTTAGCACTAGCAACTAGTCATGAGGGGTGCTAACTAGCTTGTGTTGCTCTAGGCTAAATTTGATGCTCTTGTACTACTCTACATCTAGACCAAGTGAATCATGAATCAAAAATAAACTTTGATAAACCAAAGTCAAAAGCTTGTAAGGCCAAACTTGGATTGGGATCATTAAACATAAAGTAATATGTAATGGTGCCTTGCTCTTGTAGAGCTTTGCATTAGGGTAGCTTGCAATAGTATAGCTTGCCTTATTGGTACAATGGTCAAAGTTCTCTTCTTCTTCTCCAAAGTAGACCTCCTCCTCCTGGTATTCCTCGGTACTAGCGTCTATAACGAATACGAGGTATACAATCACCAAACAAATCTTAAGGGCTAGACTAAGCACACAAATGGTTCACATAAGCTATTCTAGCATCACAACATTTTTAACATGTTGGTTGACTTTGTTTTCTTTTTAAGAAAAATAATTTCCTCTTACTAAAATATTTATTAGGGTTTCTTTTTATTATCTTTGAGAAAAAATTCCTCTCATTGAATCTTGTTAAGATTTAATTTCCTCAAATAATAAGGTATAAACACATGTTGACCAAGGTCAACACTTCATAATTATCACTTGGGAAAAATGATTTAAATGAGGTATTACACCTCATGCAATTTAACACTAATATCGTAATGATTTAATATCACCAAGTAATTCAATATGAGGTTATATAGACCAAGGTCAATACTTCATGTTGAGTTACTTGAGACAAAGATTTTAAATGAGAGGATACCTCTCATACTATTTAATAAATAGTTTTGGATAATTTAAATGAACTAGAAATAGCCACATAGCCATTATTTATTCTAGCCCATGATCATATGAAGCACCCATGTCATATTTTTACATATTCAGATAGACAAAATGAAATGTGATTTTTGAGACTTGGAATCAACTCAAAATCCTTTATGGTTGATTTTTAATAAATGTTTGAAGTTTGAAAAGGCCCTGCCTTGTTAGTTTTACTACATTATTTCTACAATGATTCTAGGGTTGAGACCAGTGTAGTTGTTTACAGAATTTTATAAGCTTTCCAAATATATAAAATTCATTAAATTTGGCTTAGTAGATTTGATTCTATTTAATTTTGAATATGGCATCTGCAAGGAATTCGAAATAAATCGAATTGTTCAAATTTGAATAACTAGGCTTGGCGGGAAGTGCTAACGAGCCAGGGTCCAGGGACAGAAACAGAGAAATGGGCCAGCCCATCTGCGTGTCTCGCACGCAACGGGCCGCCTGGCAGTGGGGTCCACTGTCAGCGACGTTTAAACCGCGAAACGGTATGACTAATGTGAGGCGTAGGATTAGAACACGATCCAACAGCGCACGGCCGTCGTCGTCTCCGGCGAGACACGAGCTCACTGGCGGCGTGGGTAGGGGGTCGGAGAGCTCACCGGTGCTCCGGCGATGATCAGCGAGGTGCGCAGCAACGTTGTCGACGACGGCGGTTCGCCTGGTACAAGTGGCGTCTCCTGGGGCGGCGGCAATCTTCTTCTCCGTTCGTGGCGGCTCTGCGGTGCTCCGGCGTGCAATTGGCGAGCTATGGTGGATAATGTGGAGGTGGAGATGGTCGAGGAGAGTTAGAGAGGAGAGGGGAAGCTGATGGTGTGGAGATTTGGGGAGGGGAAGGCTCCTTTTATAGTTGCGCGAGGTGCTGCGGCTCGGTGGATGGGGTCGATCATGGCGACGTCGCTACAGGGGCGTAGGGAGTTGGGCGATGACGCAAGCAGGTTGGCGACGTCAGTGCGGTCACGACGGGCTTGACGGCGGTGAAAACGAGGCGGTGACGAGGCAGTACCGTGGCGGATGTCGGCGATGATGGCGTCGTCTACAGCGCTCGCGCGGGCAGGTGAGCGTGTCTGGGAGTCTCCTGGTGTCGTGGCGCTGCTGCTGGCGAGAGGAGAGAGCGAGGGTGGCCAGAGTCAGCGGGGCGACGTCATGCTCTGGCGCGTCCAGGGCGTGTCCGTGCGCGTTCTGGGCATCACGGGCACGTCGCGTTCCGGTCGTTGCAATGCGTCTACCGGCCGTTGGTTTGCACGAGCGTGACCAGGGCATGATGTAGAGCCTCAAGGACATGGTGGTGCACGGCTGAGGTGAAGGGAGAGAGGAGTGGCATGATGGAGTGGTGTCATGCCAAGGCATGGTCAAAATGGTGATGATCCCATGCACCAAACCATGTCTCTGGTGCTTGGCATGTTGCAAGAGGTACATGAGAGTACAAATGATGACCAAGGTTAGATGGTTTAGGCAATTATCTGCTGGTTAATAGCAGGTGTTGAGTTGGCAGAAATGTGCACACCAAGTGCTCGACCAAATGGCCGCAAGAGCTGAACTTTGGAATTTTGCAAAGATTTTTGGTGGAGTTGATTCATATAATATTTGAGACACAATAGTGGTGGTGTGATGGCGTGTAACTCACACGTTCGTTGGGGAACCCCAAGAGGAAGGTATGATGCGCACAGTAGCAAGTTTTCCTCAGAAAGAAACCAAGGTTTAATCGAACCGGGAGGAGCCAAGAAGCACGTTGAAGGTTGATGGTGGCGAAATGTGATGCGGCGCAACACCAGGGATTCCGGCGCCAACGTGGAACCTGCACAACACAACCAAAGTACTTTGCCCCAACGAAACAGTGAGGTTGTCAATCTCACCGGCTTGCTGTAACAAAGGATTATCCAATGAAGGCATGAACCCACTATCGAGCATAAATACTCCCTCTTGGAGTTAAGAGCAAAAACTTGGCCAGAGCCTCTACTAATAACGGAGAGCATGCAAGATCATAAACAACACATAAACAATAGATTGATAATCACCATAACATAGTATTCTCTATCCATCGGATTCCGACAAACACAACATATAGTATTACAGATAGATGATCTTGATCATGTTAGGCAGCTCACAAGATCCAACAATGAAGCACAACAAGGAGAAGACAACCATCTAGCTACTGCTATGGACCCATAGTCCAGGGGGAACTACTCACTCATCACTCCGAGGCGACCATGGCGGTGTAGAGTCCTCCGGAGATGAATCCCCTCTCCCAGCAGGGTGCCGGAGGCGATCTCCGTATCCCCGAGATGGGATTCGCGGCGGCGGCGTCTCAGGGTTTCCGTATCGTGGCTCTCGGACTGGGGTCGGCGACGGAGGCTATTTGTAGGCGAAAGGGCAGGTCAAGAGGCGGCACGAGGGCCCACGCCACAGGCCGCGCGGCCAGGGCCCGGCCGCGCCGGGTGTGGCCACCTCGTGGCCCCACTTCGACTCTCCTTCGGTCTTCTGAAGCTTCGTGGCAAAATAGGACCCCGGGCGTTGATTTCGTCCAATTCCGAGAATATTTCGTTACTAGGATTTAACCAAAACAGCTGAAAACAAGAACGGTCTTTCATCTTGTTAATAGGTTAGTTTCAGAAAATGCGTAAATACGACATATAATGTGCATAAAACATGTAGGTAGCATCAATAAAGTAGCATGGAACGTAAGAAATTATCGATACGTTGGAGACGTATCATGGTGGTGTGCAAAATGAAGTTGGTTTGCAAAAATTCAAAATGGGCATCATCTTAATTCTGTTTTAGGGTTGCTACTTTGCTTGATGATATTTTGAAATCTAGGAAGAATTGGCAGGGGTGTTCTTTACTAAAGTTGTTCACCTTGATGAGGTATTGGATGAGGTGCAAAGAGTTGGGTTTGTTTGGTTTAAGAATCTCTTAATGCAGAGGCTCAAAGTAGGTGTCACGATATAAATGGTAGTTTTGACCATTATCTTATGTGAGTAGAATTTGCTATTTCTTTTGATTTGATTTGGGTTTCTTTAATTCAAAAGTGGTTTATAAGTGTTCGGTAACATTACCCAACCATTGGCACAAGTCATATTAGCCTAGGTTAAGATTTGGCAAAAATGGCCATAGCCTCATATGTGGTGTTATTTTTATTCTTTATTCTTTTATTTTGGTTTCTCTTTGATCCAAAAAGTATTCATTTGGGTTCATTTAGGGTTAGGGTGGGTTTAGTAATGGTTTCAACCATTTAGGTAAGGTAAATAGAGCATAGGCCATTATTTGTAGAAATGGCCATAAGCACACATATGCCTCACCTTTTTTATTTATTTATTCCTCTTGGGTTTTGAAAAGGGTAGGGTTTAGGGTTTTAAGATCATGTTCATCACTTCAACAAACAATCATGGCAAGGATCACATCCTACATGCTGGAGCACTAGGCACCTAGCTTAATTTAATAAAAGTTTTTGTTGGTTCCAAAATTTGGAAAAAGGAAACTTCATTTTCTTCTTTGTTTTAAAATTTGGGGTGTTACAGACAAAAAGAGGCTTTAGAGGACGTGGGTGGGCACGTTTTTTTATCAGGAGCGGCCCAAATCCCTTTGTGGGACGGTTTGTAGGACGTGACTGGAGATGCTCTAAAAGGTTGATGTTTGTACTGTGTTTTGTTCAAAACTTTTGTTTATACTGTTGAATGACTAAAAGATTTGTATTTGTATCATATAAAGTTCAAAACTGTGAAGTTTCAGAGCGTCTGGGCCGAACACTGTGAAGTCTGGATGTTGTTTTTGCCTTGGACTACTGCAGTACGCTGGATGGTGGTTGGGCGGTGGATTGGAGGCCGCGTGGTAAACGGTGACATGCCGTTTGCATGTCACCTGATCTATGTCCACTTTAGTTTATCAATACCACACCTTGCTCCACTGCTCCTACTGGGGGAGTAATTGGAGAGGGAACAAAGGGGAGGAAAAAATTGGACATACCGAAGGAGTTGGATAGGGAACAAAGGGGAGGAAAAAATTGGACATACTGACCGGAGGTGAGGTGGGAGGAGCGGGATGGAGGAGTTGGACTTCGAACGCCACCGGACACCCGACCTCCATGTCTTCTGTTCTCTGATACAATTATCCCCTTCAATAAAGTGGATTTGAATATGGTGGCCTATTTTCCCCTCTTTTGGTGCTAACCGTCAGGTATGTGGATTCTCGATCTGATGCCAGGTCCGGCGTGCTCGCGATTCTAACTGAACGCCTAAACGAGTGGGCTTCTATTCTTTTTTTTCAAAGCCTCGTACAGAAAAGGACGAGGATAGCTACCTCATGGATGCTAGCTGTATTGCATACGGTGGATGAATTTAAATATAGGTATCTTGGTGTTGTTAGTTAGGCAAAAAAAAGGGTGATAGTGGTGTGTTAAGTGACTCAATTCCTACCTCTTTAGCGGGTTAGTTGCAGATGATTGTAAGAATATTGTTGTCTAATCAATACAGCTCACAATTCCTTAAAAAATATAATCAAATATTGCTATGCTCCAATTTACGAATTTAACATAATTTGATTTCAATTGGACTATGTAAATGTCATAATTAAAAAAATTAGACTAAATGAACAAATAATATGTATTTTTTAGATTAGACCCTTGAGATGTTGTAATGAAAAGGAAACAAGGATGGAGACATAAGCATGATAAGGCATGCACCGTGCCTACAAGAGACCGCGACATGCACCCTGGTGGCGAGACCATGAGGACTTTCTAAAAGCAAGAAGCATGAGAAGAGCAACACATAAGAACATATCGTTTACAATTCCATTTTTTGATGGTGACCGACCAAATACGACGATGGCATAATCTGCTGGGGTGTCTGCATGCAAACAAGTTGGCTCCTATCTTGAAATGGCATACTCCTTCCTACTAGGGACTACTTAAAATGTATGGGTTCATCGAACCGGATCGACCGACCCATTTGCGGTGCCCAATAAGTTATTGGGCGTCCCCTTTCTATGTCAAAAGCTTATTGACAGTACCCTTTCTATAAAATCTCAATAAATTAAAAAATTATGACCTAATCTTGGATAAAGCAGCCAACTTCGTAAAGTCTAGGGTGGTAGTTATATGTTCTGACATGGAAGATGGATGAACTGGCCTAGGCCATCGTCGCTATGGTTAATTAGAGAACGTGGGGAAGAACCTGCTCTGCTTCTGTAAAAGCAATTTCACGAGCATGAATCAAACAGTAGCAACGCACGGACAATTTTCCTAGTAAGGATCACAAGAATAAGGTACAGTGGTCATAGCGCATCCAATTCATACATGCTGCAACCTATGATGATACGAACATCTAGGATGTTGAGAACAAGCCGACTCACTAAGCAGCCTTCAAAAGTTCACATGAAAGGCAAATCATTCACAACATAACCCTCTAGTGCTGGAAAGAAGGTATGCAGAACAAGGGATTGTTTGAGACTGAGTGGCTCGTGAGAAAGGCGGCCATGGAAAGTGGCAACCAATTTTCCATCAATGTCGATCTGGAGTATCATATAGCCAAACACGACTAGAACGAGCACAACTTCATCCGAACACGTCACCAACACATCCCAACACTCATCGAATTTTGGAACTTCAACAGCCAATCGAATTTGGTACTTGAGAGTCCAGACCTCGCTTTCGTAGTCCTGCAAGACCCAGATACCAATGTTTGCTGCTGCATTATTACAGCTAGCCATGGCGAGCATGCCATCCATTTCAAACAGGTTAGTTTCGCCTGGTCCAGGAAGAACCGGAGCTTGCATCTGCCTGAATGATTCGGCCGTGGTGTCGAACACCCTTATGATGTCCTTTTTTATGTTCTCAGGTCCCATGTACCAAAGCAGGCTGCCACGGAATAGCACATTTGTTTCGAACATCACTTCCCTCGCCTCGGGCCACCCGATGTGCCTTGGTGGTTCGCAGGAGCCCAGTGTGAAGACGTGGCAGCCATCATGAAGGCCATGTGGCAGCTCAGCATTCCTAACTCTGGCCGGCCACGGGTACAGCAGTAATCGGTACTCGCCGGTACTGCGGTGCAGGTACATTCCTGAGACTTCGAAGTCATCAATCTGTCGTAGGGGAGCATATTGACGAGTTGCTGGGTTGCAGATTGCGTAGTGCCTATCGTCCATGTTGTTGGTGCAGAGGATGAGGAGGTCGTCACATGATCGCAGGAGATGCATGCCGTCGAGTCGCGCGATAGAATGCAGCTGGTCGGCGGGGACGAGTCCTGTCTGGTGGTCTAAGGGGATAATGTCTAGTGTCCGGTGGCCGACACTGCCGTCGAAGCGACTGAGAATGGGGAGCGTGGGCTGGCAGCCGTGGTGGACGACGAGAAATTCGCGGGTGGACGTGGCGCGAAGCCAAGCCCGGCAGACGGCCCGACAGCGGAGAAGGGCTTTGATGTCCAGACGGATGAGGATCTCCCAGATGGCGATCTCATCGGGGAGGCCACGGTGGGGAGGGACCATGGTCGCCGGGCAGGATGAAGACGAGGGGCGTAGGTGCTTCTGCTGGCGGTGGGCAGGTCTTTCTGTTACCCGGAATTTATTTGGGCGATCTCTTGTCTAGTCCGGTCTGGAGTCCGTGTGCGTCTTGTTATAGCCGCATAGTTCGGATGGAAGTCAATTTGTGTTAGCCCAGGTTTCAATATGCCTGCTCCGCGTTTGGATGGAAGTCAATTTGTGTTAGCCCAGGTTTCAATATGCCTGCTCCGCGTTTATAATACTACAGCAATCGTACAAAAGGTGCAAAATCAATCACCTTAGTACCTTTTTTTGGTTGCGCTGCTCAGTGTCTAAGATTACATCCAGTCGGAATTAATCGACGCGGACCGTACCTAGCGGTGCATATGCTCCGCGTCGATCTAATGGAATTGGAGGGAGTGCCACAAAGGATTACCATTTTGATAGAGGCGTTGTTTTTTGTGCACACGATGGCACCCTGAAGGAGGCAGGCTAGCTAGAGCTAGCAAGAGAAAGTGCAGGCGTTGTGGTGGTTGTGGTCGCATACAAAGGATCTGCAAAGAGTCTGTTGTGTTGACCCTGCATTTGGAGAAGAAGCATATGGAGAACCAGAGCAGGAACCTGGACCTGTCTGTATTCGCTTGTTCTGCAAGGTATGAATATGTTCGTTCTTCTCACTGTCTTTTGCACATGTAGTACGTTTGAGAAAATCACCACGATCTAAAAATGCTGATGCTTCTGCAATGGGATCAGCTTCTCTTGATAGCCCAGCAAAGAACACTTGAGGCATGGCAGCAAGATAGCCCAGCAAAAAAAGCACTCGCAACAAGCAGAAATTATGCCTTTCAGTTGTAGTTCGGTTTACTTTTCGGCATGTGAAACTGCAGTGCGACAAACACATTTAATGTGTCGTATATATACGGAAATAGTTTTGTGAAACTGCAGTGCGACAAACACATTTAACTTGTAGCGTGTCAAAAATGTGATCTTGTATTCTTGTGTCTTATATATACGGAAATAGTTTTGTACACCCACCCTTCTGAACACTTGACATGATTCTAATTCGCGATCTTTTGTCTTGATAATTGAAAATTATGTTTCTAGATGCTGTCCAAAAGTGAGATATATTAGCACATATCATGCCAAATTTCAGTATACATCATGTCAAAATCAAGGGCTTGTCCAGTTCATCCACTACCGCCCCACCCCACTCTCTCGAATGGTAGAAGTGATTACAGACTAAGGGCAAGTACAATGCGGGCGCTTAGGCGGCGACGCTAGGATCAGAATCCCGATAGATCGGCAGTTAAGTTTTTTATTCTTCGCACTTCCATGACTTACCGCACCATTCTTCGCCATCTCCACCACTTCCATGCAATCTGAATATAGACTAATTCTATTGTATCCGATAGCTTGAGCAAGTTTGAGGCCTTACTTCATCGCATGTGATTCTGGTGACAGCACATCAAACGCATGATCCAGTTTGTTGTTACAAGCAATGATGTAGTGGCCTTTGTTGTCATGGATAACTCCTCCTGTAGTACCTATTAAGGTGTACTCAGCAAAAGAAGCATATACATAGACCCTAACAAAGTCCTTGTGGGGTTTAATCCAATTTGTAGTTACAAGCAATGATTTTACCTTCATACCATTATGCGTTTGGCAATTACTAATAGGGTTACATTGGACCGTTATTATGGGAACATCTGAACTATAGTAGTGCAAAAAAAATCAATGTTCTACGGTATTTGAAACATCCACTAATGATAATCAACAACAAAAATGTGGTTCTGCCAAAATAAAACAACGCACGCGATGCCTTCTAGTCTTTAACTGAAGTGAGGGGATTACTAGGATTGATTCACCTCTGATCAAGATAAGAACCTAACTGTAAGATTTTTCCGATGCTTCAGCCTTATGCTCAAAGCCTCAAACACTATGGTTAATCGCCCTTTCGTAGGCTAGCTTGCAAGTTATATGGACCGTATGAAATAAAGACATGTGGCAGGTAGATTGCTAACTGATAAAAGGCAAGCACATATTTCATGCAACTATAATAACAGTGAACTTTATATGCGCCAAGAAATAAGCCAGTGTGGTCATAGCTGATCCAATTTATACATACTGCAACTCATGAGGAAACGAGCATCTAGGATGTTGAGGAGAAGAAGCTCACTAAGCAGCCTTTACAAGTTCACATGAAAGGCAAACTATTCGCAACATAACCCTCTAGTGCAGGAAAGAAGGTATGCGGAACAAGAGATTGTTTGAGACGGAGTAAACCACGACAAAGGCCTTCGCGATGGAAAGTGGCAACCAACTTGCCATCAATGTCGATCTGAAGTATCCTATAGAGGCCATACAGGACTAGGATGATCACAGCTTCATCCGAAGACGTCACCTGTACATCCCAATTACGGTGGACTTCTTGAAACTGCGCCCTGATATCTTCAGCCGGCAATCGAATTTGGCACTTGCAGATCCAGATCTCCCTTTCGTAGTCCTGCAAGATCCAGATATCAATGGCTTCCGCTGCATTGTTAAACTTGGCGAGGATGAGCATGCCATCCATTTCAAACAGGTCAGCGTCGCCGCAATCAATCGGAGCAGCACGCATCTCCTTGAATGATTCTGCCGTGGTGTCGAACACCAATATCATGCCCGCTTTGCTGCTCTCAAGTACTTCCATGTACCAATGCAGGTTGCCACGGAATAGCACATTTTTTTCAAACATCACTTCCTTAGCCTCCGGCCACCCGATGTGCCTTGGTGGTTGGCAGGAGCCCAGTGTGAAGACATAGAAGCCATCATGAAGGCCAGGAGCCAGCTTACCATTCATCAACCTGCCCGGGTACAACAGTAGTCGGTACTCGCCAGTATGGCCGTGAGGGTACATTGCTACGACTATGAAGTCAGCAATCTGCGGTAGGGGAGCATACTGACGAGTTGCCGGGTTGCAGATTGAGTACTGCCTCTTAATGTCGGCACCACCGTGGCTAATGTCGGTACCGTTGGTGCAGAGGAGGAGGAGGCCGTCGCATGATTGCAGGGGGTGCCTGTGGTCGAGTCGCGCGATAGGTTGCAGCTGGTCGGCGGCGACGAGCCGTGCCCGGTGGTCCAAGGGGATAATGTCTAGTGTCCGGTCGTCGACGTCGCCGTTGTAGCCATCGAGAAGCGGGAGTGTGGGCTGGCGGCCGTGGTGGATGACGAGAAATTCGCGGGTGGACGTGGCGCGAAGCCAGGCCCGGCAGACGGCCCGACAGCGGAGGAGGGCTTTGGGGTCCAGACGGATGAGGATCTCCCAGATGGCGATCTCATCGGGGAGGCCGCGGTGTGGAGGGGCCATGGTCGCCGACTCGCCGGGCAGGATGAAGACGAGGTGCGCAGGTGCGTGTAGTGGCGGTGGCTGAGGGCCAGGTCTTTCTGTTTCGCCGAATTTATTTGGGCGGATCTCTTGTCTAGTCCGGTTGTAGTCCGTGTGCGTCTTGGAATAGGTCGGATGGAATCCAATTCGTGTTAGCCCAGGTTTCAATATGCCTGCGATTTTTCTCTTGCTCCCCGTTTATAACACTACAAAAAGAATACACCGATCCATTTCAAAAAGAAAAAAGAATACACCAATCGTACAAATGGTACAAAAGCAATCCACCTTAGTACTTTTTTTAGGTTGCAACCGTACCTAGGTGTAGCATTGTTGGTAGCATTGTTGGTGAAAGAAAGAGGCCGACAACGGGGGTGTGGAGTGGAAAAAGGATATACTACCTCCGTTCTAGTTTACAGGGCCTACGCGTATCCCAAGATCATCAATTTGATCAATATAATATTTATTTTATACTATAAAAATTATACCATAAGAAAGTATAAGATCTGAGCTTTCTAATGATATACTCCCTCCGATCCGAAATAAGTGTCGGAAGGCATAGTATAATAACGTTTTACAGTAAACCCCTTCCAAATTAATCAAAACAAGATCAACCATCACTTCCACGAACAGAACAGCGGCCGGGCTCCGCAGGGCCAGAGTGCGGCGTCGAGGAGCAAATCCCCCTCGCGGACGCGGGCCACCGGAACCAGAGCGGGCAGCCGTAGGCGGCGGTCGGTGACCGGCGCGGGGATCTGGGCCGCGTGGCTGGGGCGGCGGCGGCCGGTGACCGGCGCGGGGAGCTGCGCCGCGTGCGGCTGGGGCGGCGGTGGTGGCTTCGATGAGGAGGGAGGCGTGGATGGGGACGGGCAGAGGCGGCTTCGAGGAGGAGAGGCGTGGGTCGCGATGTGTGCTCTCTGGTTGGTTCCGTTTGGGAGTGCGGGTCAAGGAAAAATAAAACTCGAGGGCTTGTTTGTAAAAGCGCCTTTCAGACACTTATTTCGGATCGGAGGGAGTATATTTTTGTAGTACATATGTTATATTACGTTAGTAAAATTAGCAACCTAGAGATACGTGCAAGACCTGTAAACCGGACGGAGGGAGTAGGAGGGCTGGCTGGGTAGTTAGGGTTTCTCCGGGTGGGCTAGATGGGCAAGTTGGATCGGATGGTTGGGCTGTCGACTTGGTATGGTCGGTTGGCTGGGGCTGCCTCTTCCCTTTCTTTTTATTTAAAACATTTTTTTATTGTTTTTCCTGTTTTGTTTAAAATCATTTTGGGATAAGCAGAAAAAATATGGTTTTCATTTTAGGATAAAGAGAGAGAATAATTTTGTAATAAAATAGGGTTTAATAAAATTAGTTTTGGGTACAAAAATATGCATGATGATATGATGATGTATAAAACAAAAACTACGGCAAATCTAATAGAGTATTATTCTGGACCGTTACATTTCTCAAAGGACTATATGTGCAAAGGACAGTGAGAAGAATGAACATATCCACATAGGCATACCTTGCAGAACTAGCGACTACCGGTTCAGGTTCCTTCTGGTTCTCCATATGCTGCTTCTCCAAATGCTAGCTACATAAAACTATTCATAGTGGGAGTATTGTAAGTATTATCATGTATGACATGCTGACAAAAATTAGATGTGGTACAACAATTAATAACGAGATAGGTGAGAGTGATATATAAGCACATACCGAAAACTAGAAATTTTAATGTCAAATATATCATGTACACATATTTACATTGAGATTTTATAAAATATTAAATATAATAAAATTATGATACTACATCATGGTACTATGCATTGTACGGTGATATCATAAACTAGTATCATATACATAATACTAGTAACAATACATTTACAGCCCCTTTGTATGCGACCACAATCACCGCAACGCCTTCACTTTCTCTTGCTAGCTATAGCTAGCCTGCCTCCTTGGTGGCATCGTGTGCAGAAGAATTAGGTACCTCTGCATTGCAACCAACACTGTATCAAGATGAACATTCTATTGCAACCAACACTGTATCAAGATGAACATTCTATCAAGATGATAATCTTTTGTGGTACTCCCTCCGATCCAATTAGATCGACGCGGAGCATATGGCAAACTCTTACGAAAATTTATCACGGATGGACGTAGAATCAAGGCATTTTCGTTCCTTCACCCCCTCCAGTCTTTATTTTTCTCTCTCTAAGAGCAGGTCTAACAGACCCTGTAAAAGGGGCAAACCCGTATAATAACCGCCGATTTGAGGGTTTCGGTTCTACCCGGCCGTCTAGCACGCCCCGTAAAAACGGCCCCCGCATCGTTTTTTGCTGTTTTCGAGTACGGGGCGGGTCGTCGCCCCTTACAAGTACAGGGTAGGAGGCTGAATACAGGGCCAACCCCCCACTCGTGGCACGCTGAACTTTCACAAAATCGCAACTGCTTCCGCCAAATCGCGCCCTATCGCGCCAAATCGAGCTCATGCACGCACCCAATCGCGCCAAAACGAGCTCCTGCACGCACCCAATCGCGCCAAATCGAGATGCTGCACAAGACTATGGGCATCGCCGGCGACTGCGGCACGAGGTAGGCAGGGCGGCGGGTGCGCGGGTTGGCGGGCGCGGCGGGGCGGCGGCGCGGCGTGGCCGCGCGGGCGCGGCCTTGCGCGGGCGAGCGTGGCACGGTAGGCAGGGGGCGGCGAGGGCGCGGCCGGCGGCGCGCGGCGGAGGGGGGCCGGCGGTGGCGGCGCGGCGGCGGGGCCGGCCGGGGACGGGGCGGGGCAGGCTGGGCAGGGCTGTGGCGTGGCCGAGGAGGAAGAAGGAGAGGATGAAGAAGATGAATTTTTTTTTGGCATATTTGGGAATATTCTCTTTTACAGTTTAGACATACGGGGTCTGCTAGCTCGGACGAGTTTTCAGCCGGCGAAAAGTGAATACAGGACCCTCTACTCGCGTTTTAAGGGGCGAAAATATACGGGGCTTGTTAGACATGCTCTAAGCCTCTCTCTGGCCCGACCCGAGCGCGCTTCGTCCCAGCCACCGGCGCACCTCCCCTTTCCCCGTCGCCTCCACCTCGTCCTCTCCAGACCGCTAGCCCGCCGTCCCCGCCACCTCGTGCTCCTCCGGCCGCGCCTTCCTTGTCCCGCGCCGCCCGTGCCTCTGCTTGGCACAATCGTGTTTACTTGTCGTTGCTGGACTACAGTTTGCTCTCGTCAACGCGTGTACCTCATGGTGTTGTTCAAAATCCTCGTCGGTGTCAACCCGTACCCATGTTCTGCAACGAAAACCCAAGCTCGATACCTCCATTTCATGGACACCACCCGTAGAACACCAGTATGGACTCAAGTTTGCCATCGACAAATCGAAGCTGGAACACCAAGAGTCCAAGACCTCTTTCACGGATCTGAAGACCAAGACCTTGGCTTCATCTTCTTCATCTTCAATCCGGCGACCATCTTTGTTCCGATACCGTGAGAACCCAACCCTAACAAAACTTTTTTTTTATAAATATGGCATCTATCTTATTGCATTAAAATCATGTTGCACGTATTGCATATGTGGTCGTTCGGGTTAAATAGTGATCCACCTAATAACTAAATACGGAATTGTGCGCGAATTATTCATTATGCCCCGGTTCCATTTAAATTTGCGTAGCTTACCCATGCCATGTTTATGACATGCTAATAACATTTAATATTGCAGGGTAGAAAAATAGATCGAACTTAATAGTTGTTTGCCCGGACTCCGGTTCCGATTAATTTGGATAAATTGCATCTCATCATCGTTGACATGCATATCATATCCTGAGCATCTGATTCTTTTGCCATTGCCATAGTAGTAAGTCTTGTATCCGTTGTTTGTTCCGGCATTTGCTTCTTCTCGGATAAGATCACGAAGTGTTGATGTGAGATACGATAAGTTCTTCGACAACTTTTCACAGGCGAGGCCATCTCCTTCACATATTTTATAGTTTTACTCTCATTGCTCTCCTGCTATCTTTATGTTGTGTTTCTGATCGAGACATGTGTCTTATTCAACCTTTACCCATATGAGCCGCGTTACCTCTCCGCTACCTATAGCCGTTGTTTGTTGTTTGATCCTTGCGAGTCATAGCGCGTGTATAGCGTTCTGTTGTTTATCTCGATATGTTATCGGGATATGTCAGGTTGTTGGGAGGATGTCACATGCTATATTAGTTGGTGGAGATACTCATGGTTTACTTAATGTTAACAACTAAAATTGCTAAGCAGTGGCATCTGTGAGCCCCTTTGCGAAAGCATCGGATCTTTGTCTCGCTAATGTACCATAGGACCCGAGTTCTTATTATCTGTTTCGAAATTGAGCACTCTACCCGTGCGTGGGGATTACTACTGGAAACCCCCTCACCTATTACCTTTTCTCAAGTATGTTGAAAAGGGGGGCACAACCTTGGTTTTATTTGCCTATGTCATGTATGCCATGCTTTACTTATTGTTGCCTTCGGGTGTTTACCTACGGTTGCCTTCGGGTGGTTTATATTATATATTGTACCTTGCGAAACGTTTAGTGAAGCGCGTGGTTTGCACGCCTAGCCGTTAACGCAAATCCTGAGTCCGCTTCGGAGTACGGCCAAACTTCGTCACGGGTAGCTTAGTCGGGTGGCCCCCCTAGACTTTCTTGTTGAACTTTGAACGTTCTTGTTGTGAGACTCCGCACTTGCTAAGTTGGGTCGAGCATGCGTATTGTTACATTTGGGCAACCCCTGCAGGGCGTACATCTTATCGATAAGCCATGTCTGCGGTTATGGATGACTTGGAGTTGTTTAACTCGATCATAGAACAACCACCATATACTTGTTGTTAGTAATTTGTTAATAACTTGTGCAGTAATATAGCATTACTACAACCTATATCTATTAAAACTTGTCAGCAGTGTGAGTGCCCTTCTTAGTATTTGTTTCTTTGCGAAGGGGGAATGCATCAGTTGGGTTATGTTTACAGAGTATAGAATTGTTACTTTATGCGCTCTCTTACCTCCTCTATTAGAAGAAAGTTGTAGCGTGTTTCTATTGGCTTAATTTGGCTCCCGCCAAACCCACCATATAGTCGGGCAATAATATCCCACCAGCGAGCATAATCGCTCTAGTCTCGCTAAGTACGTGCCTTGGTACTTACTCTCGTCTTTCTTTCTCTTTTGTCTCCTCCCCCTTTTGACGGCAACCCTTGGCCCAACTTTCATAGGTATAAGATGACGACGTTAGCAGGTTACCCTTCCTGCTTGGCCTAGCCAGGGTTATGGACGCCACTGGTTATCTTCAGGACTTTTAATCCAATTTGTCTTTCCGTACTCTGACGCATTTGACTTTCTATATGATTCGGATCTTTGTATTGTATATTTGTATTATTGACTTATTGGAGTTTTTGTTGTCATATATGTTTCTTGTGGGCTCTATTTTAAACCTATTGTAATGTAACCGCTCATGGTAATTCCTCTTGCACCACGTGTGTGATTAGTCGCACACGTCGTGTAGGAGGGTGTCTTAGAATCAATACGTGCGGATTTCGGCGAAATCGTTGAAATCCTCATGGTATCGGTTTTGGAACGTCACAGAAAATCACCGCGATCTACAGATGCTAATGCTTCTGGGACTGGATCAGCTTCTCTTACTAAAGGAAAATTATTTGTCTAGATGCTGTCCAAAAGTGAGATATCTTAGCACATATCATGCCAAATTTCAGTATACATCGTGTCAAAATTCGGCACTTGTCCAGCTCACCCGCTATTGCCCCACTCCACTCTCTTCAATGATAGAACTGATTAAAGACTAATCGGGAGAGATAAAAGGGTTGCAAAACTAATCGGCCAAATGGTGTTTTTCAGTATGCGGTTGGTCATAGTGGCAAGAATGATAAAACCGTCAATTATGGGTTCCAAATATATGAATAAGCAAAGAACAATATTGGCATTCAACTAGAATATAAACATCATGAGACATTGGTGTTAGGCCAATGTGGTGTCAAGCCATTTAATGCCCACATCAAAACAGAGTCTTAGAGATCACATCATGGAAAATCAATGATTTTGGGTGCCAATGCACTTTTGGGCAAAAGCAAAGTATTGAGCTTCAGGTGTCTGATACGTCCATTTTGCATCACTATTTTATATCATAATTTACTATTATTCATTGATATATTTCATATTTAGAGATGATACTTATGTTATTTCACCTATTTTGCATGTTTCATGATTATTAGAGAATCACTCACCGGAGTCGGATTCTGCTGGAAAAGCACCGTCGGGACAATATTTGAAGATCAACAATTGACGGAAAATATACCGAAGCTCCTATTTTTCCAAATGACGGAGTCAGCCAGAAGGAGAGGCCGAGGAGGGCCACCATGGGCCCCCCCATAGGCCGGCGCGGCCAGCCCACGACCCCCCTCGGCCATCTCCCTTTCGCGTACTTCATCTCCAGAGAACCCTAAGGTGTACGGGAGCATCGAGGATAGACACAGCCGCCTCTGCGGGGCGGAAAAACACCAGAGAGAAAAGAGCTCTCCGGCAGGCTGAAATCTGCCGGGGAAATTCCTCCCGAAGGGGGAAATCGTCGCCATCGTCACCGTCATCGAGCTGGACTTCATTGGGATCATCATCATCATCATCTCCACCACCGACACCATCATCTCCACCGCTGCACCTCGTCTCCGCTGTAACATCTAGGGTTGAATCTTTATTATCTCATAGGGGAAACTCTTCCGGTATTGATTACGCCTTGTTATTGATGCTATTGAGTGAAACCATTGAACCAAGGTTTATGTTCAGATTGTTATTCATCATCATATCACCTCTGATCATGTTCCATATGATGTCTTGTGAGTAGTTCGTTTAGTTCTTGAGGACATGGGTGAAGTCTAAATGTTAGTAGTGAACTATGTTGAGTAATATTTAATGGTTTGATACTTAAGTTGTGGTGTTATTCTTCTAGTGGTGTCATGTGAACGTCGACTACATGATACTTCACCTTTATGGGCCTAGGGGAATGCATCTTGTATTCGTTTGCTAATTGTGGGGTTGCCGGAGTGATAGCAACCTGAACACCCGTTGGTATCGATGCATGAGGGATAGCAGGATCTCGAGTTTAAGGTTGTGGTTAGATTTATCTTAATTACTTTCTTGTATTTGCGGATGCTTGCAAGGGGTTTAATCACAAGTATGTATTAGTCCTAGGAAGGGCGGTGCATTAGCATAGGTTCACCCACACAACACTTATCAAAACAATGAAGATTAATCAACTATATGAAGCGAAAGCACTAGACTAAATTCCCGTGTGTCCTCAAGAACGTTTGGTCATCATAAGTAAACAAACCGGCTTGTCCTTTGTGCTAAAAAGGATTGGGCCACTCGCTGCAATTATTACTCTCGCATTTTACTTACTTGTACTTTATTTATCTGCTATATCAAAACCTCCTGAAAACTTGTCTGTGAGCATTTACAGTGAATCCTTCATCGAAACTTCTTGTCAACACCTTCTGCTCCTCGTTGGGTTCGACACTCTTATTTATCGAAAGTACTACGATACACCCCCTATACTTGTGGGTCATCAAGACTATTTTTTGCGTTGCCGGGGAGTGAAGCGCTATTGGTAAGTGGAATTGGTAAGGAAAACTTTTACCGTACGTGCTGTTTTTATTTGCCTGCTGCTATAATTCATTATGGAGAGATCTTCTCTTGAATTTCTATTTGGGAAATCTACTACTACTGCAAAGGTAGTGGATGAGGCGCCAGGTGAGAAAGTGATCCCATATAAAATACCTATGAAAATTATTAAACGTGTTGTGGATAACCGCTATGAAGGGGATGGAACTGTTCATCTTGGGGATCATTTACTGTTTTTACATGAATTATGCGGGTTATTCAAGTGTGCAGGTATTTCTATGGATGAAGTTAGGAAGAAACTATTCTCTATGTCGTTGTCTGGTAAAGCGGCGCATTGGTATAAACTGCTGAAGGATGGGCATTCTCTTGATTGGAAGGATATTGTGCCTCTGTTTTATTCTAAATTCTATCCTCCAAGTGAAGTTCACAAAGACCGAAACCGCATATATAATTTCTGGCCTCATGATGGAGAGATTATTGCCCAAGCGTGGGGGGAGATTGAAGTCTTTACTGCTCAAATGCCCCATTCATGAGCTTCCTGGTAATATCATCATTGATAATTTCTATGCAAGACTTTCTTTTCAAGATAAAACCTTGCTGGATACTACTTGCTGGATCATTCACACGCAACAAAGAAGAGTTTAAATCGGACCTTCTTGATCGGATCCAAGAGAATACTGAAGGATGGGAGAACGACAAAGGTAGAGAGTCAGGTATAAATTATGATTATGAATGCATTGAAACTTTTATGGATACTGATAAATTTCGAAATATGAGTGCTACTTATGGTCTTGACTCTCAAGTTGTTGCAAATTTTATAAAGCTTTTGCCTCTTATTTTGAATTGCCTAGGAAGAATTTTGATAAGTATCATGAACCTTACAAAGATAAAACTGATTCACTTATAGGTAAATGTATTGAAGTTAAAACTGTTGATCACATTCTTCCTGAAGCTTATATCGAAAAATTCATTTTCCTTCTAAAATGAAGGAATATTCTGTTATAACTAGTGTAGTTAACAAAAGTGCAAAGAAACCTATAGAACCTGAGGAGCAAATAAATGTTGAACCTGCTGTTGCAATAGTTAAAGACCTTGTGACTGAAAATGTAGAAGATGGTCACATCATTTTCTGTGAAGATGCTTCTAATATTATTTCACATCCTAGTAAGTATCGGAAAGCCAGCGTTCCTATGCTCTCTGTTAAAATTGGTGATCATCGTTATTATGGTTTATGTGATATTGGTGCTAGTTCTAGTGCCATTCCTTATGAGCTTTACGTGGAAATCATGCACGAAATTGGTTCTTGTGAACTTGAAGATATTGATGTGGTTATTCGGCTAGCTAATAGAGAAACTATCTCTCCTATTGGTATTGTTCGAGATGTGGAAGTTTTATGTGGTAAGATTAAATATCCCGCTGACTTTTTGGTACTTGGTTCTGTTGCTAGTAAGACTTTTCCTATCATTTTTTGTAGACCTTTTCTAAATACTTGTCGAGCTATTATAGATTGCAAGAAAGAGAAAATTGTGACTAAATTTGCTGGTGAATCCTATGAGTTTAATTTCTCTAAATTTTCCAAAGCACCTTATGAAGCTGAATTGCCTAATAATGACTTTAGAGTTGAACAACTTGCATCTATTAATCTTGCTCCTACTAATCCTTTGCAACAATATTTGGAGGATCATGAGAGTGAAGTCTTTAGGGAAGAAAGGAATGAGCTTGATGAAATTTTCCTTCGTCAACCCATTCTTAAACATGACTTGCCGGTCGAAGATCTAGGTACAACACCACCACCAAAGGAAGATCATGTTTTTGATTTGAAACCGTTACCTGATAATCTTAAGTATGCTTATATTGATGATAAGAAAACATATCCTGTTATTATTAGTGCTAAGCTTTCAGATTTTGAGGAAGAAAAATTATTGGAAATACTGAAGAAACACCGAGGAGCTATTGTCTACACTCTTGATGAGTTGAAGGGGATTTCTCCCTCTATTTGCCAACATGCCATCAACATGGAAGATGATGCAAAGCCTGTTGTTGAACATCAGCGTCGTCTAAGATGAAGGATGTGGTAAGGAATGAGGTATTAAAACTCCTTGAAGCTGGTATTATATATCCTATTGCTGATAGTAGATGGGTTAGTCCTGTGCATTGTGTTCCTAAGAAAGGAGGAATAACTGTTGTACCTAATGATAATGATGAGCTCATCCCTCAAAGAGTAGTTGTAGGGTATAGAATGTGCATTGATTTTTGAAAAGTTAATAAAGTTACTAAGAAATATCATTACCCTTTACCTTTTATTGATCAAATGCTAGAAAGGTTATCTAAAAATACTCATTTCTGCTTTCTTGATGGTTATTCTGGGTTTTCACAAATTGCTGTTAAAACTAAAGATCAAGAGAAAACCACTTTCACTTGTCCCTATGGAACTTATGCTTATAGGTATGCCTTTTGGTTTATGTAATGCTCCTGCTACTTTTCAAAGATGCATGTCTGCTATTTTTCATGGCTTTTGTGAGAAGATTGTAGAGGTATTCATGGATGATTTTTCCGTCTATGGGAATTGTTTTGATAATTGTTTGTGAAACCTTGATAAAGTTTTGCAGAGATGTGAAGAAACTAACCTTATTCTTAATTGGGAGAAATGCCACTTTATGGTTAATGAAGGAATTGTGTTGGGACATAAAATTTCTGAGAGAGGTATTGAAGTTGATAGAGCTAAAGTTGAAGCAATTGAGAAGATGCCCCATCCTAGGGATGTTAAAGGTATTCGTAGTATTCTTGGTTATGCTGGTTTTTATAGGAGATTTATTAAAGATTTCTCTAAAATTTCAAAGCCTCTTACTAATCTTCTTCAAAAAGATGTACCTTTTGCTTTTGATGATGATTGTAAGAAAGCTTTTGAAACTCTAAAGAAAGCCTTAACAACTGCCCCTGAAGTTGAACCTCCTGATTGGAATTTACCTTTTGAAATTATGTATGATGCTAGTGATTTTGATGTGGGTGCTGTTCTTGGACAGCGAGTAGATAAAAAATTGAATGTTATTCATTATGCTAGTAAGACTCTTGATGCAGCTCAGAGAAATTATGCTACAACTTAAAAAGAGTTATTAGCTGTAGCTTTTGCTTGTGACAAGTTTAGACCTTATATTGTTGATTCAAAAGTCACAGTTCATACTGATCATGCTGCAATTAGGTACCTTATGGAAAAGAGAGATGCTAAGCCAAGGCTTATTAGATGGGTGCTTCTTTTGCAAGAATTTAATTTACATATTGTAGATAGGGAAGGTGTTGATAATCCTGTTGCTGATAATTTGTCTAGATTGGAAAATATTGCTTATGATCATGTTCCTGTTAATGATAGTTTTCCAAATGAACAATTGGCTGTAATAAAGGTGAGCTCGCGAGATAGTCCTTGGTATGCTGATTATGCTAACTTTATTGTTTCCAAGTACTTTCCTCCAACCTTTTCAGCTCAACAAAGGAGGAAATTCTTTTATGACTTGAGGCATTATTTTTGGGATGACCCACACTTATATAAAGAAGGAGTGGATGGTATTATGCGAAGATGTGTCCCGAATATGAACAACAAGAGATATTAAGTAAGTGTCATGGTAGTGTTTATGGAGGACATCACGCCGGAGATAGAACCGCACAAAAGGTTCTACAGTCAGGATTTTATTGGCCAACTCTCTTTAAAGATGCAAGAAAGTTTATTTTATCTTGTGATGAATGTCAAAGAGTTGGTAATATCCCTAGACGCAATGAAATGCCTATGAATTATACTCTTGTTATTGAACCATTTGATTGTTGGGGATTTGACTTCATGGGTCCTTTCCCTTCTTCAGAAGGTAATACTCATATACTTGTTGTTGTTGCTTATGATACTAAATGGGTGGAAGCTATACCCACAAAAAGTGCTGATGGTGAGACTTCTTTAAAAATGCTTTTAGATGTTATTTTTCCTAGGTTTGGAGTACCTAGATATCTTATGACTGATGGAGGTTCTCATTTTATTCATGGTGGTTTTAGAAAAACTCTTGCTAAATATGGTATTAATCATAGAATCGCTTATCATCCTCAAACTAGTGGGCAAGTAGAATTATCAAATAGAGAAATTTTGGGAAAGACTGTTAATAAATCTAGGAAAAATTGGGCTAGTAAGTTAAAGGAAGCATTGTGGGCTTATAGAACTGCTTATAAAAATCCTATGGGAATGTCTCCTTATAAAATGGTTTATGGAAAAGCTTGTCATTTACCTTTAGAATTAGAGCACAAAGCTTATTGGGCTGTAAGAGAACTTAATAAAGATTTTAAACTTGCCGGTAAGAAAAGGTTGCTACAATTGAGTTCTATAGATAAGTGGAGAAGTGAAGCTTATGAAAATGCTGAACTTTTTAAGGAGAAAGTTAAAAAATGGCATGATAGAAGAATTATTAAAAGAGAATTTAATGTTGGAGATAAAGTCCTATTGTATCGGTCTCGTCTCAGATTTTTTGGGGAAATTACTCTCAAAATGGGAAGGACCATATGTCATTGAGGAGGTGTATCGTTCAGGGGCAATAAAAATTGCTCGCTGAAAGATGATGCCACACAAGTGGTGAATGGACAAAGACTCAAACATTATATTTCTGGGGATTCTTATAATGAAGATGTTGATGTTATTCAAGTGGTGACTCCGGAAACCTTCATCAAAGACCAAATTGATAGTTCTGCAGAGTTCGACTTCGAATAGGTAACTTCAATATTGGTGTTGGGGTTGGTTCAGGTGTAGTCCAATCATCATGATTTTGGCTTATTCTAGCCATTAATTCTTCAGCTTCGTCTGGAGTTCTTTTCCTGAAAACACAACCAGCACAATTATCCAGGTATTCCCTAAACTCAATGGTTAGTCCACTATAAAATATATCAAGTAAGTCATGCTTTTCCAAATCATGTCCAGGCCGAGCTCTAAGAAGAGAGAAAAACCTTGCCCAAGCTTCAGGCAATTTCTCTCCATCTTCCTGGTCAAAACAATAAATTTTCTGCAAAGCAATATGTTGAGCACTAGCAGGAAAATATTTTCGAAAGAAAACATCAAGCAAACAACTTGGACTATCAATAGAATTAGGAGGCAAACTATTATACCAAATTTTAGCATCATCCTTTAATGAGAAAGGAAAAAATTTGGCAACAAAATAAGTACGCTTCTTAATATCATCAGAAAACAAGCTACTCAAAGTAGAAAGCTCATTCATGTGCTCTACAAAACTCTCTTTTTCAGTACCACAGAAAGGTGTTTTCTCAACAACAGATATATGAGATAAATCAAGAGAAAAGTCATAATCCTTATCCTTAATGTTTATAGCAGATGTGGCAAATTTAGGATCAGGAGAGAGTTTATATCTAACAGCATGTTGTGGAAGAAGTTTTTAATGTTACTTGCACCAGTAGTAGCATTACATTTTTCAATAAAATCATCATCAAGTTCCACATAATCTTCATCAGGATTATTTTTTGAGGGTCTTTATTTTTTATTTTTGAGGGTCATCATCAGGATTATCACTAGAGTGTTCAACAGACTCAGGTGAATTAACAGGTGTAACAGTATTTTCATTAGGAATTTTAGTATTTTCAATTTGTCTAGACCTAGCAATTGTAGCATCTAGAAAAGGACCTAATGAACCATTATCATCAAGCACAGTAGAAGCATCATCAAAATTATAAGAGGGATTTTCAGATTCAGCAAAAGTACCAACACGTGAAGCTTGTGGTGGTAAAACAAGTTGACTTATCACAGATGGTGAATCAAGAGCAGCAGAGGTATTCAGAGTTGTACCTTTTCTTGTAGTGGATGGTAATATGGCGACTTTAGCATCGCGAGGTTTACTCATGATGGAGGATTTGCAGCGAACAATATCAATTCAGGTGAACTTGCAAATAAAGCTATGCTCCCCGGCAACGGCGCCTGAAAATAGTCCTGATGACCCACAAGTATAGGGGATCGCAACAGTCTTCGAGGGAAGTAAAACCCAATTTATTGATTCGACACAAGGGGAGCCAAAGAATATTTGTAAGCCTTAACAATGAGTTGTCAATTCAGCTGCACTGAAACAGACTTGCTCGCAATAGTTTATCAGCAACAGTTTTATAGCAGTAGCAGTAGTGAAATATAAGCAGCTGTGTAATAAAGACAGCAGTAGTAATTATAGTAAACAACAGGATTAAAATATTGTAGGCATAGGGATGGATGAACGGGCGCTGCATGGATAAGATAACTCATGTAATAATCAAGACTAGGCATTTGCAGATAATAATAAACAAGTATCCAAGTACTAAACAACCATAGGCATGTGTTCCGTATATAGTCGTACGTGCGCAATGAGAAACATGCACAACATCTTTTGTTCTGCCAGCCGGTGGCAGCCGGGCCTCTAGGGAAACTACGGTAATTAAGGTACTCCTTTTAATAGAGTACGGAGCAAAGCATTAACACTCCGTGAACACATGTGATCCTCATATCACAACCTTCCCCTCGTTGTCCCAATTTCTCACTTTGGGGCCTCGGGTTCCGGACAGCAATACGTGTATATAAAACTTGCAGGTAAGATCATAAAACAATGAATATCATCATGAATCAATAACATGTTCAGATCTGAAATCATGGCACTCGGGCCCTAAGTGACAAGCGTTAAGCATAACAAGTTGCAACAATATCATAAAAGTACCAACAACGAATACTAGGCACCATGCCCTAACAATCTTATGGCTATTACATGAACAATCTCATCCAATCCCTACCATCCCCTTCAGCCTACAGCGGGAATTACTCACACATGGATGAGGGAAACATGGATGGTCGATGGAGAGGCGTCGGTGGTGATGATAGCGATGATCTCCTAAATCCCCGTCCCGGCAGGGTGCCGTAACGGAGTTTCGATCCCGAGATTGGGTTTTCGGTGGCGGAGTTCTGATGTCTTCGGAAAATTGGTCGACTCCCGTGCGTTTTTAGGTCAAGGGCTTTAAGTAGTCCGAGGGAGCGTCGGGCTGGCCGAGGCGGCCTCACCATATGGCGGCGCGCCATGGGCCCACCGTGCTGCCACGTGGTGTGCGCGCCTCGTGGCCCCCTCCGTCACATCTTCTGCTCCGTGGGTCTTATGTAAAAAATAGGCCCATTGCAATTATTTCCGGGATTTTCCTGAAAGTTGATTTTCACAAAAATAAGACACCAGGGCAATTCTGCTGAAAATAGCGTTAGTCCGTGTTAGTTGTATCCAAAATACACAAATTAGAGGCAAAACAATAGCAAAAGTGTTCGGGAAAGTAGATACGTTTTGGACGTATCAGTGCCCATGCTCGGACTACCCCTTATATTTGCAGGACCCAAACTATGGTGAGACAAACTACTACGCTACGCCCCGTGCCACTTTGGGGTAATATGGTTGCACTGTCTAATTGGTCAGGTTAAGTACCCAAGGCACCGAAGTTTTCGAAAACATTTTTCTCCACTTTATTCCAGCAAAATTCACTTTTGCAAAACACTTTTCATTTTGAATCTCCCACTTGGGCAGGGTTACCCCATTCCAACGGTTTTCGAAGAACTTCTTTATCTGAAACATTTTCCAAATACTTTTCCGAAAGGGCTCCCAACCTATAGTCCATCTTTTCTTGAAATGCGGCGACAAAGATGATAAGGTGGTAAGCACCAATCACTATTAGGATTTGGAACTCAGAGGTAGGGGCGCAGTGACTTCCCGAGATAGGTTACCCCATTCGATCCTTTCCCCAAGGCCCATCTCATGTCAAAATAGGAGGTGCCACTCTTCCCCTCGGTGGGTCGACTTCACCGAGGCCTCTTGAACGGCCGAAATTGCGAAGAGTGTAGGGAATCTATTACACACGAGCCCCGATCCCTGCCACCAATCCTGCTAAAAGCTCGTCGCCTTCCCATTGCGTACCGAATGTTTGGCCCCCGGGAGAAATAGGTGCTTAAACTTCTGGATGGAGTTCCAGAATTGCGAACCTGGGCGGTGGGAATCCGTCAGAAGCTCCTTACCTGTTAGGTATTTATTCCGTAGGATCTCTGCCCACAAACCCCGCTCCGCAGAGTGCAGCCTCCATATCCATTTAACCATGAGGCAGGCGATCATTAGGCGAGTGTCAACAATACCAAGCCCCCCACCCCCCGATCTTTGGTTTGCACACCGTGGACCACCGGACCCAGTTGTACTTCCGGTTGGAACTGTTGGCTTCCTAAAAGAAGCGTGAACGATGTTTGTCCATTGCTCTATGCGGACCCTCTCCCAAGAGGCATACCGCCATAGCATGAAGGGGAAGACTCGAAAGGCACGCGTTGATAAAAAAAATAACCTTACCGCTGAGGACATGAGCTTCCCCATCCAGGGGTCGGCGTGCTTGCCCTCTTTCGCCGACAGGGGACCCCAGTCCACTGCGTTCAGAGCTTAATCGTTGACCGGAAGTCCCAGGTATGTAAAAGGAAAGTACCCGCGCTTGCAGTTCAGCATGTGGGCAATCCTGAGTCCCTCCTCTTCCTCCACCCCAAGCACCAACACCTCATCATTATGGATACTAGATTTAGATGTGCGCCTTGGCGCACGATCCCGTGAAACTCGTGTGGATGTAAACTTTTAACATAATAGTGACGAAAATTAACTACCAACATAATAGTTCATTTTTTAGTTTAACAGAACGATGTCTCTAGGTTGAAATTAGGATCAGGTTGAAATTAGGATCAGTTGCACGAAACTACATGATAGAGGAGCAATAACATGAACATATACATGGGTAAAACCATTGCGCAGATTAGAAGTTGTAGCAGAAAACAAACATATAAATGTATAATTAGATCCAAACTTGAAGAGGTTAGTGGCATGGTGCAACCACAGTATAGTAAAAAGCATAATATCTATGCATTTTGTTGCCGAACAAATCAAAAACCAAGAGAAAGAATCATATAAACCAAGAGAGGAGTAAAGGAATCAGCCTTTTGCAAAAATAAAGTTGCATATGAACCTGGGCATTTGGTGTTTTATTACCAAGTCATGTGTAACCCCTGGAACTTCATAACTTGCAAACCCAAAAAAAAATATAGAGACGAAGTTATGATAGCACATTTACTTAGTTAGCATCTGACCTAGTACACATATTAGTAACTCAAAAGTCAACGGGCTGCTCCGGGCACCCAAAGTCCCAACTTAATACACAATAAGTACAACCGATAATTTCCTTTACATATGTACAGATAGAATCCACCTAATACATGCTCAATAAACTGGAGTACATACCCAATGTGTGAAGGAAAAGGACAATTGCGCTATGTCCAATGCACTTATGGCGCAATAAACTTCACCTGGTATACTCGCTAACGTTTTGATCTTTCTCTCAAAAGCTCTATGCAATGCACGTACTGCCTAATAAACCTGCCTCGCCTGATATGCACGCCAATGTTTTGATCAACCTCTCAAACAATAAAACACAGCCAAACTGTTTTCCTGAATCTAAAACATGCATCATCCAAAAAAAAACATGCATCATCATGAGATAAAACAGTATGGCTGAAAATTCAGATTATTGATGTTGCAAATTCCTGACAAAGAGAAACCAGAGTTCTGCAAGTTCCTCTTCAGCAAATATTAAATTATTAATAAGTATACACATAAAGAAAATGAGAAAAGCAAGCACAAACTATAGCGAGTAAAACATGTGGTGATGAGACCACCATAGTTCCAACAATAGCCGGAGATGCCAGCAAACGGGACCTGGACAGGTAACTATTCAACATGTGCGGCTGAAAATCACAAAAAATTCAAATCTGAAACATCAATATTAAAAAGAGTACTGCAGTGGAAGACTAAAAAAATGAACCACCAAATGCATTGGAACATAGGTGTTGATGGCGGCAATTTGATCTGACATTACAATACACCAAATTTTCAATTGAAGTTCAAACAATAAGGTATGAGATTCGAGAACAATGGCATGCATGGGGTGCTTTATTAACAAAATGGTAATTCATTTGAATATAGGAGATTCCTTCCCGTCCTACTTTTTTCCGGTACCCTCCATAAATGTTGCTTTACTGGGCGCAGGATTATCGTGTATTTGATAATATGAATACTAAATTAGAATATCAATAATAGATAATTTAAGGTAACATAGTTACATGCATCTCGTCTATCTATAATAGATGGAAGGAAAGGTGAAGTGAAACAAGCCATCACATAAGCAAGGATCAAGCATGCCTAAGGCTTCCATCGAGCAATTTTTTGACCTATCGACCACTCCTACCATAGATAGGCAATAAGGGGATAAAACCAAGCTAAGCATCAGTTCTTACCAGGACAAAAGCAAGGGGTAGCATTTGTAACTATCAAGATATATATCAGATTGTCATTCCATCAGAAAGGTTGTATGTGCTTTTTCAATTGAGACCAAGGTGAAACATGCAAAAATCTTAACGGCACAAAAATATATTCCTATTAAAAAACCATGATGATGCCCACGATATCACCTCGAAAAGTGACTGAAGAAGCTCGGCTTCCAGATCATCGCGTCGGGTGGCGTCGTTGTCTGCATCACTTGGTCGCGATTAACAGCACCCATTTCTGCTCGCCACAAAGCTCCGCTTCAGCTTCGTGGTCCATCCGTTCATGATGTCATCGTAGTCCTGCTGGTGACGGAACATAGGCGATTGTAGTGAGTAACCAGAGATGATGAAAAAAGAAAAAGCACAAAAGAAAAAAAGCTCAAAAAGTCTGTCACCTGGGTGAAGTATGCCAAGAAAGCCTCATTGGTATTCTTAGTTACAGCCAGCTTCACCGCGTCTGGTGGCGTCGCTGTCTGCATCACTTGGTCACATTGAACAGCCCCCATTTCTGCTCGCCACAGAGCTCCGCTTCAGCTTCGAGGTCCATCCGTTCATGATGTCAACATAGTCCTGCTGGTGACAGAACATAGGCCGTTGTAGTGAGTAACCAGAGATGATGAAAAAAATAAAGGCACAAAATAAAAAAGGGCTCAAAAAGTATGTTACCTAGGTACCAAGAAAGCCTCATTGGTATTCTTAGTTACAGCCAGCTCCCTCTCCAGGATCCTCGGGAACTGGAACAACGCAGTACCGGACAACGATGATCACCACCTTTGAAACAAATATGCCCAGGTGTCACGCAAATTTTACTACTGAAGTAGAAGCAAACCTTTCCATAGGTCTCCACATCATGGAAGTTAGCCTCTCTGCTGGATGTATGGAGCAAAATCCAGCATGTAGTTAAAAGGGTACAATAAGATTAGTTCACCTTAACGCTTGACTGACAAATCACATACAAACTAACCAAATCCTTAATATCATCATTAGATGAATGTAATTAGTTTTTTGCATAGTTAACCAGAGCACAAGACAAACCATAGAAGAGAGAGAGGGGGAGTAGGAGGAGGTCACCTGTGCAAGAAGATCATGCATTCCTAAGCATTAAGCATCCATGAAAAATACGCATGCATAACATTATAAAATTATTAAACTTGGACTACTAAAATCCCTGAAGAAATGCAACAGACAACGTTTGTCATGGGCTACTACCAGGAACAACAACACGTGACTGTGTTGTTAATACTGAAGGAAATCAGCTAGTGTGGCAATGTGAAGATCGTAAACTGTACCTGTCTAGCCCCACCCAGCTTCTGGTCTACCTGCAGTGAATTGAGCAGCAGGAATTACTAAACCGAAGGAAATTCAGAGGATGGACTTAAGTGATAACTGCATGTACAAACCGCTGAACCGTTAGAAATAACAGTAGACCCGATTAATGTCAAATTAATTTAGAAATGTTAGAAATTCCAGTGGAACAATTTCATCTAGCTCTCAAGTCAACTGCAAGGATAAAATAGCGTAGACCCGACTAAATTTATTTTCAAAATAAACTTGATAAATATTTCATTTCCCTAGTTCCTGGTGGTGCACGCCATCTCCTTAGTTCCTCTTATATCTTGAACTCTGTGTATGGTACAAATATGTGAAATGTTCTTTGGTCTAAAAATGATGATGGCTCGTAGTCAGTCATACAGAAAAATGAGGATGACTCGTAGATAGATGAAGGAAGTTGATTTGCAAAGCATTCAAATCCCGGCTAATTTATGTTGTAATACATCATAAGGAAAACACTGTAAGGGTGTTCTCCCCTGTACAATGTTCCGATGCTAAAAAGTGTATGTATTGTTTGAAACACCCCAAGCTCTGGTAGCCGCTCCTCGCTGTTGGTCTATTCAGGATCGTTGGAGTGGTGGACCTCTGTAAAATATTTACTATACAAGTAATGACAAGACAAAATTTCACAACAAAATGCATGCTAAGTTACACTGAAATAGATTCATAAGGATTTTTGGTTCAGATACCTATAGCATTGCAGTCAATAATATTTTCGGCCAATGAATGACAACTACTATATTGGATTTCTTTTTTAACTATTTCACATAATGAATTTGGTGCCTGTTTTGGACTCGCAGCAGTAGTAAAAAAAGAGAATGTGTCAGTTACTTTGCACACATTAGAATAACTATCATTTATCTGTGGCACAACAGAAAAGAGAGCAACAGATTTTCTGATAGAACTTCTACATTTATCTTTGCACACATCTGAGTTGCGGGGAACAAGGTGAACCGGTTGTTGCTTACTTCTATCTATGGAATGCATCCAAGCAAGGCGAGACTCCGGTGTCGGTTCCGCATCACGGATCAACTAAAGTAGCATTTCCTCCTCTGCCATATAGGATTAGTCAATGATAGAATGTCATGTAGGACATTCAATGATAGACTGACATAAAGGTAGAAAGAAAAATCTCTACTGAAATGGAGATATGGAATCATCCGATAGGAAGATCAAGAAGATCCTGGACCATCTCTATCAAAACATACCTGGGAGGCTATGCCACAAATGAGTAGGTGTGTTAGCTTTAATGATCTCCCAACAAACAGAAGGCACCTTAATGTTACAGGACAAAACGACTACACTCATTTCAGTAATGTACCAAGAGACACAATCATGAGAATTTCCAATTTTTTTTACCAAGAAACATCAGGCATATAATTTCCCAATATAAATCTAAGCCGCATTAGAGAATATGACTTACTTTAAAAATAAACAACTTGAATTAAATTGCTTCACAAATTGAAGAGGGATTCGTAGTTTAACTTGCAGGAATTAGACCAACATTGCTATGTAATTTGAAGGCACCCATATTGCTTTTCTAGCAAATTCTACGATAAGAAAGACATTTTTTAACTCAGATATATTGTCCCCTATGAATCAACCTCACCATATGAATGGATGACTCAGATATATTGTACGCAATAGACTCCTGCCCAACTGAAATGTCTGCTAGGCCAGAGTACACTGACCTCCTATGAATACATGCAATGATCGTATTTTAACATGTTCAACAGCCATGTAATAACCCAAACAAAATCTAGCGTCATGGTTATTCAGTAGAATAAATAAGGTGGGGTACGAAAAACTGAATTGGATAGATAATTCTCTCTGCCGGTTTATCTCTCTTGAAGTATGCCATGTTGCTTTGAAAATTTTAGAGTGTGCTGTAAAGATTGTGTATTCTTAACTTTTCTCAGTAGCTAAGCAATTTGGCAAGTGGTCTTTTCAGTTTTCTAGATTGCCTTAACGCGTTACAAAAATAGCAAGGATGTGCTAAATCTGTCTTGTATTAATACAAACAACGAAGTCGGCATCATGATTATTAAATAAAAAAAACGAGGTGGCATACTAAAAATTGAATAGAAAAGAGAAGCAAGAAATCAATGCAGTACATGTTCCTAACCAGCATGTGCTGATGTATACCTAAGCTGTACTAAAAACATAAAAATAGCTCCTAAAAACTGCATTTAACTAACCGAATATAGTTGGATGTTATCTCTGGGAGAAATTTCAGGTTTCCCTATGCTATTTACATATTACTTTCTTTATTTTATAAGCACCGTAATATTTAGCTAACAAAATACAGGGGCCCTCCAGGCTTCAGCACATGTTAATGGACTAACATGCAACCGATCATGATTCCTGTCACCAAACATCAATATAAAAATGATCATAGAGGATGGAAGTATATTGTTGAAACAGATCATGATCCACATGCTGAATTTGATTGAACCAGAAAATAAGGACCTTACCATTGTATGATGAACCACAAACTTTGCACAAGTTGATTAAACGATTGTCATTTGGGACAGATCTAGAATCCCAAAATAGAAGTCTAGTAATATCTAGCTTCATCTTCTAACAATATCTGATAAATATCGGTGCAAACGAATCTTTGCCATCCATCACTTCTTGGAGATCTGGTAACTCTTTCATAGTTAGAACTGAGCTCAATTTTTGAATCCATCAAGCCATAAACCTGCGAAGCATGACTTTTAGACGACATGAAAGTTTTCGCAATTAATGAGTGACCAGCTGCAAGGAAATTCTTCGCGGTTAATAATGTGATGAAATGAAATCATGTATTTTAGTAAAATACAGAGTGTTAACTAATATAGCATATAAAAGTCTAGCCAACTCTTCTAGCAAAAAACTAATTTTCTCACGCAATTTTATCAATGATAGCTTGCACATGCTAGTGCCACATGCGAGATAGAAAATATACTACACATTCAAGTCACATATGTGAGTGAGGTAATATCTTGTACAAGAAAGTCATGTTTATATGCATATAAATTTCAGAGATATAAATATTACATGGATTAATCTTCCGCTATAACCTGATTGGAATTTTCATCAACACCTTGTAGGAAAAGATAAAACAAAATCTGAATATACAAAGATGGCAACACAAAGGGCTGCTAACAAAGAAGCTTTAAACAAAGATGGCTAGCAGAAATAGAAACATACAAATTGGAACATACAACGAAAATCCAAAATATAACCATGCCAACATCAATTTCCCACATGAATATGACTTAAGTAGCCTGCGAAGTAGATGGTACTCTTTGTAATTCTGCAACAATATCAACATCAAAGCAAGCGCCAGAAACATGTATTACAGACAAGGAAATACAAATTTTACCATTCATAAGTAAGATATTACTGGACTCTTTCTGTTGGGCTTCTCAAATCTGAATACTTGGTTCAGAAATTAACCAACATGGAGCACAGTTACCTGGAAAAATATCATGACAAGTAAACAATATTTCAATCCACACTACCATGTCGTACAAAGCTATGCACTCACAGCTAGAAAGAGGTATCTGAAAACATACTCATACTGATTGTTCCTGCTGCATGATGGTCTTGCCATTATCGCGCCAGAGGATGATGGAGAGGAGCACAATTACCTGGGAAAATATCATGACAAGTACACAATATTTGAATCCACACTACCATGAGGTATCTGAAAACATACTCATACTGATTGTTCCTGTTGCATGAGGCTACGAGTTCCCTTACCTGGCTTGTGCTGGTCGAGGACGACCTTGGCGGCCTTGAGGGAGAGGGTGAAAGGGAAGGGCTTGAAGGATGACTGCGTGAAGCGGAGGCGGCGCTGCTCCCGATGAGGATAACGGCGCAAGATCAAGGTGAAGCTCGAGGCGCTGCCAGCGCCCCGCGCACCTTCGTGGGTCGCACAGCAATATTCCAGATAGAAGCTGAACCAATAGGCACCCAAAAGATAAAAGAAGTAGAGCAAAGTATGTTGCCACAAGTACTGACGTGACCATTAGTATACGTACAGTTAGCAGCTTAGCATGAATGGTCCATAACCAACAATTAGCAGAAATATGAAGGAATAATCTCAAAGCAATATTGAATTGTACGATCAGAAAAATACACTGGGCAGATTGATATGCTACACACAAAATATATAATACGGGCAGAAAAATGCCCTGATCCTAGACAACATAGATACATAGCAGCAGCAAAGGGCTCGCAGTAGTTAACTGCCGATGCGGATCTTCGCTGGGGAACATAAGCTTGAGCGCGTAGATGGGGTGGAACTCGAGGCTCGCCCCTGCCCCTAGGTTCGCCCGAGACCTGTCACTCCGGCAGACGGTGAGCGCCGCCACCGTGACGCCTGCAGCTGCGGGAATCTGCAGAACTAATCGAACAAAACAAAGGAGGACTGCGCATCATACCTGTAGTCGCCGGAGGGATGAGTCCGCCATCGCCGTCTGAGGGCGGAGCTCGAGCAGGGTGCTGGGGCGCGAGAGCGCACGTCGACGGCCTGGTGGCGTCCTTCCCGCGAGCCTCATCGTCGTGCTCGGCGGCCCCCTCGTCTGGCGCCGTCCTCCCAGCTTCCTCCTCCCGACCGCGCGACCAGCGCCGCTGCTCGCACGCCTCCGCGCGACAACATCGGGCTCGTGGCGGAGGAGATAGTCCAGGGATTGGCGGAGGTGGGCGGCGGCTCATGGGGATAGGCTAGGGTTCCTACGGGCATGAGCGATTGGTGGAGAGGCAGCGACGGGATTGGGAGAGATAGCGCTCGGGAGGGGATTGGCAGTCCACCGAAGGAAAAGACCAAACTACCCCGCGCGGACAAGATACTTTGCTTGGCCGGTGCGAGACGAACACGACCCAAAAACGACCCACAGAGACTGACGTGTGGACCCGACCAACCGTAGGACCCAAACGCAGCCAGATGCGGGTAGATAACGGTCATCGCATGGCTTTCGCTAGCGGGAGGCGCTGCAGAAATGGACGGTTGAGATTGATTTTTGGCCAGCCTCTGTAAAAATCGGACGGTTCACGTGCGAGAATCGCTGTGAAGCCCCCATGGGGAGGCAGCTATTATACCTTCAGATTATCTGGAGACCTGACATGCCCTCAAAACACATGCTCTCAAAACAGAGGAGAATGTATTTTCAGGTTGGCAATGGCCAGATCGTCTGGTAATGATGGTGTCCTCTGCGTACTGCTAGGTTATTTTCAGGTGCGGGATCACGGCTGGGTTACCTCTAAACGTTGCCGAATTAAAAATGTGAACGAATTTCTCTAGGATGGCATACAAAATTATCAGTATAGTTAATTAATATAACGATGGATTCTCCTGGTGAACTTCAACATGTCCTGCTAACAATAATATGTTAGATTGCAGAAATCGAAACTCATCCTGAGTTGTGCATTATTTTATTTTCCTGCGGGTGACGCGCTATCAGTATTAGGTGCTATGGGATCATATTTGATATATCGGCTTGATAATTATTTCTTTCGTATGTATTCCCTTTTCTCACTGTCCTAGATCGTGTTAGCTCTACTCGTTGCTTCACTGTTTACTTTAACTAGCAGTAGTAGTACAACGCAGTAGTTGTAAAAAATATTCCTACAGTGGATGGTATTGCTCAGTTTTGGCAGAGAACGTACCCCTTCTGTTTTCCCTTTGATCTCTATATCCCGTGAATATAACTACAGTTCAATACCATGTTTTCTTTAAACCTTAGTGCTACACAATGTTATTTGGAGAGGCTCGAGGGCTATGATCTTTTCAGTATAGTAACGTTTTGATAAGAGAGTGTTGTCTGGAGATTGAGCGCCATTCATTTGTAAATTTAGCCCGAGTTAGTAGTTTTTTTCTTGGTATTTCGGTTCTTCCTAGTAGCCAAATTAAATAGTTGTTCTTTTCTTTTATCTTCTTTTTGAAACGAGGCAAAAGACTTGCCATTTTCATTAATAAAGCAGAAGAACCGGCCGAAAACCGAAACAAGTGCCCCGACGACCGTCATGGAGCACGATGACCGCCGCGGGGACACAGAGCCACCCTAGCAACCCACACAAGATACACAGGCCACCGAAGCGAGAAGTCGTCGCGGTTGACCTTCAACGTC
Organism: Lolium multiflorum; assembly: GCA_030979885.1. Classification (NCBI taxonomy): domain Eukaryota; kingdom Viridiplantae; phylum Streptophyta; class Magnoliopsida; order Poales; family Poaceae; genus Lolium; species Lolium multiflorum. Next base: position 365,930,082 of record CM061750.1, read on the forward strand.
ATCGTCATCAATCTTCAGCGACTCCGACTTCACCGAAGTACCAACCACCAAGACCTCGCCGAAGCAGCACCGTGGAGCTCAAGCCGGCCAACACCAAAGAAGCGACTCCTCGCGAAGCAACATGCAGATCCGACTCTGATGGCGAGCTCCGAAGAGGATAAGTGCAAGACCTGCACCGAGGAAGATCATCGCTAGAGGGTCACCGTGCAGGTCATCGTACGCTGCTCAAATTAAGACTCTCGACAAACCATAGCAACTCCGACTCCACCGCAAGTGAAGCACAAGACGAAGAAGCTCGGACACGCGCCGAAGCCAAGGTCTTGACGCTACCAGACCATCTCTCAACACCGCCATCGTTGCCACACAAACCACCACACGGACCTCACACATCGCCGGCCACCCGCCGCGATACCGTACAAGTCCAGCCTCAGGAAAGCATGCTGAGGAAACAAAGTCTTCAAGACGACCGGCCCCAAGAGGAAGCGATGTGGATCGACGCTGTCGTCCGGCCCTGCGCAACATGGCCTAGGCTTTCACCCGAAAACTATGCCCCCGGAGCAGAGGAGGTCGAGGGCTCCATTACGGGCCCCAAGATGATATCGACATCCGCAGCCGCGGCGTCAGCTTTCTCTTGAAGCAGCCGAACCTCTGCACTCCCACGTTGCCCAACGGAGATGAGGGAGACCCACAACGCTAGTGGCCTGCGAACTGTTAGGACAATATGCGTGTTGTATTACCAGGGGGCCAAAGGCCACAATATATAGTACATGTACAGGTGCACATATGCAGAAAGCCCCCTAACATATGGGGAAACTACAATAGACAGATATATACATCTAACACCCCCTGCAAACTCATGGTGGATCCACAACACTGAGTTTGGAGACTAAGAAATCATGCTGCGCTCGAGTCTGCCTTCGTAAAGAAATCCGCCAACTGCAAATCTGAAGGCACATAATGAACCGCAACAACATCATCCTGTGCACGTGTGTAAAAAGCATCAACGCCGATATGCTTGGTCAGCTCATGCTTGACCGGATCACGTGCAATACTGATAGCACCTGTACTGTCAGACAAAAGTGGAGTGGGTGTCGTAACAGAGACCCCAAAATCTGCAAGCAACCACCGTAACCAAGTCACCTCAGCAATCAACAAAGCCATAGCCCGCAACTCAGCCTCAACACTCGAACGGAAACTGCGACCTGTTTCTTCGTCTTCCAAGCAACAAGCGAACCACCAAGAAACACACAAAAGCGCGAACGACGATCCGTAGGATCACTCGCCCATGTAGCATCCGAATAGCACTGGAGCTGGAGAGAGCTGGAACGGGGAAAGAAAAGGCGACGAGTGATCGTTCCACGAAGATAACGAAGAACACGGAGGAGATGACTATAGTGAACAGTGGTAGGAGCTGAGACAAACCGACTCAGAATATGAACAGGAAATATCAGGACGAGTGACAGCAAGATAAACAAGACTCCCAACAAGATGGCGATAACGGGTGGGATCAGGAAGAGATTACCATCAGTAGGACGAAGCTTAACATTAAGCTCCATAGGAGTATCGACTGTGCGCTCATCTCCAAGAGCAGCACGAGCAAGAAGATCCTGAATGTACTTTTCCTGAGAGATAGAAAAGCCATCAGAAGTGGAGGAAACCTCAATGCCAAGAAAATAGCGAAGAGGACCAAGATCAGTCATAAGAAACTGATCACGAAGACGAGCCTTGACGAAGGCAATATACTCAGGATCATCACCAGTAATGATCATATCATCAACATAGAGAAGAAGAAGAGTACGTCCACGAGGAGAAGTGTGAACGAAAAGTGCTGGATCATGAAGACTAGAGAGAAACCAGCAGCAGTCACAACAGAGGCGAAGCGCTCAAACCAGGCACGAGGGGCCTGTTTGAGACCATAGAGAGAACGTCGAAGACGACAAACCATCCCATCGGGAACAGAATACCCAGGAGGAGGCTGCATGTAAACCTCCTCACTCAACTCGCCATTAAGAAAAGCATTCTGAACATTGATACGTCCAAAACGTATCTACTTTCCCGAACACTTTTGCTATTGTTTTGCCTCTAATTTGTGTATTTTGGATACAACTAACACGACTAACGCTGTTTTCAGCAGAACTGCTCTGGTGTCTCATTTTTGTGCAAAAATTTCAAAAATCCTCTTTGCAGAAGGCCCTATTTTACCAAAATATTGACGGAGCCGAAGGGCAAGGAGGTGGAGGCCCGAGGGCCCCACACCACATGGCGGCGCGGGGGGGCCCGCGGCCATGTGGTGTGGCCCTCGGCCGGCCTCCGACGCCCCCTTCGGACTACTTATTGGTTTCGACCTGAAAACGCATGGGAAGAAGTCGAAGTCGCCGAAACCCTCCAGAGCCGCCACATCGCGAAACTCCGTCGCGGGAGCCAGAAGTCTCCGTTCCGGCACTCCGCCGGACGGGGAATTGGAGGAGATCTTCACCGCCATCACCGCCAACGCCTCTCCATCGACCAGCCATGTTTCCCCCATCCATGTGTGAGTAATTCCCCCGCTGTAGGCTGAAGGGGATGGTAGGGATTGGATGAGATTGGTCATGTAATAGTCATAAGATTGTTAGGGCATAGTGCCTAGTATCCGTAGATGTCACTTTTATGATATTGTTGCAACTTGTTATGCTTAATGCTTGTCACTAGGGCCCGAGTGCCATGATCTCAGATCTGAACATGTTATTGATTCATGAAGATATTCGTTGTTTATGATCTTACCGCAAGTTGTATACACATGTCGCTGTCCGGAACCAATGGCCCCGAAGTGACAAGAATCGGGACAACCGGAGGGGATGGTAGTGATGTGAGGATCACATGTGTTCACGGAGTGTTAATGCTTTGCTCCGCTCTATTAAAAGGAGTACCTTAATATCCAGTAGTTTCCCTAGAGGCCCGGCTGCCACCGGCTGGTAGGACAGAAGATGTTGTGCAAGTTTCTCATTGCGAGCACGTACGACTAAATATGGAACACATGCCTATTGATTGATTAGTACTTGGATACCGTTTTATTATTATCTGCAAATGCCCATGCTTTGATTGTTACATGAGTTTCTCTCATCCATGCAACGCCCGTTAAATCCGTCCCTGTGCCTACATATTTTAATCCTGCTGTTTACTATAATCACTACGCTGTCTTTATTTCACCGTCGTTATTTCACTATTTCTACCGCCATAAAACCTTAATGATAAACTCTGCGAGCAAGTCTGTTTCCAGGTGCAGCTGAATTGACAACTCCGCTGTTAAGGCTTACAAGTATTCTTTGTCTCCCCTTGTCGAATCAATAAATTGGGTAATACTTCAAGACTTTGCGATCCCCTATACTTGTGGGTCATCAAGACTATTTTCTCGCGCCGTTGCCGGGGAGCATAGCTTTATTTGGAAGTTCACTTGGATTGATATTGTTCGCTGCAAATTCTCCATTATGGGTAAACCTCGCGATACTAAGATCGCCATATTACCATCCACTACAAGAAAAGGTACAACTCCTCCGCTGCTCTTGATTCACCATCTGTGATTGATAAACTTGTTTCACCGCCACATGCTTCACGTGTGGGTACTTCTGCTGAATCTGAAAATTCTCATAATATTGATAATGTTTCGCTGTGCTTGATGATAGTGGTTCATTGGGATCTTTTCTAGATGCTACAATTGCTAAGTCTAGACAAATTGAAAATACCGAAACTCCTAATGAAAATGCTGCTACACCTGTTAATTCACCTGAGTCTGAATATTCTAGTGATGATCTTGATGAAGATTATGTAGAGCTTGATGATGATTTTATTGAAAAATGCAATGCTACTACTGATGCAAGAAAAATTAAAAAGTTGCTTGCAGAACATGCTGTTAGATATAAACCATCTCCCGATCCTAAATTTGCCACATCTCCTATAAACATTAGGGATAAAGATTATGATTTTTCTCTTGATCTATTTCATATAGCTATTGTTGAGAAAACACCCTTTGTGGTACTGAAAAAGAAAGTGTTGTTGAACACTTGACTGAGTTACTCTCTAGTGGCGTGTTTTCTGATGATGTCAAGATGCGTACTTATTTTGTCGCTAAAATTTTTCCTTTCTCATTAAAGGATGATGCTAAAACTTGGTATAATAATTTGCCTCCTGGTTCTATTAAAAGTCCAACCGACTTGCGTGATGTTTTCTTTCGAAAATACTTTCCTGCTAGTGCTCAACATGCTGCTTTGCAGAGAATTTATAATTTTGACCAGGAAGATGGAGAGAAATTGCCTGAGGCTTGGGCTAGATTTTGCTCTCTTATTAGAGCTCAGCCTGACCATGATTTGGAAAAGCATGATTTACTTGATATATTTTATAGTGGACTAACTATTGAGTCTAGGGCATACCTGGATAGTTGTGCTGGTTGTGTTTTCAGGAAAAGAACTCCAGAAGACGCTGAAGAATTATTGGCTAAAATAGGCCGGAATCATGATGATTGGTCTACACCTGAACCAACCCCGACACCGATAGTGAAGAAGAGGGGTATGATTAAATTGAATGATGAAGATATGAGGGAAGCCAAGAAGTCTCTTAAAGAGAAGGGTATTAAACCTGAAGATGTGAAGAATTTACCTCCTATAGAAGATATATGTGAGACAATTCCCCCTTCATCCATGATTGAGGTACACTCGCTTCAACACTTTACTAGGGAAGATATTCCGTATTCAAAATCTCCTGCTCAATGGTTAGATGAATTTGATAATTATATTGTTAAGCAAGAAAACTTTAATATGAGAGTAGAGAATCATTTAATGGAAAATTCTCGAGCTATTAGTGAATTGCATGATATTGTGGAGAGAACATCCAATGATGTTAAGATACTTGTTAAACATTTTCAAATGGTTCAAACTCAAATTGATCAACTTACTAAAGTGCAAAATGACTTGTTGGGAAATAATTCTAAAGAAAAACATGCTTGTGAAGTAACAACTAGAGGTGGTGCTTCTACCCAGGATCCTCTATATCCTGAAGGGCATCCCAAAAGAGTTGAACAAGATTCTCAACTAATTAAAACTAGTGCTCCATCTAAGAAAAAGAAAAAGAAACATAAGAACGTTGTAGAACCCTCTGAACCTGTTAATGATCCTAATAGTATTTCTATTTCTGATGCTGAAACTGAAAGTGGTAATGAACATGAGGAAGATAACGATAAGAATGATACTCCTGATAAAGAAGAAATTGAAAAAGAACCTGAAAAGCATGCTAAAAATAAAAAGTACACTAAAGAAGATTTTATTACTGAGAAACATGGTAATGAAAGAGAACCTTGGGTTCAAAAGCAAATGCCTTTTCCTGCTAAGAAACTAAAATCAAAGGAGGAGGAACATTATAATAAATTTTGTGATTGGATGAAACCTTTATTTTTGCAAATCCCTTGACTGATGCTATTAAATTGCCTCCTTATTCAAAGTATATGAAAGACATTGTTACTAACAAAAGGAAAGTCCCAATGAGGAAATTTCTACTATGCTCGCTAATTACTCCTTCAATGGTAAGATTCCAAAGAAGTTGGGCGATCCAGGTATACCTACTATTCCTTGTTCCATCAAGAATAATTATGTTAGAACTGCTCTATGTGATTTGGGAGCAGGTGTTAGTGTAATGCTTTTTCTCTTTTATAAGAGACTTGATTTAGATAAATTGATACCAACTGATATATCTTTGCAAATGGCTGATAAATCTACCGCTATTCCTGTTGGTTTATGTGAAAATGTTCCTGTTCAAGTTACTCAATTGCTTGATATTAACTGATTTTGTTGTGTTGGAAATGCCTTAAGATGATAATATGTCCATTATTCTTGGAAGACCCTTTCTTAATACTGCAGGGGCTGTTATTGATTGCAATAAAGGCATGGTTACTTTCAATGTTGATGATAAGGAACACACTGTCTATTTTCCCAAGAGGATTGATAAAGTATGTGGAGTCAATACAATTTTTAATGTGAAAACTATCAAAGTGGGATCCATTGATTGTCCTATATATGAGCCTAAAGAAGAATATCAAACTCTTGTGATTGGATCCATATCAATTCAATATAAGGTAACATGATTGATTTGAGGTTTATTTCTTCTTATGTCATATAAAATTTATTTGGTAGCAAGACTTGATCAACCTTGTTAACAAGTATATTTTATTGCATAAAAGAGCTAAACAACACTTCTTTCTTTCTTTCTCCCTTCACCTATTTTGCTTGCTGTAGCACTTTTGTTTTGCAATATGCTTTAGTCATTTAAGATTTTAGAAATCATTTTCCTGCGCAGTAATCATTAATTTAATACCCAAAAATGTGCATTTTTCGAAGTTCTCTAAAAATTACAAAAATTACACCGTTGGTCCTATTTTTCGACGAGGCACCTGGGAGCACCAGAGGATGACCTGTGGGGCACCAGGGTGCCACACCATAGGCCGGCGCGGCCGGGGCGCGCCACCTTGTGGTGTGGGCCACCCCTTGCCCCACTACACCATCTCTTCCTCCCAACATCTTCTCTCTCCCGAAAAGCTCGTACCAAGTTTCTCTCACTCGTGTTTCTGCTCAAGAACTCGTGATTTTTCGATCTCCTTGCTCAGCCCAGATTTCTGTTTGAAATTTGGCACATTTACTCCTTGGTATGTGACTCCTTTGATTGTCCAATTAGAATTTCATTTGGTTGAGTATATCTTGAATATTTTGCTGCTGTAGATAACATGTTTAGTGAGCTTGCATGCTTGTTCTAAGTGGAAGAAACTAGTTTTGATGCATGTTTAGTACTCTAGCAAGTTCCTATAGTAGTTCCCTTCAATTACATACCTTGAAATCAAATTTTATAGTGATTGTTGAAAATTTCAGAAAATGGAAGGAAGTATGCACCAACTTAACCAAGAAGAGTTGGAGGTACAGCAAGTCATGAGAGTTCATCGTGAAGAGGGAGTATACCCTCTTATTACCCATGCACGGACTTTATGCGGAATGCAGGAATCCTGCAAGACGTTCAAACACTAATTTCCAATGTAGGATTGGGAGATTTTGCTGTTGGTGAACCTCACCAATATGCTAAACTAACGGTGTCGGTTGTGCAGGATTTCGAGTTTCACCGGTCTCAAACTGACCCCATGGTCCGTATAATATTTATAACAAAATTATCGACTTGCCTTTCGTGATTTTTGTACAGCGATTAGAGTGCGCGATGGGGATCTTGCGAGAAGATCAGGGGGAACATCGGGAGCTCTCGAATCTTTATACAAGGATTTGTAATGGGAGGAGCTTCTCCAATGATGGTGGTAAGATTAGTAGCATTCAACATCCAGCCATCCGCTATTTTGCCTATTTCATTACAAAGTGCGTTCTTGCGAGAAGAACTGGAGGTAAATTATCTGTCCCAGACTTGGCTTTCTTAGCTGCTGCTTTGCAACAGGATAGGACTTATAATTTGGGTGCTTTAATAGCTTGTAGACTTGCTACTAACCGTGAGAAAGGAGGAATTTGTGGAGGTCTTATTGCCTCTCGCTTATTGGCTATGCATGGTGTAGGTCCTCACCATTTAGATATTCCGCTTTCTATAGAGAAACTTGATGTTTTCTCCATGATCACATGAGTTTATTTCAGATGCATCTAGTTTGAACAACCTGCATTATAGGATAACTTTGTATAAGAAAAGTTGGAGTATAACTAAGAAAATTGAAAAATTAGTACGCTTGCCTGCACCTTTTGTTTAACCTTGATGCGGACGGGTGGTCGATCACAGAAAATGAGCTAAACGCATACATAGAAAGGGAAAGCCGTCGTGCGAGGGAAGATGTGGAGGAGACCGAGGAGCATCCCGACTCTTCATCCGATGCAGCCTCATATCAACATCATGGTCATGTGGAGCCTCCACGATATTCTTCTGCGCATGGGCCCTATTACCACTCCATGTATGATCCACCGGCATGGAACTCCGACCCTCGTTGGGAATGAACTCCACTTGGGCCAAAAGCCTAAGCTTGGGGGATGTATACCGGCATCACTCATTCTTTGCATATTATGGTTGCTGGATACTTGTACATACTTGTTTAGTCTCTTAGAGTGGTTTTCTAATGAGAGGGAGATGATATTTGGGGAAGTGCTGTCCAAAAACAGATTCTGTGCTGTTACCAAAAAAATTGTACGCACAGCCAGAACATTATTTTGAGTTGCCAATTTTTGAGCATGTTCCCCAGGTTGTTATCTAACTTTCATTAGTTGAACACTTTTTGGTCTGAGCAATGGAAGATTTTTGTTAAATTCGATTTCTGTACTGCTGTCAGGATTTGGCAGATTTCTGTCATCCTGCTTTTCTGTGTTTCTGTTAGTTTGCGTTCTTTTGTTTTCGCTTTGTTTCTCTCCTAAAACACAAAAGACCAAAAATATTTCTGTTGTTTCTCTTCACCATTTATTTATTTGGTTCCTTGCTCTTAGTTTGCTTTATTTGCTATCGTTAGTTTGCTATAAGAAAACCCAAAAAGATTTTGCTTTGTTTGCTTGTTTTCTTTTGTTCTTGTTTCTAATTCAAAACACCAAAAATATTTGCTGTTCTTCTTTGGTTTGTAAAGTTCATCATGAGTTCAATGGTCTTCGGTGGCTGGAGCGTGGTTTTCATTTCATATTATCCAAGCTACACAAGTGAAAAGGCAATAATGACGATCTACGACAATCTGATTGTGGTGAGAGGCTGGTATGAACTCTATTTGCTTTCATTTTTGTACATATACTCATCCATATGAGCATGCTTAGTTGGTTCATGTGAGGTATATGTTATTTGAGAAAGTCTAGTAGTTCATGATCTCTCATGTTTAGCTCCAATTTATTAATATGAGTAGCATGTCATGGATGTTTGCTTGCATTGTTTTATTCATAAGTAGTATGGCATTGTGGTATCCTCCTCTGAAAATTCATTTATATCGACTTGGCACATGCTCACGCATGCATATGACTGAACAAAAAGTCAATTAAGCCTCGATGATTTATATTGCTGAGTTCTTGTATCACTTTTATGCCTCCGTTAATTTATTTTGTCGCAAGCATGATTATGACAGTTACTGCTCTCTTGATTTGTCGCTCCCTAGTCTTTTGCTAGCCTTCACTTGTACTGAGCGGTGACGCCGCTGTGCTTCCAAACACCTGAAAACCAAGTTATTCCAAAAGTGTCCACCATAAATACCTATGCATGGCATTTCAAACCATTCCAAGTAAATTCTCATGCGTTACCTTTAAAACTTTCAAAATGCTTCTCAATTTGTGTTAATGTTTCATAGCTCATGAGGAAGTATGTGGTGTTTAGCTTTCAACCTTGTCATTTACTTTTGACGGACTCTCATATGGACTAGTGGCACATCCGCTTATCCAATAATTTTGCAAAAAGAGCCCAGTCCCAAATTAATTAACTTAAATAGACACTCCTCCATGGTTTGTGATTGTTGGACGGCACCCGAAGGATTCGGTTAGCCATGGCTTGTGTAAGCAAAGGTTGGGGGAGTGTCATCATCATAATAAAACTAAAATAAAAAGGCACTCCTTCATGGTATGTGATTGTTAGCAGGCACCCGAGGATTCGGTTAGCCATGGTTTGTGAAAGAAAGGTTGGAAGGAGTGCCAACCAAAAATAAATAAAATGGGAGCCGCTCTTGTGAGTCCGGTTGATGAGGTGGTTAGTGTACCCATTACCATTCGTTGACAACAACAAACACCTCTCAAAATAATTTTACTCCTGCTTTACAAATAAAAAGCTCTAGCGCATGTTAATCCCTGCTTCCCTCTGCGAAGGGTCAATCTTTTACTTTTATGTTGTGTCTCCATTCTTTCTTTGAGCACTGTCTTGAGAGCACAACTGTCATTCTTAGTATAATATGCTTGTCTCAAAATATGATTGATCGTGGTATAACTTTGATGCTTTTATCTTTGACAATCACTACTTCTAGTCTTTCTATGAACTCAAGAGGTGCCTCGGCATTTATGTTTTGCCGATCAAATACAGGCAAGCGAGATACCACTTTATCATATTCTCTTATGAACATTGCAATCCTGCTATATACATGATTCATGGTGCTTATTATTAATTGTTGGTACCTCTCCATGATTGACATAGCTGTTGGATGATCTTATTTGCATGTATCTCATTATGAACTGCTTAAGTATTAGCCATAGTATGAGAATATATACATCATATGAGCAAATGTGTTCGTGAAAGTTCTTTTATCGCTCAGTTGTTAACCGAATTGCTTGAGGACAAGCAATAAGCTAAGCTTGGGGGAGTTGATACGTCCAAAATGTATCTACTTTCCCGAACACTTTTGCTATTGTTTTGCCTCTAATTTGTGTATTTTGGATACAACTAACACGGACTAACGCTGTTTCAGCAGAATGCTCGGTGTCTCGTTTTTGTGCAGACATCCAACTTTCGGAAAATCTCGGAATTCTGCAAAGGCCCTATTTTACCAAAATATTGACGGAGCGGTAAAAAGGAGGTGGAGGCCCGAGGGCCCCACACCACATGGCGGCGCGGCCTGGGGGGGGGCCGCGGGCGTGGTGTGGCCCCCTCGGCCGGCCTCCGACGCCCCCTTCGGACTACTTATTGGTTTCGACCTGAAAACGCACGGAAGAAGTCGAAGTCGCCGAAACCCTCCGAGAGCCGCCACATCGCGAAACTCCGTCGCGGAGCCGGTCTCCGTTCGCACGGACGGGGAATTGGAGGAGATCTTCACCGCCATCACCGCCAACGCCTCTCATCGACCAGCCATGTTTCCCCCATCCATGTGTGAGTAATTCCCCGCTGTAGGCTGAAGGGGATGGTAGGGATTGGATGAGATTGGTCATGTAATAGTCATAAGATTGTTAGGGCATAGTGCCTAGTATCCGTAGATGTCACTTTTATGATATTGTTGCAACTTGTTATGCTTAATGCTTGTCACTAGGCCCGAGTGCCATGATCTCAGATCTGAACATGTTATTGATTCATGAAGATATTCGTTGTTTATGATCTTACCCGCAAGTTGTATACACATGTCGCTGTCCGGAAACCAATGGCCCCGAAGTGACAAGAATCGGGACAACCTGAGGGGATGGTAGTGATGTGAGGATCACATGTGTTCACGAAGTGTTAATGCTTTACTCTATTAAAAGGAGTACCTTAATATCCAAGAGTTTCCCTAGAGGCCCGGCTGCCACCGGCTGGTAGGACAAGATGTTGTGCAAGTTTCTCATTGCGAGCACGTACGACTAAATATGGAACACATGCCTATTGATTGATTAGTACTTGGATACCGTTTATTATTATCTGCAAATGCCCATGCTTTGATTGTTACATGAGTTTCTCTCATCCATGCAACGCCCGTTAAATCCGTCCCCGTGCCTACAGTATTTTAATCCCGCTGTTTACTATAATCACTACTGCTGTCTTTATTTCACCGCTGCTGTTATTTCACTATTTCTACCGCCATAAAATCATTATCGATAAACTCTTGCGAGCAAGTCTGTTTGTGTGCCTGAATTGACAACTCCGCTGTTAAGGCTTACAAGTATTCTTTGTCTCCCTTGTGTCGAATCAATAAATTGGGTAATACTTCCCTCGAAGACGTTGCGATCCCCTATACTTGTGGGTCATCAACCAGCAAACAACAAGAAGAAGGGTACGCACAGTAGTCATATGAGCCACAGGGCAAAAGTCTCATCATAGTCACGGCCGTGCTCCTGCTGAAACCACGAGCCACAAGACGCGCTTTATAGCGCTCAAGAGATCCATCGAGCGAGTCTTAATTTTATAGACCCACTTACACGTGATGGGACGAACACCAGAAGGGGAGAAACAAGATCCCAAGTGTTAGTGCGCTCAAGCGCAGCGATCTCCTCAGCCATGGCAAGCTGCCATTCAGGATGACGCCGGCATCCCGATAAGAAGTCGGCTCGGAAACGACAGAGAGACCATACCGACTAGGAGAGTAACGAACTGGAGCACGACGCCGACGAACAGGCCGGAAGGGGGAAGCTCATCTGCAGAAGACAAGTCATCAGAAGAAAGAAGGGACAACATCGGAAGGAGCCGAAGCCGAGAACGAGGAGTACTAGGTGGACTAGACGAACGAGAGGATGGCGCCGAAGGCGAAGTAGGAGGAAGGGGAGGAGGGACAGCAGGGGTGCATCCGGAAAAGAAGAAAAGAGATATCATCCACCGGGTAGTACCCGAGGTGGGGCGAGGATAGAAGGACGCGTCTCATCAAATGTGACGTCACGAGAGATGCGCATCCGACGACCAACGGGTCCCAACAGCGATAGCCCTTATGCTCATCATTGTATCCGAGAAAAACACATTCAACAGACTGAGCGGTCAGTTTAGTGCGTTCGCGAGGAGAAGGACATAGCAGACACAACCAAATGAACGGAGAGTCGAGTAGTGGAGAAACACCAGAGAGACGCTCGAGAGGAATGCCACCGTAGAGCAGCGGAAGGCTGAATGTTAATGAGGTGGGCCGACGTAGCGACAGCCTCAGCCCAGAAATGTGGCGGAAGAGAAGAGGCAATCATCATAGCACGTGGTCTCAAGAAGATGACGATGCTTACGCTCGGCGACGCCATTTTGAGCATGCGCGCCGGGACAAGAAAACTGAGCGAGGGTGCCCTCCTCAGAAGGACACCACGAAGGTGCTGAGAGATATACTCACCAGCAGAATCAGCACGGAACACGCGAATGGGTGAGGAATACTGAGTGCGGACCATGGCCGCAAAACGCTGATAAATAGAGAGCACCTCACTGCGAGAGCGCATGAAAAACACCCAGGTGTACCGTGAAAATCATCAATGAATAAGATATAGTATCGATGGCCCCCTTTCGAAGCGAAGGGAGCCGGACCCCAAACATCCGAATGGACTAAATCGAACGGTCGCTGAGAGACAGACACACTAGTCGGATAGGGAAGCTGAATCTGTTTGCCTAACCTACAACCCCGACAGTGTAACGACCATCTCTCCAGACAGACCCCGAAGGCCACGATGAACCAAAGACGACAGGCGAGAGTCACAAAGGTGACCAAGACGATGATGCCACTCAAAAGAGCCGGTGACAGAGGCAACAACCGGAGTAGAACTGCGATGAAGTGGCAATGAAGGAACACGGAGCCGCCTAACTCCCAAAGCCCCGGAGACTGACGGCTACGAGGACCAGCTCCAACCAGGGCATGTGCGACGATCCCGAACCGCACAAGACTCAGCACAAGAATGACGCGACAACCAGAATCGGTGAGCTGGCTAGCAGAGAAAAGATTCATCTGAAGGCGAGGAACATGAGAAACATCGGGACGAGAAAGAGGGAGTAGAAAGAGTGCCTCTACTAGAAACAGGAATAGAGGTACCACCAGCCGTGACAACACGGACATGAGAAATAAGAGACCGAAGAGCAGACAGAATAGAAGACTCGAAGTCATATGAAAGGAAGATCCGAATCCAGATACCACGGGGACGTACCGATCGTGTAGAAAGTGGTGGTCGCACAGTGCCAGAAGAACCAGTCACAGAACCAAGCGCCCGGCGAGGAAGAGTCCTGAGTAGCGAGCACCACGAAGACCCCGAGAATGTCCTGATCGAGAGAGTGCAACTGCAGAAGATCCCGAAGAGCCAGCCTGCTGACGATCCTGAACTGTGACGTAAACTGGGATCCCGCGTCCAGCAGGTGGAGGAAGTGTGGCCAACCTGGCCACAGTAGGTGCAATGAGGACGAGGGCGGAGACTCGGACCGCGAGGCTGCTGACGTAAACTGGAATCCCAAGCATCAAGCAGGCAGTGAAGCTGCACTATCTCATGCGCAGAGAGAGGCGCGACTGGAGAGGTCGACGTACAATCAGGTGCCGACGAGAAGCTATCATCCACACGCACAGAGGCCACCAAAATGGGTGACGGAGAGCAACACGCCGATGAAGACAGAGTCGGCAAAGCGCGATCATAACCACGTGAAGAGGCCGCGAAAGTCGATGTAGAGCGGCAAGCCGACGCAGACGGAGTCGACGAAGCGCGACCATAACCGCAGGAAGAGGCCGCAAAAGTCGATGTAGAGCGGCAAGCCGACGCAGACGGAGTCGACGAAGCGCGGCCATAACCGCGGAAGAGGCCGCAAAAGTCGATGTAGAGCGGCGGGCCGACGTAAACGAAGTCGGCAAAGCGCGGGCAGAGTCGCGTGAAGAGGCCGCAAAAGTCGATGTAGAGCGGCAAGCCGACGTAGACGGAGTCGGTGAAGCGCGGGCAGAGCCGCGTGAAGAGGCTGCAAACGGCGACGAAGAATGGCTAGCCGTCATATACGGAGGCAGCGGACAAATACCAAGTACCGAAGGGAGACCCAAAGAGAAGGCGGGATCAGCGGAAGAAGACATTGCTCTCTTTTTTTTGCTTTTTTTTTGCTTTTTTTTTACTGCAGACGGAAGTCAACCAGACAAGAGACAGCCGCTCCGATCGAGCAGAGCGGGCAAGGCTGGAGGCGGACGAGCGGGGGCGGATCGGGCCAGGGAAGATCGGCCACGGCTAGGAGCGGCGGCCACACGCACGAGAGCAGGAGGAGATCGTGAGATCGGCCATCCAGGGACGAGCAGAGAGATTCCTGAGATCGGCCAGGGGAGATCGGCCAAGCTGAATCGGGAGAGAGCAGGCGCCAGGGGAGATCGGCCAAGCTGAATCGGGACGGGACGGAGAGCAGGGCGGTGAGGCCGGGCGGAATCGGCCGGGCGGAATCGGAGATTGGAGATTGAACGAGCAACTTCGGCCCGGGAAACTAGAGGATCAATATTTGCTCTGATACCATGTTAGGACAATATGCGTGTTGTATTACCAGGGGGCCAAAGGCCACAATATATAGTACATGTACAGGTGCACATATGCAGAAAGCCCCATAACATATGGGGAAACTACAATAGACAGATATATACATCTAACACGAACCACTGGCCCAAGCACCTGCCGCGCGGTGACGATGCCACACCACACAGGACCACCAACCTCACCGCCGGCAGGAGCCGACGGGCCAGATCGAACCGAGCCGACCACGGTCAGATCTGGCGCCTCAGGAAGTCGTCGCGACGAAGCAACCGCCAGCGGCTGACCACCACCCGCACAGGAGGAAGTAGCAGGGGAGAGGGGCTGCCACCCCGCCCACCCTCGCCGTACAGCATCAGGGAGCCGCCGTCGATGCCGCCACATCTTATTACTGTATAACTAGACTTTGAAAAATAACAATCTTGTTATGACGGGTAGACTTGGTATTATCCAACCAAGACAACAACAGACTGGATCTCTTGCCAGATACTTTAAGGTTCTAAATGCATGCCAAAAGTTTGACTGTCCTTTGCCGTGTAACTAAAAGATTAAGATAATATGTAGACATCATAAACTTTAGTCATGTATTTTATGCTCTTAACCTATATGTTACATACTGGCCCCATTATCCATCATGCATCTGAGTGTAAAATAAAGAGTTGGCTGATGAGGAGCACATCCTATTAAAGCTGCTGATATTTTTGACCATTGTTGTCTCTATACCAAATCACTGTGATCAATCTGTCTAGCCCGTCCCAAAATATCTGTCTAGCTATTTGATTGTATATTAATATTGCGAATTTTTGTAGTAGGTTATATAAGGGAACGTCTGCTCAACATCTCAAACATGGATTTTCTTTTATTTTTTCCCTACACTAGCTAAACTTAGCAGTTCATATTCTTGTGATGTGATCGTTTGTGACAAAATGCCAAAAGAAAATTAATTATTTTATGAATGGTATATATAGGAAATGGTGAAGGAAAGTGGAGATCTCTTCGCGATGGTCAAGAACCCATGTGATGTCACAAAGATTCGGCTTTCATGTGTCTCTTTATGGTTTAGTGAGCAGATTTATATACCAAAGATTACTCACATGTTTGTGTTTATGTTTGTGTTTGTGTTTGTGTTTTTTAAATTTTTTGAACTCGGACTGTCTGTCATAACTTAGATCTTGAGCTGAACTCAGAACATGGTAATCCCTCCAATCAGGTTTCACAATGACTTCAAAAAGTGAGTGGTCCGAGTGTTTGATAAACGTAGTGCTCCTGAAATTTTGCCAGCTGCAAAGAAGAATTAGTTGGTACAAGAATATAATCACATGAAACTGATCTTAGTTTTTCGTTAAATCTGGTGATGTGATTAAATACGAGACCGCCGCTGATCAGGGACACTGGTCCTAGGCACACTGAAATGCCTGATGAGCCCAAAAATGGTGACATGAAGTATGTCACAAATTCTGGCTAGAAGGAAGATTGTTGGACGTATTTCGATTGGGCTAAATCCTTTTTGGTAGTTTAAACAACAATTGCTGAAAATGAGCACGGCAAAGCGCCCTAGGTTCATCTAGTTTTGGTTATACCAAAACAACAATCAAGCAAGTACAGAGAATTCAGAGTTCGATTGTTATCAAGAATCAGAGCAATTAGAGGACGGTGGGCCTTCAAAGTTTTGTATTGATAGCAATATGCACAACACGTTGATAATAGAGAATTACAGAGAGTTCAGAATTCTATTGATGCCAAGATCCACAGCACGTCCACCCAGTCCGAACATTCAGGATTTTTAAGGCAAAAGAGTAAACGAATCTACTGGATTAAGCGCATAGTGGCATAACCTCGAATACCATGCTCGCGGCTGGCACGGGCGCGAGCTGAGCTGGGTGAGCGGATCGTCCATGTTGGGGTTCAGGTAGCGGACCCATCGCTGGCAGCAAGACGAGACATTCTGCCTGGACAGTGTGCAGCAGATGGCGTCCCACCCGCACCAAGCGGTCATCCTCCTCAGTCCACATCCGGAGCAGCGGTAGCCGCTGCGGTGGATGCTTCGGTAGTGGCCACGGCGGTAGCGGCGCATGCAGAGCTAGAGGGGCCCGGTAGTGAAGATATCGACATGGTCGCAATTTTGGACAAGGGAAAGTGTAATAAATATAATTTACACTAAATTAGTATACTCTTCTATAGCTAGTTTTATTATATTGCAGTCTTAATAATCATATCTACCTCATTACATAGTTATCATACTAAATAAAATATAAAATTTTACAAATTTTAATTGTATCGTTATTTTCATTACAATGTACAATAATTATTACACTTGCCTTGAGCTAAAGATAAGTTTGGTAGATATATGTATTGGGTATGTCCTAACAAATATCTTAATAGAAAGATTTTTAGTGTATGATTATGAAAGTCTAGTGGTTTTTTGTGGTCGAATGTGTGTTATAAGTTACAGTATGTTCAGTAATAATCTGAAATTGCATGCATTATATGCACCTGATATTCAAAATTACTAGTCACCATTTATCATAAAAAAATTGAATTCTCTAAATTTCTTGAACACATGATTTGAATTGCTAGGATGATCAAGATGACTTTGGTATACACAACTATTAATGTCAGTTTTCCAAAACAAATTGCGCATCATATTAAAATGGAAATTGAGTTACCATTTCTTTCACTACAACTAGGTGAGTTTCCATCGGAGACACCAACAACCACTCGACCTATGCACCGTGTCGGATTCATGTTTTCCCGGCGCCCGCCTGACTTACGCGTTTTCAGTCCATACACACGTTTTTTAGCTATTCGGTCTTGGTTTTCACCGTGTCGCGAGCGATACGCGAAGACCCGACGTGTTGTCGGGTTCATGTTTTCCCGACGTTTGTCCGACATACACGTTTTCAGCCGATACGCACGTTTTTGACTATTCGGCCATGGTTTCACATTGCCGTGACCGAAATTTATTTGGACCGGCCCTCGGACCATGTTTGTATCTTCACTACCGGGCCCCTCTGACTCTGCGGGTGTGACCAACATTATACGCACGTTTTTGACCGTTCGGCCATGGTTTCACACTGACGTGCCGACGAGGTCGATTTCACGATTTCCCGATGCCCCACAACTTGCGCGTTCCAGCTCGTTCTTGGCTGTTCGACCAATACGAGGGCATAGCCAATCTCTTCATTGTTATATGAGGTTTGTGGTGTGGACTTGCTACTACAAATAAAATAATAATTTATCTATATTCAATATCGCTATATTTCATAACGTAAGCCGTTTTAGCAAACTAAAATAGTTTGCTGAAACTACTTACACTATGGTTCGAGATGAGTAGTTTGTTGAACATACTACCTCCATCTGGTGAGTTAGGCCTACACGTATTCTTAGCTTGTCAATTTGACAAACATAAAAATACGAGTAGGCCTAATCCACCGAAACGGAGGGAGTAACAGATAATAGTATAATGTTGATGAAAATATTTTGCTTAGATTTTTTCCCGTTTAATCATTTTTCAAGATTTACAATAGTAACTTGGGTCTAAAAACATGGAATAATGATTCATGGCAAAATTCAGTGCTTGTCCAGTTGACCCGCTACTGCCCCACCCCACTCTCTCGAGTGGTAGAAGGGATTGCAGATAAGGAGAGATAACAGAGTTGCAAAACTGATCGGCCAACTAGCAGAGCAGCGGCGTTTCCGAGGATTACATTGGTAAAATGGCGTTTTTGAGTTGGAGTGGTGGCAAGAATGATAAAGGCAGTCAATTATGAGTTCCAAATATATGAACAAGCAAAGAACAATATTGACATTCAACTTCAATGCATTGGTCTTTAGGCCAATGCGGTGTCAAGCCCTTGAATGCCCACATCAAAATAGGGTCTGAGAGATTACACCATCGGGAAACAAATGAGTTTGGTTGGTAATGCACTTTTGAACAAAAGCAGAGTATCGAGCTTCAGGTCTCGCAAACAAGTAAATAAACCAAAATGCATGAATTGAGAGGTTTGCTTGCGTGACTTCGGCGAACAGCTGATGCGATGCCACTCTGCACTTCCCTCCGCAACTTATGAACGACGATACAAGCAGGAAACGCTGCAAACTTGAGGAAACGTTTCGTCCGCTCCGTCCCCCGCAGGCGGAGACGGGAGAAACCCAAAACCTAGCGCCGCCAGGCCCCGTCTCCCTCTCTCCTCCCCTTCGCCGCCGTCGGCGCAGGCCGCCGGGCAAAGTCCCGAGCGGTGCCGGCGGCGGCGGACACGCTCCTACCCGCGCGCGAGGCGGGCGACGCGGGGTCTCCCGGTGCTGGCGGCGGTGCATCTCGGTGGGCACGGTTTCGGCGGCGGCTGCGCTCCTGCCGAGAGGCGGTGGTGCTGGGTGGCGTGGTGGCGTCGGCGCAACCTCTTGGCGGCGGGGCGGCATGAAGGTCAGCGGCGGGGCCCTGACCCAGATCTAGGCCTGTTTGGGCCCCATCTGGGCTTGGGCGGGCCAGGTCTGGCATCCTAGGTCTGTTCCCGGCGGCTGGTGGAGATTCTCCTGCTGAGTGTGGCTAGGACGGCGGCGCGCGGACTGCAGCGCGGCCACGGGAGCTTCACGAGCCCATCGGGCTCGGCCGGGCCAGAGGGTCCTGGTTTGCTCCTGTAGCTGCGTCCGGTCTGTCACCGCAGCTTGGCGGTGGAGGTGGCGTCCTCCCGCGTGGCTGCTGTCCAGGCTCCCCTCGGCTCGGGGTGATTCATATCGGTTTCGTCGGTCTTCGTCAGTGGGCCACGGTGAGACGGCGGTGGTGGTTGCGTGACCGCGGTGGCGCGAGTTGGTGGGCGGCGAGGTTGGCGGAGCGTGATGGAGTGTCCGGGGCCGTGGGTCTTTGGGGCATGGGAGAAATCCTTGTCGATGGCCGACACCGACGCGGTGACGCTCGCGGGCGCCACCATTCCCTCTTGAGGGGCGTCGGGGTTTCCCCTTCCCACTGCCCTTCCGCATACCGGGGGAAACCCTAGGCTTGTCCGGGCAGCAGCGTCGTCATCGTCGCATCCCTTCTTGAAGGTGCTGCTTTGGTATGCGGTGCTTCGGAAGGCTAAGCTCGTGGTGGGAATCTTCCGGAGGGCGCAGCGGTTGCGGATCATCAACGTTTTCGTCGATCCGTCTTTGTCATCTTTTATTTCTTTTTTCTTCTTCTTTTGTTTTCTCTTGGGCTTTGTTGTGTTGTTTGCCCCAGCGGTGATCGCTATCCTGTATCAGTTCGTTGCTATATTAATATAGCGGGCGAAAGCCTATTTCGAGGAGGAGGCTTGCATGACTTCATCGATATAAAATCAGGGACATAAAATACATATACAAATACAATACCCATATGAAAGAAAGGTGTGGCACGACATGACATCGACACAAAAGTTTTTGACTGACAATATCACTTATTCGACAATCAAGTTAACCTGATCCTGATGCATACACACCTGAGATGCAATTGTTGACAGTCTACATGCCTTTGGGAATGAGTAGCGGCGTCTGGTCAGTCCCGAGCAAGCACCTGGGTGCAAGTTGACCTTGCAGGGAACACACCAGTACCGCCACACACAGCTAGTGCTACAGCGCGTGCACTTGACCGGCGTGGCCACGGTGAGCACGAGTAGGTGCGCCGGGCGCAGGGGCCAGACAGTTGTGACTGGCAGCTAAGAACACACGGGGTGCACGTCGAAACCGCACAGGCAGCAGCAGTTGTGCATGCCCCGAACAGATGTGCCGCACAGGTAGCATAACCGCGGGTCATCGGTAAACACACGGCTCGCTCGAGCGTGAGCGGATGCTGACCGTGAAAGGAGAACGGCGCGCAATGGTATCGGAAGCCTACGCCGTTGCAGCCGCAACCGTTGCAGCGGAATCCAGCGCTGCCGGTGTGGACGAACACCAGGACCAGGGGATGATTATTGTGGGCGTCATGGACGATCGCCCTCGGCATTATGGATGGATGCTAGAGATGGAGTTGAGCCGAGCCAAATACTTGTTACACATAGATAGAGATGTCATCCCTTGGGTTGGGCAATAGCTCTTTTCGTGGAATTTTTCTAAGAGGGCAAGAGGGGGAACGATAGGGAAGAAGAGGCATGGAGACAAGTAATCACGACCACCTGCAGTGCCCCCAATGTGCGGATGATTTTTCTGTTCACAGTGATCGCAGCAATTGGGCCTAGTGTTGCCGCCATTAGTTTTGAGCAAGTTTCTTACTCCCACTCGAACAGGAGACCACGCCTCGTCTTCCCAACGCCCAGCATACTACCTAGCAAGGCCAGACAAGGTGGAGCGCACCATGTCTCCTTTTTCTAGTTTATTATACTCATTTGATTACTTCATTCAGTTATAGTAGCTTTACCTCTACACATACAATGAACTCTTCAGAACCATTCAAATATTTCCCCGGTCGAAACTCCAAAGCTGTGACCATGAATTATCAATTGATGTTCGCCAAATCTGAATAATACCTCAAGCTGATGTTATTGTATCGGCATGTTGTCCATCACCATTGTGAGATCCTCTTTCAGCAGGGTGATCTGATGAACGCTTTGGCAATCCTCAGGTGCAAGCCATCCAAATTGTGTCGCTTGTCAGTCACCGACAAGTCGAACAACAGCAGAAGGGACATGGGGTGCAGGTTTACCTCGCAGGGAACGCACCGGTTACCGGTAGCACGGCAAACAGACGGTACACTCCATTGGCTTGGCCAGGGTGAACATGACGAGATGCTCCAGGTGCAGGGGCAGATGGCAGCGGCTGGAAGCTGAGAGCAGACTCGTTGGACGGATCACACATGTCGCATCTGTGCGGGGTCTGGCCATGGAAGGCAAAAGTCACCTCGTCACGCAGAACTTGTGCAAGTCGAAGCCGCAGGCGTCACAGCGGTAGCGGCAGCCGTTGCAGCGGAAGGCAGAGCTGCCTGTGCGGCGGAGCACCAGGGGGTGCATGGTGTATCTTGTGGGAGTAATGGATGATCTCGTTCAGCACTATGCAGTCGTTCCTTCCAAAGAATGGTGCATGACAGTGAGATGGAGTTGAGCTGCAACTCTGGTGGGCTGTGGGCAATAACTCTGCTCCTGGAATCCTAGTAGCCGGGATGGAAGACAAGCAGACACATGAAGCATTGAACACCGTTGCCAGAATTGTAGGAAGAGGACGGAAGTCCAGTCGAGCGGACGAACAGCAAGTTAGTACTCGCATTTTTCAGGTCATTCACACAAAAAGGAAGAAGTCACACCTTCAGTTGCAGAACAGATTTATCATTTATGAGCACTTCTGCGTTACCCTCACGCCAAAGATTCAGAGGCATGTATGTTTTCCGTCAAACAGAGCCTTGGTATGAGTCAGTTTATAGTGGTAGTTTCAATTTTGCAGCCATCACTATGAGCTTTCATGATGTTGGAATACCATACATACTAGTTAACGGTACATGCTTCGCACGATGAGACAAATGTGTGATCCGTTTCTAAGCAAGATGAATACATAAGTGCTTTCTCCTAACGCATGCCTAGACAGTATGATAATCACACAGAATTTCTTGTGAAAGTAAACACGTGAACATAAATACTGATTTGTTTTATCAAAAAAAAATACTGAATTGTAAGCATCATGCTTTTTACTATGATGAGTGAGAGTCGCTACACTCAAAATAAGTATGCGGATCATCATTCTATTAAAAAGGTGAAACATCAATGGCTTACCCCTCGTATTCAAAATAAAAATAGTACTCCATCCGATCTAAAATACGTGTCTAAAAATACATGTATCTGTAAACATGTCTTATATTATAGATTCACTTATTTTTGAACAAATATATTGGATCGGAAATAGTTGTACACATTTGCAGGTTTGTAAGAGAACATACAATCTGCTCCATGTAATTACACAGTTTTTAACTTTTTTTATTAGTTTCCCTTCCTCATCCAATCAATTATCTCCGCTCATGTATCTAGGCTGCATGCCTTTTTTGTCTTCGTGTTTCCTGGTCGCTAGTTTCAAAACAAATGTTGATTGGTGGGTTGCTACTGTAGTACTGCATCTGCTCTCGCTCAGGTGATGTAGAGAAACTTCTGGAGAGCCTGGCAGAACCACGACCATACAGAAGTATCTAGAGAGGTGGCAGGATAGAGGTGGGTGAGCAAATCCCTTCTCTGTTGGCCGTTAGATTGGCCTATCCGACGGCATACATATTGCCACGAAGCTATCTACTTAAAGCTAGCAAATGTGAGCCGTCTGATTGGAACGATCCAATGGCCTACGTGATTGGATATTCGCACACTATATAGGAGTATAGATTTCCAATTTCGTATGCATCAGAGTGATTAGAGAACAGTATCATACCATACGGTCAAACATGCAGGCTAAAGACCTTCCAAAGTTTCAATGTTGATTTTAGGAAAATAATGTATCAATACTGAGAATAATCTGGCAATATGGTTGTATTGTCTGTCGATGACATCACAGATTTTACACCTGTTTGAAGAGGCAACATAGGCATCAGAAACTACGGAGGCAAAATGACTAACCAATATCTTAATATGAACAAAAGAAATCTAGAAGTCTTACATCTACACCATAGTAATACAATGAATTCTTCAGATCAGTTCACTTATTTCCTAAGTTGACCATTAATTATCAATTAGTGCTTGCTGTCATCTGAATCTGGGGTGTTCAAAACTGGGTCAGGTTTAACCCGTGGAAACCAGCTAATCTGATTTGTACTGGCGCAGTAGTGTATTCTCCAATCAGCCCCAGTCGACTACTCCCTCCGTTCTTTTTTAATTGACTCGAATTTAGTATAAAGTTGTACTAAATCCGAGTCAATTAAAAGAGAACGGAGGGAGTAGATCATAACATGGATCAGTTTTCAAAGGTTCGCGAAAACTCTTGTTGAACAACCTAACCTGCATAAGATGCTAAGTAGCTGTTATTATATCAGCTTGATCTCCATCACCATTGTGAGGTGTGCTTTCAGCGGTGTGATGAACCCTTTGGCAATCCTCAGCTGGCAGCCATACAAACTGTGCCATTTTCTCAGTTAATCTGGCAACAGATTCTTCCCGCTTGGCAAGCTGCATAAGTATCTTGATCCTTCTAAATGAAACACTGCTGGGTTTCTGCCCTAAATCAGTCAGTTGATGGAAACACCTCTCAGCCTCCTCCAGCCTTCCCTCATCGCATAGCAGGTCAAACAGCACATCAGACACCAAGGTGAATGAGCCGAACCCGTGCTTCACCATATCGCCCCACAGCTCTAGTGCTTCCGCCACCTTACCATGGCGATGACATAACCTGATGATAAACATGCAAGACTGCGTGTTCGGGAAGCATCTTTCAGACCGCATCCGCTCATACAACAGCCATGAGCTACCAATGTCAAACGCCCAGTAATAGCACCGGAAGAAAAGGTTATATGTCGTGGCGTTCGGCATCAGCCCCTTTGAAGCCATCTCATCCATCAACGCAAAAGCATCGCCGAGCCTCTTGGCTATAACAAAGTTCCGTATCGTGGCATTGTACGCCGCGACATCCGGGTGGCATCCGAGCTCCCTCATCTCCTTCAGCAGGTCCCTCGCCTTGTCAGGCTGGCCAACCAGTCCCAGCCCGCCGATCAAGCTTGTATACGTGATCACATCGGGAGCGATTTCACTCGCCCGCATTTCATCGAGCAGGTTGTATGCCTTCTCCACGCCTCGGTTCTTGCAGTGGCAATCAATCAGAGAGTTGTAGGTGACCAGGTCGGGGCTGATCCCGAGCTCACGCATCTCCGCGAAGAACGCCTCGGCGTCCTCGGAGGACTTCCAGCCGGAGAGCAGGATGTTTAAGGTCTGGCGGTTGACCTGGAACTCGTACTTGTGCGCGTGGTAGACGTTGCGCGCGTCGGACATGCTCTTCTCCTGGCAGAGCGTGCGGAGCAGCGCGTTGAAGAGGTCGCCCGACTCCGCGCCCCCCTCGCGGCCGCGGAAGAGCCGCGAGAGGCGGCGGAAGGACGAGACGGTCTCGCGGACGGAGCAGACCTTGGCGACCCGGCCGAGGACGACCATGGCGGTGCGCGGGGTGATGGCGTCGGGGCAGAGGCGGCGGCAGGAGTGGACGAGGTCCCACATGTGGGAGAAGCGGCGGGCGCGGCCGAGCACGTAGAGCGCCGTGTCGAGCGCGAACGGGGAGGGCGTGACGCCGCAGCGGTCGGCGGCGAGCGAGAGGAGCGAGAGCGCGCGGAGCGGGTCCCCGTGCGCGAAGCGGAAGCGGCGGAGGACGAGGTCGAGGAGCGGCGCCGAGAGCGGGACGGCGGCGGCGGAGAGCGCAGACTCCATGGCCGACGGCGTGGGCGCGGCCGTGACGATGCGGTACACGGAGTCGGCGTCGGCGTCGGACGCCAGGGCGTCGCCGCCGGCGGGGATTTCCGGCAGCGGAGACGGCGGTGGACGGCGGGACGGGGAGAGGTACTGGAAGACCCGCCCTGCCGGCCTGGGAGGCATCTTTGGGAGAGGTGGGCGGCGTTTCTTGGAGGTTTTGGCGGCGACGGCGCGGAGCGGCCGGCATGGAAGAGATTTCAGCTCGGGAGAGGAATGAGAGTTCGTGTGTACCTCAAGATGGGAATGGGCCGGGTCGACCCACTGGGTCACTGGCCCGATCCAAAAAAAACAGGGCCGTTGGGCCAGTCGGGTCGGCTTCATACAAAAAACGGCGCTGGATCGGGCCGGCTCGAACGGCGCTGGGCTAGAGGCTAGAGCGAAATCTTTAAATTTAGTACACGCGGGCCGAATTTTTTTGTCATCGGGTCCTTAATGTGGGCCATTGGGCTATGCCCAGTCTCACACGCTCTCATTTTCAGTCTCCAAATGTTAGTATAATTAATTCTATGGTCTCTCTAACCTTTTTTCCCGAAAAGTCCACCGATTTAGTCATAATCCTCAATAGCATTACAAGAAAAACCCAGGATTGAGAACTCATCCTCCAGCGAGCCTTTCTTCTTCCTCTAAGCGAGTTGTGCCCCGCAATCGATGTCATGCCCACCGAATAGCGCGCTGCCACGACGCCTCGCCCTGCCCGAATCTCCTATTTCTGATGTCCACATTCACCCCCAACCATCACTTAAACTCTTTGTTTTCTCCTCTGGCTCTGGCGAACCCTAAGATTATTTCTTGTCGAAGTCCGGCCGTAGCGGGCAGTCGTGTCAACCCCAACTAGGGTAACTTAGCGGTATATCAAAACTTCAAACAATGCAACACTGGTATAACTAGAATAGGTTGGCTGGGGTCCCTCACTTTTCGTGGCGCGCCATATCTTGGTGCGCCACTGGTAAGAGGGGACTAAAATTCCCGCTCCCCTTCTAGACCGCCTTTTCAATTTTAGAAAAGAAATAAAAAAAATGATATAAATTTCAAATATTAACATTCTTCGAGATGTAGTTATGTTACGTTATCTAGTTGTTAGTAAAATTAATAAAAATGAATTTTGACATATTTTATAAAATTGTGTCATGTTTCGGTAAAATAGCTCTGGATTTGGCATACCACATCGGATTATAAAATATGAATAAATATCTACAGAAAAATTTACTTCCGATTTCAACTACCTACGATTGTTTACCGATTTTTTAGATTCCCAAAATTCAAAAAGGAAAATAGAGTTTTCATATGTTTTACACCAAAGGGCAAAACTTACATGTTTCGCCTCTTCGAATTTCGAATCGGTTAGCCACCTACCCTCACTACCTTGAGAATCCACACATCCCTTCTCCACCTCCTTCCTCCATCCTCTGCTCGCTCCCCCCGGCTCTCTCTCTAACCTCCTCTCCTACATCATCTCCTTCTCTCCGGCCTCCTCTCCGGCAGCCCTCCCTCCTCTCCGACCTACTCTCCTTACCTCCTTCCTCCTCTCTTTCTCTCTTCCCTCCTCTTCGTCCTCTTTTTGTTCCTCCTCTCCAGCCAACAGCTAGGTTATGAGCATGAAACGGGACAAATAATTCAAAAAACAAAAACGAGTACAAAAATGAACAAAAAAAATGCAAATTAGTTTTGAAAATATCCATGTGGCGCACCTCAAAAATATACCAGTGGCACACCACCTAGTGCGCCACCGGTAATTGCTACTAGTGGCGCGCAAGTACTGGCGCATCACAGGTGCGTCACTTGTACTTGTTTTCCCATTAGGGATACAAAACAAATGTGTGCAGGTAGGCAATTGGATATAGACATAGTCTTGTGTCTGCTGAGGCCAAAACAGATAAGTCGTTCGTTTGCACCAGCCAAAACTAAAAGTCATCGAAGAATGAAACATGGAAGATCACGGTGTCGGACCTAGAGAGGACTTTAGAGGCAAACGCACGTTGATGTTGGCTGGAGATGGAGAAGACTTGAGAGTGATGCCTAGGCCCTAGTCATCTTCAGCTAAAAGCTACCTCAAAACTTTCCGAGGAGCCTGTAAGAACTTGAATAATGCAAGTTTCAATGGTTTCAGAAATGGACCGGCCGGAGCTGCCGGGCTGGGGCCTTCTCTTCTAAAAAAAAGAAAAAAGTAGCTACTTTTCATGAAACTTAGAAAAAAACTTGTGCGTGTACCAAATGTGTGGATTGATCTTGCATAAATTTCGGAAATGCACATTGGCTCCCGGGTCCAGGTGCTCTCGCATGCTGAACCAATCACATAGCGGCATGTTGGATGCGCAGGCATGTATGTCTGCATGTATATCACACGTATGTAGATTTTTGAACAGTGCGACTAAGTGGGGGCATGCGCATTAAATAAGACGGAGCTGTTATGCCCGCAGCGGTCCTTGCTTGTTCCGTGACGTGTGACCGTGTATACAGTGGTGTAATTAGACGACAAGCCGTAAATAAAATAAGCCTAGATGTCCAGCTCCCGCTGCGAAAGAAGAGCCGCCGCAGCCATCTAAGGTATTCCCCGTCTCAGCCGCCACTAGATCAGCGTTGAGCTCCGTCCCCATCGACGAGCTCTGGAGATTTGTACAGGAGTCTTCGTTTCTTCGTGGTTTCCTTTTGATGGTTTTCTTTGCGAGCTGCGTTGCTGGCCCCTGTGCTGGCTCCGGCTAGACCTCCTACTGGAACCTGGACAGCAATAACGTCTTGCTGCGTGAGGCGAGCAGCTCATGCGGCGACTTCAACTGGATTTCAACTTCAACTGCGCGCGGCTTGTGCAGGGGAATCAGCGGCCTCCACTCCCTTTGTCCTGCTCCGAGGCTCCGGCGGTGCGTCGCCTCGTGTATTGGCAAATGGAAATCGGAACACCATAACCGGCCAGTAAAAAAGAACGTTCGCGCACAAGACAGCCTGGTAGCTAAATGCCTAAAATTAAGATAACAAAGAAGTTTTGAGCTCACAGCATTTGCACTCCGGACCTAGTGGGATTTACATCACTCCTTTCATGCCTGAGGTTTCTAGGGAAGCCGCAGATTTAGCATCGGCTCGCGGTCACCGTGTTCTTGGATTTGTGGAGATTGGACCTTCACCACGCGTAGACGCTGCTCTACCACACTGGGCTCAGCTCCCTCAATCTTCCATGACTGTCGAAATAAAACTGAAGCGGTCAGATTCGGAAGCCACTCGTCGATCCCATGGGAAAACAAAACATGCACACTTGGACAGTCGTCCAGGTAGCCGCCTTCTTCATGTTCCACGGATCACCATCCCTCCGGCTGCAGTTCACGGTTCACGCAAACGGCAAACGTGGGCGTCGTGGGCCATGCATACGCCCGTACGAGGCAGTGGGTGCTGTATTGCTAGTTTACTGCTGCATGCATGCTATTTATTTCTGACATTGTCATCAATCTCTGTGCTGGACTCAGCGGTCTCGATATCGGGTCCATATAGACCCGGGAGCCAAAACTGCATGCCCAATAAATTTACAAAAACAAATATATGCAGTGAGGCAATTGGATACAAGTAGAGTCTTGTGTCTGCTGAAGCCAAAACAGAAAAGGTCATCTGTTTGCACGAGCCAACCGAAAGCTCACTCCTCCTGAGAAAAGGATAACATGAGTCTTCATGCATACTGATGCCAACGGAGACCTCACTCCGCTTCCGTTCCGTTTTGCATCATCCAATCAGGCTTTCAGACAAAGTCCCCAATCTATTTCCATTGAAAAGGCGCTTCCTTTTTTTAGTGGCACCCCCGTGCTGTCATGAGCGAATCCGATCCGCTAACCCTTCCTCAGGAGTGATCGATATCGACGTACCACCGTAGGGAGGTAGTAGCTACGGCTGCTAAGCACGTTGGTGTTTGGTTCAGAGATATTTATTTGTCTGCCGAAAATGCGAGAAGAGATTCCGTGCGATCAGTCGCGGATAGCCGCGTTCCCATTGCTGACAGCGATACCATCTGCAGGGAAAATATGATAATCCAGCCGAGACTGCATTTTCAGAACCGGCAGACACATGCTCCCGGCGGAACTCCAAATCTTATTGGTCCACGTCAGAGTGGGGTCAAAATGATGGCAGGGTATTTTTTCAGGTAAAGTTGAAAATTAATGGGTATAGATACCTGGCCACATGCAGGTGACATAAATATCACCCATGAACTCACGTCCTTTACCCCTACCCCACATCCCCTCCCACCTACCACCGCGGCAGCGCGGGACGGAGGCGGCGGCTGCGTGGAGCGGCGACGGTCAGAGCTCGGCCGAAAAGGTGTCGGGCGGCTGGGCGGCAGCCACGGCCGGGTCGTCGTCGTCGAGCTGGACGGCCATGGCGCGTGAGCGCGGCGGGCCGGCGTGGAGCACGGGCCAGGCGCCGGCGGGGCCGCTGCAGCTCAGGCTGGTGGTCACCGGCGGATACGACGGGAAGTGGGTGTGGGCCGACGAGGAGGTCATCCCGCGCCGGTGTGCCGCTGGTAAGGTCTACGACACGGGCGTGCAGAGCGCCGACGTCGCGCTGGAATGGTGCTCGATCGCACTGCGACGCCCAGGAGTGGAAGTGACGCGCGCAAGCAAATTAATCCCGCTGATCTACAACTGTACAGGAAGCCTCGCCGCTTTTGATATTACTACTAATTTCCTACCCTCTCTCTCTCTCATTTTGGATGAACGGGACGAAGCGAAATGAAATGAGTTGATCGAAGAAGATTCAAATCTGCCGTTGCAACTGTCATGGTTGCTTTCTCTACTTCGATCCGTGCTGAGCAGCAATAGTGTGCTGCACGACGTGCTGGTCACCGGTGCGTGCCAACCTCAACCTGTGTTGCCGCGCTAACGCCACGTCCGCCACGGCCGTGGGAGGAGCCGAGGTGGTGGAGCAGGTCGAAGCGCTCGAGGAGCAGCACGGTCGCGCCGCGGGCCGCCGTTGTATGCCAGGCTCGAGCAGTACAGTCGGGGACGAGGCAGATGGTGATCCCCGCTGCCAGGGTGTTCCTGACCCGCCCGCGAGCACGGGCGCACGCCATGGCTGCCGCGTCGTCGTCGCACGTGCAGAAGTTTCGACATCCTTTTACGAGATCGGAATTTAGACAAATTTCGACAACCTTTTTCGAAATTTAGAACCGGCGCTCTGACATGGCGTGCAGAGGCGGCGGCAGGCGATGCAACATGGCAGAATATGCGGCAGAGTGGCTGAGATGCGGCCTCTGTGAGAAACGGGAGAAGCGGCACCACTATGGCTCCAGATGCGCCCATGACGAGAAAGAAGGCCATGTCGGTGCGCAACAGGTTGAGTGCGTGGCCGCCTTCGCCGGCGGAACCTTCCTAGAGCGGGCGGAACCTTCCTAGAGCGGGCGGAATACCCGTTAAGCCACCCGGGTTTCCTTCGCCTGCGGACCAACACAGCGCTTCCGCCCCGGCTCCTTGCTCCGACCGACCAGACAAGCGAGCCGCATTCACCTACGCCCGCCGGGATCGATGGAGTTTAGAGAGAGAAGAAAACGATTTAAAGAAGACAGCCGGAAGGAGAGAGAGAAAAATGAGTTGGGGAAGACGTCTGACACTTTAACCTGCTTTAACTTCCTCTGTCCCGATGGGTCCCACTCTGTGTATTCATACCTGTATTGTTGATTGCCCTCAAACAAAATGCCACCGCTGTTGCAGGGCCCACTTCTCCCTCAGCCAATGAGAAAACGATTTCAGCCCGGTGCATGTGTCGCCCGGTTCATCTCAGCGTTTTCCTAATCCAGCCACGTCTCAATCTCGGTGTACGTGTTACTTTCTACTCCTACTATAGTAGCTCGAGCTGAGACGTGAACAGTGCAAAGCCATCGTGCCAATCGTGCGGCCGGAAGCGGCCAGAGCGGCGAGATTCGTGCTGTTTGCGAATAGTACAAAATCCGACTCCCTATAACATTGTCATCGCGATCATACATAATACGTAATTGTCATCGCGATCGATCGGCCTTAATCTGAACGCGTGTATATTTTTCAGAAAAAATATAAGAACACAAGACTCCCTAAAAACCCGATTTTAAATTAACAAAGCTAGCAATCTATCGAGTACAACTATTACAACAACAGGAAAAAAAAAGCTTTGAATTAACAAAGCCATCAACCGATCGAGTACAATGATTACAAAAACAGAAAAACAAAGACTAGGGTTACCTACAAATACAAGCACAGTGTGAAGAGCTAAAGCCTAAATAAGAAAAAACAAACAGAGCGAACTACAATTTCCACCTAGGCACCCGAGACTACAACTATAAGCACTGGCGAACCAACTGCCCCGTCCTGTACCGAGACGTCGCTCCACGGAAATGCACCAGGCCAAATGACGCACTAAGCAACGAGGCTCACAGAAGACCACCAAGGAACTAGCTAGCTGCGCTAGTGAGCAGACGAACCTCCAAAGTTCAAAGGGAGGATAACTTCACGACAACGCCTCCAGAAAGGGAAGCGGCGCTCGCAAGCGTCGCCGTTATAGGCACATGGACCGCGTAATGCATTCGCGGGAGCTTCGCCACCCACCTTCAGGGAAAGCCTAAGTCTTTGCACCTGTCATCAGGACAACAATCAGTTGGTGAAAAACACCGGTGTCGCTCTTTCCACAGCATCAACTCCGATAGCCAACCTAGGCTTGGGAGTGGCCACGCAAAAGCGGAGGGGCGCCGTTTAAATGAAGCCGATCACAGCTTGACACAAGGCATTAACAAGTAGGAGTTCCTAGAAGTAACTTGGAGAACTCGTAAATCAGTAATTCAGAAGATAGTGCCCAAGGACAAGCAACCATCAACCGGATAGGTGAGACGACCACGCCTCCAAGAAAATGAAAAACGTCCCAAGGTACGCCAAAAATCCGGATCTCATCATCATCGACGTAAACTAATCTGGATGCATGTGGACTATCTATCTATCTGCATCGCGACACATTGTTGTGCAGTCTACGGTGTACACCTCCGGAAGACTTCGATTCACCCATTATATAATGAGCAACGTATTTCAATACTGAGAACAACCTTAGCCAGGAGCAGGATAGATGTGACACGAGCGTTAGGCATGTCGCAGCTCGTGTCGTATGCAGCGGATAGGATATATTGGGCCATACCCACCCTAGTTGGGACTCACCTTTGCATCACACTTTGCGAGCATGCTCTACGCCATATTGCCTTTAATTTGCTTTGCTTGTTCAACCAAAAAAATAAAAGAAAAAAGGTGGAAGGATAAAGGAGAGGCCTTCGTCTCTTCTGGTGTCTTTTATAGCAAAAAAAAGTGAGGTGAACGCCCAGTTGATCCGTAATCGTGTTGGGTGCTGACTAGCGTCAATCACAATTGGGGAATGCAAGTCGCCTGGCTACCTGTCCAGATGTAACCGGCAACTGAACTGGTGATGGCTGTATAGTGTAGTACTAACGTCTCCATAATATTTAGCTCACGGCCGCGTGCAACGTCATTCCTCTCTCGATCGTCTTCTTCTGGCGCCGACAATACGAATAAGTTTGGTCCCGTGGACCAGCAGCTGGACGGGAGATCTGGTGAGAGCCAGAGCAGGACTGCGCGCGGGCACGAGCCATGCCCGTGGGGTCACGCCGCAGGCACGGTCGTTGCAGGCGTGGCATTCCGTTTACTCGGCGCCGCAGAGGCTGCTCGCTGGGCCCAGCCGCGCATACTGCTTGCCACGGTGTCCACGGCCTCGTTCGGCTGCCTCGTTCGGGTGCCAGTACGTAGGATACATGGTGAGGCCATCTCAGGCGCGACAATGGACGTGGCGGCCGTTGTGTCGCCGTGGAAAATCTTCTTGCACCTCCTCCAAGCGCGCCAAAGTGGCGGACCGTCCGGAGAACACAAATCTAGCAAGTATGCGCCAGGTTGCGTCTGCGGATCTACGACGCGCAAAGTGTCCGCTCTCCTCGACGGCCCGCTGGCGTGAAACTTCGCCGTCTTCCGCGGCATTTACCGGCGGCTGCAGCCTTTGCACCACGTTAATGGCGTGCCTCGGCTTCGCGAGCGTGCGCACCTAGGCGTTGCGGCCCACTGTGCGATGACGCAACGTCGATGCGTCTTCTCGCGATGCGCCAGGGCGTCGCTCGGTCGTGGCGCGCGTGTGGCGATGCCTCGCGTGCCGCAGCGTGTGGCGATGCCCGCGTGGCGCGCGTCGCCGCCTCCCTACATAAAAACATGGGCGCGAGCATCTCATCTCTCCCACTAAACCCTAGCCGCCGCCGAAGCCTAGCGGATCCACCATGAGCGCCGCGGACGTGGCCAGGCCGCCGCGCTCCGCACCTTCACCTCCACCTCACCTCCTCCCCGGCCTCGAGCTCCGACGAGAGTTTGACTCGAAGACGCAGCCGACCTCCTCCCCCGGTCGGAACGCGCGGCCCGGCTCTCGCGGAGGAAGAAGCGAGGAGGAGGGGCGGCCCATGCGCGGTCGACGCCGAAAGGCGCAGCGGCGGTCACCGCGCCGCAGAGGACTCCGACTCGGAGATATCTTGGTCGTCCGATGATCCTGATGCGCCGCGGAGGAGAGAGGCGCGGAGCGAAGGCCATCGTCGAGTCTTTCAAGACGCTCAGGGCACGCCGCCAACGCGATGCCGGAGCGCACCGCAAGAGGACGCGGCGGCGCACGTCCATAGCGGCGCGCGGGAGGCGGTGGAGAAGCAGCGACGAGCGACGAACGGCGCGGCCGCCCGTCCGGCAAGTAGACTAGTCATCTAGGTCTACATTGTATAGTTTTTATGGATTTATATGTACTACTTTCTATGTTTTTAACTATGTTGCAATTCAAAAAATGGGTCGCCGGTGGGAGCACACCCGATCAGACGCGCGGACAAAATATGTTCGGGAAACGACGTAAACGGACGCTCGCGATCACTTTTGGACGTCCGAAATACATGCGTCACGCCGCTGGAGATACGTGCTAGCTCAGCCAGAAGTAAGCTGCGCATCGTGTCAAGTCGAGTGGAGTGGCAGAGGAATTGCAGTGTGATCAGGGCAGGGCCCAAGTAGGCACGCCTGGATGGGTAACATGGCGCGAGCGTCCAGCATGGCGCTACCGGATCGCCGCGTACGCAGCCAGCAACATCTTCAAGCATGCTGACCGTGAGAGCAGGCATCTTCGCCTTCACACTTCCTTGCGTACGCCATTCCACGCCAGAAAGCGCAGACGGGCCAACGGAAAAGGAGAGGCCTCCGTCTCTTTGGTTGTCTTTACATCAAAAGTGATCTATATCATCCCGAGACCCGAGTGCTGGCTAATGTCGATTGCAATTAGGATTTAGGGGCTGCAAGTTGCCTGCCTACTACCCTTGATGTAACAGAGAATTGGTGACTGACACGCAGCCATGACATTATTTTCACAACCTGGCTACCCCTATTCCAGCAAGTGAACAGTAAATACCAAGACAAAAACAGAAAAAATACGTGTATAACTTTTTTCCTCAAGTCAATCCATGTACCAAGCTTATAGAAAAAGGTGCTGACAAGTACGAACTATATAGATACGGCCATGAACTCATCATGCATCTAACGACACTTTTTTTATGAGGTTAAAATGGAATTGATTTGGTATGGTAGAGGGCCTAGAGGCTAGCTCATGGATTTTTCTGAAAAATCTGTCCACCTTTACAACGTTTTGACTTTTGGGAAAAATGAATTATACTCCGCCTTATTTTACGGAATGGATGTAGTAGTACGTTTCAAAAGTCTACTTGTTGTAAAGAAAATAAGTTGTTTATTTTAATAGTCTATATACTGTATGTTGTAACATGAAAAAAGATTTTTTTAAAAAAACTTGAAGGTAATAGCAATGTAAAGACAGAAACGTTTTGTATAAAAAAAATATCAAAATCATTATAAGAACATCACTAGGTAATAAAATGGAAAATACATTTCATTGCTATCCACATTTGTTTTCTACAATATCTTATCTCTACAGTAATTATTCTCGTTTATATTACATTCTATATCTATCAGCTTTTACTTTTCCCATAATTTAAATTTATCATCGTGGATTCTATGAAATTATATTAAAGTTACTTCATCGATTAGGCTGGCCAGTCTCGGAAACCAGTGGCACTTTTCAAAGTTGTTCTAAGTTTTCGTGGAAGATAAAATATGTTCACTTTAAAACTGAGCGACCAGGTTTGTCTAATAATGTGGATCAAACGTAGACTCAGAACAGTCGAGGATTAACATTTGAAGTCTTCCAAATTCATGTGTATGCTATAGTAGATACAAAGAGACCATTACAAACTTATGAACCAAAATGCCATATTTTCATCTAGAGTTTACCTGCACAAAAGAGAACTAACATTCACACATTTAGTTTTAACGGTTGCAAGTATTTTTTAAAAATAATACACAAACATGCACAATACCCGCTAGAGACAAGAAGAAGACAGTTGTCCTAGAAAATTTACGAAAAGAACCCCAAGGCATAGAAGGTCAATGTGATCTTTGCCCACACCAAAAATATGCATGTCACAAAATTCTAGCGCCACCTAGATGCCCACCGTAGGAGATGTTCAACCTCTACCATCCTCGATCTAGGTAACTACCATCGCGAGAGATGCTTTCGGAGCCAAGTTCCTGGTCCATTGCAAGCAGGGATGCACGTGTTGGTGGCACATAGATAAAAAAGATAATCCACAAGCTAGCCTAGACATGGATCCATTTCATCTCCTCAACCCAATAAGGGAAGAATGTGTATCCACTCTGCCAAACCACCAACCCTACTTCAGAACCTCCATCTCATCCCAAGTGTTGGCACAAATGTACATAAAGTAACCGCTTGAGACAAATAGAAATTCTTTCCTCACCGACCTGACTCGACGACGAGCATCTTCTCGTGCCACCTTGGACAGTGCCACCTTTGTGAGGAAGAATCTTATAAGTTTTTTCGATGGGCGGTGCACTCATTGTACTAGCGCACCGCTAGTCTGTGAACAACCCCTTAGGTGCAAATGAACATTGTATCGTCTACTTTCAAGGGGGTGGGGGTCGTTGATTCTTATTTGATGTTGAACGCACTCATGATCTCAGAAACTCAAACATAATTTTTCTTATTGTAGGGCACAAGCCAAAGTGGAAGGGCTATGTTTTTTTATGGGATGGAAGTGCAATTTCTTTTTGAGAGAGATGGAAGTGCAGTGTTCAGCATGAAACCGACACACTCTTTCTTCGAAAAACAACACACTCTTTTTTTTCATGACCTTCAACGGCTCGTGCACTCGTTACTGGCGCCCGCCGCCTAGAAGAAAACCGCACCTCCGCCTCCACCATAGATCGGTCCCCCCTCCTCCGGCCGGTCTTGTTGGCGTTGGGAGGGGTGGGGAACCCGATATATGCGTGGAGTTTTTCATAAAGTAGGGTTTTGAACATATTAGGTTAGAGTTTGGTAGCCATCTTCTTGTTGGCCTTCGCCACATTGGAGATGTCATCGTCTACAATAAGGATTCTTCAGTCCTTCTTTCGACGACAAGATCTCATTCATGGCGTCAATGGTGGTGTTGGAGGATTAGAATTATCTAGGTATGGATCTTCAGATCTTGCTTCGCCAGATCGATTTTGGATCTTTTCTCATGGTTGCCGCGAGAAGGATTGTCCTTGCAATATTTGTTCCGGATGCTACGTCCTCGACAATGGTTGATAAGGGGTGATCCCATAAGATCCACCTAGGTGTTGCCCGATCTTTCACAGCGAGAACCCGAGATAGTAGATCCTCCCAACAACGCGATGAACGAGAAGAGGGAACGAATCCAGCAAGCAACGGATCGATGAACGATACGCCTCAAACCTTGAGCTAGACAATCCTTGATGAACACAAGAACCTTCGTGGATATAATAGATAAACGCAGCGCCGTACCCCCGAGGGATGATACACGTGAACACACGCAATGGGTAAACCCTAAACTTTAGTCTAAACTTGTCTCCCTAAACCCTAGCCGCCCCACCTCCTTATATGAGGGGGAGTGGAGGCCGGCCAGCCCCTAGTGGGCCTCTCTACCTTGGTTTGGACAGGCCCAAACCAAACTGACTCAAATTATTAAAAACCCTAATTGGCCCACATATGACTATTACATAAACAAAGATAATTAAGCTGGTGGAGTCCTGAATCTGGGCTCCACATAGGCCTCCATGCCCGTATCATCCTCCCCCCTTCAAGAAGCATTGTCCCCAACGCGTGAGGGTCTTCTGGAAAAGGTGACGTGATATCAACATGACATGTCCTCGCCGTCCTCAAGTCTTGCTTGCCTTCCACACCACATCCTCCCTCGCGTCCTGGTTGACTTGATACAGCACTTGGCGCCTCCTTTCTTCTCCACATGAGCTTGGACTTCGCGCCAATACCTTCTTCTTGCGAGGTTTTGATGGAACCTTGTGTCGCTGAACATGACCCGCACAAGATGTGTAATGCCTGGGCCACATAAGTGTCCCACACGTCCATTGCCTCGATGCATCCGCGGTGTCGCGGAAAACTGCGGTACTCTAGCACGGTAGTGCCGCTGCCTCCCCTTGACGCTCGCCTCCCACTCCTCCCACGCGCATCTGCGCCATAAGTACTGAACACTATCAGCACAAACAACATCGGTCGTATACTGGCATCAACACAAACTGGAACTGTAGCACATGCCGCAACATCCACATCAACAACAAGTGTAGCTTCATCCGGCTTGTCACCAACAAGAACTGGCTTGTCATCTACAAGCATGGTTGAAACATCACTAACATCAATGCTCGAAACATCATGCACCTTTTTCTGCACTTTAGGCTTGTGCAACTTCTCCTTACGCACCACTAACTCCACATCGGACTTGATATGATCATCACCCATAGGTTTCAAAGTCCGCTGTTTGCCACCATGCATAAAAGAATATGTATTTGCTCTTCCAGCATGTGTCACATTGCGATCATACTGCCAAGGACGCCCAAGTAGCAATCCACACACCTCCAATGGCAACATATCGCACTCTATCGCATCATCATAATCATCAACTGTAAATGGCACACACACCTTGTGAGTAATCTTCAGCATACCACAACTATTCAACCACTCAAGACGTTTAGGTTCAGGAAGACGCCATCTAGACAACCCCAATGCTGCCACCATCGCCTTGCTAATGCCATTAGTACAGCTACCACCATCAATCATCAACTTGCAAGCCTTGCCCTTGATAATGCACTGAGTCTGAAACAAACTCCACCGCTGACCCTTGTCAACTATCTTGCAAGCATCATCTTGTACCTTCTTGAGTTGCATATTCAGCCCGCTCAATGGTACATCCTCCTCAATAGTCACAATAGTGCTCTTGGTATCAGAGCCAGGTTTCCTCTCCTTAGTGACTGCCTGTACTGGAACAACCTCCTCCACGGTAGTGTTAGAGCACACCACCTCCTTTGCAGGAAAGGGAATAGACAGACCCATAGCTTCCTTGGAACATAGCTGCAACCTTTTGCCAACCTCAGCCGGCGGTGACACAACCCGAAGTGGCTGTTTGAGGATCTTCACATGCATTCTAGGCTTGTTACCAAACACAAAACACACACGTAAGAATTCCCGAAAATCAAACCAAGTTGCAGACATAATGCCCTTCACACGCATCTCCTTGTTCCACCAATTGTGTATATCTTCATCCACACGTCGAACAGCAAGTGCCAACCGTGTAGAACTATCCAAGAACTCGTAATCACCACACCTTTGCAAACCCTGGTGTATATGACGTTCCCACAACTCATAATCTGAAACCGATGCATAATGATGAAGTTTCCACTTGACCGTAGTCTCAGCAAACGACACACCGTCTAATACATCGAGGAAATCATTGAAAACATCTCCAGATCGTTTTCCTGAAACACACCGCTTCCCATGAAAATCACCAGGAAATGACTGCACTGCGGAAGAATGCGGAAGTGGAAATCCGGACGATTGCGCGAAACCGAAAACAGGCCGATCCGGCCCAGTGATACGTCTCCAACGTATCGATAATTTCTTATGTTCCATGCTACTTTATTGATGATACCTACATGTTTTATGCACATTATATGTCGTATTTACGCATTTTTGGAACTAACCTATTAACAAGATGCGAAGAGCCAGTTGTTTTCTGCTTTTTGGTTTAATCCTAGTAAGGAAATATTCTCGGGTGGACGAAATCACCGCCAGGTCCTATTTTTGCAAGCTTCCGAAGACCGAAGGAGTCGAAGTGGGGCCACGAGGTGGCCGGGTGATAGGCGGCGCGGCCCAGCCCTGTCGCGTGGCCTGTCCCCGGGCCCCTCGTGCCGCCTCTTGACCTGCCCTTTCGCCTACTTATAGCCTCCGTCGCGAAACCCCGTGCAGGAGCCACGATACGGAAAACCTTCCAGAGACGCCGCCGCCGCGTCCCATCTCGGGGATTCAGAGATCGCCTCCGGCACCGCCGGAGAGGGATTCATCTCCCGGAGGACTCTTCATCGCCATGATCGCCTCGGAGTGATGAGTGAGTAGTTCACCCTGGACTATGGGTCCATAGCTAGCTAGATGGTCGTCTTCTCCTAATTGTGCTTCATTGTTGGATCTTGTGAGCTGCCTAACATGATCAAGATCATCTATCCGTAATACTATATGTTGTGTTTGTCGGGATCCGATGGATAGAGAATACTATGTTATGGTGATTATCAATCTATTGTTTATGTGTTGTTTATGATCTTGCATGCTCTCCGTTATTAGTAGAGGCTCTGGCCAAGTTTTTGCTCTTAACTCCAGAGGGAGTATTTATGCTCGATAGTGGGTTCATGCCTTCATTGACACCTGGGACAGTGACAGAAAGTTCTAAGGTTGTGATGTGCTTGTTGCCACTAGGGATAAAACATTGATTCTATGTCTAAGGATGTAGTTACATTACCCATACTTAATGCAATTGTCATTGCTTTGCAACTTAATACCTGAATGGGGTTCGGATGATAACCGAAGGTGGACTTTTTAGGCATAGATGCGGTTGGATGGCGGTCTATGTACTTTGTCGTAATGCCCTGATTAAATCTCACTATATTTATCATATCATGTATATGCATTGTTATGCCCTTCTCTATTTGTCAATTGCCCAATTGTAATTTGTTCACCCAACATGCTTTTATCTTATGGGAGAGACACCTCTAGTGAACTGTGGACCCGGTCCTATTCTTTACATCGCATACAATCTACTGCAATATTTGTTTTACTGTTTTCTTGCAAACAATCATACGGTTAATCCTTTGTTACAGCAAGCCGGTGAGATTGACAACCTCACTGTTTCGTTGGGGCAAA
Organism: Lolium multiflorum; assembly: GCA_030979885.1. NCBI lineage: Eukaryota > Viridiplantae > Streptophyta > Magnoliopsida > Poales > Poaceae > Lolium > Lolium multiflorum. Next base: position 365,970,580 of record CM061750.1, read on the forward strand.
GTACTTGGGTTGTGTTGTGCAGGTTCCACGTTGGCGCCGGAATCCCTGGTGTTGCGCCGCATCACATTTCGCCACCATCAACCTTCAACGTGCTTCTTGGCTCCTCCCGGTTCGATAAACCTTGGTTTCTTGGGAAAACTTCGGCGCCATACCCCTCTTGGGGCCTGGGGCCGGTGGTCCGGCCCAGCCGGTTGACCGGGCTGGGGCCGGCTGGTCCGGTCCAGTGGCCGGTCTGACCGGGCGGCCACCGGGTGCTCGGCCCGGCCGGTGACCTGCCGGATGGCAACAGCCTGGGGCCCGGTCCATCCGTGGCACCGGTTGGAGGTTTGCCGGTGGACCAGATCCGGCCGGCCAGGCCGGTGACCGGACCTGCGCCGGATGGGGTCCGAAAAGCCATCTTCTTCCCGATTCCAACTCGAAAAATTCGCGATTCTGGCCGCAGAAACTGCCCGAAATGATGGAGAAACTTCGCCCAAACAGCTCCAAACTTCCTCCAACTCAACCTCCTTCGACCGAGAGCCAAACTCCTCCGATCTAGAGCCAATCTTCTCCGATGCAAACCGATCTAGATGCGATCGATCAACAAAACCTCGTCGTGAGCAACCCAGAAAACTGATACCACATGATAAGGGGTGATCCCAGATCCACCTAGGTGTTGCCCGATCTTTCACCGACAACCCGGGATAGTAGATCCTCCCAACAACGCGATGAACGCAGCCTGGAGAAGAGGGAACGAATCCAGCAAGCAACGGATCGATGAACGATACGCCTCAAACCTTGAGCTAGACAATCCTTGATGAACACAAGAACCTTCGCAGCGGATATAATAGATAAACCCTAAACTTTAGTCTAAACTTATCTCCCTAAACCCTAGCCGCCCACCTCCTTATATGAGGGGGAGTGGTGGCCGGCCAGCCCCTAGTGGGCCTCTCTACCTTGGTTTGGGACAGGCCCAAACCAAACCGACTCAAATTATTAAAAACCCTAATTGGCCCACATATGCCCATTACATAAACTAAGATAATTAAGCTGGTGGAGTCCTGAATCTGGGCTCCACATAGGCCTCCATGCCCGTATCAATGGCGATTCATACTCTCGACTCTCCAGCGACGTCGACCAGGCTATTCGATTAATTTTCCCTAGCATACTGGTGGTGGTACTCTTGCCGATATTGACTGATTACTTCAATAGTTGCGCGCGTGCATGTAGCCTTGGTATTGCGGCTCAAATTAAAACAATGAGAGAACCTTCATTTGTGTTTTCAGGTTTATGGTTTGGTATTTATTTTTAGCTGCCTTGTGAGAACTACAAGATTGTGTCATGGAAGAAAGAAGAATTTGAAAATCTCAATGATTTACTCGCTTCTTTTTATACTTTATTTTGTATTCGTTGGAGTCAGCTTGTGTATACTATTTATATACTATAAATACATGTGGTACTGATTATAAAAAAACACTTTTTTTCAGGCCACATAAAAACCTAAGAATAGTAAATCGAGATAATGTTACTAGCATCCACACAGGGACAGTTTGTGATTATAATTGCTCAATGAATTTAAGTCTGATGGATGTAATCAGATCAATAAACAAGTCTGTTCTAAAGAAAAGGAGAGATCAGTTGGCAACGAAGTCAGATAACTTTGTTATTCATTCTTTATTTCTTTTGTTTTGCGTAGGGACTTTGTTAACCGCAGCATGACTTTAGAGAGTTCCATTACTCAACGTGATCTCTGACATAAAAATAGAATCGTGCGCCGACTTTCCGATGTCAATTCTGCCACGCACAAACATGCTGTTTATCATCATGTTAAAATCGCAAAAGAAAAGACAAACAAACAAAAAAAAAGACGTGGTCGATGCGGTTTCAATCCATGCCGATTCCTGTGCATTTTTCAGAAGATGTAATGTACGAAATTCTTTTGATTTTTTTTTGGTGCGAGAAGATGTGTACAAAAACCATTAATGGCGGATTAAGAAATCGAACCATAAATCGGTGGATAGTGGAGGAACAAAGCAACTCCCATCTCCCGGCGGCTCACTCGCCCACCCCACTCCTCCACGCGCGCACGCATCCTCCCGCCCCGTCCCATGGCGTCCCGCGACCTCGCCGAGAGCCTCCTCCCGGGCGCCGGCCCCTCCACCTCCCACTCCGACGAGTACGACGAGCGCGCGTACGACTCGGACGACAAAGTCTCCATCTTTGTCTCCGACGACGAGGCCGCCGACGACGACGGCTCCGGCGCGCGCCCGGCCTTCTCGTGGCGGAAGCTATGGCGCTTCACGGGGCCCGGGTTCCTCATGTGCATCGCGTTCTTGGATCCGGGAAACCTGGAGGGGGACCTGCAGGCGGGCGCCGCCGCCGGGTACCAGCTCCTCTGGCTGCTGCTGTGGGCGACCGTCATGGGCGCCCTCGTGCAGCTCCTCTCCGCGCGCCTCGGGGTCGTCACCGGGAAGCACCTCGCCGAGCTCTGCCGGGAGGAGTACCCGACCTGGGCCACCCGGGCGCTCTGGGTCATGACGGAGCTGGCGCTCGTCGGCGCCGACATTCAGGAGGTCATTGGCAGCGCGATTGCCATCAAGATCCTCTCCGGCGGCATCGTGCCGCTCTGGGGCGGCGTCGTCATCACCGCGTTCGACTGGTGAGTCGCTTCGTGCTCCTGCTAGGAACAATCATCGGTTCCAATTTTGTTCTCTTGCCCCTCTTGGTAACGAACTCGAAACTTCAGACACAGATTTGGGTGGTAGTTGGTTAAATTCGCGAATATAAGTTAGTTAAGGGGTTCCTTTCCCGTACAGCATGACAAACAAATATACTGCTGCTTTCTCGTGTGATTGGTAAATTTGGACATTCGGTTTGCCTTCGCTGCTCTTGTTCTTTTCTTGTTTTGAATTCAAAGCCATGATGATATATTTTCTCAAAGTTGGGGGCTGGACTCGAATGGATGGCACCTTTCTTCGCATAAGTTGATTTAGCTTCGATCACTGCCTCGCTTGGATTCGGTTGGTTCCGTCATGTTTTTGTTTGGTCACGGTGCAGTCTGCATCCATTTGGTGTGCTGTGCATATAGAGAATCGATTCCGGGTGGCGGGTGGGGCTACTCTCTTGTTTGCTTCCTGTTGTTTGGTTTGCTTGCTGAAAAGTTCACACGTTTGGGGCATCATCTGGGTGCTTAAAATTGGCGCAAGAGAACAAAACAGGCAAACATTAAGCTGGAGATAAAGCTACTGATATGAGAATTTCGGTGTTCTAGACTTCTAGTAGGGCTGAGATAATTGCATATTGCTACCACAATTGAGTCTAGTGCTTCAAAAAACTACCACTTTTCCGGTTAGTTGCAAAAAACTACCACTTTTGCGTCTAATTGCTTCAGAAAACTACCAATTGTGTGTAACACTCGGTTTGGTCCAATTTAATCATGTTTCTGACAGAGATGGCCCACCATTTGATCAAGTTTTCTATCTGAATGACATGGTGGACCATCTCTATCAAAAACTTGATCAAATGGGCCAAACCGATTGTTACACAGAACTGGTAGTTTTTTGAAACCATTAAACGCAAAAGTGGTAGTTTTTTGCAGTTGACCTGAAAAGTGGTAGTTTTCTGAAGCCTTAGCCGCAATTGTGGTAGCAATATGCAATTTTCTCAGTAGGGCTCTTGGCGCTGCTTGCGAATTAAATGAAGTTGCGCTGCCAACTGCTGGTGTTGTTTGCACACTTTGGATGATATTTTTCTTAGACTTGGTTTGTTCTGTCAGTTTGTCGATATCATCAGTTCACCATGTTTTGAGGTCCAGTTGGGTCTTTACTCTCTCAATTTTATATCTTGTGTGTGTCAGAAAAACACTGTCAACTGACCAATAAGCTGCTGATATGAGTCTGGCAATGTTCTGATGGAGCTCTTGGCACTGCTTGCGAATTAAATGAGGTTGCCCTGTCAACTGTTGGTGTTGTCCTCACACTTTCGTTGATCTTTTTTTTCTTCTTTATATTAGTTTTGTCGATATCATCAAGTCAGCATGTTTGGATGCCCAACCGTGGTTTAATTCTATTAGTTTTTATATCTTGTGGGTCAGACAATACTGCATGTTTATTGGTCACTGCATGTTTATTGGTCACTGATTTGTGCATACGATCTCATTATAGATTAAAATATGGACTTATTTTTGTTATTATCCGTACACTTATACCAACTGCTTCTCTGTTAGTCCTCTTCATTTTTGGATTAACAATGGTTACACGGTTAGGGCTGCTTGGATGATGTGATTGATGACACTGGAAGGAATGAAACCGATCGAATTATTATTTCAAAGGGTCATGCCAAAAAGATTAGGATTCTCTTTCTCCGTTTATCTTTTATTGAGCTATCCAATCTTGTCTGATTTTGACTTCAGATTTGTTTATGTAGCATCAATTGCCTCTTTCCTCATATAGTTAAGAACCTTTTCAGCAAAACTGATAAATATATATTTGGCTCATATGACATGTTCTTGATGCCAGCTTCATCTTTCTATTCCTGGAGAACTATGGTGTGAGAAAACTGGAAGCATTTTTTGCTGTCTTGATTGCAACCATGGGTATATCATTTGCGATTATGTTTGGTGAAACGAAGCCTGATGGGAAGGAGCTTCTGATTGGTAATTCTCAGTTTGATATGTTGGCAGATGCTTTTGTTTATTAATGCACTTTTGAGAAATTGAAGAGTTTAATTGGTCCTTTTTATGTTCAGGTTTGGTGGTTCCAAAGCTGAGCTCAAATACCATCAAGCAGGCGGTAGGAATTGTGGGCTGCATTATCATGCCCCATAATGTTTTCTTGCACTCAGCACTGGTGCAGTCCAGGAAGATTGACACAAAAAAGAAATCCCGTGTTCAAGAAGCAGTTTACTATTACAACATTGAGTCGATTATCGCTCTCATCGTCTCTTTCTTCATTAACATATGTGTTACAACAGTTTTTGCTAAAGGATTTTATGGGACTGAACAAGCTAAGAACATAGGTCTTGAGAATGCTGGCCAGTACTTACAGGACAAATACGGATCTGCGTTGTTTCCTGTCCTCTATATCTGGGCTATTGGGTTGTTAGCGTCTGGACAGAGTAGCACCATCACTGGCACATATGCAGGCCAATTTGTCATGGGAGGTTTCCTTAATCTTCGATTGAAGAAGTGGTTACGAGCAATGATCACACGAAGCTTTGCCATTATCCCAACTATGATTGTGGCTGTATTTTTTGATACTGAAGATCCTACCATGGACGTTCTGAATGAGTCACTCAATGTACTTCAGTCCATACAGATTCCATTTGCACTAATTCCTCTCATCACCCTTGTTTCGAGTGAGCAGCTCATGGGGTCATTTGTGATTGGTCCTATCACCAAAGTAAGTTTTTCTTTGATTCTCTGGTTGTCATAGAACTCATAGCATCATGTTAGCAGTGAACTTTACTAGTTTTATCATGTTTTACATTTTACGTATGAATTCTCGGTCGTGTCACCACATAAGATTATATAATCCGTCTGGAAGGACTAAAAAAGCTTACTTCTATAGTTACTGAGCAAAGAGTCCTTATTTCAGACCCTGAGTTGAATTAGGTGCCTACAGCTACATAGTCAACTTTCAACTTTGGCGGACTCTCAACAACTTTTATGCTCACTTAGTACTCAGATGAGAAAAAAAAATCTAAAGATACATGTTTTTGGATAGGTGGGGGAGGATAGACAATAACACAACTTTGCAGAAATAGTAACACTCTTGATCCCTGGTTTTGCTATACTAACTTGTTTTGTGCTCTTCTTTAGGTGATCAGTTGGATCGTCACGATATTTTTGATGCTCATCAACGGATACCTTGTATTGTCCTTCTATACCGATGAAGTCCGGGGCACATTTGTTCGCTCAAGCTTGTCGGTTGTGCTGGCTGTTTACCTCGCATTCGTCGTCTATCTTATCGTGAGAAACACCACCCTATATTCTCGCCTTCGCTCATCAGTCTCGAAGAGCTCATGAGAGCCTTCGAGACTGCCATGTTCATTCATCAAGATGAACTGAAGCGGATAATACTGGATGAAAGCTGCTCCCCAGTGTACACCTTGTATGGCTGCCTATTTGTATTAGCTCCAGGGGAGAAGTCTATAATGTATATCATTGCTGTTGTATAATTGTATTTCTGGATTAGCAGTTTTCCCCTTTAGGATTGGGCTTAAACTAAACAGCACCAACATTCATGTATTTGGGGTGATAATACAGTAGATGGTTTAGTCTGTCTCTTTGCATTTTCTGGAGGATGATCAAAGGCGAATGCTATGCTATCAGTCCTATTTGCTGGATTTAAAAAGATAAAACGAAGTAAATGTATTTAGATAACACATCTTTTAATTTCGGGCCTGAATTGTACCTGTGTGGTCAAATTATGAAGAAAAAGGGTTCGAAACCATCAAGTATCTTTTGTGTGATTGTACCAGTCCATGTCTTGTTGCAAGATTAAGGAAATCACGCCAACAGTATGTACAAAAAACAAAACTGATTAGTCCTCTAGCAAGCCCTGCTTATGAGCTTGACAAGTGTGAGTAGGCTTGATAGGGTGTCTGTTGTGTCAAAATACCCGTCAATTTCTATCTGCCAGATAAAACACTGCTAGAAAAAAGGGCTTTAGTCCCGGTTTGCAACTGCCATTAGTCGCGGTTGCGCAACCGCGACTAAGGAAGCGCGACTAAAAGCCCCCCGCTTTAGTCGCGGTTGCTTACGAACCGCGACTAAAGGCCCCGCCACGTGGGCGGCTGGCATGCGCAGGGCGAAGGACCTTTAGTCCCGGTTTGTAACACGAACCGGGACTAAAGGCTATTTCGAGTTATTTTTTTAATTCATTTGGGTTTCTAATTATTTTTCACTCTTTTTTTTCTATTTTTTAGAATTTCTACTATTTCTGTTATTTGCATAGTTTAGTCTCTATCTCTAACTACATTTATCTCTAGTCAAATTACATACTCGTGGTCAAACTTCCCGCTCGGTCACCCATCCTCCCACTTCTCTAGCACTAGCACGCTTAACTTAGTTATCCCGTTGTCCAAGTGCTTTGCGCGCATGTATGTGATAGTAGTATCATATCAATTCTATTAACATGTTGGTCGATGTCACATTTCTTTATTGTTTGAATTTCAAATAATTCTTTTAATAAACAAAAGTAATGATGTAATAATCTTGAACAAATAAATAAACATTAACTTTTTAATTTGCATTATTTTTAATTTAATTAATTAAATTTTTTTTGCCAAACCTATAACCTAAAAAATTGAAAATCTAAAAATTGGGTAAAAATGATAGTAATCTTTATGCAGGATGCAATTATTAATTTTAGGTTTTTAAAAATAAAAATATATAAAATCCGTAATTTATAGCAAAAACTAAAATCTTCCTTTTTCATATTTTTATTTGGAATTTTGAGAATCTAAAAATTGGCTAACCGGGTAAACCCTGGTGAATTCGGATGTAATTTTTTTCCAGGATTTTTTTGATATATTATACGTTTTAGTCGCGGTTGGGGAGTGAAAAATCCGGAAAAACCTTTAGTCGCGGTTGGGGACACCAAGCGCGACTAAAGGTTTTTCCGCCGCCCGCATCCCTCCATAGCCCTTTAGTCCCGGTTGGTGTTACCAACCGCGACTAAAGGGGTACCCTTTCGTCGCGGATGGAGCATTAGTCACGGGTTGCCTCGAGCGACTAAAGCCCCCTTTAGTCGCGTTCGAATATTTCCGGACTAATGGGGCTGGACAAAGCCCTTTTTCTACCAGAAAGAAACCATTCAAACCGATGGAAACACTATTCTCCGACAATAAAAATATGTATATATGCATACAATCTATATTTATATTGCGGAATAATATCTGTAGATGGACAATACGATTCACCAAAAATAAAAAAGTGCTAAACACATAATAGTAAATATATATCCTCTAAATAAATATGCTCGTGATGATTTCAGTACCTGTGGAGTACTGTGTGGTAATGCAAGCGTCTAATTCTCCTGAACTTTTTTATCACGTGGGTGAGGTACAGTAGATAGAGAACATTCATGTTGGACGTAATGTTCTGTTGGGAAGGTAAATAGGTAATGAAGTTACCTGGGTTGTGTGAAGGAAGGTTTCTAGGAATGTACGTAGTTTAATTTGAAAGTTGTAGATATGAAAAACACATAACAGTTTCTACAAATCTATCATTTGATTATTGTTTGAACCTTTAGTTGGGAGCTTTGTCTTGCATAACGGATGAATCTGTGTTCCTTCATACTTTTTTGAGTACTTTCGGTTTCAATGATACTAAAAGTAGCCTCATCTGTGGGTGGAGGCCGGGGAAGGGGATAGTGCTGAACTCAGTGGGGAAAATTTTCGGTTTTCATATATCTACTAACCGAGGTTAGTACCGAATATTTCGGTTTTGGTTACTTCAGCTTTGGTTCGGGTTTCATCGGTTCGGTAAATCGGTTTTCAGGTTATATGTCTTATATGCCCACCCCTACTTATGCTATACCCAGTCCTTCGGTCTAGTATTAGCAGATTTAGATAGAAATCTGAAGTAGGTAAAACAAAATTACAAGCCAGCGACATACTGCTCCTGTTCCAAGACTGTTTTGCCATCTTCATGGAAGAAGCAAAACTCAACGGTTTCTGCAAAGGACCTATGGGCATAGAAAAATGAAGGAGTTGTGCTCTATGCCCATACCCGTTCGTTTTGATCAGTCCAAAGGTTATTATCGGTTTCTACTGGAGGCTGAAACAGGACAATTTTTTTTTTTGAGAAAATGAAAAAGGACAAGTAGAATTCCTACTTCTCACGTCCACGCAGGAAAAATCCGAAGCAGGCTAGAGAGATGCCCGGCCCAATAGAGCCCATTGTACGTTTTACATGGGTTATTAATTGTTTTTATCACATCGAGCCATTCTTTACTCTGTATCATCTGCGTCTCTATTTTGTGTCCACTGTGCTGGTACTGTTCGTCCACATATGTATGGTACTACAGTACTACTATAAGTGCGGTCCATTATTCTCTCTAGTAGAGGCCATCATGTGTTGCTCCAGGATAAAATTAAAAGGTCAAGAGGCCTACGTTCAAAATATGATCTGGTCACCAATAAAATTATGAATTAATCCCACATGATTGATCGAAAGAAGTCACAGGTTCATTTCAACAACAAATGTCTGGGAATATGAGTGCTTTGATACATTGAAAGCTTTACATATAATTAGAAGCACTGCAATTTTCTTCTAGCAGTACAAGAAAAACAATTTTGAAGTGCTTGTGTTGCTCTGGTTGAGCTGTGCTCACACATGATGGCCTCAGTTCTAAGAGCATCTCCAGTCGCGGCCCCAAACCGTCCCCTAGGCGCCGGATCGAGCGTTTGAGGGACGAGTTTTATTCGTGCCGCGTTTGGGGACGTCGCTCCAATGAGGAATTCAAATAGTTTGCATTCAAAAGAGATCGTTTCCGCCGAAGTCATCTCGATCAGAGTAGCGGCGATCAAAGTACTGGCGCGCGATCATATTACAGACCGACGTAAATTAGAAGAAGGGGTTGGGCGACGCCGACGGCGCATCCTGAGTCGACGTAGGCCCGTCGATCACGATGAACTCGTCGTGATCTGACCGGTGTGCATGCTCCGTTGCCGACGCAGAGGCCGACGCTGGTGTAGTAGCGTCTGCCGGCTCTTGCTCCGGGGTTGGGGCCGTTGCCGTTGTCGCTGCCTGGGCTGCCGCCTCGGCCCCCGCCATTTTGGCTTCGATGGCGTCGAGGATCTGGCCTTTAAAGAAGTTGTGCGCCGCCCGCGTCCGGGGAAACATTCCTTCTATCGACACTCTCAATAGGGACATGTCGTCCCTGCATTTCTTCAGCTCCATCTTCTCCTCTTGCCTCTGAGCAACGGCGACAAGTTTGGCGTCACGCACCCGGGAGTGGCGGAGGGGCCGTCGTTGTAGAACCCGGATGTCGACGAGGACAACATTCCCAGAATGTACGGCGGCACCGTCGTACTCCATGGGCTCGCGTTGGTGGCAGCAATACACCTGGCCAGCACATGCTGGTGCGCGCACGCCGCCAACGCCTTCTTCTCTAGCTGCGCCGCCCTCCGTCCTTTCCGCCGTCGACATCTTCCGGCGCAGGTCTTGATGCCACGATCATCGGTCCAGCCTTTTGGCTTCTTCTTTGGAGCCGAAGCCTTCCACGGCTTCCCGAAGGGCACCTTCGCCTTTCGTCTCATTTCCAGGCGGCTTCCTGCCATTTTTTTGGGGGCAGTCGGTGGCGCCATGGATGGGGAGAGGGTGGCGGCGGGAGGAACAACGTAGCGATGGTGGGAGGGAGAAATGAATCGGCAGGCAGGATAGGTCAAATGTGTTGGGATGGCAGAAATGCGCGGCAGGAGAGGCGCGATGTGGCGGGAGAGGCGGGAGCGGTGGACGAATTTTTCCGGTGCCGCTGGCGCGTCGGTCCCGCCACGCCTCGCCTCACTTTTCGGTGTGTCCAGCGTCCCCGGAGCGTCCCCTGTGTAGCGAGGACGGGCTCGGGGCGCCGGACACCCTATCGGGCCGCGCCGGACAAAAAGCGACTTTAGGGGACGCGGCTGGGAAGTTTTTTTTTGTCTGGGGCGCCCCAAATTGTTTTGGGGGACGCGACAGGAGATGCTCTAATCCAGCTGAATTTATGTCGCCTGCCGGACATCTCAACACCAGGACTGTACGAAATGAACAATGTTAATTAAGAGCTGGATCTGAAAGTTAAATAATGTTTCGAGATGATTTCTTCAACAAATCTGTGGCGGCTGCTCACTTGATCTTTTTCTTGACCTAAGGGAAAATATCCCTCGAGAGTGGGTTCCTCTTTCCCCCAGCGCCGCTGCCAGTCCCTCCCCACCGCCGCTTGCCTCCCCCTTTCCTCCCGTCCCCTCCACTTCGCCCGACCCCCGTGTCGTCCCTCGGGGCGGCCCGGGGGACCAATCCCCAAGCAGCGCAAGAGACCCTCAGAGGAGCGCCGTGCCGCCGCTGGCTTCGACCGCGGTGGCGGCGGGCCCTGCTTCCCTAAGGGCGGTGGGGACCCTCGGGTTGCTTGTAGCGCAGGCGGCGGAGGTTGGACGCCGGGGCGGCGGCCTCGGGTCGGCGGTGGGTGACGAGGCAGGCTTCGCGCTGGTGGCGCGGCTGCTTTCGGTCGTCGACTCCTTCGGCCGTGCTCGCTGCTATTTGCGCCGGCGCAGTTTTTGGCCGCCATGAAGGTTGAGGGAGCGGGATGTTTCCGCCCTTGGCCCTGCTCGGTGCAGCGGGCGCTAAGGGCCGGAGGCGGGGCTGCGGGCGGTGCACGGGTGGGCGCAATGCTGCGGGGCGGCGGCCCTGCTTGTGCTCTGTGTGGCTTGGCGGCCACTATGGCTGCGAGGGCGGCATGGTGGCTGGACCGGGGAGCTCGCGCTGGTGCGGCCAATGGCTCGATCTTGGAACTCTGTGTTGGTGTTCGTCGAAGCCCCCTCTCTATGGTGGTTGGCGGCGCCCGCGGAGCTCTTCTCGGTGAGCTTGGTCGGCAGTGGTGGTGCGACTCGGCTCTTCAACCCCGCGCGATGCGGGTGGTGGGAGCGGAGCTCGTGGAGCTCCTTGGTCTGGTTGTGTGCGGCGGTGGCACCGCTTCTGCACATGAGGTGTGTCCGCGGAGTACGGGCCGGCAGCGTTCGTCCTTCTTCTCGCTGTTCGGCCGCATGAGGGTGTGGTGGCTCGTATGCTCTGGGCGAAAGCCTGACCGCCCGGCGTCTGTGGATGTCGCCGTCCTTCTTGGGGGCGGTCGTGGAGCTCTCCGACCTTCGCTGCCCTCGGGCTCACAACTTCGGGTGAAAACCTAGATCCCACGGGATCGGACGACGGCATCGTCTTTTTGTTGTTTCCCCTCTTAAGGGCGTCGTCTTGAAGTTGGTGATCCCCTTCGCGCTCTCCGGCGGCCTGGACACACTGGGCATCTGGGTTGGCAGGAGGTCAACCAGAGATGCGTGTGTTCTGGGTGGAGGCTTGTGAGGCAACGGCAATGGTGGTGACCAAGGTCTGGTTGCGGCAAGGTCATGTTAGTCGGCTCCGTTCCGACGTGTCCGAATGTCTTCGTGGTGGTCTCCTCTTGCTGTGAAGTCGAAGCTGCTCTTGGGCGGTGTACGATGACCTTCGAGGGGCGGTCCGGTGAAGGTCCTTTTCGGCGCTTGTCTTGCGCATCTCCTCTCCGAGATTCGTCTTCAGAATCGGAGCTTCCGGTCTCTTCTCGAAGAGTCATCTGTTTGGCATAGACCGGCTTGAGCTTCTTGTGTAGCTTTTCTGGGTATCCAGGGTGGCTAGGTGTGCCTCTTGTGGCGGAGTGAGTGTGGTTGTGGGTGTGCTTTGGCACTGTTGTTGGTTTTCGCCCCGTTTTCTCCTAAAAACTGGGCACCTTCTGCTTAATGAATGAATGAGGCCACTAGTAACATATGGGTCCTGAATGATTGTATGATACTGACGGTTTGGAAATCCGTCAGCGATTGTCTTTTTCTATGACGATAGGGCGTTTCGCGTCACGGATGGCGATTTGGGCCGCTCGGCCGAAAAAATAGTGACGGCGAGGTCTAAACGTTAGCGATTGTGCGAAATGAGCGTCGCGGGTGGTTGGCGGCCCGAATTGCTGAGTCGAAGTGGGCGCATCACAACCACAGGCTTCGGGCGGTGGACACACACCCCTCGCACGCTCTGTTCACGCACTTTGTGTCTTCCGCACAAGTCCAAGGCCTGCAACACTGGGACCCATATTTGTAAGGGGAGACAACCACTGTCTGCACACATGTACCTGGCCTGCATCTCTCGGGCCCGCATGTCAGGTGCCGACACGACCCACCTTCGTGAGGCCGCCCATTCCGACAGCCTCCCAGCATGCGAAGTGGCACAGAACTGTCAGTACCACCAATATGGGTTCCACATGTCAGTTGCCATGCCAAAAAAAATTGCGCACATGCCAGCACAAGTGTCTGCATGCCGTCACTTCGCAGGCATGGCCCCGCAGGTCAGAGCCTGCTGGGCCTACATAATACGTTGGGCCTACGTGGGTCCTAGGTTCCATTCCCGTCGGGCCCACATATCGATGTGGCGTGGCCCCGCGTGTCAGAGCTTTGGAGGGCCTGCATGTCAGAGATTGGTGGGACCTCGTGTCAGAGCTTGCTGGGCCTACATACTTTGTCGGTCCTACATGGGTCCCATATGCCATTCCCATGGGGCCCACATGGAGATGTGTCAATTCTCGACGCGTGGCCCCGCATGACAGAGCTTGGTGGGCCTACATAATATGTCGGGCCTACGTGGGTCCCGGCTGCCATTCCCATGCATTGGGCCCACAGGTACAAAATAAGCAGGTTTGATGACAACGAAGGCTTATTTCGTAAAACTATTTTGGGTTGGGCTGCTAACGGCCTATTTGTATTGGGTGGGGGGCTACTCTGGATCTTTTGGGCCAGATTTAGGTATGGACAAATACTTCATTCACTCTGGGGAACGTCACTCAGTCTAGAACACTGTTCTACTGGACCCAGTTAGCAGGCTTTGTCTTCTTTCTCAGTAGCAGGCCATGGCCGAACGAGTTGTTTACCCGTGCGCCCAGCTCGTGAAAGCGGCGGGAGACACCTTGAAAAAAACACAGTGTTCGCGCCTTACAAATAATATTCGTCGGGAGGGGAGCTCGCCAAATTGTTTAGTTCACGGCGTTTAGGAGAATAGCCAGGGACAGTGAGCTTAGTAGATCCATTGCCGTCCGCGCCTCCGTATCACTTCGACGCTCTATGGCACGCGAGAGCAGATCTATGGCCATCGCCCGCCATGGCGTGCACCTCTTGACTGTCGCCAGACTGCCGCCGACAAATCTCTGTTTTCGCTCTTCGGCAACCACAGTAAGTCCCTAGCATATAGTCCCTCGATCCATTCTTTATGGAGTAGTATATTACTGTACTCCCTCTATGCCAAAATATTTATAAGATTTTTGAAGTCAAACCGCCAGGTGAACTTTGACCATATTTATGCCAAAAACTATCAACATTTAGAGTCTCAAATTAACACCATCGTATCCATCATAAAGTATATTTTAATACAATATAGATTATGTATGTAGATATATATGATTTTATTAATAAACTTCTGACATGTGAAGCGTTCTAACAGTATGAACATTAATTGTTGACCAGATGGATAGAAGATGGGTGATGAATGGTATAATATTTACATCCGAATACGTGGCTGGTGTGAATAGTTTTGTGGACTTCCTCAGAGCTAGATACAATCCTACTGAACTCACATACTGCCCCTGTAACTTGTGCTGTAATCAGTCTCGCAAATCTCAGACAGTTGTGCGGCAACACTTGTTATTAAACGGCATGGCTTCAACCTATAGTCGGTGGATATATCATAAAGAAGATGCTGGTGCAGTTATTATTGAAGGTGATGTCAGAGTGCATTCTCCTTTCAATGCACGATTAGAGGACTTACTAGCAGACCAGGAAGCTTGGGCAAATGGGTACGGAAATGGAAATGTAAACAACGATGATGAATATGACTCAAATTTTATTCCCAATACTGGGGAAGAAAAGAAGTCATTCTATGAGGCTTTGAAGAAAGAGGCTGAACTTAGACTTTATCCTGGATGTTCCTCGTTCACGAGATTCTCCTTTGTGGTTACCATTCTTCAATGGAAGTCAAAACATTTGATCACCAATTCTGCATTTACTGACATCCTTCAGATCTTGCGTGAAGCATTTCCACCTGCTAATACACACCCAAGAACATACCGTGAAGCGAAGGCTGTTATCGATAAATTAGGGCTTGGATACATTTCAATACATGTGTGCATCAAAAATTGCATTCTCTTCAGAAAGGAATATGCCGACTTTGATAATTTCCCCAAGTGCGGTGATACGTCTCCGACGTATCGATAATTTCTTATGTTCCATGCTACTTTATTGATGATATCTACATGTTTTATACACATTATATGTCATTATTATGCGTTTTCCGGAACTAACCTATTAACAAGATGCCGAAGTGCTAGTTCCTGTTTTCTGCTGTTTTTGGTTTCAGAAATCCTAGTAACGAAATATTCTCGGAATTGGACGAAATCAACGCCCAGGTTCCTATTTTGCCCGAAAGCATCCAGAACACCCGAGCCGCCAGAGAGGGGCCACCCCACACATGGTGGTGGCGCGGCAGGGCTGGGCCGCCCCTAGTGTGTCGCCGCCTCGTCGACCCTCCGACCGACCGCCTCTTCGCCTATATAAAGGTCTCAGACCTAAAACACGGGACGAATAAGCCACGGTACGAAACCTTCCGAGCCGCCGCCATCACGAAGCCAAGATCGGGGACAGAGGTCTCGTTCCGGCACGCCGCCGGGACGGGGAAGTGCCCCGGAAGGCTTCTCCATCGACACCGCCGCCATCTCCACCGCCATCTTCATCAACGCTGCTGCTCCCATGAAGAGGGAGTAGTTCTCCATCGAGGCTCGGGGCTGTACCGGTAGCTATGTGGTTCATCTCTCTCCTATGTAGTTCAATACAATAATCTCATGAGCTGCCTTACATGATTGAGATTCATATGATGATGCTTGTAATCTAGATGTCATTATGCTAGTCAAGTGGGTTTTACTTATGTGATCTCCGGAGACTCCTTGTCCCACGTGTGTAAAGGTGACAGTGTGTGCCCGTGTGGGTCTCTTAGGCTATATTTCACAGAATACTTATTCACTTTTATAGAATGAAGTGCTTATTTATATCTCTTTATGATTGCAATGTGTTTTGTATCACAATTTATCTATGTGCTACTCTAGTGATGTTATTAAAGTAGTTTTATTCCTCCTGCACGGTGTAATGGTGACAGTGTGTGCATCCGTGTTAGTACTTGGCGTAGGCTATGATTATGATCTCTTGTAGATTATGAAGTTAACTATTGCTATGATGGTATTGATGTGATCTATTCCTCCTACATGGTGTGAAGGTGACAGTGTGCATGCTATGCTAGTACTTGGTTTAGTCGTGTCGATCTTTCATGCACTCTAAGATTATTTAAATATGAACATTGAATTGTGGAGCTTGTTAACTCCGGCATTGAGGGTTCGTGCAATCCTACGCAATGTGTTCATCATCCAACAAGAGAGTGTAGAGTATGCATTTATCTATTATGTTATGTGATCAATGTTGAGAGTGTCCACTAGTGAAAGTCTAATCCCTAGGCCTTGTTCCTAAATACTGTTATCGCTGCTTGTTTATGTTTTTTACTACTCTTTGCGTTATTACTGCTTGTTTACTTCCTACAATATTACTACCATCAACTGCACGCAAGCACTTTTCTGCGCCGTACTACTGCTCATATTCATTCATACCACTTGTATTTCACTATCTCTTCGCCGAACTAGTGCACCTATTAGGTGTGTTGGGGACACAAGAGACTCTTGCTTTGTGGTTGCGGGGTTGCATGAGAGGGATATCTTTGACCTCTTCCTCCTGAGTTTGATAAACCTTGGGTGATCCACTTAAGGAAACTTGCTGCTGTTCTACAAACCTCTGCTCTTGGAGGCCCAACACTGTCCAAGAATGAAGCACCCGTAGACATCAAGCTATTTTCTGCTGTTGCCGGGGAGGAAAGGTAAAAGGTACTCACACTCCGGATCTCGGCTACTAAGCTATTTTCCGGCGCGTTGTAAGTACTCGAAGCTATTTCCTTTAGACTCTGCAATTGTGACATTTGGTTTCTTGTTTACACTAGTTAGGCATAATGGACAACAATGACCTTCTTATTCTATTTCCTGATTTAAGACATGGATGGTTTGATTCGAAAATTAAAAACCCATGGAACATATTAATATGAATGCTTTGAACACTATTGTTGCTAATGCTATGGAAAATTCTAAGTTTGGGGAAGCTGGCTTTGATGATCATGATATTTTTAGTCCCCCAAGCATTGAGGAGAAAATTTACTTTGATGATACTATGCCTCCTATATTTGATGATGAGAATAATAATGATAGCTACTTTGTTGAATTTGCTCCCACTACAACTAATAAAATTGATTATGCCTATGTGGGGAGTAATAATTTTATGCATGAGACTCATGATAAGAATGCTTTAGGTGATAGTTATATTGTTGAGTTTGCTTATGTTGCTACTGAAAGTTATTATGAGAGAGGAAAATATGGTTGTAGAAATTTTCATGTTACTAAAACACCTCTCTATGTGCTGAAATTTTTGAAGCTACACTTGTTCTATGCTTGTTACTTTGCTCTTCATGAACTTGTTTATTTACAAGATTCCTATGCATAGGAAGCATGTTAGACTTAAATGTGTTTTTGATTTTGCCTCTTGATGCTCTCTTTTGCTTCAAATACTATTTCTTGCGAGTGCATCATTAAAATTGAGCCATCTTAATGGCTATAAAGGAAGAACTTCTTGGGAGATAACCCATGTGTTTATTTTACTACAGCAATTTTTGTTTTTGTTGAGTCTTGGAAGCTGTTTACTACTGTAGCAACCTCTCCTTATCATGTTTTTGTGCCAAGTAAAGTTTCTATGTTAAAGTTGTGTTATATTTGGGATCGCTGCAGAAACAGCATTGCTGTCTGTCACGAATTCTGGCATAAGTCTCTGTAAAAATCGAAAAAATCTGCAAAATTACGAGCGTGATCCTCAGATATGTACGCAACTTTCATTAGTTTTGAGTTTTTCCGTTTGAGCAAGTTAAGTGCCCCTTTATTCATCTTTACTGAATTGTTCGTTTTTGACAGATTCTGCCTTTTACATCGCATTGCCGCTTTTGTTAAGTTGAATGAGTTTCTTTGTTCCATTAACTTTCAGAAGTTTTGTGCAATGTCCAGAAGTGTTAAGAATGATTGTGTCACCTCTGAACATGTGAATTTTGATTATGCACTAACCCTCTAATGAGTTTGCTTGAAGTTTGTGTGAAGGAAGTTTTCAAGGGTCAAGAGAAGAGGATGATATACTATGATCAAGAAGAGTGAAAGGTCTAAGCTTGGGGATGCCCGGTGGTTCATCCCTGCATATTTTAAGAAGACTCAAGCATCTAAGCTTGGGGATGCCCAAGGCATCCCCTTCTTCATCGACAACATTATCGGTCACTTCTAGTGAAACTATATTTTTATTCCGTCACATCTTATGTACTTTACTTGGAGCGTCTGTTTGTTTTTATTTTTGTTTTGTTTGAATAAGTTCATCCTTGTGTGGGAGAGAGACACGCTCCGGTTCATATGAACACATGTGTTCTTAGCTTTTAATGTTCATGGCGAAGGTTGAAACTGCTTCGTTAATTGTTATATGGTTGGAAACAGAAAATGCTACATGTAGTAATTGGTAAAATGTCTTGGATAATGTGATACTTGGCAATTGTTGTGCTCATGTTTAAGCTCTTGCATCATATACTTTGCACTCATTAATGAAGAAATACATAGAGCTTGCTAAAATTTGGTTTGCATAATTGGTCTCTCTAAAGTCTAGATAATTTCTAGTATTGAGTTTTGAACAACAAGGAAGACGGTGTAAGTCTTATAATGTTTACAATATGTCTTTTATGTGAGTTTTGCTGCACCGGTTCATCCTTGTGTTTGTTTCAAATAACCTTGCTAGCCTAAACCTTGTATCGAGAGGAATACTTCTCATGCATCCAAATCCTTGAGCCAACCACTATGCCATTTGTGTCCACCATACCTACCTACTACATGGTATTTCTCCACCATTCCAAAGTAAATTGCTTGAGTGCTACTTTAAACAATTCAAAATTTATCACCTCTTATTTGTGTCAATCTTTTATAGCTCATGAGAAGTATGTGGTGTTTATCTTTCAATCTTGTTGGGCAACTTTCACCAATGGACTAGTGGCTTCATCCGTTTATCCAATAATTTTGCAAAAAGAGCTGGCAATGGGATTCCCAGTCCCGAATTAATTAACAAAAATAGACACTCCTCCATGGTATGTGATTGTTGGACGGCACCCGAGGATTCGGTTAGCCATGGCTTGAGAAAGCAAAGGTGGGGAGGAGTGTCATCATAATAAAACTAAAATAAAAGGCACTCCTTCATGGTATGAGATTGTTGGCAGGCACCCGAGGATTCGGTTAGCCATGGTTTGTGAAAGAAAGGTTGGAAGGAGTGCCACCCAAAAATAAAATAAAATGGGAGCCGCTCTTTGAAGGTTTGTCTGGCAAGGGGGTTAGAGTACCCGCTACCATTCGTTGACAACAACAAACACCTCTCAAAACTTTATTTTTATGCTCTCTTTATGTTTTCAAAATAAAAGCTCTAGCACAAATACAGCAATCGATGCTTTCCTCTTTGAAGGACCTTTCTTTTACTTTTATTGTTGAGTCAGTTACCTATTTCTCTCCACCTCAAGAAGCAAACACTTGTGTGAACTGTGCATTGATTCCTACATACTTGCATATTGCACTTATTATATTACTTTGCATTGACAACTATCCATGAGATATACATGTTACAAGTTGAAAGCAACCGCTGAAACTTAATCTTCCTTTGTGTTGCTTCAATACCTTTACTTGATTTATTGCTTTATGAGTTAACTCTTATGCAAGACTTATTGATGCTTGTCTTGAAGTACTATTCATGAAAAGTCTTTGCTTTATGATTCATTTGTTTACTCATGTCATTACCATTGTTTTGATCGCTGCATTCATTACATATGTTTACAATAGTATGATCAAGGTTATGATGGCATGTCACTCCAGAAATTATCCTTGTTATCGTTTACCTGCTCGGGAGAGGAACTAAGCTTGGGGATGCTGATACGTCTCCGACGTATCGATAATTTCTTATGTTCCATGCTACTTTATTGATGATATGTACATGTTTTATACACATTATATGTCATTATTATGCGTTTTCTGGAACTAACCTATTAACAAGATGCCGAAGTGCCAGTTCCTGTTTTCTGCTGTTTTTGGTTTCAGAAATCCTAGTAACGAAATATTCTCGGAATTGGACGAAATCAACGCCCAGGTTCCTATTTTGCCCGGAAGCATCCAGAACACCCGAGAGCCGAGAGGGGCCACAGGGGGCCCACACATGGTGGTGGCGCGGCGAGGCTGGGCCCGCGCCCCCTAGTGTCGCCGCCTCGTCACCCTCCGACTCCGCCTCTTCGCCTATATAAAGGTCCCTGACCTAAAACACGGGACGAATAAGCCACGGTACGCGAAACCTTCCAGAGCCGCCGCCATCGCGAAGCCAAGATCTGGGGACAGGAGTCTCTGTTCCGGCACGCCGCGGACGGGGAGGTGCCCCCGAAGGCTTCTCCATCGACACCGCTGCCATCTCCACCGCCATCTTCATCAACGCCTGCTCCCATGAAGAGGAGTAGTTCTCGAGGCTCGGGACCGGTAGCTATGTGGTTCATCTCTCTCTATGTAGTTCAATACAATAATCTCATGAGCTGCCTTACATGATTGAGATTCATATGATGATGCTTGTAATCTAGATGTCATTATGCTAGTCAAGTGGGTTTTACTTATGTGATCTCCGAGACTCCTTGTCCCACGTGTGTAAAGGTGATATGTGCACCGTGTGGGTCTCTTAGGCTATATTTCACAGAATACTTATTCACTGTTATGAATGGCGTAGTGAAGTGCTTATTTATATCTCTTTATGATTGCAATGTGTTTTGTATCACAATTTATCTATGTGCTACTCTAGTGATGTTATTAAAGTAGTTTTATTCCTCCTGCACGGTGTAATGGTGACAGTGTGTGCATCCGTGTTAGTACTTGGCGTAGGCTATGATTATGATCTCTTGTAGATTATGAAGTTAACTATTGCTATGATGGTATTGATGTGATCTATTCCTCCTACATGGTGTGAAGGTGACAGTGTGCATGCTATGCTAGTACTTGGTTTAGTCGTGTCGATCTTTCATGCACTCTAAGGTTATTTAAATATGAACATTGAATTGTGGAGCTTGTTAACTCCGGCATTGAGGGTTCGTGTAATCCTACGCAATGTGTTCATCATCCAACAAGAGAGTGTAGAGTATGCATTTATCTATTATGTTATGTGATCAATGTTGAGAGTGTCCACTAGTGAAAGTCTAATCCCTAGGCCTTGTTCCTAAATACGCTATCGCTGCTTGTTTCTTGTTTACTATTTGCTGCGTTACTCTGCTTGTTTACTTCCTACAATATTACTACCATCAACTGCACGCCAGCATCTGGCGCCGTACTACTGCTCATATTCATTCATACCACTTGTATTTCACTATCTCTTCGCCGAACTAGTGCACCTATTAGGTGTGTTGGGGACACAAGAGACTTCTTGCTTTGTGGTTGGCAGGTGGGAGGGATATCTTTGACCTCTTCCTCCCTTTCGATAAACCTGGGTGATCCACTTAAAAAACTTGCTGCTGTTCTACAAAGGCTCTAGGCCCAACAAGAAGAATAGCACCCGTAGACATCATGCGGCGAGTCAAGATGGAAAATGTTGAAGCAAAGAAGACTCTGCGGAAAGTGTTGAGGCATTTTCAATTGATAACTAGGCTGCAGAGGATTTTTTCTATGATAAAATCATCAAATGAAGCACAGTGGCACACGTTATACAGAAAGACTAAGGAAGGAGAAGATTTGGGTGAAATGAGCCATCCAGCTGACGGCGAGGCTTGGACATACTTTGACAAAAAATGGCCAGACTTTGCTGCAGATGCCAGGAACATTAGACTTGGCCTTGCTACTGATGGGTTCAATCCCTATAACAACATGGGCAAAAGCTACAACATGTGGCATGTCTTTGTTATTCCATACAACTTTGCACCTTGGGATTGCATGGAGCAGTCAAATTTCATGATGTCCTTGCTGATTCCAGGCCCTGAATCACCTGGTATGGACTTTAATGTCTTTCTAGAGCCTCTTATGGAAGAATTACAGTTACTTTGAAAAGGTGTGGATACATCTGATGCTCTATCAGATAAAATGTTTTCTCTGAAAGCAGCAGTTCTTTGGTGTATTCACGACTACCCAGCTCTGTGCACTCTTTCAGGACGTACTACAAAAGGCTATGCTTCTTGTATTCACCGTGACAAAGATCCTCTTTCAAAATCACTAAAAGGAAAAAAATTAGGTATTTTGGGCACTTTTGTTTCCTTCCAAAGAAACATCGTATGCGCAAAGGCAATATGTATCTAAATGCTCATGATAATCATCAGAAGCCAGGTCGTTTCACTGCAGTTGAGCTGAAAGAATTGTTGGAGAAGGTTAGACAGCTTTCGCCCGAGGAATTACAAGTGGCGGCCATGAAAAAGAAGGTAGAAGCAGACATGAAAAGGAAGGAAAGTGCAGCCATGAAAAAGAAGCAGAGGTCAGCCAGCCAGCAGGATAAAAATAAAAAAGCAGATAGCAGTAAAAGGAAGCGATCCTGCCACTCCAGGCCCTAGGTCAGCGTACCAAAAACAAAGAAAAGTGATCCCATGACCCGTATCCATGAACTCCAGAATACCCGTGGCCAAGAGCTGTCGGGTATCCAGATAACAGCGTATTTCCTTAGAATTAGGGTGCAACCTCTGCAGGCTCGCAAAAACCCCCTCTGGATGTATGCTGGCGACAATGATGCGGATCGTGTGTCGAAAGATCTTTCGGTCAAGGACTTAAAAAAACTTGTCCGCAAGATTTCATCGCTTAGCAAGTAGGATGTCATCCCGACATCTTGCCGCGTGGTGCCGTATAGCGGCACCAACGCCCTCCCCCAGGTAATCTATTTTTGTCGACTGCTTGCTTGTTGTTCACTTCTTTCGACTGCTATTTTGCTGTTTGTTGACATTGTTTCCTTTCAATATATTATCTTGTTCAGAACCATCAAGCTACATCGTCTCTTCCTCCCCTTCCCGAAGGTGGAGATGTCGACGAACGAGCAGTCGTTGTCGACGACGCCCAGGTTCCTTCTCAACCTGAGAGCGAAGTCGCGGTTTCTCGTAAACCCGCGGCTTCCTCGAAAAGAAGCTGAATCTGAGTCTTCGAGTCAACCTCTATCTCTTCCGTTGTTTCTCTGAAGAACAAACGGAAGAGGGTGACGCGAAGGCTCGGCACCTCCAAGCGAGCGGTTCTCTGTCGAGGAAAGCTGCTCCCGAAGAAACGCAACCCTTCGACGCCTATGCGACTGCCCTTGTCAGCTCGTAAGTTGCCCTGTCTCTCTTTTTAGTCATTGTGTGTCAAATAATCTGATTCTATATCAAATAATCTCATTATATTTTGTGCCCAGTGGCGACGAAGAAGAAGAAGAACCCGCCGCCAATGTGACTGCTCCAATGAGCATGTCTCATACTTTAGCTTTGTCGGAGACACACCGCACGGCGGAGGAAACCTCGACTCCTCATCCAGATCTTCAGAGGTCGACTCCTGCCACTAGCCCCCGAGCCTCTTCGCCAAAGAGGGCGAGGATTGAGCTAGGCGAAGAATTCAACCTTGCCGGAGGTTCAGCGACTCCACCCTTGGACGATGTAAGTTTCCTTTTTTTTCTATCTTCCGAGTTTTTCACTACTCTGAACCTTTCTTTCCCTTTTCTTTTCTGCAGCCTCTGATGCAGCCTTTCATTAACCTTGGTGCCCAATTTATTGGGTACCGCAACACTGTTAATGGGTTGAAAGGTACATTGTCGGATGATCTATCTTTTTCTGCTTCTCAAAAACGTCCTTTGCCCTTGTGCAATTTTAACTTCTACCCTATGTATTTTCAACAGAGGCCCTCCTTGCGGCGGACAAACGGGCTGAAGACCTTGCAGGTAAACTCAAGGCGAGCGAAGAAGCTCGCGAGAAAGCTGAAAAGGATGCCTCTTGCATTGAAGATCTTCGAAAAAGGCTTCACGAAGCAGAGACTGCTCTAAGTAACAAAATCACTCAACATGTCGCTCGTGAAGGAAACGTCGCCTCCCGCCTTGAATCGTTGAATCGGTGTTTTGTCAGTAAGTTCGCTAATCCATCTTCATCCTTTTCATTGATTTTCCGCCCCTTCTTTCTGTTGAAGACCCAAATTTTTGTTTCAGCAGGGAAGATGAGTCAGGATTTTGTGTTGGAAAAGCCTAAAGACGACCGTCTTCTCGACGCGTTGTCCTTCTCGAGATTCATGCGGACTTAGTGCGGCGTAGCATCTTTGATGCCCAGGCTGCGTTTTCACGCTTGTTCCCTTATTTCTTCCCGAAGAAAAAGGAACCCGACACCTTTGCTGCCCTTGCCAAAAGCTTCGTCCCCCAAGAAGATCTTGGGCTTGCTCTTCGACAAGAAAACTTGAAGATTGGCGTGGAAGGCACTATAGCATTGAGAGCCAACAAAACGTCGACTGGGCAAAGGTTGGCGCAGCCACAAAGCTGAAGCAGGATAAATGGCCAGCCCTGATCAGGGCTGCGAAGTCTCACTCAAAGAAGATCCTCCCTTCCTTGGGTACAAGCCAACACCTTCCTCCAGTTCCGCCAAACCGGAGGTAAAGTAGATCTACCTGCCTATCTTTTCTTTTTTCTTTCTTTTGATGTCTGTCGCCATAGGTGTAGCTTGCGACAACGTTTTATTGGCTCTAGGATCCAACCTTTTGTAAGAACCATGTAAATATCTTGAAAATCAATGGAAGTCTATTTTGCTTGATGATTGATGCCGAGATTTTCTTTCCAGTTGGTACTTGACAATTATACTTCGACTCCTCGCCCCTCCGATGCTTTACCTGCTTCCTCTTACTCGAAGAAAACGTCAGTTGATGACGAATTCATTGAAGATTCATCGAATGTGGGTTCGGCACATGATTTGGAAGAACTCCGCCAACAGCTTCAATCAGTGAAGAAACAGGCACTCGTAATAATGAAGCAGTCTCGAGAATCATCTGAGAGGGAAAAAATTGCACGATAGCAAGCTCAGGAAGCTATAACTTCAAAAGAGGCTGCGATCGTTGAAGCTTCACTGGCTACTTCCCGAGAAAATTTTATGCTTGAATTGATGACTGACGCAAGCTGGAAATGGCGGGTATGTTTCTCAAGCTTAAAATTCTTCTTGTTTACTTGTTTTCGTCTCTAGCGGTGTTACGTCGTCGAATAGGTCCCTTTTTGGACCTTGTGCCGAAGATCAACGGGTGGGCACAAGATCAAATTTCCTTGTCAATCTAGCACTGAACCATGGCTCCCTTTTTGGGCACACGGCGCACCCGACAAATCGTCAGGTTTCAAGATCACGCGTGTCAAATCCGTGAGTTCCTTGAATTTTGCACCAAAACGTTATCCATGGTCTACAACGCCATGTTCCCTCGAAATGTTCAACCTAAGACACTTCCTGAGTTGATGACCAACTTTAAGGACTCTCATCAGATCCATGGTTTTGTGAGGGCTCAACTAATAGCTGGCGCTAGATTTGCCCTCATTATGCTATAGATCTGCCACTCAAAACTGGATATGACCAAGGTGGTTGAGATTGTCCACACGAAGCTGAGTCGACGGCGGAGGGGTGTCAACAAAATCGATAAGATAGTTACACCAGTGGCCGAAGAAATAATCGGTGACCTCCTTCGAATGGATGCCGACTTTTTTGGGGACGGCCATTATGCCGATTTTCTGGTGCCTCTGAGAAGAAGATAGAATAAATATAGATGACCTGTTAGGTCGTGGTGAATCTACTTCTTCAGTAGGTAGCTATCTTGTCGAGAAAACCTGTAACTTGCTGTATATATTGTAAAACAAAGATATATTCTTTTCTTTTTTCTAGCCCCCGAGTGTCTTGGCAGCTAGTGTCTTTATTTTTATTGTTCTTTGCGAGGTGTTTTAAACCAAGGCAAAGATCTTTGTAAATTTATATGTTGTATGAATTTTTCTTGTGCAGAACGAACTTTGTCAGGTAAGAAACCCCGAGCCTATCGAAGAAAAAGATGTATATCACCAATATCTTTATTATATTGCAGCACCGCGAGCCCGCCTCATCAAAAACCTTCCAGCCCCACTCGGTGCCCTGAAAGGAAAAGAGTGTGTCTGAAAACTCGCGGGCGTTTCAGTACATTGTATGTTTACATATATATCTTGACTCAGGCGTAAAAACACCTAAGTTGCGCCACGTTCCAAGGATTTGGCTCCGCAATCCCTGTCTTCTTGTCCTTTATCATGTACGCTCCTCCCTCGATCACTTCAGTGACAATGTAAGGGCCTAGCCATGGCGACTCGAACTTTTCATGGCTATCTTGCTGATATTTGGCGACTCTTGACAATACTTCGTCTCGAGCTTCATCAAGTGCGTCCATATCATCTTCCAGTGCCTTTCGTGAGGTTTCTTCATCAAATCTGCCACTCTCGGGGAATTGTGTTCTATTTCTATCAGTACCGCCTCAGCTCCATGAACCAAAAACGGGGTTTCCTGTGTTGCTGTGTTGGGTGTTGTTCGTATGCTCCATAGCACGGCTGGTAACTCCTCGGCCAAGTGTGCCGAGCTTTTCAATGGTCCTAACGGCGCTTCTTGATGCCGTTGCAGATGACGCCATTTGCTTTCTCGACTTGACCATTGGTTTGCGGGTGCGCAACCGACGCAAAATGTAGCTTGATACCTACTTCGCACAATAAGCCTTGAATTCCTTTGTGAAATTGCTACCATTGTATGTGTGATGCTATTAGGAACTCGAACGGAGAAACGATGCTCTTGATGAACTTGACCGCTGATGCTGCATCTGGCGAATTTATTAGTTTGCTTCAACCCACTTTGTGAACTTGTCGACAGCTACAAGCATATACTCGTATCCTCCGGCCACGCCTTGTGCAATTTGCCCACCATATCAAGACTCCCGAGCAAAGGGCCACGACAAAGGTATTGGCATCGGATTCTGCTGCCGGAGAATGAGGTTTTGCGGCAAACCTTTGACACGCATCACGGTACGCACTATGTCCTTTGCTTCCTCGATGGTTGTTAACCAATAAAACCTGCTCGAAAACCTTGGCCGCAATAACATTACTTTGCATGGTGTCCGCATACTCCCTCGTGCACATCTTTTAAAAGCACTCGACCTTCTTCAGCTGTGGCCGCTGCAAGACTCCCGATATACTTTTCTTATAAAGCTCGCTGATACGTCCATTTTGCATCACTATTTTATATCATAATTTGCTGTTATTCATTGATTAATTTCATATTTAGAGATGATACTTATGTTATTTCATCTATTTTGCATGTTTCGTGATCATTGGAGAATTATTCACCGGAGTCAGGATTCTGCTGGAAAAGCACCGTCAGGACACCATATTTCTGAAGATCAACAATTGACGAAAGTTATACGAAAATTCCTATTTTTCCAGAAGACGAAGGGAGCCAAAAGGAGGGCCGAGAGGGCCACCATGGGCCCCCCATAGGCCGGCGCGGGCCCAGCCTGGCCGCGCCGCCTTGTGGGGAGGGGGCCCACAGCCCCCTCTGGCCGCCTCTCCTTCGCGTACTTCTTCGTCCCGAAATCCTAAGCCCCAGGGAGTTACGGAGAATTGATGAGCCGCCTCGCGGGGCGGAAAAACACCAGAGAGAAAAGAGCTCTCGGCGGGCAGGAATCCGGGGGAATTCCCTCCCGGAGGGGGAAATCGACGCCATCGCCATCGTCATCGAGCTGGACATCATCTCCATCATCATCACCATCATCTCCATCATCTACACCGCCATCTCCACCGCTGCATCTCGTCACCGCTGTAACGATTTGGGTTGGATCTTGATTGTTTGATAGGGGAAACTCTCCCGGTGTTGATTACTACTTGTTATTGATGCTATTGAGTGAAACTATTGAACCAAGGTTTATGTTCAGATTGTTATTCATCATCATATCACCTCTGATCATGTTCCATATGATGTCTCGTGAGTAGTTCGTTTAGTTCTTGAGGACATGGGTGAAGTCTAAATGTTAGTAGTGAATTATTGTTGAGTAGTATTCAATGTTATGATATTTAAGTTGTGGTGTTACTCTTCTAGTGGTGTCATGTGAACGTCGACTACATGATACTTCACCTTTATGGGCCTAGGGGAGTGCATCTTGTATTCGTTTGCTAATTGTGGGGTTGCCGGAGTGACAGCAACCTAAACCCCCGTTAGTATATCGGTGCAGGAGGGATAGCAGGATCTCAGAGTTTAAGGCTGTGGTTAGATTTATCTTAATTACTTTCTTGTATTTGCGGATGCTTGCAAGGGGTATAATCAAAAGTATGTATTAGTCCTAGGAAGGACGGTGCATTAGCATAGGTTCACCCACACAACACTTATCAAAACAATGAAGATTAATCAGCGTATGAAGCGAAAGCACTAGACTAAAATCCCCGTGTGTCCTCAAGAACATTTGGTTATTATAAGTAAACAAACCGGCTTGTCCTTTGTGCTAAAAAGGATTGGGCCACGCTGCAATTATTTCTCTCGCATTTTATTTACTTGTACTTTATTTATCTGCAATATCAAAACCCCACGAATACTTGTGTGAGCATTTACAGTGAATCCTTCATCGAAACTGCTTGTCAACACCTTCTACTCCTCGTTGGGTTCGACACTCTTATTTATCGAAAGTACTACGATACACCCCTATACTTGTGGGTCATCAAGACTATTTTCTGGCGCCGTTGCCGGGGAGTGAAGCGCTATTGGTAAGTGGAATTGGTAAGGAAACTTTTACTGTACGTGCTGATTTTGTTTCTGCTTGCTACTATAAGTCATTATGGAGAGATCCTCCCTTGAATTTCTATTTGGAAAATCTACTACTACTGCAACGGTAGTGGATGAGGCGCCAGGTGAGGAAGTAATACCATATAAGATACCTATGAAAATTATTGAACGTGTTGTGGATAACCGCTATGAAGGGGATGGAACTGTTCATCCTGGAGATCATTTACTGTTTTTACATGAATTATGCGGGTTATTCAAATGTGCAGGTATTTCAATGGATGAAGTTAGGAAGAAATTATTTGTTATGTCGCTATCTGGTAAAGCGGCGCATTGGTATAAACTGCTGAAGGATGGGCGTTCTCTTGATTGGAAGGATATTGTGCCTCTATTTTACTCTAAATTCTATCCTCCAAGTGAAATTCACAAAGACCGCAACCGTATATATAATTTCTGGCCTCATGATGGAGAGAGTATTGCCCAAGCGTGGGGGAGATTGAAGTCTTTAATGCTCAAATGCCCCATTCATGAGCTTCCTAGTAATATTATTATTGATAATTTCTATGCAAGACTGTCTTTTCAAGATAAAACCTTGCTGGATACTTCTTGTTCTGGATCATTCACGCAATAAAGAAGAGTTTAAATGGGACCTTCTTGATCGAATCCAAGAAAATACTGAAGGATGGGAGAACGACAAAGGTAGAGTGTCAGGTATAAATTATAATTATGAATGCATTGAAACTTTTATGGATACTGATGAATATCGTAATATGAGTGCTACATATGGTCTTGACTCTCAAGTTGTTGCAAATATTTATAAAGCCTTTGCCTCTCATTTTGAATTGCCTAGGAAGAATTTTGATAAGTATCATGAACCATATAAAGATAAAATTGATTCGCCTAAAAGTAAATGTATTGAAATTAAAACTGTTGATCATGTTCTTCCTGAAGCTTATATTGAAAAAACTCCTTTCCCTGCTAAAATGAAGGAGTATTCTGTTATAACTAGTGTGGTTAATAAAAGTGCAAAGAAACCCATAGAACCTGAAGAACAAATAAAAGTTGAACCTGTTGTTGCAATAGTTAAAGATCTTGTGACTGAAAATGTGGAAGATGGTCATATTATTTTTTGTGAAGATGCTTCTAATATTGTTTCGCATCCTAATAAGTCTATGAAAGCCAGTGTTCCTGTGCTCTCTGTTCGAATTGGTGATCATTGCTATTATGGTTTATGTGACATTGGTGCAAGTATTAGTGCCATTCCTTATGAGCTCTACACGGAAATTATGCATGAAATTGGTTCTTGTGAACTTGAAGATATTGATGTGGTTATTCGGCTAGCTAATAGAGAAACTATCTCTCCCATTGGTATTGTTCGAGATGTTGAAGTTCTATGTGGTAAGATTAAATATCCTGCTGACTTTTTGGTACTTGGTTCTGCTGCTAGTAAGTTTTGTCCTATTATTTTTGGTAGACCTTTTCTAAATACATGTGGAGCTATTATAGATTGCAAGAAAGAGAAAATTGTTACTAAATTTGCTGGTGAATCTTATGAGTTTAACTTCTCTAAATTTGCCAAAACTCCTTATAAAGCTGATTTGCCTAATGAAGATTTTAGAGTTGAACAGTGTGCATCTATTGCTCTTGCTCCTAGTAATCCTTTGCAGCAACATTTGGAGAATAGTGAGAGTGAAGTTTTTAGGGAAGAAAGGGATGAGCTTGATGAAATTTTCCTTCGTCAGCCTATTCTTAAACATGACTTACCGGTTGAAGATTTAGGTGTAACACCACCACCAAAGGAAGATCCTGTATTTGATTTGAAACCATTACCTGATAATCTTAAGTATGCTTATATTGATGAGAAGAAAACATATCCTGTTATTATTAGTGCTAAGCTTTCAGATATCGAGGAAGAGAGGTTATTGGAAATATTGAAAAAGCACCGAGGAGCTATTGGCTATACTCTTGATGATTTGAAGGGGATTTCTCCCGCTATTTGCCAACATGCTATTAATATAGAAGATGGTGCAAAACCTGTTGTTGAACATCAGCGTCGTCTAATTCCCAAGATGAAGGATGTGGTAAGAAATGAGGTATTAAAACTTCTTGAAGCAGGTATTATATATCCTATTGCTGATAGTAGATGGGTTAGTCCTGTGCATTGTGTTCCTAAGAAAGGAGGTATAACTGTTGTGCCTAATGATAATGATGAGCTTATTCCTCAAAGAGTAGTTGTAGGGTATAGAATGTGCATTGATTTTAGGAAAGTGAATAAAGTTACTAAGAAAGATCATTACCCTTTACCTTTTATTGATCAAATGTTAGAAAGGCTGTCTAAAAATACTCATTTCTGTTTTCTTGATGGATATTCTGGGTTTTCACAAATTGCTGTTAGAGCTAAAGATCAAGAGAAAACCACTTTCACTTGTCCCTATGGAACTTATGCTTATAGGAGTATGCCTTTTGGTTTATGTAATGCTCCTGCTACTTTTCAAAGATGCATGTCTGCTATTTTTCATGGCTTTTGTGAGAAGATTGTTGAGGTATTCATGGATGATTTTTCTGTCTATGGGAATTCTTTTGATAATTGCTTGCGAAACCTTGATAAAGTTTTGCAGAGATGTGAAGAAACTAACCTTGTTCTTAATTGGGAGAAATGCCACTTTATGGTTAATGAAGGAATTGTATTGGGACATAAAATTTCTGAAAGAGGTATTGAAGTTGATAGAGCTAAAGTTGAAGCAATTGAGAAGATGCCCTATCCTAGGGATGTTAAAGGTATTCGTAGTATTCTTGGTCATGCTGGTTTTTATAGGAGGTTTATTAAAGATTTCTCTAAAATTTCAAAGCCTCTTACTAATCTTCTTCAAAAAGATGTACCTTTCGTTTTTGATGATGATTGTAAGGAAGCTTTTGAAACTCTAAAGAAAGCCTTAACAACTGCTCCTATAGTTGAACCTCCTGATTGGAATTTACCTTTTGAAATTATGTGTGATGCTAGTGATTTTGCTGTAGGTGCTGTCCTTGGACAGCGAGTAGATAAAAAATTAAATGTTATTCATTATGCTAGTAAAACTCTAGATGCTGCTCAAAGAAATTATGCTACAACTGAAAAAGAGTTATTAGCCGTAGTTTTTGCATGTGACAAGTTTAGACCCTATATTGTTGATTCAAAAGTCACAATTCATACTGATCATGCTGCAATTAGGTACCTTATGGAAAAGAAAGATGCTAAGCCAAGGCTTATTAGATGGGTGCTTCTTTTGCAAGAATTTGATTTACATATTGTAGATAGGAAAGGTGTTGATAATCCTGTTGCTGATAATTTGTCTAGATTGGAAAATATTACTTATGATCCTGTTCCTGTTAATGATAGTTTTCCAAATGAACAATTGGCTGTAATAAAGGTGAGCTCGCGAGAGAGCCCTTGGTATGCTGATTATGCTAACTTTATTGTTTCGAAGTATTTGCCTCCAACCTTTTCAGCTCAGCAAAGGAGGAAATTCTTTTATGATTTGAGGCATTATTTTTGGGATGACCCACACTTATATAAAGAAGGAGTGGATGGTATTATGCGAAGATGTGTCCCAGAATATGAACAACAAGAGATATTGAGTAAATGCCATGGGAGTGTTTATGGAGGACATCACGCCGGAGATAGAACCGCACAAAAGGTTCTACAATCAGGTTTTTATTGGCCAACACTTTTCAAGGATGCAAGGAAGTTTATCTTATCTTGTGATGAATGTCAAAGAGTTGGTAATATCTCTAGACGCAATGAAATGCCTATGAATTATACTCTTGTTATTGAACCATTTGATTGTTGGGGATTTGACTTCATGGGTCCTTTCCCTTCTTCAGAAGGTAATACTCATATACTTGTCGCTGTTGATTATGTTACTAAATGGGTAGAAGCTATACCTACAAAAAGTGCTGATGGTGAGACCTCTATAAAAATGCTTGTAGATGTTATATTTCCTAGATTTGGAGTACCTAGATATATTATGACTGATGGAGGTTCTCATTTTATTCATGGTGGTTTTAGAAAAACTCTTGCCAAATATGGTATTAATCATAGAATTGCTTCAGCTTATCATCCTCAAACTAGTGGGCAAGTAGAATTATCAAATAGAGAAATTAAAGCTATTTTGGGAAAGACTGTTAATAAATCTAGAAAGAATTGGGCTAGTAAGTTAAAGGAAGCATTGTGGGCTTATAGAACTGCTTATAAAAATCCTATGGGCATGTCTCCTTATAAAATGGTTTATGGAAAAGCTTGTCATTTACCTTTAGAATTAGAGCACAAAGCTTATTGGGCTGTAAGAGAACTTAATAAAGATTTTAAACTTGCCGGTAAGAAGAGGTTGCTACAATTGAGTTCTTTAGATGAATGGAGAAGTGAAGCTTATGAAAATGCTAAACTTTTTAAAGAGAAAGTTAAGAAGTGGCATGATAGAAGAATTATTAAAAGAGAATTTAATGTTGGAGATAAAGTCCTATTGTATCGGTCTCGTCTCAGATTTTTTGCAGGGAAATTACTCTCAAAATGGGAAGGACCATATGTTATTGAGGAGGTATATCGTTCAGGAGCAATAAAAATTAGCTCTTTGGAAGGTAACGCCACACAAGTAGTGAATGGACAAAGACTCAAGCATTATATTTCTGGAGATTCTTATAATGAAGATATTGATATTATTCAAGTGATAACTCCGGAAGCTTTCATCAAAGATCAAATTGACAGTTCTGCAGAGTCCGACTTTGAATAGGTAACAGTTTTAGTAATAAAAAGTCCGCGTTTAGCTTTCCGAACAATATTTCTGCTGTTTTTGGAAAATATGAAAAATTACGGGATCGAAACGGAGTGGAGGAGACGCGCGAGGGCCGTCACCATAGGCCGGCGCGGCCCCACCCTGGCCGCGCCGACCTATGGTGACAGCCCCTCGCGTCCCGTTTCCACTCGTTTTCGGCCTGGAATCTTCCTTTTGTCGTAAAAATATTTGCTATATAATCCCCCGGATCTCCAGAGGTCCGTATATCGTTTTCTCGTCGTGTTTTGTTTCGAGCTGTTTTCTGCCAGATATTGTTTTCAGATCTAGAGCCACCATGTCTTCGTCGGAGCCTCCGAAGGACAACTTCTTTGAGAACGTCGTCAACCCGTACATAAGCGAGTTGAAGATGCATCCCAAGGAATTGCTGCTCGTAGATGGAGAGTTGCAGATAGAAGATGTTCGTGGACCTAAGGGAGAAGGAAGCTTGGAGGACAGGATGGAGAAACTAGAACAAGAGGTCTTCACCTACAAGAAGATGGCTGAGCGTGAAGTGGACATCTTCCACAGAATTGTGTCCGAGCTCATTGGTGAACACGAGAAGGAGACTGCAAAGCTGTGGAGCGATATCCTCTCACTTCACAACACTACCAACCAACTTCAGGCGCAACTTTATGATGCTTGGAATCAAAACTGTGAGTATGAAAACAGGTTTAAACGCATTAGCGATGCTGCTAGTTTCAGGATTCCCGAGACCAAGACATCGTTTGTTGATGGAGAGCCTCTTCCCTGGAAGTCTGAGGACGAGAAGAATCCACCATCATCGCCACCGAAGGAGTAATTCATCATCGGTATTGGCATCCCCTTGGTTTGTTCCAAGCTTGGGGGAGTGCCGCGGTATCACATCATCACTACCTTTATCTTTTACTATCAAGTAGTGTCATATCATGAGTAGGGAAGTTATCATATGAAATAGTTTGCAATGTGGAAGTATCTCTCTCTTAGTTGGTTATCTATGTATCCGTTGGTGTGAGTTATCGTTATGGAATATTAATGAGAAGTCTTATCATTTACTTTTTGCACACCTTATTTTAGTTTGCAATTTCTTTTATATGATTACTCTTGACATTAGTATTGATATCACTTTGGGAGCATCAAGTAAATCTATTTGGTTTTGGCAAATTTAGCATTGGTCAATAGCAACAACACCTTGATGTTTAATTAGAAGAGGGAAATACATGTAGATATATTACTCTATTATCTTTATGCTAATGAGTTAGTATTCTGAAGTTAAAATTGCTTGTGCTTATGAGAAAGATGCATGATTGTTTCTATCACATGTATATTTGTTTGTTTCCCTCAACCTTTATGCTTGCTATCAAACCTTGCTAGCCAAAAACCTGTATTGAGAGGGAATGCTTCTCATACATCCATAACTTTAGACCAAACCCATGCCATTTGTGTCCACCATAACTACCTATTATGTGGTATTTTGCGCCACTCCAAGTAAATACTTCATGTGCTACCTTTAAACAATTCAAACTCTATTACTCCTTATTTGTGTCAATGTTTTATAGCTCATGAGGAAGTATGTGGTGTTTTATCTTTCAATCTTGTTGGGCGGACTTTCACCAATGGACTAGTGGCACATCCGCTTATCCAATAATTTTGCAATAAGAGCTGGCAACGGGGTTCCCAGCCCAATTAATAACTTTCATTAATAATTCTCTTCACATGTTTTGCCCTGATTTATCAGTAAGCAACTTAATTTTGCAATAGACACTCCTCCATGGTATGTGAATGTTGGAAGGCACCCGAGGATTCGGTTAGCCATGGCTTGTGAAAGCAAAGGTTGGGGAGTGTCATCCATAATAAAACTAAAATACATGTGTAAACAAAAGAGAAGGGGGATGATCTACCTTGCTGGTAGAGATGCCGTCCTCCATGGGAGCCGCTCTTGGAAGGTCGTTTGGCAAGGGGGTTAGAGTGCCGCTACCATTCGTTGACAACAACAAACACCACTCAAAATCTTACTTTTATGCTCTTTACATGATTTCAAAACTTGAAAAGCTCTAGCACATGATTTAATCCCTGCTTCCCTCTGCGAAGGGCCTATCTTTTACTTTTATGTTGAGTCAGTAAACCTATTTCCCTCTGTCTTAAGCAAGCAATTGAGTTGTTGTGAACCAACCATTTATGCTATGATTTAGTTAATCATGTCTTTTATGCTTTCTTGTTTAGTACAAATTTTATCTGAATGAATATGACTTTGAAAGTTATCAATGATTATGAGGAGATTGTTATGATTGAGAATGAAAGCCCTGCTATATAAATTCTAATATGAAAGCTTTGCTTAGAAGATAAGTACAATCCGTTAGTAGTTCTCTGACCAAGAACAAAGTTTGCCATAACCATTTATGATTTCCTATGCACCTTTACTTGTGATTTCTCTTTACTTATTTCAAGTTGAGTTATATGAAGAGAATGTTTACTAGAATGTCTTGTGTGAATCAATATGATGCTTCTTGTCCGTATTTTATTTATCGACTCCTCACTCCATAAACATGTGGTCTTGTTTATTGAGCTCAGTTTCGCTTGGGGACAAGCGAGGTCTAAGCTTGGGGGGAGTTGATACGTCCATTTTGCATCACTATTTTATATCATAATTTGTTGTTATTCATTGATATATTTCATATTTAGAGATGATACTTATGTTATTTCATCTATTTTGCATGTTTCGTGATCATTGGAGAATTATTCACCGGAGTCAGGATTCTGCTGGAAAAAGCACCGTCAGGACACCATATTTCGAAGATCAACAATTGACGAAAGTTATACGAAAATTCCTATTTTTCCAGAAGACGAAGGGAGCCAAAAGGAGGGGCCGAGGGGGCCACCATGGCCCCCCATAGGCCGCGCGGCCCGGCCTAGCCGCGCCGCCTTGTGGGGAGGGGGCCCACAGCCCCCTGGCCGCCTCTCCTTCGCGTACTTCTTCGTCCCGAAAACCTAAGCCCCGGGGAGTTCTGAAGAATTGGCAGCCGCCTCTGCGGGGCGGAAAAACACCAGAGAGAAAAGAGCTCTCCGGCGGGCAGGAATCCGCCGGGGAAATTCCCTCCCGGAGGGGGAAATCGACGCCATCGCCATCGACATCGAGCTGGACATCATCTCCATCATCATCACCATCATCTCCATCATCTACACCGCCATCTCCACCGCTGCATCTCGTCACCGCTGTAACGATTTGGGTTGGATCTTGATTGTTTGATAGGGGAAACTCTCCCGGTGTTGATTACTACTTGTTATTGATGCTATTGAGTGAAACTATTGAACCAAGGTTTATGTTCAGATTTTTATTCATCATCATATCACCTCTGATCATGTTCCATATGATGTCTCGTGAGTAGTTCGTTTAGTTCTTGAGGACATGGGTGAAGTCTAAATGTTAGTAGTGAATTATTGTTGAGTAGTATTCAATGTTATGATATTTAAGTTGTGGTGTTACTCTTCTAGTGGTGTCATGTGAACGTCGACTACATGATACTTCACCTTTATGGGCCTAGGGGAGTGCATCTTGTATTCGTTTGCTAATTGTGGGGTTGCCGGAGTGACGAAACCTAAACCCCCGTTAGTATATCGGTGCAGGAGGGATAGCAGGATCTCGAGTTTAAGGCTGTGGTTAGATTTATCTTAATTACTTTCTTGTATTTGCGGATGCTTGCAAGGGGTATAATCACAAGTATGTATTAGTCCTAGGAAGGGCGGTGCATTAGCATAGGTTCACCCACACAACACTTATCAAAACAATGAAGATTAATCAGCTATGAAGCGAAAGCACTAGACTAAAATCCCCGTGTGTCCTCAAGAACGTTTGGTCATTATAAGTAAACAAACCGGCTTGTCCTTTGTGCTAAAAAGGATTGGGCCACTCGCTGCAATTATTTCTCTCGCATTTTATTTACTTGTACTTTATTTATCTGCAATATCAAAACCCCCTGAATACTTGTCTGTGAGCATTTACAGTGAATCCTTCATCGAAACTGCTTGTCAACACCTTCTACTCCTCGTTGGGTTCGACACTCTTATTTATCGAAAGTACTACGATACACCCCCTATACTTGTGGGTCATCACTCGCCCTTAACCACAGTAAAGGCTTTGGATCGTCGAATAATTCGCCTTGCTTCCACTGGATCTTCGGGTATTTGCTGCCTTGAGATATATGCAATATAAGCCTGCATCCATGGTACTTGTACTACCATTACCTCGTGATTCTTCCTCATCTCCAGATGTACCTGCCTCGATGGCTGCCGAAGCCCCCGAGCCTTTCTCGACCTTTTCTTTCTTCTTTGGTTGTTTCCTCGCCTTAGTCGACCTTTGATACGTCTCAAACGTATCTATAATTTCTGATGTTCCATGCTTGTTTTATGACAATACCTACATGTTTTGTTCACACTTTATATCGTTTTCATGCGTTTTCTGGAACTAACCTATTGACGAGATGCCGAAGTGCCAGTTCATGTTTTCTGTTTTTGGTTTCAGAAATCCTAGTAAGGAAATATTCTCGGAATCGGACGAAATCAACGCCCGGTACCCTATTTTCACCGAAGCTTCAGAACAGTCGACGAGAGGGCCACAGGGCCACCACACATGGCGGCGCGCGGCCCGAGGGCGCCCCCACATGCAGCCCCAGGGGCCCCTCAGAGGCTCCCCTTTCACCTATATAAGCTCCCTGACCTAAAACCCGAGACGAATAAGCCATGGTACGAGAAAAGTTCCAGAGCCGCCGCCATCGCGAAGCCAGATCTGGGGACATGAGTCTCGTTCGGCACGCCGGCGGGACGAGGAAGTGCCCGGAAGGCTCCTCCATCGACACCACCGCCATCTTCATCACAGCTGCTGTCTCCCATGAGGAGAGAGTAGTTCTCCATCGAGGCTAAGGGCTGTGCCGGTAGCTGTGGTTAATCTCTCTCTATGTACTTCAATACAATAATCTCATGAGCTGCTTTACATGATTGAGATTCATATGATGATGCTTGTAATCTAGATGTCATTATGCTAGTCAAGTGGATTTTACTTATGTGATCTCCGGAGACTCCTTGTCCCACGTGTGTAAAGGTGACAGTGTGTGCACCGTGTGGGTCTCTTAGGCTATATTTCACAGAATACTTATTCACTATTATGAATAGCATATTGAAGTGCTTATTTATATCCCTTTATGATTGCAATGTGCTTTGTATCGCTACTAGTTTATGTGCTACTCATGTGATGTTATTAAAGTAGTCTATTCCTCCTGCATGGTGTAATGGTGACAGTGTGTGCATCGTGTGGTTCTTGTCGTAGGCTATGATCATAATCTCTTGTAGGTTATGGAGTTGATTATCGCTATGATAGTATTGATGTGATCTATTCCCCCTTCATAGTGTAAAGGTGACAGTGTGTATGCTATGTTAGTACTCGGTCTATTTTGCAAAGATCTATTATGCTCTAAGGTTACTTAAACATGAATATCGAATGTTGTGGAGCTTGTTAACTCCGGCATTGAGGGTTCGTGTAATCCTACGCAACGAATGGTGTTCATTATCAAACAAGAGTGTATGTAGCACAAATGAGAGAAGTTATTATTTATTATGCGATCAATGTTGAGAGTGTCCACTAGTGAAAGTATGATCCCTAGGCCTTGTTTCCAAACATCAAATCACCGCTTACTTACTGTTCTACTGCATGTTTACTCACTGCCATATTTTATTCAGATTGCTATTACCACTCATATACATCCATACTACTTGTATTTCACTATCTCTTCGCCGAACTAGTGCACCTATACATCTGTTATTACCAGATTTTGGCCAAATCAGGAGATGGGCCGTAAGTGAAGATGGGCTTGAAAGATACACGCGTGGAGCATCTTTGAAGCGGCCTTGCACGAAGAGTTTGGGCTTAATTGCCCGTGTATCTGTAATATAGTAGATCGCATCTTAGTTTAGAATTAAAAGATAGAGTTTAACTCGTGCACGGTTAGGTGCACGCCCGAATTAGAAAGTCCCTTGGACTATAAATATGTATCTAGGGTTATCGGAAAAGGAGGACAATCACGTTCACAACAAACACAAATCAGGCGCATCGCCACCCCTTCTTTCGAGGGTTTCTCCCGGGTAAGCATCATGCTGCCTAGATCGCATCTTGCGATCTAGGCAGCACACGTTTATTCGTTTACCTTGTGTTGCTCGTGCTGAAGCGTTGTTGATGGCGAGTAGCACTACTTATCGTAGATGTTTTGGGGCTTGCATAGATGCTTTTCTTACGCATATCCTTAGGTGCCCTTACACCTATCCAGGTGTAAGGGCAGCATCTTGCTTGTTCGTTGTTTAGTAGATCCGATCCGTTATAGTTGCTCCTTGATTCTTCAAGGATTGGTTTAATATCCGTATGGTTAGGCCTTGCAAACGGGTTGAA
Organism: Lolium multiflorum; assembly: GCA_030979885.1. Classification (NCBI taxonomy): domain Eukaryota; kingdom Viridiplantae; phylum Streptophyta; class Magnoliopsida; order Poales; family Poaceae; genus Lolium; species Lolium multiflorum. The sequence continues at coordinate 366,010,427 of CM061750.1, forward strand.
CGATCCGGTAGTGCGTTAGGTATGGTTTGTTAGTCCTAAGAGGGATGTTCCGGGAATTAACTTAATGTTGGTTTTTAGGCAGGGTTAGGGTCTCTCTTTCACTACAAGAAAAGTTGCCATGGCCGACGAAGTTGAAGTCGCGCCGTGGTTGCTGGTGTACCATGGCCGACGATTTTGGTCCCTCCGTGGTGCATGTCAAAACTTTTTTTCTCGTTTTTGAGGCCACCTAGCCCGACGAAAGCGGCCAAAACGTCGCGTATGGTGGCCCGGGACGTGGTGCATCTCGAAATCTCGGGTTCGCCGGCCGAGTCAACGCAAATCCGCACCGCCGAGGGATGTAGGGCCCAGATGGCAGCCTCTCTGGCATTGTTTTTTTCTAGATCGCGCCATCTCGTTCAACGTTCTCCGATCGAGCCGTTTACGATGCAGGATCATGGGTCCCGCATGTCATCCTCTATGAACCAAAATTCTTTCTATTCTTGGATTTTTTGACCCCCTGATTTCTGGCTACTTCCTTTTTCTTTTGATCCCTTGCCGCCTTGGAAGCGTTGAGACCGCTGCTGCTAAATGGGACCCGCATGTCATCCTCTATGTGCAATCAACTTTCTTTTCTTGGAGTTTTTTTTGGCACCTCAAATTTGGTCACTTGCCTTTTTCTTTCGATCCCTGCCGCCTCTCAAACGGTGATACCTGCTGCTACTGGGACCCGCATGTCATCCTCTATGTACTATAAAACTTTCTTTTCTTGAATTATTTTTGGCACCTCATATTTGGTCACTTACCTTTTTCTTTCGATCCCCTGCCGCCTCTCAAACGGTGATACCGCTGCTGCTAAATGGGACCCGCATGTCATCCTCTATGTACTATAAAACTTTCTTTTCTTGGATTTTTTTTGGCACCTCATATTTGGTCACTTGACTTTTTCTTTCGATCCCTGCTGCCTCTCAAACGGTGATACCGCTGCTGCTAAATGGGACCCGCATGTCATCCTCTATGTACTATAAAACTTTCTTTTCTTGGATTTTTTTGGCACCTCATATTTGGTCACTTGACTTTTTCTTTCGATCCCCTGCTGCCTCTCAAACGGTGATACCGCTGCTGCTAAATGGGACCCGCATGTCATCCTCTATGTACTATAAAACTTTCTTTTCTTGAATTATTTTTGGCTCCTCATATTTTTTCACTTGCCTTTTTCTTTCGATCCCTGCCTCTCAAACGGTGATACACTGCTGCTAAATGGGACCCGCATGTCATCCTCTATGTACTATAAAACTTTCTTTTCTTGAATTATTTTTGGCTCCTATTTTTTCACTTGCCTTTTTCTTTCGATCTCATGCCACGTTTGAAACGTTGAGGAACCTGGGCTCATGGGACCCATGTCATCCTCTATGTACTATAAAAGTTCATTTTCTTGGTTTTTTTCACCATCTGATTTTTGGCAATTTCTTTTTCTTTTGATCCCCCGCCTCTCAAATACGATGCCGCTGGCTGCTAAATGGGACCCGCATGTCATCCTCTATGTACTATAAAACTTTCTTTTCTTGAATTATTTTTGGCTCCTCATATTTGGTCACTTGCCTTTTTCTTTCGATCTCATGCCAAGTTTGAAACGTTGAGGAACCTGCTGGCTCATGGGACCCGCATGTCATCCTCTATGTACTATAAAAGTTTATTTTCTTTATTTTTTTCACCCTCTGATTTTTGGCTATTTCCTTTTTCTTTTGATCCCCTGCCGCCTTGGAAACGTTGAGTAAGCTGCCGACTCATGGGACCCGCATGTCATCCTCTATGTACAATCAACTTTCTTTTTCTTTTGATCTCAAGCCGCATTTGAAACGTTGAGACCGCTCTGCTAAATGGGACCCGCATGTCATCCTCTACGTACAATAAAGTTTCTTTTCTTGGATTATCTTTGGCTCCTGATATTTTGTCACTTGCCTTTTTATTTCGATCTCATGCCGCCTTTGAAACATTGAGTAAGCTGCTGGCTGGGTCCCGCATGTCATCCTCTACGAACAATAAAAGTTTCCTTTCTTGGAGTTATTTTTACCCCTAATTTCCGGCTATTTGCCTTTTTCTTTTGATCTCCTGCCCCCTCGAAACGATGAGGACGCTGTTGGCAGGTCGGTCCCACATGTCATCCTCTATGAACAATAAAAGTTTCCTTTGATGGATTTATTTTGAACCCCTCATTAATTTCTGGATATTTCCCCTGCCGCCTTGGAATCGTTGAGGATGCTGCTGCCTCATGGGTCCCGCATGTCATCCTCTCAGAACGGTAAATGTTTATTTTCTTGGATTTTGTTGACCAAACGATTTTTGGCTTATTTTTTCTTTCGATCACCTGCAGCCTTTAAAACGTTGAGGACGCCGCTGGCTCACGGGTCCCACATGTCAACCTCTATGAACAATAAACGCTGAGGATGCTGCTGCCTCATGGGTCCCGCATGTCATCCTCTCAGAACGAAAATGTTTCTTTTCTTGGATTTTTTACCAACATATTTTTGGTTTATTTTTTCTTTCCATCCCCTGCCGCCTTTAAAACGTTGACGACGCTGTTGGCTCATGGGTCCCCGATGTCAGCCTCCCCGTACAAGAAACATATGATATCTTGATTATTTTGCAGACAATAAACAATGTATTGCGCTCTGAGCTATTTCAAACGGATAATTAAATCTTTATTTTTACATAAACAAACTTATATGTTGAATCTCCTTGTTTTTTTGTCTTTGCGAAGCATAGGACTTTCCTGTTTTTTTAGAAAATTCGGAACTTTCCTGTTTTGGAGTGGGCTGAAATTGTACGAGTCAAAAGGCCCAGCAGGATAGTTCGAAGGCCCAGATGTCCAGATGCAGCCCAATTGAAATCTTTCTTCTTGGATTTTTTTCACCCCCTGATTTCTGGCTACTTCATTTTTCTTTTGGTCCTGTGCCGCCTTGGAAACGTTGAGACCGCTGCTGCAAAATGGGACCCGCATGTCATCCTCTACGTACAATAAAATTTCTTTTCTTGGATTATTTTTGGCTCCTGATATTTGGTCACTTGCCTTTTTCTTTCGATCCCGTGCAGCCTCTCAAACGGTGATACCGCTGCTGCAAAATGGGACCCGCATGTCATCCTCTACGTACAATAAACTTTCTTTTCTTGGATTATTTTTGGCTCCTGATATTTGGTCACTTGCCTTTTTTTCTTTCGATCTCATGCCACGTTTGAAACTTTGAGGAACCTGCTGGCTCATGGGACCCGCATGTCATCCTCTATGTGCTATAAAAGTTTATTTTCTATGGTTTTTTTCACTCTCTGATTTTTGTCTATTTCCTTTTTCTTTTGATGCCCTGCCGCCTTGGAAACGTTGAGTAAGCTGCTTACACATGGGACCCGCATGTCATCCTCTATGTACAATCAAGTTTCTTTTCTTGAATTATTTTTGGCTCCTGATATTTAGTCACTTGCCTTTTTCTTTCGATCTCATGCCACGTTTGAAACGTTGAGGAACCTGCTGGCTCATGGGACCCGCATGTCATCCTCTATGTGCTATAAAAGTTTGTTTTCTTGGATTTTTTTTCACCCTCTGATTTTTGGCTCCTGATATTTCGTCACTTGCCTTTTACTTTTGATCCCCTGGCCCCTTTGAAACGTTGAGTAAGCTGCTGGCACATGGGACCCGCATGTCAACCTCTATGTCCATCAACTTTCTTTTCTTGGATTTTTTTTGACCCCCTACTTTCTAGCTACTTTCTTTTTCTTTTGATCTCAAGCCGCATTTCAAACATTGAGACCGCTGCTGCAAAATGGGACCCGCATGTCATCCTCTATGTACAATAAATCTTTGATTATTTTTGGCACCTCATATTTGGTCACTTGCGTTTTTTTCTTTCGATCTCATGCCACCTTTGAAACGTTGAGTAAGCTGCTGGCTCATGGGTCCCCCATGTCATCCTCTACGAACAATAAAAGTTTCCTTTCTTGGAGTTATTTTTGCCCCTAATTTCGGCTACTTCCTTTTTCTTTTGATCCTGCCGCCTTTGAAACGTTGAAAACTTTCTTTTCTTTGATTATTTTTGGCACCTCATATTTGGTCACTTGCCTTTTTCTTTCGATCCCCTGCCGCCTCCCAAACGGTGATACCGCTGATGCTAAATGGGACCCGCATGTCATCCTCTATGTACTATAAAACTTTCTTTTCTTGGATTTTTTTGGCTCTGATATTTGGTCACTTGCCTTTTTTCTTTCGAGACCTCCTGCCGCATCTCAAACGGTGATACCGCTGCTGCTAAATGGGACCCGCATGTCATCCTCTATGTACAATAAAGTTTCTTTCTTGGATTATTTTTGGCTCCTGATATTTGGTCACTTGCCTTTTTCTTTCGATCCCATGCCGCCTTTGAAACGTTGAGGAAGCTGCTGGCTCATGGGTCCCGCATGTCATCCTCTATGAACAATAAAAGTTTCCATTGTTGGAGTTATTTTTTACCCCTAATTTCTGGCTACTTCCTTTTTCTTTTGATCCCCTGCCGCCTTTGAACGTTGAAGAATCTGCTCGCTAATGGGTCCCACATGTCAGACTCTATGGACGATAAACCTTTCTTTTCTTGGAGTTATTTTGACCCCTAATTTCTGGCTATTTTGCCTTTTTTTGGATCCCGTGCTGCCTTGGAAACGTTGAGGATGCTGCTGCCACATGGGTCCCGCATGTCATCCTCTCAGAACGATAAATGTTTCTTTTCTTCGATTTTTTTACCAACTGATTTTTGATTTATTTTTTCTTTCGATCCCCTGCCGCCTTTAAAACTTTGACGACGCTGCTGGCTCATGGGTCCCGATGTCAGCCTCCCCGTACAAGAAACATGTGATATCTTGATTATTTTACAGACAATAAAAAGTGTATTTCGCTCTGAGCTATTGCAAACGGATAAATTAAATCTTTATTTTTACATAAACGAACTAATATGAATCTCCTTGTTTTTGTTTTGTTTTTGCGAAGCATAGGACTTTCTTGTTTTGGAGTGGGCTGAAATTGTACGAGTCAAAAGACGTCCAGCAGGTTAGAAGGCCCAGATGGCCAGGCAGCCCCAATTTATATCTTCCTTATCTTGGATTATTTTTTGATCAAAAGGCCCAGCAGGGGTACATCCTTTTTCTTTTGGTCCTGTGTGCCGCCTTGGAAACGTTGTGGACGCTGCTGCCTCATGGGACCCGCATGTCATCCTCTATGAACTATGAACTCTAAAAGTTTCTTTTTTCTTGGATTTTTTTTTCACCCCTCTGATTTTTGGCTATTTCCTTTTTCTTTTGTTCCCCTGCCGCCTTGGGACCCGTATGTCATCCTCTATGTACAAAAAACTTTCTTTTCTTGGAGTTTTATTCCCCCTAATTTCGGGCTACTTTCGTTTTCTTTTGATCTCAAGCCGCATATGAAACATTGAGACCGCTGCTGCAAAATGGGACCCACATGTCATCCTCTATGTAAAATAAAAGTTTCTTTTCTTGGATTATTTTTCACGCTCTGATTTTTGGCTATTTCCTTTTTCTTTCGATCCCCTGCTGCTTGGAAACGTTGAGGATGCTGCTGCCTCATGGGTCCCACATGTCATCCACTATGAACAATAAAAGTTTCTTTTCTTCGATTTTTTTCACCCTCTGCTTTTTGGCTATTTCCTTTTCATTTGATCCCCTGCCGCCTTGGAAACGTTGAGGATGCTGCAGCGTCATGGGACCCGCATGTCATACTCTATGTACAATAAAAGTTTCTTTTCTAGGTTTTTGGCTCCTGATATTTGGTCACTTGCCTTTTTCTTTCAATCTCATGCCGACTCTCAAAGGTACAATAAAAGTTTCTTTTCTTGGATTATTTTTGGCTCCTGATATTTGGTCACTTGCCTTTTTCTTTCGATCTCATGCCGTCCTTGAAACGTTCAGACCGCTGCTACAACATGGGACCCTATGTCATCCTCTATGTACAATGAAAGTTTCTTTTCATGGATTATTTTTTGCTCCTGATATTTGGTCACTTTCCTTTTTCTTTCGATCTCATGCCTCCTCGGCCCTCTGAAACGACGAGTAAGTTGTTGGCTCATGGGACCCGCATGTCATCCTCTATGTACAATAAAGTTTTTTTCTTGGATTTTTTACCCCCTGATTTTTGGTCACTTGCCTTTTTCTTTCGATCCTGTGCCGCCTTTGAAATTGTGGACGCTGCTGGCTCATGGGTCCCACATGCCAGCCTCTATGAACAATAATATTTCTTTTCTTGGATTTTTTTTACCCCTGATTTCTGGCTATTTGCCTTTTTCTTTGGATCCCCGACCGCCTTTGAAACGATGAGGACGCTGCTGGCGCATAGCTCCCACATGTCAGCCTCTAAGAACAATAAACATTTCTTTTCTTGGATTTATAGTTGACCCCTAATTAATGGCTACTTCGCTTTTTTTTTCGATCCCCAGCCGCCTTAGAAACGTTGAGGACGCTGCTGGCTCATGGGTCCCATATGACAGCCTCTATGAAAAGTAAAACATTTACTTTCTTGGATTTATTTTTGACACCTAATTAATGACTACTTGGTTCTTTTCTTTTGATCCCGTGACGCCTTTGAAACGTTGAGGGCCCTGCTGGCTCATGGGTCCAACATGTCAGCCTCTATGAACAATAAGAGTTTCTATTGTTGCATTTATTTTTGACCCCTAATTTCTGGCTATTTGCCTTTTTTCCATTGCCTGCCACCTTAGAAACGTTGAGGACGCTGCTGGCTGGGTCCCACATGTCAGCCTCTTTGTACGATAAAAGTTTCCTTTGCTGGATTTATTTTTGACCCCTAATTTCTGGCTATTTGCCTTTTTCTTTCGAACTCCACCGCCTTTGAAACGTTGATGACGCTGCTGCAAACTGGGTACAATATGTCAGCCTCTTTGTGCGATAAACCTTTCCTTTCTTGGATTTTTTGGACACCTGATTTCGAGCTACTTGCCTTTTTCTTTCGATCTCCTGCCCCCTTTGAGAAACGCCGAGAACGATACTGGTTCGTGGGTCCCACATGTCATCCTCTCTGAATGATAAATGTTGGGGCCGCGGCTGCAAGATACGTCCCACATGTCAGCCTGACTGTTGAATAAACGTTTCCTTTCTCGAATTTATATTTGACCCCTGATTTCTGGCTACTTTGCCGTTTCTTTCGATCCCCTGCATGTCTGCTACTCCACCGAAAAACAGACCGGCATGTATTCATCACAATACTGGTAGCTAATTTAGGAAAAATGTGTTCATCACGGGATTCAAACAAAGATCTTCATCTCTGCTAAATTTTGATTTCACCAAAAACCGAACAGCGTGTGTTCATGACTTTAACTTCACAAACACTATGGTTTCTCTATAAAATAAGGTCACCATCCGTTCCTTTATTGTAGGCATTTGCGAAAAGTGTCTTTGGCTAATGGGCACCAGTGCTCTGCTGTTTAAAAAAAAATCAAATAGCATACATATTTGTTTCAAAAAAATCTGAAAATGAATGTAGACATAATAAATAAAGTAACCTACAAGCGTGTAAAATTTTAATATGATATTCTTTATATTGTAGACTACACAAAAAAGACAAAATCTGTTGAAATTTGGAGATTTGAAATATGCATACCCAGATCCACACGTTTGTTACTTTTGTGTAGCCCAGAATTTTTTGTATTTGAAACTGAAATTTTGCACGTTTATGGGACAATTCATTAGCTACTCCATGATTTGTTTTCTAATTTTTTGAACAAATAAATATATTTTTTATTTTTTTCTAAAATAGCAGGAGCAATGGTGCCCAAGAGCACCAAATCTCTTAATAGGCATTTGCGCCTAATAGCGTGAGCTTAGCTAATTTTTGAAGAAAAAAAAGATGTCCATTGTGGTATTCAGGACAAAGATCTTCATGTCTGCTACTGCACCAAACAACAAACCAGCATGTATTCATCACAATACGGGTAGCTAATTTGTGAAAAATATGTTCAGCACGGGATTCAAACAAAGATCTTCATCTCTGCAAAATTTTGATTTCAGCAAAAACCGAACAGCGAATGTTCATGAGGTTAAGTTCACGAACACTATGTTTTCTCTATAAAATAAGGTCACCATCTGTCTCTTATTTCTCAAGGAAAAACAGGTGGAAGTGTTGGGACGAACCACATGGGTGCTTCGGCTCTATGTTCAATCTTCTCTTTTTTGTACTGCAATCTTGAGCCTATGGCAGGACCTCCATTGACGTGCATTCTGCACCAATTTGGCCTTGGACGTATCCATGTATCACGGGCGCGATTGTGGGTAGCAAAGACACAGTCAGGTTTGAACAATTGGAAATCTGGTTCTGCAGCCTCTGCGTCGACTGGCGGGGGTAGCATGAAAATTGGGTGATTGAGTCCAAGAAATAAAGAACGCCCCTTCAAATTGTTCAATCTTTCCCACCTTGCCTCTTCTACAGGGTCCAAGGTATGGGCAGATCTCAAGAAAACGTAGCACCGTACCAAAGGATAAGACCTCAGCTTGTTACCCATATGTAATATTGGAGGACCGAGGATGGGCCGATAACCTTTAACCTGAATCCACGCGAGATCAGATTCACCAGTAATGGACTCTGCTCTCATTGGTGCCAGGAACCAAGTGCGCTGGTCAGAAAATCCAAGAAATACATCTTCATCTTCATAATTATGATTATCACCATCATCATCTAATTCTTCATCATCTAATTCTTCATCATCAAATTCGTCTTCTTCTAATTCTTCTTCTTCTAATTCTTCTTCATCAGCATCATTATCTTCATCGGCACCTCCATCGCCTTGAGCCACATTTGCTTCATCATCTTCCATGACAGCATCTCCCTCGATTTGAGCGAAAATTGCAGCCACTTCTGCTTCTTCATCTTCAATGACAGGGGCGTCAATGAGACGCGGGGCTGCATGTGTCCCTGCAATGCACAAAGATCAACCACAATGCAGCAAGTAGGAACTACACTGAAAATTATCTCTTCTCTTCTATCTTCTATTTTCTACTACTATAAGGCACCAGTTTTTAACAAGACATGTAGCAGCAATTCCAACTGTTGGTGTCCAAAATCTAACGGTTGGGATTAGAGGTATTCGCGTGAAAAAAATACCACACCAGTGTCCACGTGTTTCTAGAACCGTCATGTTTCCATTATGAAGAAAAATCAGAGCAGTCTCACACCGATATCACACGTCCCACTTGATAGTGATTAAGAAAGGTTCCAAATTTTTGTTCATATTTATAAACTGTATGCTCACACTTATTTTGATGGTATAACCAAATTATTAGTTGTATTGAAAGTTTGAACAACATTTAGAACGCAACTTTTATACATCAGTATTGCGAATCGTAATTGGTCCAACATGTGCAGCATGCCATTTACTAGTTAAGACATAAAACAAAGACTCACCACAGGTATATGGTTCCCAAACCAGAACATCTCCATACGGATATGTAACTGCGTATACACGATGTAGGTGTGAACTTGTACCATATCCAGGAATGCCCATGGCATCGACATAGCTGTTTCTATCAAAGAATTCAGGGTTTCTCAGGATATTCCACTCCTTTTCTAGGGGCGCTTGTAGGATAGCGATCAATTCGTCAAATACAACGATTACCTCGTAATGCCATGGCCCTGCTAGATCATCTTTGTACGGCCTCTTGACGATCCGTACTTTGAGCAGTTCCAAACTTTTATCTATTTTGTATTTGAACAGGAATGGTGGGCTGCCATGCCACCATTCACTAGTAGGGCCCAAAGAAATTCCTGCATCTTGCAGAGATGGAAGAGGTATAATAGTATCTGATATGTATATGTTGCGGATCGTCAAGTGCCCGTCCTGCTGGACAAATGCCACCCAGTCGCCGTTACAACCCACCCAGTGCATGGGTCCATGTCCATCCAGTTCCTCCTTGGTATGGATAAATGCTGGAACTGTCGGCTTGTCTAATGGCATCAGCAACGCGTGAATGCCCTGCAAATAGGATTTGTTTCAAAATTGTCTATGCATGCAAGGTATTCGACAGAATGAAGAGCGGATTGTGCAGAACTGAAGCACAGATGTAATGGATAAATAAAGCAATTCCGAAGAGTACATGTGCATAGTGAAGGCAGCAAACCTTACAGTACTCCCAAATCAGGTGATTATGTTGAGTCTAAATTCATGCATGATGTTTGGCAATAAGAAAAGTTGATTGAAAAAACACAAGCTGAAACGAGATGAGTAAATAAATAAATACTCTTACAGTATTGTCGCGGTCGTCTGGCCATGTCTCGGGGTCGCAGTGGAGCAGGCTCGGTAAACCGAACGGAACCTTATGCGCTCCGCGGATGGCATGCCGCATGCCGATCATGCCTCGAGCGAGGCGACCAGTGCTGAGGATATCCGCCCGCTCGGCTATGTTCTCCACCAGTGGGTAGTGGAGGTTGCCCCACCCCATGGACTGGTGGTAGCAATCAGGAATCTCCTCAATCTTACGCTTCTGCTTCATTGGAGTCGGTAATCCAATGCAAGGGAGAGAGGGGTGAACGGGAGAAAGAGACAGAAGAGGGTTTTTTTTGGAGAAGATGCAGTAGTAGTACTACGATACTAGGAGGTGGAGATGCGGGGCATGTTTCCGGGGGAGAGGAACCACTATTTCCCTTTAAAAAAATAACAGCACTTGCGCATTAGAACTTGGGGCGGGGATATAGCGGTAAGAGGTATTGACCAACTTTCCCTCACCTTGACCCCACGTGGTTGTGAACCCGAGATAATTCTTTTTGATGAACCCGATATACTTATTATAGTACTAAAATAGTACAAGTATATACCTTGTACTCCTATATACTAACATTACTATTTTAAGGACTTATGTTCCATGAGCAACAACTTCCCCCACTCCGCTCATCCGAAATCCTAGCCCCTCCAACTTCAAGGACCAATCAACATAGCTATGGCCTTCTAATTTGGCTCAAGTCGCCGCACACATAGTCCTCCCGCCGACAAGGAATAGGAGCATCAGCCCTTTCGTCGCTTGTTGTTACACATAATCATATACAGTACCATATATATTTCAAATTTCCATATCAAAAAATAGTTCAAATCTGAATTTTAACATCTCAAGCTAAACCCTCGCTTGCTCTTAAACATAAGCATACCATAGTTCTACTTTTGTCTTCACCGAACAACAGAACACAATTTCATCACAACATAGCCAACCGGAGTACCTAGTAATGTAACTAGAGAAGTGAACCTATAGTTGATCAAGCCTTCAACTTTAACACAATAATACCCCCACATTATGTGTTGAGGAGCCACACCCATATATTTAAGAGTACCATCATGTAGACCACAAATGCATCAATGAAGAGAGGGGTATACTTATAGACCACCTCTTTACAAAACAGTTGTAACTAGTAGACCACAATTGCCTCGTTCATTAGCTATGAAATTACATACTATCAGTAGCTACAATGGCTGCAGGCCCTGTTTCAGAATTAAACATCACACTTGTTCCAATCCGGGGCGTTGGCGAAGTTTGGGATGAACCAAAGCGGTGTCTTTACCAGGTACCTATCTTTTTTTGTTTTGCATGTTTTCTCCAAGGCGTTGGTTTGGAAACCAACGGCGCAATCTTCACGATTCAGACTGAATCGGCATATTTCAGGCAGCTGCGAATTGCGAAGCCATGCTTCATTCGGCAAGGTGTACACACAATTTCTTCTCGTCAGACATCCTGGGACAACATCTGCACCGCCTAATGGCAGCATAATCGGATAGTTCACTCCAAGGAAAAGAGAATATTCTCCAAGGTCATCAATCTTTTCCCATGGAATACCTTCATTTAACTTACTAGTGTCCTTCGTGAACACCAGGCAACCAAACCCAGAAGCATAGTTGCCAACAGTGCGACCATGATGAACACGACGATCAGAAGCAGTATGGCAAACTTTACAGGAATATTCCCTTTCATCAGCAATGCCCAGTGTATGGATCAGAAGAAGTCTAGAACCATCTATAGATCTTGCTAACCACCACATGCCATAATCGACCTCGTGATCATGGCCAAGAGCATCATCAAGTGCACACCGCCATTCAAACACAATGGGCGGTGGCTCTACGATCAGCGGAGGACCTGCTTGAAAACGAAATTACTGTTAAGAAGGGTATGTTTGGTTTGCACAAATCTGAAAACGTAAGAATTGGGAAAACGCATTAGGATTCAGATGGGATGATATAATGGCATTTCCATTCAATAATACAGCATATTGGTGTATTTCAGTACATCACATGGGAAACCAAAGGATTCATTTCAAGAAGTTCAAGTAGAGGTCAAAATCCAACATAATTCAATCTGAGAATAAAACTCCTAATTATACAATCCTCAAATTTTTCTATGGTAATCATCTCGAATAAAAAGTCTAAATACCAATGAAATTTCATCCGAAGCAAATATGCCCCAAGCCTCCAAGTCAGATCAGTCAGGTTCGAAAATTAATAAGTTTGTGCATTAAAATTATCTTTACAGCCATGAATAATGAAGCTCATCATACACTACTTACGTCCGGAGGAAAATTACCAGCTTGCTGAGGATTCCATGCGTGAACAGTGCCAGTATGAGTTGTGGCAAACACAAGCCCATTGTGGAGAATTGCATCGCTGTAATTGTAAAAGATGTGGGACTTGGGCTCTGTAAGAACTGTCCATCCAGAATCTTCGCCGCAAAGGAGGGCAACTCTGATGTCAAAAACAGCAACAAGAGAGAAATTTTTGTACCCCCCAGCAGCTGTGGGAACTTGGCAAATATATATCTTGTGAAATATAATAGCACGAAGGTTGTGGTGGTATATATTTGGAATGTGGGTGGTTTCAAACGGCACAGGGAGAGGAATTTCACGGCGAGTGTAGACGTTGACAAGTTTCCATTTGCAAGCAGGAAAGCCAGTGTCAACCATGGCAACCCAATCTCCATTGGCACCTACCCACTGCTTACCCGTACCGTCTGGCATCACAGCGTCGGAGGAGAACCTGTCCAGCGGCGTCAGCTTGCAATCCCGTGCTACCTTCGTCGGGTGAGAATGAAGAACACATGGGAGGCCAAACGGGAGAGAAAAAGATAGAGTTGCACTATCATTTGCAGAGTCGAAAAATAGTTTGGACGAACCGACGAGGCTCGCGGCGGTGATGACGTCGCATCTTGTTACGAGTTCTTCAAGGGGACCTTCGGAAAAGACCTTCTGAAACAGTTCAGAGTCATCATTTTCCTTGTTCGATGCCGCCATCGCAGGGCAGGGGGTGGGTCTATGAGGTTTGGGTTCAACTGATTGGAGTTTAATTTGGGTTCGATGGCGGCAGGTGGCGGGGAAGATGAAGAACGGAGGCTCTCAAACTGGGCGGTGGAATTGATTCTAAAGCTGCATGGCGGCGGCACTGGCGCGTGCTATGGAAGGTGGTCGATTGGTGCGGGCGGGGGCGGAGGTAGACGATGGAGGTGAACAGAAATAGGGCAGGTGGGGGCGGGGCGCTTGACTTCGCTCCTCTACACTCTACAGCATCTCCTCCTGTTTCTTGGAAAGTGTATAGACCCATAATAAAAAGTCACTGTTCCCTCTGAAAAGGTGAAGAACAAGTCACTGGTCTAACGTGCAAATTTGGACATCCCAAGCTATGTGTTGTCATGTCAATTCAATGTCCATGGCAGTATTTTGAATTTTGCGTGACCAAAAGAAGTACGCCTTGGCCTTTCACAATCGGGGTTTCTTTAGAGCAAGAACAATAGAAGAGCCAACAGCTGGCAAAAGTACCACGTAGGCGGGCTATAAGCGCCCACTATTGTCCTACTTCCTCTTGGCGTGATACTCCCTCCGTCCACAAATAAGTGGACGTGCAGGATTTTCAAGGTAAATTAGTAAAAGGAAAGAAAAAATGCATTGGAGCACTCGTATCTTAAGAAACACATGTACTCAACCACGGTTGTAGATTTTCTCGGCGCAAGACTTTTCCCCAGCAGTTGTGGCTTTCAGTTATTCGTGGGTGTGGGGAGGAGCTCCGCCGCATCGGTAAAAAGCAAAGAGGGACGGCGGCTCTCGATCGTGCGGTGTACTCGTAAATCACGTGTGACCCATGCCCTAATAATTCACAATGCATTGATGAGGGCTATCACTTCATCATCCAATAAAATGTACTTAGTAACTATGGTAATAATATTGTCTTCTCGCAAAAAAATGGTAAAAATATTGTCTCTTAAGCCATGTACTAGTACAGTGCAAGATGCTTTAGAGAAATAAACCTATATTTTATTGCTACTCCGTAATACACATGGTTATTTATTCTAGGCAAATGCCTACCGAAAGATGTAGGAATAGGGAAATGTAGGATTGCAATGTCATGTCCACTCCAATCCTATAGGAATTCATAGAATCCAAACTTTGTTTGATTCCACCATAGGAAAAGTAAAGCATTCTTAAAAAGAGGTATGAGTAGATGTTTAATTTTCTATGGAATCTGTGCAAAGAAATCCTTAGGAAAAATTCCTATCGGAAACAATCCTACAAATCAAACAGCCAAGGATTCAATTGTACCAATTCCCTATGCAAATCCTTGGTGTTCACCCAATCCTCTCGAATACTCATCCAAAAAATGCACTAATACTTTGATGGGGAGTTTTTGTATTCTAGGCAAGAATAGAGGGTTTGCGGGGATCACTTGAGAAGTGTATTAACCAAAGAAGGCATAAGTAATACACCAACACACACTAACATGCCCTTAATGGATGTATCTCCATAAACTCCCTCTGTTCTTTATTACTACTACTAGTTTATGTACTTCTTAACTAATATGGGATAATCATGAAATATATTTTCTAACATTCAGCCAAAATATAGTGTTTCGACTTTTTAAAATACTGAAAAACTAGTAATTAAAAATATTTGAGCTATCAAATCTAGGAAGTTTGAAAATATTTTGTATTCCGTCTGAAAGTTGTGTTACTTGGTGTAAGATTCACACAAAAATGATGAAAATATCAAACCTTCAAAAAAATTGTAGTAATTCAAACGTTATGTGCGTTTCATAATTTTGCAAAATCTATTCTATTTGCAATTAAAACTATAGTAGTTGGTGGTCCCCGATCATCTGATTTGCTCTTAAACAGCTCAATCCTAAATTTGAAATTCCCTGCAACAGAACACGATAGTTGGTGGTTTGTGCGGAAAAAAATTACAGTTTTAAAAAGTGTTTTAAGCAACGAAGGCAGCAATAAGCGGTAGTTTGTGCAATTTCCTCGTGTAAACAACATGTAGCGTCGAAGTAATAGTACTAGCAGTACAGAAATCTTGTGTAATTTCTAGTTCTACATATTACTAGTGTCCACTGTTTGAGAGTTGATGGTGAATGGGTCTGATTTTCAATCGAATGAGAATTAGCAAATTGATTTTTATGACAAAAGCATACAAAGGGAGTAAAACAACATACCCGCATTCGCCGCTGCTACCAGCATGCGATGCCTCCACGAGTGCATTGACGGCTGCTGCAAATCCTCGGAAGGCATCTAGGTTTTGCAGATCGTCGATTGCCGCTGTCCGGCTAAGCTTAACCAGCATAGCTGCCGCCAAGATATCTCGGATTTGGACCACAGGCAGAAGCTGATTGGGGTCGAAGGATTGCCTGATTCGGAATTTGAAGTACCAAGCCCTCGGCTCCGATGATGGAAGTTTGGAACTCGGCCCGGCCAGAACCTCCCAAATCTGTGTGTGGCAGTGGATGCCCATCGGCATCCCCAATGCTGCCGACGCCGTGATGTGGTCGGTCGCACTTTGGTCCCCACTAAAGGCTGGGGCTGCAGCACGTCGCCCGCCGCCCCCGACGTCCCCACGACGGCAACGCCATGGACCGAGGCGCTGAGTTTGTTGGCGAACCCGAAGCCCTGGATGGCAAGTGCTTCTTCACAATGGAAGCATCCTCACCCGGCGAGGTTCGCCCCCGGCGCATGCCTATGCTCCGACCAGCCCACTTTGCCGCTGCTGCCTGGGCTGCCGCCGATACCTGGGCCACCGCCGCTTCATGGGACCCCCTCCCTCCTCTCCCTCTCCTAGATCAAAGGGCGCCAGGAGTCTAGCCACAGCAAGACACAGAGCCGCCTGCTTCATCGCACACCAATGGCACACAGACATTTGCGAGCTTTTAGCGCACACCCCTCCGAGGCTGAGTCGTGGAGCCTGGGTGCACGGGGCTATGGCTGGAGGAGTCGCCATGGGACGAGGGGTGTCGAGTGCTCGGGCAAATACGGGAAAGGCGAAGTTTTGGATAACCTTATATGATCACATCAATGCTTCTCAAGGAGCCAAATACTGTATGAGAAACCGGAAAAGTTTGAACGTTTGAAAACTTTGCCGGCATAATGCATCCTTCCAATGCACGCCTACTAAGGTAGAAAGCCAACTCAATTGCTACTTTGTTGGCAAAATGTACCATGGCTCAATCTTGGGTCACACACATCTATCAATTGGTATATTTTGGTCATATTCAAAATTTTACTTGAAACTTGTTGGTCATGCCATTCTACTACTCGCCTAACACTTTTTCTACGCGGGAAGGAGGGGGGTATGATGCTACCCTGAATTTTTATGCCCATTTGTATCTTGGACAAATCCTAGGTTTGACCAAAATTTAAAACATGAAGATGAAAAATTAAGCCTGGATCCACTACAAGAAAAGTTGCCAAACTTTTCTTGTAGTGATCCTTCTTAATTAGTAACTTCAAAATGAAGCTTTTGGAAGGTTTTTGAAATTTCCATGTCTGAAACCCAAAACACCTCTTCATGATTGACTTCATAAGACAAATCGAGTTTAGGGTTAGGGGTAGATACATGATTTTTCTAGTTTGAATATGTCTAGACCTGGCTTATCAACTTGAATGCTTAGTATATGACATAAGAAGATGTACTATGTGCATTGGTTTTTTATTTATTTGATTTGTTTTGAATTTTCATGCCGAATCAAATTTTGGTCAAATCATAGGTTTAACCAAGATTTAAACAAGTTTAAAACATTAAAATGAAAAATTAAGCATGGATCCTTCTCAATCACTCCAAAATGAAGCTTTTGGGAGGCTTTTGAAATGTCTATGTTTGAAACCCAAAACCACTTCTCTTCATGCTTGACTTCATAAGACAGATGAGTTTAGGGTTAGGGGTAGATACATGATTTTTCTGGTTTGAATAGGTCTAGACCTTGTTATCAAGTTGAATGGCTTACTATGTGACATAAGAAGACTATGTGCTTTGGTTTTTCATTTTTGATTTTTTCGATTGTTTTTATGCCCATTTGAATCTTGGCCAAATCCTAGGTTTGAACAAGAATTTAAACAAGTTTAAAACATGAAAATGAAAAGGTAAGCATGGATCCTTCTTAGTCAGTCCGAAATGAAGCTTTTGGGCGGTTTTCGAAATTTCCATGTTTGAAAACCCAAACCACTTCTCTTCATGCTTGACTTCATAAGACAAATTTAGGGTTAGGGGTATAGATACATGATTTTTCTTGTTTGATATGTCTAGATATTGTTTATCAACACTTGAATGCTTACAATATATGTGACGCAAGAAGACTATGTGTTATGGTTTTTCATTTTTGGGGGTTTTTTCGAATTTTTTATGCGCACTTGAATCTTGGTCAAATCCAAGCTAGCTAGGTTTGACCAAGCTTTAAACAAGTTTAAAACATGAAAATGAAAAAGTAAGCATGTATCCTTCTTAGTCACTCCAAAATTAAGCTTTTCGGAGGTTTTTGAAATTTCCATTTTGTAAACCCAAAACCACGTATCTTCATGTTTGACTTCAAAAGACAGAGTTTAGGGTTAGGGGGTAGATACATGATTCTTCTTTTAATATGTTTAGATCTTGTTTTATCAAGTTGAATGTTGACTGTATGACATAAGAAGACTATGTTTTTGAATTTTTTATGAATCTTGGTCAAATCCAAGGGTTGACCAAGATTTAAACAAGTTTAAAACATGAAAATGAAAACGTTTCAAGTTCACCTTTGGTTCGATCTTTCAGTAACCAGGCGCATATATATATGGATGCAAATTGAGATAATTAATTCGTGAAACATTGGAAATGTCCATCGTGTGTCATGTTTCCCCCTCACATGAAAATTGGATTGGTGGCAGACAAGTAAAAGCACATTTATGTGCGACAACCCAAAATGCACATATTTTGCTGAGTTTTCATGCATGCATTA
Organism: Lolium multiflorum; assembly: GCA_030979885.1. Classification (NCBI taxonomy): domain Eukaryota; kingdom Viridiplantae; phylum Streptophyta; class Magnoliopsida; order Poales; family Poaceae; genus Lolium; species Lolium multiflorum. The sequence continues at coordinate 366,028,663 of CM061750.1, forward strand.
AAAGTTGTGAATATATACATAAAATGCATGTGGGTCATGATTGAAAAGTTTGACATGTATATGGTTCTTGTGTAGTAGTAGTACTATAGTAGATTAGTAGGTACGCAAACTCCCATCCATCTTCTTTGTCAAGAGAAGACGCGCACCAGGATGCGTAGTGGAAGTCGTCTCTGGATCCTTCTGTTGTCCCTCTCACGGAAAAGAAAAAGAAAAAAACATCTCTCTCATTCTCGGCCTCGCTCGACTCGCTCGCTCGCAGCCTCGCACCTCCTGCGCACTGACAAACGCTGCACAACAGTCAACATCACCAGAAAAAAGATATACACCATAAATAATAAGAGGGGCCCCGTGACTGCTATCCCTTCTTCTCCTTCCGTGTGATCCCTCTTCCTCCGAGTTTCACTGGACGGGCAAACACACATGTGCTGCATAGTAAAAATAAAAAAGTAAAAAATCGACCTATGAATCTATGATTAAATAGGTAAAATCCTGGGTTTTATCAAGGTTTAAACAAGTTTAAAACATGAAAATGAATAGGTAAGCATGGATCCTTCTTAGTCACTCTAAAATGAAGCTTTCGCGAGGTTTTTGAAATTTCCATGTTTGAAACCCAAAACCACTTCTCTTCATGCTTGACTTCGTAAGACAGAGTTTAGGGTTAGGGGTAGATACATGCTTTTTCTGGTTTGAATATGTCTAGACCTTGTTTATCAACTTGAATGCTTACTATATGACATAAGAAGGCTATGTTATTTGGTTTTTCATTTTTTCTGTTTTTTTCTGATTTTTTATGCCCATTTAAATCTTGGTCAAATCCTAGGTTTGACCAAGAGTTAAACAAGTTTAAAACATGAAAATGAAAAGGTAAGCCTGGATCCTTCTTAGTCCTTTAAAATGAAGCTTTTGGGAGGTTTGTGAAATTTCCATGTTTGAAACCAAAAGCACTTCTCTTCATGCTTGACTTCATAAGACAGAGTTTAGGGTTAGGGGGTGTAGATACATGATTTGTCTGGTTTGAATATGTCCAAATCTTATTTATCAACTTTTGAATGCATGCTACTCTCTCAAAGAAAACCTTTTGAATGCTTACTATATGACATAAGAAGACTATATGCTTTTAAAATTCAAACATATGGTAAGCATTCTTATGTCATATAGTAAGCATTCAAGTTGATAAACAAGCAAGGTTTGGACATATTCAAACCAACAAATCATGTCTACCCTAATTAAATCTTCTTATGAAGTCTAGCATGAAGAGAAGTGGTTTTGGGTTTCAAACATGGAATTTCAAAAACCTCCAAAAACTTCATTTTAGAGTGACTAAGAAGGATATACAAGCTTCCTTTTCATTTTCATGTTTTAAACTTGTTTAAATCTTGGTCAAACCTCTGGGATTTGACCAAAAGATTCAAATGGGCATGGAAATTCATAAAAAAACAAAAGAATGAAAAACCAAAGGACATAACATTATTATGTCATATATATATAGTAAGCATTCAAGTTGATAAACAAGGTCTAGACATATTCAAACCAGAAAATCATGTATATATCTACCTAACCCTAAACTCTGTCTTATGAAGTCAAGCATGCATGAAGAGAAGTGGTTTTGGTTTCAAACATGGAAATTTGAAAAACCCTCCCAAGAGCTACATTTTGGAGTGAGTAAGAAGGATATATAGATACTTAATTTTTCATATTCATGATTTAAACTTGTTTAAACCATGTTCAACCTAGGATTTGACCAAGATTAAAATGGGCATAAAATTTTAAAAAAATAAAAAAAAAAAGACACATAGTATTCTTATGTCATATAGTAAGCATTCAATTAAGTTGATAAACAAGGTCTAGACATATTCAAACCAGGAAAATCATGCATATATCCCCTAACCCTAGCTAAACTCTGTCTTATGAAGTCAAGCATGCATGAAGAGAAGTGGTTTGGGTTTCAAACGTTTAAGCCAAAAGCCCCTTTTCAAATATTTCAAACTTATTCAAATTTGGTTCAAATATGAAAGACATACAAGTTATAGCACACATAGTGCATACATTTTCACACATACTGCACTAGATGCTAACCCTATAGTTTGAGGCCATTTGGGTGACCTAGGTCGAAAAAATTCTTGGATTAGAATCGTGTTGTTCGAACCCCGTAGTTGGATTTTTTTGAACCCTTGATCTGTAGAACTGGGCAAAACCCTAGTTTAACCTATTTAATTACAGATTCGTATATCGATTTTTCTACGAGTACTACCTTTTTATTATTACTATGCAGCACATGGGTGTTTGCCCGTCGAGTGAAACTCGGAGGAAGAGGGATCACTCGGAAGGAGAGAAGAAGGGAGAGAATTATGGTGTCTCCCCTTTTTCGGGTGATGATGTTGACTTTTGTGCAGGGTTTGTAGTGTCGGGAGCAGCGACGGCGAGTCGGGCGAGGCCGAGAATGAGAAGATTTGTTTTTTTTTTGTGAGAGGGACAACCGAAGGATTCAGAAGGACCCACAGACTTCCAATACGCATCCTGATGCGTCTTCTCTTGACAAAGAAGATGGCTGGGAGTTTGCGTACCTATTGCACGTGACTTGTGCTCACTGAAGTGTGGGACCTCAAGCATGGGCACCACACGTAAGTGACAGACCTGTTGGTGTAAAAACTCGGTTGATTATAATAGTGCATTAGAACAAAGTTTCCTATGGATTCAAGGGTAGGAAATCCAAGTTAACTCATTTACGTGTTAAACTTGTCTATATCTTGGTCAAACCTAGGATTTGACCAAGATTCAAATGGGCAGAAAAATAAAAACAGAAAAATGAAAAACCAAATCACATAGTTTTCTTATGTCATATAGTAAGCATTAAAGTTGATAAACAAGGTGTAGACATATTCAAACCAGACAAATCATGTAGCTATACCCCCTAACCCCTAAACTCTGTCTTATGAAGTCAAGCATGCATGTGAAGAGAAGTGGTTTTGGGTTTCAAACATGGAAATTTCAAAAACCTCCCAAAAGCTTCATTTTAGAGTGACTAAGAAGGATCCATGCTTCCCTTTTCATTTTCATGTTTTAAACTTGTTTAAATTATCTTGGTCAAACCTAGGATTTGACAAGATTCAAATGGGCATCAAAATTGAAAAAAAATTGAAAAAAGAAAAACCAAAGCAAATAGTTTTCTTATGTCATATAGTAAGCATTAAAGTTGTTGATAAATAAGGTCCATACATATTCAAACCACACAAATCATGTATCTATACCCCCTAATTAACCCCTAAATTAATTAACTCTGTCTTATGAAGTCAAGCATGTGAAGAGAAGTGGTTTTGGGTTTCAAACATTGAAATTTTAAAAACCTCCCAAAAGCTTCATTTTAGAGTGACTAAGAAGGATACAGACTTCCCTTTTCATTTTTATGTTTTAAACTTGTTTAAATCTTGGTCAAACCAAGGATTTGACCAAGATTCAAATGGCCCTAAAAATTCAGAAAAAAAATCAAAAGAATGAAAAACCAAAGCACAGCATTCTTATGTCATATGTATAGTAAGCATTCAAGTTGATAAACAAAGGTCTAGAGACATATATATTCAAACCAGAAAAATCATGTATATATCTACCCCTAAAACTCTAATTAAACTATGTTTTATGAAGTAAATCATGAAGAGAAGTGGTTTTGGGTTTCAAACATGGAAATTTCAAGAACCTCCCAAAAGCTTCATTTTAGAGTGACTAAGAAGGATCCAGAAGGACCCAGGACTTCCAATACGCATCCTGATGCGTCTTCTCTTGACAAAGAAGATGGCTGGGAGTTTGCGTACCTATTGCACGTGACTTGTGCTCACTGAAGTGTGGGACCTCACGCGTGGGCACCACACGTAAGTGACAGACATGTTGGTGTAAAAACTCGATTGATTATTATAGTGCATTAGAACAAAGTTTCCTATGGATTCAAGGGTAGGAAATCCAAGTTAACTCATTTACATGACATTATTATTTCCATGAAGCAAAGTTAACACATCTATCGATTGGTACATTTTTGAGTGACTAAGAAGGATCCATGCTTACTTATTCGTTTTCACGTGTTAAACTTGTCTAAATCTTGGTCAAACCTAGGATTTGACCAAGATTCAAATGGGCAGAAAAATAAAATAAAAAACAGAAAAATGAAAAACCAAATCACATAGTCATCTTATGTCATATAGTAAGCATTAAAGTTGATAAACAAGGTCTAGAAATATCAAACCATACAAATCATGTATCTACCCCCTAACCCCTAAACTATGTCTTATAAATTAAGTCAAGCATGAAGAGATGTGGTTTTGGGTTTCAAACATGGAAATATCAAAAACCTCCCAAAAACTTCATTTTAGTGTGACTAAGAAGGATACACGCTTCCCTTTTCATATTCATGTTCTAAGCTTGTTTAAATTATCTTGGTCAAACCTAGGATTTGACAAGATTCAAATGGGCATCAATATTGAAAAAAATCAAAAAAAAAGAAAAAAAACAAAGGAAATAGTTTTCTTATGTCTTATAGTAAGCATTAAAGTTGATAAACAAGGTCTAGACATATTCAAACTAGACAAATCATGTATCTATATATACCCCCTAACCCCTAAACTCTGTCTTATGAAGTCAAGCATGTGAAGAGGAAGTTGTTTTGGGTTGCAAACATGGAAATTTCAAAAACCTCCGAAAAACTTCATTTTAGAGTTTCTAAGAAGGATCCATGCTTAACTTTGCATATTCATATTTTAAACTTGTTTAAATCATTATCAAGCCTAGCATTTGACCAATATACAAATGGGTGGGCACAAAATTCAAAAAAATCAGAAAAATGAAAACAAATTAAAGCACATAGTCTTCATATGTCATATCGTATGAATTCAAGTTGATAAACGAGGTCTAGGTATATCCAAACCAGACAAATCATGTATCTATACCCCCTGTCGATCTTATGAAGTCTAGCATGAAGAGAGAAGTCGTTTTTGGTTTCAAAAATGGAAATTTCAAGAACATCCCAAAAGCTTCATTTTAGAGTGACTAAGAAGGATACATGCTTCCCTTTTCATTTTTATGTTTAAACTTGTTTAAATCTTGGTCAAACCTAGGATTTGACCAAGATTCAAATATATGGGCATAAAATTCAAAAAAAAAACAGAAAAATTTAAAACCAAGGCACATAGTCTTCTTATGTCATATAGTAAACAATCAATTAATTAAGTTGATAAACCAGTTCTAGACATATTCAAACCAGGAAAATCATGTATCTACCCCCTAACGCCCTAGCTAAACTCTGTCTTATGAAGTCAAGCATGCATGAAGAGAAGTGGTTTTTGGTTTCAAACGTTTAAGCCAAAAGGTAAGCATGGATCCTCCTTAATTAGTCACTGTAAAATGAAGCTTTTGGGAGGTTTGTGAAATTTCCATGTTTGAAACCTAAAAGCACTTCTCTTCATGCTTGACTTCATAAGACAGAGTTTAGGGTTAGGGGGTGTAGATACATGATTTGTCTGGTTTGAATATGTCCAAATCTTATTTATCAACTTTTGAATGCATGCTACTCTCTCAAAGAAAAACTTTTGAATGCTTACTATATATATGACATAAGAAGACTATATGCTTTTAAAATTCAAACATATGGTAAGCATTCTTATGTCATATAGTAAGCATTCAAGTTGATACACAAGCAAGGTTTGGACATATTCAAACCAGACAAATCATGTATCTACCCCCTAACCCCTAATTAAATTGTCTTATGAAGTCTAGCATGAAGAGAAGTGGTTTTGGGTTTCAAACATGGAAATTTCAAAAACCTCCCAAAAACTTCATTTTAGAGTGACTAAGAAGGATATATACAAGCTTCCCTTTTCATTTTCATGTTTTAAACTTGTTTAAATCTTGGTCAAACCTCTAGGATTTGACCAAAAGATTCAAATGGGCATAGAAATTCATAAAAAATCAAAAGAATGAAAAACCAAAGGACATAACATTCTTATGTCATATATATATAGTAATTAAGCATTCAAGTTGATAAACAAGGTCTAGACATATTCAAACCAGAAAATAATGTATATATCTACCCCTAACCCTAAACTCGTCTTATGAAGTCAAGCATGCATGAAGAGAAGTGGTTTTGGTTTCAAACATGGAAATTTCGAAAACCCTCCCAAGAGAGCTACATTTTGGAGTGACTAAGAAGGATATATAGATGCTTAATTTTTCATATTCATGATTTAAACTTGTTTAAACCATGTTCAAACCTAGGATTTGACCAAGATTCAAATGGGCATAAAATTTTAAAAAAATAAAAAAATAAAAAAACAAGGCACATAGTATTCTTATGTCATATAGTAAGCATTCAATTAAGTTGATAAACAAGGTCTAGACATAATCAAACCAGGAAAATCATGCATCTACCCCCTAACCCTAGCTAAACTCTGTCTTATGAAGTCAAGCATGCACGAAGAGAAGTGGTTTTTGGTTTCAAACGTTTAAGCCAAAAGCCCATTTTCAAATATTTCAAACTTATTCAAATTTGGTTCAAATTTGAAAGACATACAAGTTATAGCACACATAGTGCATACATTTTCACACATACTGCACTAGATGCTAACCCTATAGTTTGAGGCCATTTGGGTGACCTAGGTCGAAAAAATTCTTGGATTAGAATCGTGTTGTTCGAACCCCGTAGTTGGATTTTTTTGAACCCTTGATTTGTAGAACTGGGCAAAACCCTAGTTTAACCTATTTAATTACAGATTCGTATATCGATTTTTCTACGAGTACTACCTTTTTATTATTACTATGCAGCACATGGGTGTTTGCCCGTCGAGTGAAACTCGGAGGAAGAGGATCACTCGGAAGGAGAGAAGAAGGAGAGAATTATGGTGTCTCCCCTTTTTCGGGTGATGATGTTGACTTTGTGCAGGGTTTGTCAGTGAGCGGGAGGTGCGGCGCGAGCGAGCGAGTCGAGCGAGGCCGAGAATGAGAGAGATTTGTTTTTTTGGGAGGGACAACCGAAGGATCTAGAAGGACCCACAGACTTCCAAAACGCATCCTGATGCGTCTTCTCTTGAAAAAGAAGATGGCTGGGAGTTTGCGTACCTATTGCACGTGACTTGTGCTCACTGAAGTGTGGGACCTCAAGCGTGGGCACCACACGTAAGTGACGGACCTGTTGGTGTAAAAACTCGGTTGATTATAATAGTGCATTAGAACAAAGTTTCCTATGGATTCAAGGGTAGGAAATCCAAGTTAACTCATTTACATGACATTATTATTTCCATGAAGCAAAGTTAACACATCTATCGATTGGTACATTTTTGAGTGACTAAGAAGGATCCGAGCTTACTTATTCGTTTTCACGTGTTAAACTTGTCTAAATCTTGGTCAAACCTAGGATTTGACCAAGATTCAAATGGGCAGAAAAATAAAATAAAAAACAGAAAAATGAAAAACCAAATCACATAGTCATCTTATGTCATATAGTAAGCATTAAAGTTGATAAACAAGGACTAGAAATATCAAACCATACAAATCATGTATCTACCCCTAACCCTAAACTATGTCTTATAAATTAAGTCAAGCATGAAGAGATGTGGTTTTGGGTTTCAAACATGGAAATTTCAAAAACCTCCCAAAAACTACATTTTAGAGTGACTAAGAAGGATGCATGCTTCCCTTTTCATATTCATGTTTTAAGCTTGTTTAAATTATCTCGGTCAAACCTAGGATTTGACAAAGATTCAAATGGGCATCGAAAAAATCAGGAAAAAGAAAAACCAAAGCAAATAGTTTTCTTATGTCATATAGTAAGCCAATTAATTAAGTTGATAAACAAGGTCTAGACATATTCAAACTAGACAAATCATGTATCTATACCCCCTAACCCCTGAACTCTGTCTTATGAAGTCAAGCATATGAAGAGAAGTGGTTTTGGGTCGTTTCAAACATGGAAATTTGAAAAACCTCCCAAAAACTTCATTTTAGAGTGACAAAGAAGGATACATGCTTCCCTTTTCATATTCAGGTTTTAAGCTTGTTTAAATTATCTCAGTCAAACCTAGGATTTGACAAGATTCAAATGGGCATCAAAATTGAAAAAAATCAGGAAAAAGAAAAACCAAAGCAAATAGTTTTCTTATGTCATATAGTAAGCCAATTAAGTTGATAAACAAGGTCTAGACATATTCAAACTAGACAAATCATGCATGCATCTATACCCCCTAACCCCTAAACTCCGTCTTATGAAGTCAAGCATATGAAGAGAAGTGGTTTTGCTCCCAAAAGCTTCATTTTAGAGTGACTAAGAAGGATCCATGCTTACCTTTGCATTTTCATATTTTAATCTTGTTAAATCATTATCAAGCCTAGGATTTGACCAAGATACAAATGGGTGGGCACAAAATTCAAAAAAATCAGAATAATGAAAAACAAAAGCATGTAGTCTTTTTATGTCATATCGTATGCATTCAAGTTAAACGAGGTCTAGGTATATCCAAACCAGACAAATCATGTATCTACCCCATGTTGATCTTATGAAGTCTAGCATGAAGAGAAGTCGTTTTGGGTTTCAAACATGGAAATTTCAAGAACATCCCAAAAGCTTCATTTTAGAGTGACTAAGAAGGATACATGCTTCCTTTTTCATTTTCATGTTTTAAACTTGTTTAAATCTTGGTCAAACCTAGGATTTGACCAAGATTCAAATATATGAGCATAAAATTCAAAAAAAAAAACAAAAATGAAAACCAAGGCACGTAGTCGTCTTATGTCATATAGTAAGCAATCAATTAAGTTGATAAACAAGGTCTAGACATATTCAAACCAGGAAAATCATGTATCTACACCCCTAACGTACCCTAGCTAAACTCTGTCTTATGAAGTCAAGCATGCATGAAGAGAAGTGGTTTTTGGTTTCAAACGTTTAAGCCAAAAGGTAAGCATGGATCCTCCTTATATAGTCACTGTAAAATGAAGCTTTTGGGAGGTTTGTGAAATTTCCATGTTTGAAACCCAAAACCACTTAAGACAGAGTTTATGGTTAGGTGTGTAGATACATGATTTTTCTTGTTTGAATATGTCTAGACCTTGTTTATCAACTTGAATTTTTTACTATATGATATAAGAAGGCTATATATATGTGCTTTGGTTTTTCAATTTTTGATTTCTTTCGATTTTTTTATGCCTATTTAAATCTTGGTCAAATCCTAGGTTTAAACAAGTTTAAAACATGAAAATGAAACGGTAAGCATGAATCCTTCCTTACTCACTCTAAAATGAAGGTACTTGAAAATTTTATGTTTGAAACCCAAAACCCCAGTTCTCTTCATATGTTTGACTTCATAAGACAGAGTTTAGCTAGGGTTAGGGGTAGATATGATACATGATATTTCTGCTTTGAATATGTCTAGAGATCGACCTTGTTTATCAACTTGAATGCTTACTATATGACATAAGATCAAGGCTATATATATATGTGCTTTGGTTTTTCATTTTTTTTGAATTTTTCTGAATTTTTACTCCCATTTGAATCTTGGTCAAATCCTAGGTTTGACCAAGGTTAAAACAAGTTTAAAACATGGCAATGAAAAGGTAAGCATATGGATCATTCTTAGTCTCTCTAAAATGAAGCTTTTGGGAGGTTTTTGAAGTTTCCATGTTTGAAACCCAAAATCACTTCTCTTCATATGCTTGGCTTCATAAGACAAAGATTAGGGTTTAGGGGTAGATATATACATGTTTTGGGAGGTTTTTGAAATTTCCATGTTTGAAACCCAAATCCACTTCTCTTCATCCTTGACGTCTTCATAAGACAAAAGTATAGGGTTATATATATATGCATATGGGTAGATACATGATTTGTCTGGTTTGAATATGTACAAATCTTATTTATCAACTTTTGAATGCATGCTACTCTCTCAAAGAAAAACTTTTGAATGCTTACTATATGACATAAGAAGACTATATGCTTTTAAAATTCAAACATATGGTAAGCATTCTTATGTCATATAGTAAGCATTCAAGTTGATAAACAAGCAAGGTTTGGACATATCCAAACCAGACAAATCATGTATCTGCCCCCTGTCGATCTTATGAAGTCTAGCATGAAGAGAGAAGTCGTTTTTGGTTTCAAAAATGGAAATTTCAAGAACATCCAAAAAGCTTCATTTTAGAGTGACTAAGAAGGATACATGCTTCCCTTTTTATTTTTATGTTTAAACTTGTTTAAATCTTGGTCAAACCTAGGATTTGTCCAAGATTCAAATATATGGGCGTAAAATTCAAAAAAAACAGAAAAATTTAAAACCAAGGCACATAGTCTTCTTATGTCATATAGTAAACAATCAATTAATTAAGTTGATAAACCAGGTCTAGACATATTCAAACCAGGAAAATCATGTATCTACCCCCTAACGCCCTAGCTAAACTCTGTCTTATGAAGTCAAGCATGCATGAAGAGAAGTGGTTTTGGTTTCAAACATGGAAATTTCGAAAAAACCTCCCAAGAGCTACATTTTGGAGTGACTAAGAAGGATATATAGATGCTTAATTTTTCATATTCATGATTTAAACTTGTTTAAACCATGTTCAAACCTAGGATTTGACCAAGATTCAAATGGGCATACAATTTTAAAAAAATCAAAAAAATAAAAAACAATGCACATAGTATTATTATGTCATATAGTAAGCATTCAATTAAGTTGATAAAGTAGGTCTAGACATATTCAAACCAGGAAAATCATGCATCTATCCCCTAACCCTAGCTAAACTCTGTCTTATGAAGTCAAGCATGCATGAAGAGAAGTGGTTTTTGGTTTCAAACGTTTAAGCCAAAAGCCCCTTTTCAAATATTTCAAACTTATTCAAATTTGGTTCAAATATGAAAGACATACAAGTTATAGCACACATAGTGCATACATTTTCACACATACTGCACTAGATGCTAACCCTATAGTTTGAGGCCATTTGGGTGACCTAGGTCGAAAAAATTCTTGGATTAGAATCGTGTTGTTCGAACCCCGTAGTTGGATTTTTTGAACCCTTGATCTGTAGAACTGGGCAAAACCCTAGTTTAACCTATTTAATTACAGATTCGTATATCGATTTTTCTACGAGTACTACCTTTTTATTATTACTATGCAGCACATGGGTGTTTGCCCGTCGAGTGAAACTCGGAGGAAGAGGGATCACTCGGAAGGAGAGAAGAAGGGAGAGAGGTAGGTGTCTCCCCTTTTTCGGGTGATGATGTTGACTTTTGTGCAGGGTTTGTCAGTGAGCGGAGGTGCGACGAGCGAGCGAGTCGACGGGCCGAGAATGAGAGAGATTTGTTTTTGTGAGAGGGACGACCGAAGGAACCAGAAGGACCCACAGACTTCCAATACGCATCCTGATGCGTCTTCTCTTGACAAAGAAAATGGCTGGGAGTTTGCGTACCTATTGCACGTGACTTGTGCTCATTGAAGTGTGGGACCTCAAGCGTGGGCACCACACGTAAGTGACAGACCTGTTGGTGTAAAAACTTGGTTGATTATAATAGTGCATTAGAACAAAGTTTCCTATGGATTCAAGGGTAGGAAATCCAAGTTAACTCATTTACGTGTTAAACTTGTCTATATCTTGGTCAAACCTAGGATTTGACCAAGATTCAAATGGGCAGAAAAATAAAAACAGAAAAATGAAAAACCAAATCACATAGTCTTCTTATGTCATATAGTAAGCATTAAAGTTGATAAACAAGGTCTAGACATATTAAACCAGACAAATCATGTATCTATACCCCTAACCCCTAAACTCTTGTCTTATGAAGTCAAGCATGTGAAGAGAAGTGGTTTTGGGTTTCAAACATGGAAATTTCAAAAAACTCCCAAAAACTACATTTTAGAGTGACTAAGAAGGATACATGCTCCCCTTTTCATATTCATGTTTTAAGCTTGTTTAAATTATCTTGGTCAAACCTAGGATTTGACAAGATTCAAATGGGCATCGAAATTGAAAAAAAAAGTCAGAAAAAAGAAAACCAAAGCAAATAGTTTTCTTATGTCATATAGTAAGCATTAAAGTTGATAAACAAGGTCTAGAAATATTCAAACTAGACAAATCATGTATCTATACCCCCTAACCCCTGAACTCTGTCTTATGAAGTCAAGCATATGAAGAGAAGTGGTTTTGGGTTTCAAACATGGAAATTTGAAAAACCTCCCAAAAACTTCATTTTAGAGTGACAAAGAAGGATACATGCTTCCCTTTTCATATTCATGTTTTAAGCTTGTTTAAATTATCTCGGTCAAACCTAGGATTTGACAAGATTCAAATGGGCATCAAAATTGAAAAAAATCAGGAAAAAGAAAAACCAAAGCAAATAGTTTTCTTATGTCATATAGTAAGCCAATTAAGTTGATAAACAAGGTCTAGACATATTCAAACTAGACAAATCGTGTATCTATACCCCCTAACCCCTAAACTCCGTCTTATGAAGTCAAGCATATGAAGAGAAGTGGTTTTGCTCCCAAAAGCTTCATTTTAGAGTGACTAAGAAGGATCCATGCTTACCTTTGCATTTTCATATTTTAATCTTGTTAAATCATTATCAAGCCTAGGATTTGACCAAGATACAAATGGGTGGGCACAAAATTCAAAAAAATCAGAATAATGAAAAACAAAAGCACGTAGTCTTCTTATGTCATATCGTATGCATTCAAGTTAAACGAGGTCTAGGTATATCCAAACCAGACAAATCATGTATCTACCCCATGTTGATCTTATGAAGTCTAGCATGAAGAGAAGTCGTTTTGGGTTTCAAACATGGAAATTTCAAGAACATCCCAAAAGCTTCATTTTAGAGTGACTAAGAAGGATACATGCTTCCCTTTTCATTTTCATGTTTAAACTTGTTTAAATCTTGGTCAAACCTAGGATTTGACCAAGATTCAAATATATGAGCATAAAATTCAAAAAAAAACCAAAAATGAAAACCAAGGCACGTAGTCTTCTTATGTCATATATAAGCAATCAATTAAGTTGATAAACAAGGTCTCTAGACATATTCAAACCAGGAAATCATGTATCTACACCCCCTAACGTACCCTAGCTAAACTCTGTCTTATGAAGTCAAGCATGCATGAAGAGAAGTGGTTTTGGTTTCAAACGTTTAAGCCAAAAGGTAAGCATGGATCCTCCTTAGTCACTGTAAAATGAAGCTTTTGGGAGGTTTGTGAAATTTCCATGTTTGAAACCCAAAACCACTTAAGACAGAGTTTATGGTTAGGTGTGTAGATACATGATTTTTCTTGTTTGAATATGTCTAGACCTTGTTTATCAACTTGAATTTTTTACTATATGATATAAGAAGGCTATATATATGTGCTTTGGTTTTTCATTTTTTGATTTCTTTTGAATTTTTATGCCTATTTAAATCTTGGTCAAATCCTAGGTTTAAACAAGTTTAAAACATGAAAATGAAACGGTAAGCATGAATCCTTCCTTACTCACTCTAAAATGAAGGTACTTGAAAATTTTATGTTTGAAACCCAAAACCCCAGTTCTCTTCATATGTTTGACTTCATAAGACAGAGTTTAGGGTTAGGGGTAGATATGATACATGATATTTCTGCTTTGAATATGTCTAGACCTTGTTTATCAACTTGAATGCTTACTATATGACATAAGAAGGCTATATATATATATATATATATATATATGCTTTGGTTTTTCATTTTTTTGAATTTTTCTGAATTTTTACTCCCATTTGAATCTTGGTCAAATCCTAGGTTTGACCAAGGTTAAAACAAGTTTAAAACATGGCAATGAAAAGGTAAGCATATGGATCATTCTTAGTCTCTCTAAAATGAAGCTTTTGGGAGGTTTTTGAAGTTTCCATGTTTGAAACCCAAAATCACTTCTCTTCATATGCTTGGCTTCATAAGACAAAGATTAGGGTTTAGGGGTAGATATATACATGTTTTGGGAGGTTTTTGAAATTTCCATGTTTGAAACCCAAATCCACTTCTCTTCATCCTTGACGTCTTCATAAGACAAAAGTATAGGGTTATATATATATGCATGGGTAGATACATGCTTTTTTCTGGTTTGAATATGTATAGACCTTGTTTAAAATTATCAACTTAATTGAATGCTTACTATATATATGACATATATAAGAAGGCTATATATGTGTTTTGTTTTTTCATTTTTCATTTTTTCCTGATTTTTTATGCCCATTTGAATCTTGGTCAAATCCTAGGTTTGATCAAGATTTAAACAAGCAGTTTAAAAATGAAAATGAAAAGGTAAGCCTGGATCCTTCTTAGGGCTCCTTTGATTTAAAGGATAGGAAAAGTATAGGAATAGGAAAGGCATAGGATTGGAATGACACATGTCTACTTGAATCCTATAGAAAGATGAAGTGTGTTTGATTGTAGCAAAGGAATTTTTTCATGAGGTATGAGCCAATGTTTTTTCCTATAGGAATTACGCTACAAGATTCCTATAGGAATTTTTCCTATAGGATATGTTTCTATGAATCAAACAACATGTATAGGAAATTTTCCCATAGGAACCAAATCCTACACAATTCCTATGCAAATCCTATGAATCAAAGGAGCCCTTAGTCACTGTAAAATGAAGCTTTTGGGAGGTTTGTGAAATTTCCATGTTTGAAACCCAAAAGCACTTCTCTTCATGCTTGACTTCATAAGACAGAGTTTAGGGTTAGGGGGTGTAGATACGACATGATTTGTCTGGTTTGAATATGTACAAATCTTATTTATCAACTTTTGAATGCATGCTACTCTCTCAAAGAAAAACTTTTGAATGCTTACTATATGACATAAGAAGACTATATGCTTTTAAAATTCAAACATATGGTAAGCATTCTTATGTCATATCGTAAGCATTCAAGTTGATAAACAAGCAAGGTTTGGACATATATATTCAAACCAGACAAATCATGTATCTACCCCCTAACCCCTAATTAAATTGTCTTATGAAGTCTAGCATGAAGAGAAGTGGTTTTGGGTTTCAACATGGAAATTTCAAAAACCTCCAAAAAACTTCATTTTAGAGTGACTAATTAAGAAGGATATACAAGCTTCCCTTTTCATTTTCATGTTTTAAACTTGTTTCAATCTTGGTCAAACCTCTAGGATTTGACCAAAAGATTCAAATGGGCATGGAAATTCATAAAAAACCAAAAGAATGAAAAAACAAAGGACATAACATTCTTATGTCATATATATATAGTAAGCATTCAAGTTGATAAACAAGGCCTAGACATATTCAACCCAGAAAATCATGTATATATCTACCCCTAACCCTAAACTCTGTCTTGTGAAGTCAAGCATGCATGAAGAGAAGTGGTTTTGGTTTCAAACATGGAAATTTCGAAAAAACCTCCGAAGAGCTACATTTTGGAGTGACGAAGAAGGATATATAGATGCTTAATTTTTCATATTCATGATTTAAACTTGTTTAAACCATGTTCAAACCTAGGATTTGACCAAGATTCAAATGGGCATAAAATTTTAAAAAAATCAAAAAATAAAAAAACAAGGCACATAGTATTCTTATGTCATATAGTAAGCATTCAATTAAGTTGATAAACAAGGTCTAGACATATTCAAACCAGGAAAATCATGCATCTACCCCTAACCCTAGCTAAACTCTGTCTTATGAAGTCAAGCATGAATGAAGAGAAGTGGTTTTTGGTTTCAAACGTTTAAGCCAAAAGCCCCTTTTCAAATATTTCAAACTTATTCAAATTTGGTTCAAATATGAAAGACATACAAGTTATAGCACACATAGTGCATACATTTTCACACATACTGCACTAGATGCTAACCCTATAGTTTGAGGCCATTTGGGTGACCTAGGTCGAAAAAATTCTTGGATTAGAATCGTGTTGTTC
Organism: Lolium multiflorum; assembly: GCA_030979885.1. Lineage (NCBI taxonomy): Eukaryota > Viridiplantae > Streptophyta > Magnoliopsida > Poales > Poaceae > Lolium > Lolium multiflorum. The sequence continues at coordinate 366,044,558 of CM061750.1, forward strand.
GAACCCCGTAGTTGGATTTTTTGAACCCTTGATCTGTAGAACTGGGCAAAACCCTAGTTTAACCTATTTAATTACAGATTCGTATATCGATTTTTCTACGAGTACTACCTTTTTATTATTACTATGCAGCACATGGGTGTTTGCCCGTCGAGTGAAACTCGGAGGAAGAGGGATCACTCGGAAGGAGAGAAGAAGGAAGGATTATGGTGTCTCCTTTTTCGGGTGATGATGTTGACTTTTGTGCAGGGTTTGTCAGTGAGCAGGAGGTGCGAGCGAGCGAGTCGAGCGAGGCCGAGAATGAGAGAGATTTGTTTTTTTGTGAGAGGGACAACCGAAGGATCCAGAAGGACCCACAGAGACTTCCAATACGCATCCTGATGCGTCTTCTCTTGACAAAGAAGATGGCTGGGAGTTTGCGTACCTATTGCACGTGACTTGTGCTCACTGAAGTGTGGGACCTCAAGCGTGGGCACCACACGTAAGTGACAGACCTGTTGGTGTAAAAACTCGGTTGATTATAATAGTGCATTAGAACAAAGTTTCCTATGGATTCAAGGGTAGGAAATCCAAGTTAACTCATTTACGTGTTAAACTTGTCTATATCTTGGTCAAACCTAGGATTTGACCAAGATTCAAATGGGCAGAAAAATAAAAACAGAAAAATGAAAAACCAAATCACATAGTCTTCTTATGTCATATAGTAAGCATTAAAGTTGATAAACAAGGTCTAGACATATTAAACCAGACAAATCATGTATCTATACCCCTAACCCCTAAACTCTGTCTTATGAAGTCAAGCATGTGAAGAGAAGTGGTTTTGGGTTTCAAACATGGAAATTTCAAAAAACTCCCAAAAACTACATTTTAGAGTGACTAAGAAGGATACATGCTCCTCTTTTCATATTCATGTTTTAAGCTTGTTTAAATTATCTTGGTCAAACCTAGGATTTGACAAGATTCAAATGGGCATCAAAATTGAAAAAAAGTCAGAAAAAAGAAAACCAAAGCAAATAGTTTTCTTATGTCATATAGTAAGCATTAAAGTTGATAAACAAGGTCTAGACATATTCAAACTAGACAAATCATGTATCTATACCCCTAACCCCTCTGTCTTATGAAGTCAAGCATATGAAGAGAAGTGGTTTTGGGTTTCAAACGTGGAAATTTGAAAAACCTCCAAAAACTTCATTTTAGAGTGACAAAGAAGGATACATGCTTCCCTTTTCATATTCATGTTTTAAGCTTGTTTAAATTATCTCGGTCAAACCTAGGATTTGACAAGATTCAAATGGGCATCAAAATTGAAAAAAATCAGGAAAAAGAAAAACCAAAGCAAATAGTTTTCTTATGTCATATAGTAAGCCAATTAAGTTGATAAACAAGGTCTAGACATATTCAAACTAGACAAATCATGTATCTATACCCCCTAACCCCTAAACTCCGTCTTATGAAGTCAAGCATATGAAGAGAAGTGGTTTTGCTCCCAAAAGCTTCATTTTAGAGTGACTAAGAAGGATCCATGCTTACCTTTGCATTTTCATATTTTAATCTTGTTTAAATCATTATCAGACCTAGGATTTGACCAAGATACAAATGGGTGGGCACAAAATTCAAAAAAACAGAATAATGAAAAACAAAAGCACGTAGTCTTCTTATGTCATATCGTATGCATTCAAGTTAAACGAGGTCTAGGTATATCCAAACCAGAAAAATCATGTATCTACCCCCTGTTGATCTTATGAAGTCTAGCATGAAGAGAAGTCGTTTTGGGTTTCAAACATGGAAATTTCAAGAACATCCCAAAAGCTTCATTTTAGAGTGACTAAGAAGGATACATGCTTCCCTTTTCATTTTCATGTTTTAAACTTGTTTAAATCTTGGTCAAACCTAAGATTTGACCAAGATTCAAATATATGAGCATAAAATTCAAAAAAAAACAAATGAAAACCAAGGCACGTAGTCTTCTTATGTCATATAGTAAGCAATCAATTAAGTTGATAAACAAGGTCTAGACATATTCAAACCAGGAAAATCATGTATCTACCCCTAACCCTAGCTAAACTCTGTGTTATGAAGTCAAGCATGCATGAAGAGAAGTGGTTTTGGTTTCAAACGTTTAAGCCAAAAGGTAAGCATGGATCCTCCTCAGTCACTGTAAAATGAAGCTTTTGGGAGGTTTGTGAAATTTCCATGTTTGAAACCCAAAACCACTTAAGACAGAGTTTATGGTTAGGTGTAGATACATGATTTTTCTTGTTTGAATATGTCTAGACCTTGTTTATCAACTTGAATTTTTTACTATATGATATAAGAAGGCTATATATGTGCTTTGGTTTTTCATTTTTTGATTTCTTTCGAATTTTTTATGCCTATTTAAATCTTGGTCAAATCCTAGGTTTAAACAAGTTTAAAACATGAAAATGAAACGGTAAGCATGAATCCTTCCTTACTCACTCTAAAATGAAGGTACTTGAAAATTTTATGTTTGAAACCCAAAACCCCAGTTCTCTTCATATGTTTGACTTCATAAGACAGAGTTTAGGGTTAGGGGTAGATATGATACATGATATTTCTGCTTTGAATATGTCTAGACCTTGTTTATCAACTTGAATGCTTACTATATGACATAAGAAGGCTATATATGTGTTTTGGTTTTCCATTTTTTTTGAATTTTTCTGAATTTTTACTCCCATTTGAATCTTGGTCAATTCCTAGGTTTGACCAAGGTTAAAACAAGTTTAAAACATGGCAATGAAAAGGTAAGCATGGATCCTTCTTAGTCACTCTAAAATGAAGCTTTTGGGAGGTTTTGAAATTTCCATGTTTGAAACCCAAAATCACTTCTCTTCATGCTTGACTTCATAAGGCAGAGTTTAGGGTTAGGGGGTAGATACATGATTTGTTTGGTTTGAATATGTCTAGACCTTGTTTATCAACTTGAATGCTTACTATATGACATCAGAAGACTATGTTCTTTGGTTTTTCCGTTTTTTTGAATTGTTATACCCATTTGAATCTTGGTCAAATCCTAGGTTTGACCAAGATTTAAACAAGTTAAGAAATTGAAAATGAAAAAGGTAAGCCTGGATCCTTCTTAGTCACTGTAGAATGAAGCTTTTGGGAGGTTTGTGAAATTTCCATGTTTGAAACCCAAAACCAGTTCTCTTCATATGTTTGACTTCATAAGACAGAGTTTTTATCAACTCGAGTGCTTACTATATGACATAAGAAGGCTATATATGTGCTTTGGTTTTTCATTTTTTGATTTTTTTCCGAATTTTTATGCCCATTTAAATCTTGGTCAAATCCTAGGTTTGACCAAGGTTTAAACAAGTTTAAAACATGAAAAGAAAAGGTAAGAATGGATCCTTCTTAGTCATTCTAAAATGAATGAAGCTTTTGGGATGTTCTCACAAATCGATCTAGTCTACATGACTTTGATAAATTTTAATTAAGAAGCAGCAACTTAACAATAATTACCCAAAATCTAACAGCTGGTTCGACAACAACCTGGACGTTACGCTAAAATGAACTGCGAAAACAACGAACAGCACTTTTGTAGTACTGTACTCGGTACTCCGTACTTGCTCCAGATAATCCCCATTGCTTCACTACTACAGTAGTACTACCCTGGCTCGCATTCATTGTTTCCCCTGACTATTCAGAGCTTTGGACGTCCATCAGAGTTGTAGTCAGTAGTACAGTACTGCTAGCTCGATTAATGGCGTGCTATAAAATTCTATACTAGCCGACAGATGTCCATTCCTCGGGTTGCGCGCCAGAGCCTTCGAAGAGAAGGTAGCCGCTCTGTCCCGTTGATTTACGGTGGACGGACAGGATACTCCGGACCGCTCTCGATTCATTTGCTTCTGCTCCCGCGTCCTGACCCTTCGCGGACTGAGATCCAGTGACTTCACTAAGAGAAGTCACCATGCGACTTTACACACGTGAGCCATTCGATCAAGATCCAACGCTCGCGGTTGATCCAAATTTCGAACTTAAACTAAACTAATATTTTAAATGGACTGGAACTTTCCGAGAATACGTCTTAATGTAAAGTTTTTCTGTTTTTTCTGAGCTACATAAATTTTAATTTCAAATTTTAGATCGACCATGTTCGTTGGATCTTAACCTGATGGCTCGTATAGGTAAAGTTCATGGTAACTTCTGTTGGGTAAAGTCACTGGATCTCAGTTCGCAAGGGAGCCCCCTCTCGGCCGTTGATTTAGGATGGGCGGACCAGGTTGCTCGAAGCGAGGGCAGGAGACGGTTGTCTGGTTTTAATAGGGGGGAGTACTTCTTCCATCCCCTTCTTGCTTCACTTCCAGTCTCCTTCCACTTCCAGCGATGCCTCCGAAGTCAAGGCCACCATCTCGCTTGAAGAAGCACCATCTAGTGTTGACCAAGGACGCGGAGAGTTCCCGCCGGCGGTCTATCCAGATGCTGGCCGCGAGAAAGGGCCCGCCAGAAAACGAAGGCCCTGCTTCGCGCTCGTCTCGGAACGGCGTCAGTCGTGCGGTCGAAGATTCCTGGTTGGTTTCCATCGCCATGTTTCTTGATTCTTCCTGGCCCGGAGGTCCCAACTCTTTATTCCGTATTAATCCTTTTTATACATATCTCAGTGCCCCACGACGCACCCTGACATCTTCTCATGACGACTTCAACCCCTGTCTCCTGCGCTTAGAGGTTACCACTGATTGGACATTTTCGTCTTCCTCTCGTCACTTTGTTTCGGTACTGATGATATTGCCATGCAGGAAGCATCGGCGTGTTTCAGAGATGAGCTTAAAACTCTCGTGGAACTCGCCTCCAACTTTCGCGATGATGTCGATACTTTGAAGGACGAGGTCACCGGCCGGGGCAAGCTGCATGATGTGAGGGTTCCATCAAGTGAGGAAACGAACTCTGTCATCAAGAAGCTCAAGGGCGAGAATTTGATGCTTAAGATCGAGTGCGGCTTTCTTCGCGAAGAAAACGTCGAGCTATCAAACAGGTGCGTTCAAGCTCTCAACGGGAGCCTCAACACCCAACATGATGCGGTGAAGAAGATGATGGATGACAGCATCTTGAAGAAAAACAATATGGTGGAGGACACGCGCGGGATGGTCGATCCAATCCAGGCACCGCAGAAGGAAGTCGATGCGCTCCGAGTCCAGCCACCTTTGCGTAGGTCGCCGAGGCGCCCTCGCGCAGGTCACTGAGGAGCGCACGTCGCCGAGTAGGCTGGGGGATAAGGAATTCCAACGAGAGAAGCGGAATCACCACCTGTCCTGATGGAGGGCCACTCCGCCAAGTAGGCTGGGGGAGAGAAACACTGCCTCTCATTGTTCTTTAGCTAGTCCTCCGATCCATATTACTTGATGTTAAAATGGATGTATCTACAACTGAAATATGTCTAGATACATATATTTTAGTATCACAAAGTAAGTATCAACGTTTATATTGCCCAAGTCTTATTATCCATCCCTAAGGTGGGTCGCTTTTGTAACTACTGATTGCAGATTCGACTCTTCTGCAGACCGAAAGATTTTTAGAGTGACTAAGAATGATTCATGCTTAGCTTTCCATTTTCATGTTTTAAACTTGTTTAAATCTTGCTCAAACCTAGGATTTGACCAAGATTCAAATGGGTTTAACAATTAAAAAAATCAGAAAAATGAAAAACCAAAGCACATAGTATTCTTATGTCATATAGTAAGCATTCAAGTTGATAAACAAGGTCTAGACATATTCAAAACACACAAAACATGTATCTACCCCCTAACCCTAAACTCTGTCTTATGAAGTTAAGTATGAGGAGAAGTGATTTTGGGTTTCAAACATGGAAATTTCACAAACCTCCCAAAAGCTTCATTTTAGAGTGACTAAGAAGGATCCATGCTTACCTTTTCATTGCCATGTTTTAAACTTGTTTTAACCTTGGTCAAACCTAGGATTTGACCAAGATTCAAACGGGCGTAAAAATTCAAAAAAAAAAATAAAAAATGAAAAACCAAAGCACATATATAGCCTTCTTATGTCATATAGTAAGCATTCAAGTTGATAAACAAGGTCTAGACATATTCAAACCAGAAATATCATGTATCATATCTACCCCTAACCCTAAACTTTGTCTTATGAAGTCAAACATATGAAGAGAACTGGGGTTTTGTGTTTCAAACATAAAAATTTCAAGTACCTTCATTTTAGAGTGACTGAGAAAGGATTCATGCTTACCTTTTCATTGTCATGTTTTAAACTTGATTAAACCTTGGTCAAACCTAGGATTTGACCAATATTTAAATGGGCATAAAAATTCGAAAAAATGAAAAAAATGGAAAACCAAAGCACATATATAGCCTTCTTATGTCATAAACATTCAAGTTGATAAACAAGGTCTAGACATATTCAAACAAGAAAAATCATGTATCTACGCCTAACCAAAAACTCTGTCTTAAGTGGTTTTGGGTTTCAAACATGGAAATTTCAAGAACATCCCAAAAGCTTCATTTTAGACTGACTAAGAAGGATACACACTTCCCATTTCATTTTCATGTTTTAAACTTGTTTAAATCTTGGTCAAACCTAGGATTTGACCAAGATTCAAATAAGTAAAAACATGAAAATGAAAAGGTAAGCATCGATCCTTATTAGTCGCTCTAAAATGAAGCTTTTGGGAGGTTTTTGAAATTTTCATGTTTGAAACCCAAAACCACTTCTCTTCATGCATGCTTGACTTCATAAGACATAGTTTAGGGTTAGGGGTAGATACATGATTTTTCTGGTTTGAACATGTCTAGACCTTGTTTATCAATTTGAATGCTTACTATATGACATAAGAAGGCTATGTGCTTTGGTTTTTCATTCTTACGATTTTTTTCTTAATTTTTATGCCCATTCGAATCTTGGTCAAATCCCAGGTTTGACCAAGATTTAAACAAGTTTAAAACATGACAATGAAAAGGTAATCAATCCTGGATCCTTCATAATTAATAAGTTAGTCTAATTAAAATGAAGCTTTTGGGAGGTTTTTGAAATTTTTGTGTTTGAAACCAAAAACCACTTCTCTTCATGCTTGACTTCATAAGATAGAGTTTAGGGTTAGGGGTAGATACATGATTTGTATTATTTGAATTGTCTTGACCTTATTTATCATCTTTTAAATGCTTACTATATATATGACATAAGAAGACTATGTGCTTTAGTTTTTCAATTTTCTGATTTTTTAATTTTATGCCCATTTGAATCTTGGTCAAATCCTAGGTTTGACAATGATTTAAACAAGTTTAAAATATGAAAATGAAAAGATAAGCATGGATCCTTCTTAGTCACTCTAAAATAAAGCTTTTGGGTGGTTTTTGAAATTTCCATGTTTGAAACCCAAAAGCACTTCTCTTCATGCTTGACTACATAAGACAGAGTTTAGGGTTAGGGGGTAGACACATGATTTTTCTTGTTTGAATATGTCTAGACCTTGTTTATCAACTTTAATGCTTACTATATGACATAAGAAAACTATGTGCTTTGTTTTTTCATTTTTTTATTTTTGGAATTTTGATGCACATTTGAATCTTGGTAAAATCCTAGGTTTGACCAAGATTTAAACAAGTATATAACATGAAAATGAAAAGGGAAGCATGTATCCTTCTTAGTCACTCTAAAATGAATTTTTTGGGAGTTTTTTGAAATTTCCATGTTTGAAACCCAAAACCATGCACTTCTCTTCATGCTTGACTTCATAAGATAGAGTTTAGGGGTTTGCGGATAGATACATGATTTGTCTAGTTTGAATAAGTCTAGACCTTGTTTATAAACTTTAATGCTTACTATATGACATAAGAAGACTATGTGCTTTCGTTTTTCATTTTTCTATTTTTTATTTTATGCCCATTTGAATCTTGGTCAAATCCTAGATTTAACCAGGATTTAAACAAGTTTAAAACATGAAAATGAAAAGGTAAGCCTTGATCCTTCTTAGTCACACTAAAATGAAGCTTTTGGGATGTTCTTGAAATTTCCATGTTTGAACCCAAAACGACTTCTCTTCATGCTAGACTTCATAAGACAGAGTTTAGGGGTTAGCGGGTAGATACATGACTTGTCTAGTTTGAATAAGACTAGACCTTGTTTATCAACTTTAATGCTTACTATATGACATAAGAAGACTATGTGCTTTGGTTTTTCATTTTTCTATATTTTTATTTTATGCCCATTTGAATCTTGGTCAAACCTATATTTGACCAGGATTTAAACAAGTTTAAAACATGAAAATGAAAAGGTAAGCCTTGATCCTTCTTAGTCACACTAAAATGAAGCTTTTGGGATGTTCTTGAAATTTCCATGTTTGAAACCCAAAACGACTTCTCTTCATGCTAGACTTCATAAGACAGAGTTTAAGGTTTAGGGTTATAGATACATGATTTGTCTGGTTTAAATATGTATAGACCTTGTTTATCAACTTGAATGCTTACTATATGGCATAAGAAAACTATGTGCTTTGGTTTTTCATTTTTCTGATTTTTTTAAATTTTGATGCCCATCGAATCTTGGTCAAATCCTAGGTTTGACCAAGATTTAAACAAGTTTAAAACATGAAAATGAACAGGGAAGCATGTATCCTTCTTAGTCACTCTAAAATGAATTTTTTGGGAGGTTTTTGAAATTTCCATGTTTGAAACCCAAAACCAGTTCTCTTCATGCTTGACTTCATAAGACAGAGTTTAGGGGTTAGGGGGTAGATACATAATTTGTATGGTTTGAATATGTCTAGACCTTGTTTATCAACTTTAATGCTTACTATATGACATAAGAACACTATGTGCTTTGGTTTTTCATTTTTCTGATTTTTAAATTTTATGCCCATTTGAATCTTGGTCAAATCCTAGGTTTGACCAAGATTTAAACAAGTTTAAAACATGAAAATGAAAAGGGAAGCATGTATCCTTCTTAGTCACTCTAAAATGAAGTTTTTGGAGGTTTTGAAATTTCCATGTTTGAAACCCAAAACCACTTCTCTTCATGCTTGACTTCATAAGACAGAGTTTAGGGGTTAGGGAGTAGATACATGATTTGTATGGTTTGAATATGTGTAGACCTTGTTTATCACCTTTAATGCTTACTATATGACATAAGAAGACTATGTGCTTTGGTTTTTCATTTTTCTGATTTTTTTAATTTTCTGCCCATTTGAATCTTGGTCAAATCCTTGGTTTGACCAATATTTAGACAAGTTTAACACGTGAAAACGAACTGATAATCCCATTTGTTGACTCATTTAACTAGTTAATCCCATTTGTTGACTCTCTGTTGACCAGGCACTTGAGGTAAAACTGAGTATATTGCACTAGCCAGTATTAGTACTCAAGGGGAAAACCGAGCACACAAAAAATGCTACAGTATAAGACTCGAGAGTATATCTAAATTTCCAGGGTTAGACTCGAGTACGCGTGTTGCGGTGCAGAAGTGGAAGACGTGCAATTGTTGACGGGTACTGACGCGAGTCGCGGTGCAGAAGTCGAAGACGTGCAATTGTGGACGCGTGTCGCGTTGCAGAAGCCCAAGACGTGCAGACGTTAAATGGTGGACGCGTAGGACGCGGGTCGCATTAACCACCCCTCGCCTTTATAGACGCCTCCTCGCACTATCTCTGTCACTCTCACTCGCTCATGCAACGCCGCCTCTCACGTCCCATCATCTTCTCCAAAGCAAAAACCCTCTCCCTCTCTGCAGGCGAGATGGACATGGAGAATGCGAATCCCATCGTCCATGACGCCGTCGGCTCCAAGCGCGACGCCTCCCTCTTCGACGTCGTCCCCTCAAAGGCCGTCGCCGCCGCCGGTGGCGGTCGTATCCCGCCGGGATGGGACCCCTATGAGCCGGTGCCGTACATCTCGCCTCCGAACCCCTACGACACCTTCATGGACGACCCATGGAACGAGGTAACTATGGTTTGCTCCCTTTTTTGTTCCCCCATTCCTTTTTGAACCCTATTTTTGCTGGTTCCCTAGTAACTATTAGTGCCGATCTGTAGATGGTTGAGTATTGGGTTAATATTTGCGCCGATTTTATTCCATTTTGCTTTGATCCCTTCTTGATTTCGTTTAAGATTTGGAGTTCGGCCGTTCGGTTAATTTATGCAAGTAATAATGGGATCTCAATCAGTTAATTTATGGGATCTCAGTCAGTTATTTTATGCAGGAATCAAAAGATATCAACCGTTTAATTTTGCAAATATTCTGGAATCTGTTCAAAATCAGATCTGGAATCTGTTTCTTTGCCTATGATGAATCGTTGGGCACAAATTTTTACAGAGTGGGTTCAGCGAACCATTGCTGTGTACAAATCTGTTGTGCATGAGCTATGGTTCGCTAACACCATCCCTGTAGACATATAATCGTGTCCACTCTAACTGAGGCTGGCTCTGTTTTTCCTTACTTTGTTATCATGCACGTTAGTCATCGTTGCATCTCATTCACTAATAGTTCCCGTTTGATATGGATCAGCTGTCTGGCAGCGACGTCGGCAGCGACGACGAGCACCATGACGTCAAGACTCGCCAGGTGCTGCGGAGGCTGCAGGTCGGCCAGTACGTCTCCTACTTCGCCAAGGGTGTCTACAGGTGCCCCTTCTGCACTAGGAGGCTCGGCCGCACTGACTTCAACTGCCTCCTCACGCATGCCGAGAACATCGGCAACACCAACCCCAAGGTCGGCGCGTCGGTGAACCCCCACTCCTTCCGCGCCAAGCACATGGCGCTCGGCATGCACCTCCGCAGCATCCAGCGGGTGGAGATCTCCGCCGGGCGCATGCCTCCGCTCAAGCCCAAGGCTCCCAAGGGGAGCAACAAGTGGAGGCAGATGGGGTAGGCGGAGTCCCGGACGTGTGCTGCTGCTGCTGCAAAGCAGCTTCTATTTTGTTGTTAGCTAGGGATCCCTTGTTGTTATGTTGTTAGTATGATGGTGTTGTGAAGAACCTCGAACCTGTTGGCTGCTGTGTATGCAGCTTATTATCTAGGGAGGGATCCCTATTATCTATCCCTATTCTACTGGAGTATATTTTGTTGGCCCTACTTTGTTTTCTCGATTTACTATTACTGCGAATTTGTCGTACGGAGTACATTACCCTGGAGATTTGCTTCTAGATTTAACTACATACATATGGACCAGAGGGAGTACTAGATTTGCTGCCATATTGGGCAAACAACGAGGGCCAAAAGGCACAAATAATTGAAGAAAGACAGAAATGCAAGCTTCTCTAGATTTGATACTAATTTGGTTAATAAAGACAAAGAGACAGAGGGGGAAAAGGTGCTCTTAAAAATGCCAATTCGCGCCGAGAGAGACAGAACCCAGCTCCTGCTCACGTACAACCAAACGCGGTCTCGTCCTGTCCCACGCGGTCCCTTTCTACTAGCCCCACACGTCAGCACGGAACGGTCAACTAAACTGGAATCCTCCCGTCTGAGCTCCTTCTGCGGGTTACAAATAAGGGCTTGGCGAAAACTGAGGAAAAACATAAGGCAATCTTATTGACTAATATAGCTGTTTAATTAATAAAAGGATTAGCTACAACGTGCTCAGTTTGCCCATTTATTAAGGTATAAGACTGGCAGGAGAGAAAGTAATCGCTAGTTTCCTCATTTTGCCCCTGCATGCTCGCACGATTAAAGCTCCTTCCGCACGCGCTGGACTCCTCGTTTCCTTAAACCTCCTCGTTTCTCGGGATAGACCAACAGTTTTTCAGGATCTTGGGGTTTTTTTTTGACAATCAATACCACATATATTCATAGCAAAAATAGTACATGGTAGAGGGCTACATGACGACTAGATATATCACCAAAAAAGGTGATGCATGTCTCCTTCACCAAAACAGCTGAAACAAGTACACGAACGCAAGTACACCACCATAATAATACTACTACATTAACACAAGTACGAGTAATAAAGTAAGAGTACTACTCCCTCTAATCTAATTTAAACCAAAATAAAACTTAAACTTCATCCTAAATTTGAACTAGTGCCTCGTCCTCGTTCTTCGCTCATTTTCTGATCCAAGACGGCGCAGAGTGCCAGAGTGCATGGCACGGAACTCTTCATCGGTGGCATGCCATGGGCATGTCACCGGATGCATGATTTTTTTCGCAATGTTTTAAATTTGAATTTAGGCCGCATGTCACACGGTGACATGCAAAAGGTGCATGTCACCTGGTGGTGGTAGGCAACTACCCTCATTTACGGCGGCGTAGGCGACTGGACGCCGCGTGGCCAGCCGCTGCCTCGTGGCCGCCTCGGTTTCCACGCGGGAGACCATTAAACGCCGACGACCAACCTTCCCGCGTCACGGTTAGCGACTATGACTATAAGGGCAAAACGCTAAACTCTCTCGTTCCATTCACTTTCTTCCTCTCTCCACCTAACAAACATTTGTTCGTCGCTCTCTCCTCCAGCAATGTCTTCAAAATTCAGGTCGTCGGCGGTCAAGTACGCGGAGAAAAAACGCCGGCTCGAAATTTCGAGAGACGCTTCCAGAAACCAAGTGGGCTCGCCGTCGCCGCCGCCGCCGCCGAAACGCGTCCGTGCTGTGCTCACCGGGTTAGTTTCCTTCGCCATGTACTTTCGTTTCTTTCGTCGCTCTCTCCTCCAGCAATTAATGTGTTCAAACTTCAGGTCGCCGGCGGTCAAGTACGCGGATAAAAAACGCCGGCTCGAAATTTCGAGAGACGGTTCCAGAAACCAAGTGGGCTCGCCGTCGCCGCCGCTGCCGCCGCCGCCGAAACGCGTCCGTGCTGTGCTCACCGGGTTAGTTTCCTTCGCCATGTACTTTCGTTTCTTCTTGCCCGGGCTCAAGCTCTTTAAGAGTCTCTATGGTTATACATCTTAAAGGGTTGGAAGTTCCAACGACGCCCCTACTGCACCAACTTCCACGACCAAGGAATCATCGTCGTCCGATGATTTCAACCCGGCCCTACCCCGGCGAAATGAGGTAGCACCAAGCACTGTGTAGTTATCTTCTTCTTCTTCTTCTTCTTCTTCTTCTTCTTCCTTTGCGCTTACTTGCTACCGATGATTTCGCCCTGAAGGAAGCGGCGCCGACTATCGACACCACTGTCGCCATCTTGATGGAAAAAAACGAGGAGCTCAGCTTAGAGTGTGATCGCCTCCGAGACGATTTGGCTGCCAAGAAGAAGAATTCGAAAACTCTTGTGGAGCTCATTTGCAGCCTTCGAAATGAGCGCGATATGTTGAAGAACGAGCTGATTAAGCAGAAAGCATCAGCGGAGAAAGCCAGCAGCATACTCAAGACTGTGTGCCTCGACAGAGACAAGTCTGATATAGAGTACAAAATCCTTCTTCAGGATAAAGTACAGCTCCAAAAGTTGAACCTTGAATATGCTGACATCGCCATCCTTGCCCTTCTCGAGAGGCAGAAGGCACAAGATAAGTTGATGCACCTGATGTTGGAGAGCTGCAGTGAAAGAGAAGAGACATTGAAAGAAGTGAGCAGTTTGGTGGGATACATGAGTGACGTCGGGCGAACTTCGCAGAATCCGCCCCGGCTGAGCTCAAATTCCAGCGGAACCAGCTTTCAGCAATGCATGTTAGGCGCACCTACAACTTCTACTCATTGATTAGAGGTCGCACGACATGGCATTTTCCCTCGAAATAGTAGTACTGTACTAATAGTTGTACTACTTAATATGTACCTTTTTGTAAAATAATTTCTTACATGTATTAGAAACTACCCCTCTCGTTTCTGGATGCACCCGGGACATTGTCATCCGGCCCTCTTCTGGACAAACCCCCTCGGGAAGGGCGGTATATTTTGCACATTTCGCTACTAGTACTTCTAATTCCACCGCTTATTTTTCTAATCCGTTAAATCGTTAATTGGATGACCAACTGATGGAAGCTGCGATAGATTAGACCAACAAGTGGTGAATTGTGCAAAAGATATGTCCGTGTTTTATGCAAAAGAGTGATATGGGGATCTGGTGGAATCTTGAATTTCCTCTTCAGTGGTAGGCATGCTTCACTTATAGCTGGAGTACATTGCGGACCTGGTGCATTTCGTCAGTACCGATCAGCTATTTTTGCTTATCCGGGAAGAAAAGGTAGTACTAGCCTTTTCTGTGAGATGTCTTTTCAGTGCTACGGAGTTGTCTGTTCACTGCTTGCTTTGTCTGTCGGTGACTTTGCCAAGCTGACTTTGCCATGACTTTGGGTGACTGATATGTGGACCACAGTTGTAAGTGACTCAAAGTCACTGACTTTGGGGACTCGTGAATGCTTCGTATATTTCTGACGGTTTCTGAATTATGTACTCCGTACAACTTTTGTAATATTGGTCAAACTAGTTTTGACCAGGGTTTGTGTAGGGTGTTTTTTTTTGGTTGGTCCAAATGGTGTTGTGTGGTCCAAATGTGATGTATCATCACACCACCATGTGCCCCCCTCCCCCCACCCCACCCCTAGGTTTTGGTAATGCCATTCTGATACATGCTTCTTAGAAGGAGTACATTTTTTCCGTTAGGGCATGACAATTTTGAAAAATTCAAAAAAAAATGGGAAGACAGAATGGTAACATCATTTTCCATGTGATGATGCACCCCTGTGCCAAATTTTGGTTCATTTTAAGAATGTAAGGTGACAAATTACTCGAGGAAGCTAGTTGGAGTAGACGGGCATGATCGGATTGGCATAGGCGATTTATTTTTTGAAGGATGTTATTTTTCATAGACAATATCTGACACAAAAAATAAAATGTTAAGGTCTCATATTATTCTGAATGATTTTGAATTACTTATGACGTTTGGAAGTATTGGTATACATGAGTCCCACATGAAGTTAAATGGTCCAAAAAAAAGTTTCGTACACGTCTCCCAGAAAGTGGAAAGTCGAGTACATGCATGACTTCACGCGTCCACTACTGGATACAGGGAGTCAGAGGCTATAACATAATCGGCCTCATCATCTCTCGCGAGCTCGTCCTCTCCACTCCCCCAACTTGCCTCCCCCACACTGTGAAAACCCCCATCCACTCACCGCACCTCTGAGGCATCGACTTTCCCGTTTCCAACCACAACAGCATGAAGATAGGTATTGCATACGAGGCGGAGCAATAGGCGACCGCCCACGCAGAGGATGCCTCTACGGTAGTGGCCGTCGTGGTGGGTGAGGCTTCACCGGGCACCCAAGCCGCTCGTCTCCTCTGCTTGTCGGATTCTTCGACCTCGGTCGAAATGGGCATCCTGGCCGTCACGACGGGTGAGGCTTCACCGGGCACCCATGCCGCTCGTCTCCTCTGCTTGTCTGGTTCTTCGACCTCGGTCGAAACGGGCGTCCTGGCCGTCGAGCAGAAGGTGGATACCAACGTTGTTTATCCCGCCGAAGATGTGCACGGCGTTGCAGGCCACCACGGCGAGGTCTTCCTAGGCCCGATGCTGGACGCGAACCTCGACCCCTTCGATGATTTCGGCCCAAACGTTCAGTTCCAGGAGGATGTTGAGGGTGATGACGAGGAGGTACTTCTCTTTTACCGAAACTGTCCCAACCCTCTTTGTGTCATATTGCTGTTCACATGGTTTGCACGAGCCTGGTTCTTGATTGATTTGATATCCTACCTTGTTCTTGTAGATGTAATTGATTCTACGATTCGTAAGATCAGATTCTAGTTTAATTTCGACTAATCTGCCATGTAGTCATATAATCAATTTATGTGTTCATACTTAGTGGACTTGCAATTGTTGTGGCTAATGTTCATGGTTGTTCATAGGGTTTCTCATGATTTATTACGATTTCTTCTGCCATTTACTTGTTCTACACATTTAATTTTAGGGTTTCTAAGGTTTGATTATGTTAGTGGAGTATTTATTCGATCTGTCATAAAAAACCTGATTATGTAGTACTTAATAATTCATAGGAGTATTCTGATGACATGGACAACAACAAGGTGCGCAGGGACCGGAAAAGCCGCTATGTTCTCAAGCGGCTGAAGGGTGGTGAAATTCGTTTCTGCATGCGCGGGGAGCTATTTTGCCCATTATGTGGCAAATTTCTCTAGAAGGACATCCACAGCCTGATCCAACATGCGATGGGTGTAGGCCTAAGTACATAGGGGGAAACACCGCCCTGCAACCAAGGCCAAGTACGCATCATATGGCCTCTTCCTCCAGAATTACGTCTTGCCTAGCTTGCTCCACGTCAACGCCCCTGCTGCTGGCCCTCATGCTCCTGGTCATGTTTAAAGTTCATATGTGTAATCTTAATCCCTTTGGAAGTTCAGCATTAAACTCTACTAGTACAACCGTGGTGGTCTTGTGATGTAGTACTCTTTTGATGCATTTGTGATGTAGTAGTACTTTTTTTGAAATGATATAGTACTATCTAAGAAAAGTACTCCCTCCGATTCACATTCATTTCACATCAAGAAATATGGATCAGAGCGAGGGAGTAAATTAAACATGGCATCTCGTGCATGAAGCTTGACATATCGATCAGGTTGGCTAGAATAGCAATACAATGTTGCTCATTAGGCAAATGCATGCCATGTACGATAGTATACATCCAGTAAAGAAGTCTATACTGACATAAAAAAACTACTTTGGGGATGAGAGTCAATTGGGGCATCTACAATATAGAAAATCTTGCTCGTAGATGATTTTGGCTAAGAGGGTTTTACTCACATTACACGTGCCACTTTCCTTGTGTGCAAAACAAGTTCCAATAAAGGGAGAGGAAAGAAGAGGGTATTGTGGGCGAGATTGAACACCTTTTTTATGTGTTAAGCTGAGGCCTCGTTTAGATGAGGATTTCGACTTATGCCTAACAGCTCAACACATCCACAAATAACTCTGCTTGCGCACACCACCGTTCATTAAAAATAACAATATTAGCTCGCAAGATTAAGAACAAAGTGAATTTAAGTAACTTGGTAAGCTTTTCAAGCAATATATTCAGAGAAAGAGCACACATGTTCGGCTCAAAATAATCATAAGAGAAGAACAATAAATCTAAGACACCACATGGATTCATACCTTGAGTCGACGCTGGCTCGTAGAAGGGCGGCCGCGCCTCGAGGATGCCGGGGACGTCTCCACCTCGGTCTCACATGTGACTGCTTATCGGCGGGTGGTGCGCCGCGCCATGTAGAAGATCTATCAAGAGATGAGAGCCCGATGACGCTACCGACGCCTCAACCTTGATAGCACCGACTTGTTGCTCCGCACCGAGATGCGCCACGTGCAAGATTTAGCGGATGCACTAATTTTAGAGATATGTCATGATCATTGTAACAAATTTCAACGTGATGATGATTTGATCTTGTACTCGGCCTTGAACATAAGAACTAGTACAATCTCACCTTTTTTTATCATTATCCTTTGCGAGATTTAGCGGTTGCGCCAAATTCAGAGAAATATCATGATCATGGTAACACAATTTTCAATATAATGATGATTTGATGTTGCACTCGACCTTGAACATAAGTACTAGTACGGTCTCACAAATTTGTATCATTATACTTTGCAAGTTTTAGTGGATGCGCCCATTTTCAGAGGTAGATCATGATCATGGTAAGTTGGTAACAAATTTTCAACGTGATGATGATTTGATTTTGCACTCGGCCTTGAACAGAGGTACTAGTACGGTCTCACAATTTTTTATCATTATACTTGGACGGTGGCCAAATTCAAAATCTCATAGCGGCAAAACTTCCCGCCCACAAAATACAAAAATTTCACACGCTTCCAAATTCCCATTCTACCCCTGTGGAGATGGCAGCAAAGTCGGTTGGTGGGGGGGTCTGCCCGTCATTTTTTGGATCACCACCTCCCTAGCCCGGAAACCCTCCCAAAAAAATTCATTTCCCTCAGACCACCCACCGGAACTTCCCAAGTCCCTCTCTCCCACCTCCACGACCACCGCACCGGAACATCCCCGCCGGACTTCCCTGGCCTACCCGAGGCCTCGCGATCCTCGTCATCCGGCTGCCTGCCGGAGCCGCTTCATCGACGCCGTCATCAACCGGACCGGATCATCCCCGCCGAACCTCGAAACCATATGCTCATCCAGCAGTCTACCGCAGTCGCTTCAGCTGCGGTATCGTCCACCCCGCCGGAGCCGCTTCGCCGGATCCGTCGTCCACCGCATCGGATCTTGCTCACCGACACCGCTGTGCATGAACCGGATCTGCTTCACCGGCGCAGTGCATGATCTAAACTCTTCTACTGTCGCTTTTCTATTGCTTGCCTGCAAGTTCTTGTTTAATCTTGGGGGAACCTGTTTGTGCTAACGACGCGCCGTTACGTTTTTGCAGATGAGATGAGTAACCATGAAGTGTAATGGCCGTCTCTCCAACCCCAAGTAGCACATGTAGCGTACTTCATCACCGGATCTATCAACCCCAGGAAGATCTGCTGTGACTCCCACAGAGTGCTTCTCCTAATGTAAGTCCCTTGTTTTAGCGCCATGTTCTGGGTTCAGTTTCTTGTTTGTCTGAAGCTCTTTTAGTTCATTCCTAGCTATGACCGTAACACGTTGCTATTTTCTACTTCATTGCTAACTTTAAGCGATTGAACATTTTGGTTTGCATTCCCTGCTCTGTAGATGTAGCCATCATAACTTCTATCTTGCTCAGTCGTTGTTACAAAAATTATAGGTATTATAGTAACATCCTGCTATTATTTAGTTCATGGCCAATTTTAAGTAATTGCACATGTTGGTTCGCATTCCCTGCTCTATAGCTTTTGGCATCGTAACTTCTATATTTGGTTTACATTCCCTGCTCTGTAGATCTAGCCATCATAACTTTATCTTGCTCAGTCGTTGTTACAAAAATTATGGCCTGCTACTATGTTGTTTGTGCCAATTTTTTACTCCATGAACATGTTGGCTTGCATTCCCTGTACTACAGGTGATGCCATTGTTTTGTATCTAGTTCATTGTAAGCTAACAAAGTAAGGACTTAGTTTGGCATGCTATCACTCTGCTATCTAGCCTGTAGTACAAATAAACTTGTCATACTACTAGATAATAATTTTGCGTGCCATCTTGTTCTTCAAAAGCTGCATTATTGACTTGTTTCTCTGACTTGGCATGACGCTCACATATGGAAAGCTGAACATATTGGTTTGCATTCCCTCTTATACAAGTTCACAGGTGATCCCACTATATTATGTATCTGGTCCATCCTAAGCTCCAGCATTAACTATCCTCTATGTGTTGCTCATTACAAGTTTATATCCCGAAACATCTTGATTTGCATCCCCTTCACTATAAGTTCAGGAGTATTATTTAGTTCACGGCCAAAATGAAGTAATTGCACTTGGCACATGTTGGTTCACATTCCCTCCTCTTTAGCTTTTGCCATCGTAACTTCTATTTTTGGTTTACATTCCCTGCTCTGTAGATGTAGCCATCATAACTTCATCTTGCTCAGTCGTTGTTACAAAATTTATAGCCTGCTACTATGTTGTTCATGCCAATTTTGTACTCCCTGAACATGTTGGTTTGCATGGGACTCGACAGTAGTAAGTCTGCTGTTTCATTCTAACATGCTCTGTTATATTGGCTGTTGGTATGCGGCATGCACTCTTTGTTTGCTTATTGTGCGCATTACAATGATCTTGTTATAACGACGAAATGATGAGTTCCAAATTCTTTGGCAAACAATATTGTAGTGTCTTTGCCTTTCCATTGTTGCTGTCTTAACTTGTAATGTCTTTGTTTCAGATATAGGTGCTTGCATGGACAACTTAAAAGATTGCCGGATCGCTTCATTGTATTGCTAGGTTTAATTACCATTCAATTTCTCTGGGTTCTGTAATATTTTTTTTCAATGCCTTGCAGCTGATGTAATATTTAGTTAGTTTTTATAGTTCTTTCGCGCATTTTTTCTTTGGTGCTTGTGGTAAGTGAGGCTATCCGACAGAAATCAATGCTGCGTAAATATTCTCAGTATCTAAATCACGAATTCCCATCCCTTAAACGGCCCAATTAATCGAAATCACATATGTGCCTGCCCGCAAAATCCTAAAGCGCATATTATGCCGGCATATAAACAACAACTAAACGGGCTGGCCCACTTACTTCTTGGGCCAGCCCATGTGAGTTACGGTGGACCCCACACTCTAATTGGGCTGGCCCACTTGCTTTAAGGTGGACCCCACCCACTACTGGGCCGGCCCACTAATTAGTTGGGCCAGCCCATTTGCTTTTGTGGTGGACCCCACATACTAAACGGGCCGGCCCTTCAAGAGGAAAGTGGGACCCACCTGTGTTTTTGGCCCGGCCCACTATCTTGTTGGGCCGGCCCACTTGCAATATGGTGGACCCCACATACTAATTGGGCCGGCCCTTTAACAGGAAAGTGGGGCCCACCTGTGCTTTGGCCCACTATCTTGTTGGGCCAGCCCACTTGCTATATGGTGGTCCCACATGGTAAATGGGCCGGCCCTTTAATAGGAAGGTGGGACCCACCTTGTTTTTGGCCCGGCCCACTATCTTGTTGACTTTCTATATGGTGGACCCCACATAACAAATGGCCCGGCCCATTAACAGGAATGTGGGACCCACATGTGTTTTTGCCCGGCCCACTATCTTGGTGGGCCAGCCCACTTGCTATATTGTGGACCCCACATACTAAATGGGCCGGCCCTTTAACAGGAAGGTGGGACCCACCTGTGTTTTTGGCCCGGCCCAATATCTTGTTGGGCCGGCCCACTTGCTATATGGTGGACCCCACATACTAAATGGGCCGCCCTTTAACAGGATAGTGGGACCCACCATGTGTTTTTGGCCCGCCCACTAGCTTGTTGGGCGGCCCTTGCTATATGGTGGACCCCACACACTAAATGGGCCGGCCTTTTAACAGGATAGTGGGACCCACCTGTGTTTTTGGCCCGGCCCACTTGCTTCTTGGGCCGGCCCATTTAACTTTTGACCAGTCAACATTAGAGGTTAGGCCCGGCCCACGTAACTAATGGACCAGCCCAGCTATATAGTTGACCGGTCAAACTATGTCATCTGGCCCGGCCCGCTTAAGACGTGGCAGGCCTCGTGTGGGCCTACCATCTACCACGGGGTTTCAGCCGGTTAACGCCGTTAACTGCCAGTTAACGGCGTCTGCCACGTGTCAGTTTGCATGACGTCAGCAGTCAACGGGCTCCCGGAAACACTTCCGCAACGGTCCGATTTTCCGTGGCGGAAGGGCGCCCAAGCGCGACGGACCGAAAAAATCGTCGTTGGACTTTGCCTGACGCAGTTTCGACAACAGAACCCATATCGTCGGGTTAGGCCCATAGGCGACGAAAAATGCCCCTTAGTTGACGATTTTGGGACGTTGTCTATCAGAACTTTTCTTGTAGTGTTTCGTGTCTATTAGGCTCAACTACGCGTAGGATGTTCCGATCATACGGTGAAAACCCTAAACTGTCGTAGATTGGTTTAGCTTTATACTGATCAAGCAGGAGCCCCATGTCAGCGTTAACCCTACGTAAACCATGGGGCGATCGGCTTTGTGAGCCGATCCACAGGGCAACCTGAGAGCCGATCGGGCTCGTATTTAATGTTTACGTGTCTGCCATGCAGGAAACTAATCGAAGCAATCCAACACCTTCCTGACCAGGTATAGGTCAGGTGGCACGCCCTTGCAACCGCTAGGACGTGTGCCGGAGCATTTGCGGGACGACGTCGAGGGACCAGGGCCCACTGCAGCCTTGGAAGCCTCCCGGCTCTTCGTGTTGCTTAACCACTGCTCGCCGGTGGGTTTTGGCAGGCAACACATTCTGGCACGCCCGGTGGGACATCGGGACAATCTTCCGCAGCAACCACGTCAACATCTGCATCTCGAGATGGCGGAAGAACCGGTCAAGTATGAAGATCTGCCTCCTGAGCATAAGAAGAAATACGATGATCTCAAGGCCATCTTGGAAGCCGATCTCATCGGCGCTTTTGAGAAAACCCGTTCGCACGGGATCAAGTTCAAAGGGTTCCAACCCGAAGGCGCGCTAGATGGACTAGATCTATCTCTCCCTTCGGACGAACGTACCAGAGCCCTGCGACAGGAAGTTAACTATGCCGTTGCTCACTCTCTTCATCGGCATTCTGAGAGCTTGGTGAATACTCTGGAGCGTGTCGCGCTCAATGTGGTGCAAGAAGTCATGAAGCACAAGTACTCTCCGTCAGGACCTGCTCTAGGAACTCATCAAGGAGAGATACCGCTCTATACCAGGCCGCCACTGCCATACACGACGGCAGCTCCACAGCAACAAGGTTCACCGGCGTACGTTGTCTACAAGGTTGGAGGTGATCCTGGCGATTACCAATTCCTGTATGAGCCGCCCAAGGAGATTCCACATGGATACGTGTGCACATACGTGCCGGACTGCAACAACTGGATGACCCAGGTTACAGCAGGAAGGACTGCCACGGCAGGAGGAGTCGCTGGAGCAGGAAGCAGTTCTGGAGCAGATGCTGAGAAACAGGCGTGGCTAACTAAATATGCCACCAGTACAAGTCATGAACGATCAACTTCTGCAGCTCCTACGGTGGATGAGATCACCGCAATCATGAGAGACCAGTTCGGCATCCTGCCGAAGAAGAGAATGATCGGCTATTCCAAGCCGTATCCCAACGACTATGACCTAATCCCACTACCGCCTAAGTATCGGCTCCCTGACTTCACAAAATTCAGTGGATCAGAAGGAACCAGCTCAATCGAGCACGTGAGCCGATATTTGGCACAGTTGGGCATGGTCTCAGCTTCAGACGAGCTGCGTGTGAGGTTCTTCTCACAATCTCTCACGGGTCCAGCCTTTGGGTGGTACACCTCGTTGCTACCAGACTCGGTTCGGACGTGGAAGCAGCTGGAGAGCATTCCACGTACAATACCATTCAGAAGCTACGAAGCTGGCATTGCCGATCTGACCCAGGTTCGAGACGAGGAGAGACGGTATCTGAGTACATCCAGAGGTTCAGGACCGTCAGGAACCGATGTTATTCGGTTCGCCTATCTGAGAAGGAAGCAGTCGAGCTGGCGATAGCAGGATTGTCAGCGCCGCTCAAAGATGTGACCTTCCAAGCTGACTACAATTCATTGGCGCATATGGTTCAGAAATTGACATCGTATGAACAGCGCCACCCAGAATTGTACCAGGACAAGTTCAAGCGCGTCGCCCTGATCGAGATGGAAGAAGATGAAGATTCTGTAGGAGATCAGGAAGTCGCTGTAGCTGAGTGGACTCGGGGGGCAAAGCCCGTGTCCTGCAAGTGGGTGAAACAACCAGGGCCTGCAAAAGGGTTTGACTTTGATTTGAGCAAAACGGAGCAAATTTTTGATTTGCTGCTGAAGGAGAAACAGCTGAAGTTACCCGAAGGCCACAAAATCCCCACGTTACAAGAGATGAACGGCAGGCCATACTGCAAATGGCATCACACGTTCACCCATGCCACCAACGACTGCAAAGTCTTGCGCGGACAGATTCAGATGGCGATAGAACAAGGCCGATTACTCTTCGGTCAGTTTGCCATGAGAGTTGACACGCAGCCGTTTCCGGACGTCAACATGGTGGATCTCAGCCATTGCATAAGACGCGAGCCAGGTTTCTCTTTTGATATCAACATGGCAGGGCTCGCAGATCGCCATGGTAAGGATAAGCCCGAGAGCAGTCGCTCCCGTGGCAAAGATGAAGAGGAGGCCAATCCACACGATTGGCCCCAAAAAATGAAAAGTGGTGAATCCTCAGCATTGCGATGGAGAAGGAGGCCGATTCTAGCGATCGGCTAAAGCCACCTCAACATGCCTTTGTGCGCGACATGGATTTAGTAGGCGACGGAAAGCTGGGGTATGGGTTTACATCGGCTGATGAAGAGAGATTGACATTGGCCCTGGGGATAAGCCACGACCAACATTTGTCAGCAAAAAGTTGGATCCACAGCTGAAGCCAGTTGATAGCCCTGTTAAAGGAATACCCAGATTGTTTCGCATGGGATTACACAGAAATGCCTGGGTTAGACAGGAGCATTATCGAGCATCGGCTCCCTCTGAAGAAAGGATTTCGGCCGTTCCAGCAGCGAGCACGACAAATGAAGGCCGAAATCTTGGTGGAAGTCAAGAAAGAGATCCAGAAGATGTTAGACGCCGGGTTCATCAGGCCATGCAGGTACGCTGAATGGATTTCCAATGTCGTACCTGTGGAGAAAAAGGATGGCCGGTGGCGCGTCGCCATAGATTTTCGGAATCTCAACAGTGCCACCCCAAAGGACGAATATCCAATGCCAGTAGCAGAGACTTTGATCAATGCAGCGGCTGGTCATAAAGTTTTAAGCTTCATGGATGGTAATGCCGGCTACAACCAAATCTTTATGGCTCCAGAAGATATAAACAAGACTGCATTCAGAGTGCCAGGCTCGGTGGGCTTGTTTGAATATGTAGTCATGACGTTTGGACTGAAGAATGCTGGCGCAACATACCAAAGAGCCATGAATTACATCTTTCACGATTTGATCGGCAAATTGGTCGAGATTTACATCGATGACGTGGTGGTCAAGTCTGTTTCGGTGGACGGACACTTGGAGGATTTACGACACGTCCTCGACCGAACTAGGAAGTTCGGACTAAGAATGAATCCAAAAAAGTGTGCCTTTGGTGTGACGGCCGGTCAGTTCTTGGGTTTCCTGGTCCATGAGCGTGGAATTGAGATCGGCCTGAAAAGTCAAGAGGCGGTGCGGACAATGAAGCCACCCACCACGAAGAAGGAGCTCCAGTGTCTCATCGGCAAAATCAATTTCGTCAGAAGGTTTATCTCCAACTTGTCAGGACGAATCGAGCCGTTCATGGGACTGGTCAAAATCAAGTCTGATGAGGAGTTTCGCTGGGGGGCAGAGCAACAGAAAGCATTTGACGATATTAAGGAATACTTGACGAAGCCACCTGTGTTGGTTCCACCACAGCAAGACAGACCCTTCTACATTTACTTATCAGTAGCTGATACCTCTATCGCGTCAGTGGTGGTGCAGGTTTATGATGGTCTGGAAAAAGTGGTTTTCTACCTCAGCAGAAGGATGTTAGATGCGGAAACAAGGTACCTCGAGATCGAGAAGTTGTGCCTCTGCCTGTTCTTTACCTGCACCAAGATTCAGCACATCTTGCTGAAAGCAGAAATCATCGTCATATGCAAATCGGATGTCATCAAGCACATGCTGTCGGCTCCTGTATTGAAAGGCCGACTCGGCAAATGGATGTTTGCTCTATCGGAATTTGATATCCGGTATCAACCTGCGAAAGCAGTCAAGGGACAAGCACTGGCTGATCTTATTGCTGAGCGAATAAACACGGACGTAGCGGCACTATCCGTGCGTGCATGGACCATGTTCTTCGATGGATCGGTCTGTGAAGATGGCTGTGGCATCGGCATGCTACTCGTGTCGCCTCGGGGGGCAACATACTCCTTCTCCATCAGGTTATCTACACCTTGCACTAACAATGTTGCTGAATATGAAGCGATATGCAAGGGAATGGAGTTGCTATTGGACGCCGGAGCGGAGGCAGTGGAGATCTTTGGGGATTCCAAATTGGTGATTTCTCAACTCACGGAGGAATACAAGTGTGAGAGCGGGTCACTTTTCCCATTATGGATGCAATGCCGTGAGCTGATGGCCCAGTTCAGGTATATCAACTTCCATTGGATCCCAAGGACGCAAAATACCGAGGCAAACGACCTTGCACAGACGGCGTCAGGATACAAAGACGTGGTCGAGGAAGCCGATTTTCAGGTGCAGCTCATGGAGCCCGATGATTGGAGAGCCGATATCTTCAATTACTTGAAAGATCCGGCTCGGGGGGCACCTAAACGGATAAGATACAGGGCCATGAAGTACGTCCTGATTGGGGATGACATGTTCTACAGGACCTTGGAAGGGTTACTTCTCAAGTGTTTGGGGCCAGCCGAGTCCAATCGGCTCTTACATGAGGTACATGTGGAACTCACCAATCGGCTCATAAGATGAAGTGGCTGATCAGGCGATCGGGATTTTACTGGCCCACTATGCTTGAAGATTGTTTCCAATACTATAAAGGGTGTCAGGCATGTCAGAGATTTGGGAGCATTCAGATGGTGCCCGCATCAGCAATGAATCCTATCATCAAGCCATGGCCATTCCGAGGATGGGGCATGGATATGATCGGCAAGATTCATCCTCCTTCGAGCAAAGGTCATGTATGGGTTCTGGCCATTACAGATTATTTTACCAAATGGGTAGAGGCCGTCCCTATGAAGGCAGTGAACGCGTCAGATGTTGTCGATTTTGTGAAGGAGCATGTTATCCACAGATTTGGAATTCCCCAGACTATTACGACCGATGGAGGTTCGGTTTTTGTTTCTAAGGAGTTTAGAAAATTCTGCGAGGATATGGGAATCAAGTCGATCCGATCATCCCCATACTATGCTCAAGCAAATGGACAGGCTGAAGCGTCCAACAAGAGTTTGATCAAGTTGATTAAGAGAAAGATCGACGAGAATCCTAGACGTTGGCACGAGGTATTGTCAGAAGCTTTGTGGGCTTATCGCATGTCGTGTCATGGAGCAATAAAAACCTCGCCATACCATCTGGTCTATGGACAAGAAGCTGTGTTACCCTGGGAAATCAAGGCTGGGTCGAGAAGGGTTACATTTCAGAATGATCTAACTACTGAAGAATATGCAGCCCTGATGAGCGACAGTATTGAGGATGCAACGGAACTTAGACTTTGGTCACTTGAGAAAATTAAGGAGAACAAAGCCAAGGTGGCTCGTGCATATAATAAGAAATTGAAGCCAAAGGAGTTCCAGGTTGGTGATTTGGTATGGGAAGCTGTATTGCCGTTGGGGACTAAGGATAAAGTGTATGGAAAATGGTCTCCAAATTGGCATGGCCCGTACAAAGTCGACCAAGTTTTAAAGGGTAATGCATACATGCTAGAACAGTTGGATGGTGTGAAGTTCCCAGTGGCTGTCAATGGCCAGCATCTCAAGAAGTACTTCCCAAGCATGTGGGATGATGAGTAGTAAGATATGGAGGCCGATACATGATTCGGCCTAAAAAAAATTAAATTCTTGGGATTTTTGGGAAACAGCCGATGCGCAGTCATCGACTTTAGAATAAAAACAGCCGATGCGCAGTCATCGACTTTAGAGGAACAAAGCAACATGGTCAGGTCTTAAGTTATCGTCTAAATCTGAGGATTGCTTGCTTGAACTTGTCTGGTTGGTTATCAGATTGGCGTCTGATGGTAAAAAGCCGATACGATGCTATCGGCTCTTGGGGCGTTGACCACCTTTGAAATTGGATGATTGGAAGTTCAATTGGAGGAACATTTTCATTGATTCAAAGGGGGATTTTACAGCGAAGAGCTAATTGCTCTCAAAAGGGGTCATCTGAGTGCCTAATGCACTGCTACTCACCCTATACTCACTACAAGAAAAGTTCTGATAGACAACGTCCCAAAATCGTCAACTAAGGGGCATTTTTCGTCGCCTATGGGCCTAACCCGACGATATGGGTTCCGTTGTCGAAACTGCGTCAGGCAAAGTCCAACGACGATTTTTTCGGTCCGTCGCGCTTGGGCGCCCTTCCGCCACGGAAAATCGGACCGTTGCGGAAGTGTTTCCGGGAGCCCGTTGACTGCTGACGTCATGCAAACTGACACGTGGCGACGCCGTTAACTGGCAGTTAACGGCGTTAACCGGCTGAAATCCCGTGGTAGATGGTAGGCCCACACGAGGCCTGCCACGTCTTAAGCGGGCCGGGCCAGATGACATAGTTTGACCGGTCAACTATATAGCTGGGCTGGTCCATTAGTTACGTGGGCCGGGCCTAACCTCTAATGTTGACTGTTCAAAACTTAAATGGGCGGCCCATTTAACATGTGGGGTCCACCTTACAAGGCCCAAGAAGCAAGTGGGCCGGGCCAAAAACAGTGGGTCCCACTTTCTGTTAAAAGGCCGGCCCATTTAACATGTGGGGTCCACCTTACACAAGTGGGCCGGCAAGAAGCAAGTGGGCGGGCCAAAAACAGTGGGTCCCACTTCCTGTTAAAAGGCCGGCCCATTTAGTGTGTGGGGTCCACCATATAGCAAGTGGGCCGGCCCAACAAGCTAGTGGGCCGGGCCAAAAACACAGGTGGGTCCCACTATCCTGTTAAAGGGCCGGCCCATTTAGTACGTGGGGTCCACCATATAGCAAGTGGGCGGCCCAACAAGATAGTGGGCCGGGCCAAAAACACAGGTGGGTCCCACATTCCGTTAATGGGCCGGACCATTTGGTATGTGGGTCCACCATGTAGAAAGTGGGCGGCCCAACAAGATAGTGGTCGGGCCAAAAACACGGGGTCCCACCTTCCTATTAAAGGGCCGCCCATTTACCATGTGGGGCCACCATATAGCAAGTGGGTGGCCCAACAAGATAGTGGGCGGGCCAAAAGCATGGCCCGCTTTCTGTTAAAGGGCCGGCCCAATAAGTATGTGGGGTCCACCATATTGCAAGTGCCCAACAAGATAGTGGGCCGGGCCAAAAACACAGGGCCCCACTTTCCTCTTGAAGGGCCGGCCCGTTTAGTATGTGGGGTCCACCACAAAAGCAAATGGGCTGGCCCAACTAATTAGTGGGCCGGCCCAGTAGTGGGTGGGGTCCACCTTAAAGCAAGTGGGCCAGCCCAATTAGAGTGTGGGGTCCACCGTAAATCAAATGGGCTGGCCCAAGAAGTAAGTGGGCCAGCCCGTTTAGTTGTTGTTTATATGCCGGCATAATATGCGCTTTAGGATTTTGCGGGCAGGCACATATGTGATTTCGCTTAATTGGGCCGTTTAAGGGATGGGAATTCGTGATTTAGATACTGAGAATATTTACGCAGCATTGATTTCTGTCGGATAGCCTCACTTACCACAAGCACCAAAGAAAAAATGCGCGAAAGAACTATAAAAACTAACTAAATATTACATCAGCTGCAAGGCATTGAAAAAATATTACAGAACCCAGAGAAATTGAATGGTAATTAAACCTAGCAATACAATGAAGCGATCCGGCAATCTTTTAAGTTGTCCATGCAGCACCTATATCTGAAACAAAGACATTACAAGTTAAGACAGCAACAATGGAAAGGCAAAGACACTACAATATTGTTTGCCAAAGAATTTGGAACTCATCATTTCGTCGTTATAACAAGATCATTGTAATGCGCACAATAAGCAAACAAAGAGTGCATGCCGCATACCAACAGCCAATATAACAGAGCATGTTAGAATGAAACAGCAGACTTACTACTGTCGAGTCCCATGCAAACCAACATGTTCAGGGAGTACAAAATTGGCATGAACAACATAGTAGCAGGCTATAAATTTTGTAACGACGACTGAGCAAGATACAGAATATAGTGGGATCACCTGTGAACTTGTATAAGAGGGAATGCAAACCAATATGTTCAGCATTCCATATGTGAGCGTCATGCCAAGTCAGAGAAACAAGTCGATAATGCAGCTTTTGAAGAACAAGATGGCACACAAAATTATTATCTAGTAATATGACAAGTTTATTTGTACTACAGGCTTAGATAGCAGAGTGATAGCATGCCAAACTAAGTCCTTACTTTGTTAGCTTACAATGAACTAGATACAAAACAATGGCATCACCTGTAGTACAGGGAATGCAAGCCAACATGTTCATGGAGTAAAAAATTGGCACAAACAACATAGTAGCAGGCCATAATTTTTGTAACAACAACTGAGCAAGATAAAGTTATGATGGCTAGATCTACAGAGCAGGGAATGTAAACCAAATATAGAAGTTACGATGCCAAAAGCTATAGAGCAGGGAATGCGAACCAACATGTGCAATTACTTAAAATTGGCCATGAACTAAATAATAGCAGGATGTTACTATAATAGCTAGGAATAAAACAGATAGGAGTTATAATGGCATCACTGATAAACTTGTAGATAAGGGAAACAAATCAATTTGTTTCGGGATATAAAGTTGTAATGAGCAACACATAGAGGATAGTTAATGCTACGGCTTAGGATGGACCAGAAACGGAATATAGTGGGATCTGAACTTGTAGAAAAGGGAATGCACACCAATATGTTCACAATTCTATATGTGAGCGCCATGCCAATTAAGAGAAACAAGTTAATATTGCAGCTTTTGAAGAATCAGATGGCAGACAAAATTATGATGGAAGTAGCTGCTGTGACGAGTTCAAATAAATTTGTACTGCAGGATGGCAGAGCGATAGCATGCAGGAACTAATAGCAGGCAGTTAATTTGTTAGCTTACGACGAAGTAGATAGAAATAACAATGGCATCACCGTAGTACAGGGAATGCAAACCAACATGTTCAGGGAGAACAAGATTGGCATGAACAACGAATGAGCAAGATAGAAGTTATGATGGCTACATCTACAGAGCAGGGAATGCAAACCAAAATGTTCAATCGCTTGAAGTTAGCAATGAACTAGAAAATAGCAACGTGTTACGGTCATAGCTAGGAATGAACTAAAAGAGCTTCAGACAAACAAGCATCTGAACCCAGAACATGGCGCTAAAACAAGGGACTTACATTAGGAGAAGCACTCTGTGGGAGTCACAGCAGATCTTCCTGGGGTTGATAGATCCGGTGATGAAGTACGCTACATGTGCTACTTGGGGTTGGAGAGACGGCCATTACACTTCATGATTACTCATCTCATCTGCAAAAACGTAACGGCGCGTCGTTAGCACAAACAGGTTCCCCCAAGATTAAACAAGAACTTGCAGGCAAGCAATAGAAAAGCGACAGTAGAAGAGTTTAGATCATGCACGGCGCCGGTGAAGCAGATCCGGTTCATGCACAGCGGTGTCGGTGAGCAAGATCCGATGCGGTGGACGACGGATCCGGCGAAGCGGCTCCGGTGGGGTGGACGATGCCGCAGCTGAAGCGACTGCGGTAGACTGCTGGATGAGCATATGGTTTCGAGGTTCGGCGGGGATGATCCGGTCCGGTTGATGACGGCGTCGATGAAGCGGCTCCGGCAGGCAGCCGGATGACGAGGATCGCGAGGGCTCGGGTAGGCCAGGGAAGTCCGGCGGGGATGTTCCGGTGCGGTGGTCGTGGAGGTGGTAGAGAGAGGGACTTGAGAAGTTCCGGTGGGTGGTCTCAGATGAGAGACTGAGGGAAATGAATTTTTTTGGGAGGGTATCCGGGGCTAGGGAGGTGGTGATCCAAAAAATGACGGCCAGACCCCCCCACCAACCGACTTTGCTGTCATCTCCACAGGGGTAGAATCGGAATTTGGAAGCGTGTGAAATTTTTGTATTTTGTGGGCGGGAAGTTTTGCCGCTATGAGATTTTGAATTTCGCTAAGGTCCAAGTATAATGATAAAAAATTGTGAGACCGTACTAGTACCTCTGTTCAAGGCCGACTGTAAAATCAAATCATCATCAAGTTGAACATCGGTTACTACCATGATCATCATCGGACACAGATCTGGTGACATGCACCTGAAATTGGTGCATTCGTTGCAAAGTATAATGCTAAAAAAATTAGTGACCGTACTAGTACTTCTGTTCAAGCCCGAGTGCAACATCAAATCATCATCACGTTGAAAATTTGTTACCATGATCATGATCTATCTCTAAATTTGGCGCATCCGCTAAATCTGGCAAAGTATAATGATAAAGAAATTGTGAGACAGTAGTAGTACTTCTGTTCATGGTCGAGTGCAACATCAAATCATCATCACGTTTAAAATTTGTTACCATGATCATGATCTACCTCTGAAAATGGGCGCATCCGCTAAAACTTGCAAAGTATAATGATACAAAATTGTGAGACCGTACTAGGACTTATGTTCAAGGTCGAGTGCAACATCAAATCATCATTACATTGAAAAGTGTGTTACCATGATCATGATCTATCTCTGAATTTGGCGCATCCGCTAAATCTCGCAAAGTATAATGATAAAGAATTTGTGAGACAGTAGTAGTACTTCTGTTCAAGCCCGAGTGCAACATCAAATCATCATCACGTTGAAAATTTGTTACCATGATCATGATCTATCTCTGAATTTGGCGCATCCGCGCTAAATGTTGCAAAGTATAATGATTAAAAAAATTGTGAGACCGTACTAGTACTTATGTTCAAGGTCGAGTGCAACATCAAATCATCATCACGTTGACAATTTCTGTTACCATGATCCTCTATTTGGGGATGCTGCTCCCACACCACACCAGCGGCCCCAAACGGCAGCCATTTTAAAATTAAAATTGACATTTAAAAACCCAAAATCATACGAAATTTATACCAAAGTAGCTCGACTTTAAACATAACTAAACTTAAACTTAATCCTGGTCTACGGGCCGTCGGTTGGGGCGCTCGACGGCACTGCCTCGTCGTTGTTCTTAGCCATTGCCGCCTGCTTTCGTGCCCGCTTCTCCTTCGTTGCTTCGCGCATCTGGCGGTGGAGCATGGCGGCCGGCGGCGCTGTCCCCGCGCTTCCAGCCTTTCCCGAGAAGCTTCGATCTCGGCGCGCCTCGCCTGCTGGCGAGCGAACTCGTCCTGGTGGCGATGAGCGTTGAGCTCTGCGAGCTTCTGTCGCTCCGCCTCCTTGAGGCGGCGTCCCGCCTCCTCCGTGACCGCTCGCTGGCGCGATATCTCGAGGACGTGCTCGAGGTTCGCGTCGTTGACGAACTCGCGCTCCTCCTCCCTCAACCGCTGGTATCGTTGTGCGTTCAGCGACGCGAGGATCGCCGCCTGCTCCGGGTCGGTGGGGGCCTGCGGCGGCTCGCCCGACTGCGCTGACTCCTCGATCCGCCGCCTCTGCTTCCGCTTCTGCTACGTAGACATCGTGCCAGGACTCGAACCGTGGGTCCTCGTCCTCGTCGGAGCTGTGCTCGTCGTCGGCCTGCAGCTCCGGCTCCGGCTCCGGCTGCGGCTGCCGTGGTGGTGGAGGCAGCGCGCGGCCGTTGAGGCCAAGCATCGAGTAGGTGGTCTTCAGACGGCGCGGCATCTTGATGTGGAGAGTAGAGAATGGAGCGGCGGTGGTGGACGGCGTACGTCCTATATATCTAGCGGTGGCAACTACCCACATTTACGGCGACTGGACGCCGCGTGGCCAGTCGCTGCCCTCGTGGCCAGTCGCTGCCTCGGTTTCCGCGCGGGAGGCCATTTAAACGCCGACGACCAACCTTCCCGCGTCGTGGCCAGTCGATGCGAACCGTCGCGTCCTCTCGCTGACAAGGCGCCTCCACCAGCGAAAACCGTCGTTCCGCGAGGCACCCGGAGCGCCTGATTCGCGCCCCTGGCGAAGGGGCCGGCTCGGGGATGCCGGAGATTCTACTGGGCTCGAAAAATGGCCGGCGCCGTTTGGAGCGCACCGGTGCGAGCCATAAAACGACGCCGGCCCCCAAATCGCTATCAGGCCGGGCCGCCGGTGGAGATGCTCTGAATTTGGGGCAACCGCTAAATCTTGCATAGTATAATGATAAAAAATTGTGAGACCATACTAGTAGTTCTGTTTAAGGCCGAGTGCAAGATAAAATAATCATTACATTGAAAATTTGTTACAATGATTGCAAACTATAGCAATAACAGGAAAAAATGCTCAAGGATTACAATAACAGCAAAAATTCTCAAATACAACAACAAGTCGAAATAACTCAAATGATACAAGCCATACAAATGGCATCATCGGCAAAACTGCATTTCTGTTAGGTAGAATTCATCGGAGTGCAAGTAACAGCTGGCTTTCCATTAGATCTGCAGAGTAGATTATTAAGGATCTGCTCAATCCAAGCTTGCCTATTTTTCAATTCATGTATCTCATTGACTGTTATGATGATATTTGAATCTCTTTCATCTCTTTGCTGCTGAATTATATCAAGTGATTCGTGTGCAAAGGCAGCGATTGTTTGCGCTGGAATGGCTGGGACAGTAGCTATCATCTGACAATCAGATGAATTGGCATTGTCACGGCTGTGCTGTGGAAAGACCTGGACACTTGATGTACATGCCCTGCCATCTGCCTTCCTTGCTCTATTCAGGGGCTGAAAACAAGACAGTGCAAGTTACAGAACCATACAATTTGAGAAAACAACCATATTATTAGTTGTCACAGATTTTTGCAAAGCATCAAAACAGATGGCAGATTTTCACAAAGCACAAGGCATAATATAACAAAGCAAGCTATCAACCCCAATGCAACAGGCAGAGCAACCGGATGGCAAATATGAACAAAATAAATCAAGTAACTAGACAGTCTGTGCCTAATAAAATAAGCCAGGAAACTGCATAACAGCTGTCTATTAAAATTGACACTTGGAAGGGGTGCTTCAGATCCCTTAAGTTCCACAAAAGTGGTAGCCAGACATTGTGCAGTTGGAGAATCTCCAACCCCCTAAATTTCATTATTTTAATCATCAGCCAGCCATGGGAATGCCTCAGATAAAAGAGAAATATATCCATTTGGTGCCAAATATAAACGAGCAGGACCAATTAAGACAGATTAGACAGCAACCATTCTGGGATTCATATAAACTGACATATTATTTCAATGTTTAACCCATGAGCGCAATATAAGGGAAGGAGAAACAAACAAATGAACCATTTTGTGCCTAAAAATAAAAGATGGGTCAGCCAAAAAGTAACAACAAATCTTATTTATGATACCTACTGAAGGTGGATTTCCTACTACAGAAGGTGGCATTGGATTAATCAACAGTGAAATCCGAAAAAAGTCTTACAAAAAACAAATATGCTCATTATATCCCACAACAAGCATGCCAGATAGTCGCAAGGTTTATATGTTTTAATCATCAGTCAACTCAATGAATCAAGGACTAATAACCAATTGAATCATCATCTGACTCATATTCACCAAGCAAAACATTCTTATCATTATGGAAGAAATCCAGAAGACATAACGGTATGAGGAAGTGCATGAGCAATCAAACATTATGTGGCTGGAATAAAATGCCAGATCATTTAAGTTAAGCAGAACAATTAAATTGGTTTAATCACGATCAAACAAAAAAAGATTAGACAGGCAATAGAACAAGTTTGAGAAGCTAGCAGGAAAATGAACGAAGACGTGCAGTCATACAAATAGCATGATTTATTTCAAACCAGTTATCCTATCTATATGGAGAGTAAATGTGTTAAACACAAACTGGTTCCAGCACGATAAGCATATCAATACAAAAATGAAAGGTACTTACTGGATTATAGGGGTGATTCACTCCACGATTTGCTGTGTTCCATGTGATAGTGCAACATGAAATTACAGCAAAGAGTTAGGGTTGCAGCTCTTGAAGAAAAAAAACAATGAAGAATTTAAATGTACCAGAGCAATGAGTTCACACATGTACTACAGGATGGCAAAAGGATAGCAGAAAGGAAATAGTAATTGGCATTTACCGTCATTGTTTACAACAAAACAGATGGAAATTATAATGTAAAACCTTGTGAACACAGAAGAGCACAGAATGGCGGAATATAAAACAACATTTTGCAACGAACAAAACAGACGGCGGCTATGGTCCCAGCACACAACCTGTCACCTGAGAATAAGAAAAGCAAACAAACATGTAGGTTTCCTAACAAAAATAGATGAATTACATAGCATGCAATTACTGTTCTAACATTAGGACGAACTAGATAGATATTATAGGGGTGTTTCTTGAGAGTTTATAGAGCAGGGAACGCTTTGCTAGTCTTAGTATGAACAAGACAAAATTAATACTATTTTTTGCAACACACAGTACAATCATAGACGCTCACACGTACATACATACACTCATCACTCAGGCACACACACTACCCCTTCGAGCACCTTCAGGAAACTGCATCCAAGAAACTGTTCCGACGGGTATTGAGATTGACGAAGTCACCACTAGCACCACAATGTCATCGGGAACGCCGCGTCCCACAGAAGAATATTCCTCCATTTTTGAGACACCAAAGCGTTAAATCTGGGGGTGCCACTGCCCTCCTAACCATCCAACCACAGGTTGGTTCTCAGTGATTTGGTACTTGACATGTACTACATGATATCTAAAATGAAGTCGGTGTCAGGCTAACAAGCAAGGTGCGGCGTCGTTGCTTGACGTGAGTCGGTGTGATGCCATCACAAGATGAAGTGCATGGTCCATGTGATCTGGATTAGGGGATACTAGCATAATACCCGTGTGTTGCAACGGGTTAATAACGAAAGATGGCTCCCTCCAAATATAGAATAAATGGAATATAATCGCAATGTCTATGTCCAGGATGTGTGGCCACATGGTCCTCATTTTTCTTTAGAATCTGTGGTACGTCAGTATCATACAATGTGCATTATTTTTTGTCATCACTGAGACAACTCTGATGCTCGATCGACCGATCCGAGTTGATCAATCGACCGATCTAATTAACATGTTTGAACAAACGATCGAATAATTCATAGTATTTATTGAATGATACTCCCTCCGTGCCAAAAATAAGGCGTCTAAGGATTAGTTAAAAGTCAATGTTTTTAAAGTTTGACCAAGTTTACACACAAAAATATAAATATTTACAATACTAAATCATTATCAATAGAGTCACCCTAAAGTATAATTTCTTAATATGTCAATTTGATATTGTAAATGTAAATATTTTTTAAAATATTTGGTCAAAGTTCGTAAGGTTTGACTTTTGAGTTTTGACCAATCCTTAGACGCCTTACATTTTGGGACGGAGAGAGTATATCGTAAAAGGTGCCCGTTTTACACCATCTTTTTTAACAAAACACGGTACAATATAAATGCTCACTAAATGCATACTCGCTCCTACGAACGCACAAATGCACATGCAATCTCTATGAACACCTTCAAGATACTTTGTCTGAGAAACTGATTTGTCGAGAACACACGTCGAAACGTGGCCCCAACTGAACAGATATTTCTCTTTATTAATGAAACACCCACGCATGAAACATGGTTTTTTTAGGGAGAATGTCACTGCGCTCCAAAACATGTGGTTGATTCTTGTGACTAACCTCTTAAAAGCTGCAGGGTATGAAAGCTTTGTTTTTTTAAGGATTTTTAGTTGCATAAGTGTTGAGATTTGTATGTCCTACGAATTTTAAAGGGAAAATGCATGCACGTGCAAAAATTAGGAAAAGAAACCTAGAGTCATATAGATTGTCACTGTATGTTTGCGAATGAAAGAAAAGTTAGAAAATTTAAAGTAGCACGGCAAGAGGAGCCTAATCAATGGGTCTCTTTTGGCCTTTTTCTTTTTTGCCGATTGTGTCGATCTAACCGGGATTGCCGGACACGCGTTGATGAACTACGGCAGAGGAGAAAGGACGGATCACCTGCCGATCTTTTACAGAACTATGCCAGAAAGGATATAAAGATTGACCGGTACAAAAACCATCTCCATCAATCTACGCTCGTTAAGGAGAGGGTTCCTTAGAGAATAAAAAGGGGAGCGAACAAAAAAGATGTGTGGCTGGACCGATCTATGCTTGTCTTACCGATTAGAATTAGGAAAGGGATGCTGATTTTGCTACCTAGTGCTACGGATTGGATTTTGGTCGTGACCTAACTAATCCTGATAAGAACTCCTCATGGAGCCGGTCACGCTGACCTTACTTTTTATGTTCGGGGTGAGTTGTATACACGTTTGACGTACCATCACCAACCACCGCGGCCTATTTTAAATTTAATAGTAAAGATAGTTTATATGACAAGATTATGGGGGGATTGTTAGTAGTAATCTTATCAATGTGGTTGGCTAGTAAAGGAGCTAGCTTAGTCATGAAGTATCCAAGGTATGTAGAGAGAACTGTAGAATGGGGAATGTTCTAGAGTAAGATATTTACGAGTAGTATGAAATATCTAGAGTTTGTAGAGTATTCTAGAAGTATGGTATAGGGTTTGGATTCTGGCACATGGCAACAATCTAAAGGGTCATGTACAAAAATTTAAATAGAGTATCACCCGTCCCATGTAAGTAAGCTTTGTACCACTGAGATATCCAATAAAGCTTCCTAGTAGTAGTAGCCCTGTGTGTAAGTGTATGTGAGGCACAAGCTTCCTAGTATTATAAGCCCTGTGTGTGAAGCACATCAAGACAGAGAGCTCGAGGAGTGGCATGGGCAAATGCGCAGGATCCTGCCATCTGCCACGCGCATTGAGAGCGGGGCGGAGCTGGATCTATGGGACACATTCTAGTTGACCAAGACATGCTTGAACCTTCTATGGTAACAGACCAAAACGTGTAGGGGGGAGGGGGTCTGGTTACCTCGACGGCGGCTTCGTGTAGTCATACTCGGCATCCTTGCGGGTCACGTCGACGACGGCGGGGGTGCTGCGGTTGCGGTGGGCGTCGGCGTCGAGGAAGCAGATCTGGGGCGGTCGATGATGGGTTCGGGGAAGCAGATCTGAAACGAGGGAGTCGGTGAAGCAGATCCGGTGCAGTGCACGGCGTCGTTGGTGAAGCGGATCAGGTACGGCAGACGAGGGAGTCGGTGAACTCAGATAGTGCAGTGCACGGCGGCGTTGGTGAAGCGGATCTGGTGCTGCGGATGAAGCAGTCGGTGAAGCAGATCCGATGCAGTACACGGCGGCGTTGGTGAAGCGGATCTGGTGCTGCGGACGAGGGAGTCGGTGGCCTCAGGTAGGTGAGGTGGTATGCCGGCTAAGT
Source organism: Lolium multiflorum (assembly GCA_030979885.1). Lineage (NCBI taxonomy): Eukaryota > Viridiplantae > Streptophyta > Magnoliopsida > Poales > Poaceae > Lolium > Lolium multiflorum. Next base: position 366,083,211 of record CM061750.1, read on the forward strand.
ACGGCTGGGATATTCCGGTGCGGTGGTCCGGCAGGTGAGAGATGATGGGCCTGGAGTATTGCGACAGATTTTTTGCGGAAATGGGGAAGACGAATGGAAGGCGGTAGACTATATATATCAGAGGGGGTGTGTAAATTACGAACGAGACCCCAACCAACGCCGGCTTCACTTGTCTGCCTTTGCGTCATTGCTAATAGGGTCGAAAGGGAATTCGAAATATGTGTATGGAGGCGGGAGTTTTGGCGCTCAACTCGTATTTTGAATCTCCCTGGTGTATAAGCAGTACAGTATACTAGATATTGAATCATAGACCAGGGAAGACAAGTACAGTAGTACAAAAATACTGTAATGTCTACATTGCATGATGCTGATCTACCTTGCGTTAGTGTTTGTACTTTGTAGTGGTAGCTAAGTGGTGCAAAGAAGACATATTTGTAATTTCTACAACTTAGATATGTCTATATACATCCGTATTAGACAAAACTAAGACACCTCCTTTTAGACGAAGGTAATATTAATTTTGAATCTCTTTGTACTAATGTTGATGATTTTTAATAGATCTTCAGAGTTTCGTAGAAAAAAACTAGGCTCCTCTCGAGAAACAAATAAGCATACAATTAATTAAGTACGTGGGCGGTTATTATTATTTTAACAGGGAAACTGCATTCGTGCCCTATGGCCCGTCATCTTCAAAACCGTCCAAATGCATGCATCTAGCGACGGGCGGTTTCCAGGCCCTGGCGTGGCGGTTAACATTCGTCTTCCTCATTTCGTCTTCCTCATTTCGTCTTCTCCCTGACACTCTCGCCTGTGCCCCTCTCTCGCTACCCTCCATGGAAGCGTTCTACCAAGGACACACTTTCCTCGCTCATGGAACAACCACCATTACGGCGAACTATACCAATATGGCGTCTAAGGTGGAGGAACACATCAACAAAATCGAGTTGATACTGGAGAAAGAAGACTCGTACAAAATTGTTGGCCTAGACGTAGAGTACACCTATGGGCCTGAACAGAAGGCTGCCCTCATACAGTTGTGCATGGGCACAGACTGCCTCCTGTACCAGATTTCCTCGGCCGACCAGCCCTGCCCCAAACTCGCTGACTTTCTTGGCAGGCCTGACATAACATTTGCAGGTGTTGACATCGGCAACGACATTACCAGGCTTGGGCGTTGCAACCTCTCAGTGGCGAACTTCGTGGACATCCAGAAAAGGTGGAAGCCTGCCGATTCCACTAGTAACAATAAGGATTCGTTGGCTGACTATGCTGCGGCCATTATAGACAGCCAGTACAAATCTATCATGAAAAAACTTACGAAAGAGGAACACAAGCTGTGGAAGCAGGTGCCCTTGTCCATGAAGCATATCCTGTATGCAAGCATCGACGCATACGCGACATATGAGGTATACAGGCGAATAGTGAACTTTGAGAAGGGTCAACAAAAATTGGCGGAATTCCAGGACAGCGGGAGTAAGAAGAAGAAGAAGAAGAAGAAGAAGAAGCAACATGGTACAGGCTGTGGAAGCTGAAGAGGAAGACCACTGAAAAGGATAGCCTAGTGTTAAAAGTAGTACAGTACTAGTATGTATACGATCGTGTGTGTATGCACCCAGTGATAAGTAGTACAGTATATTTTATCTTGCAAGTAGTTTTAAAAGTAGTACAGTACTACTGTAGTATGTACGATCGTGTGTGTATGCTCCCAGTGTCATGAGTACATAACTGATGATAATAATACTAATATGTATGGTAGATCTTTTTTTATCTTGCATACTCCCTACGATCCATAATAAGTGTGCCGTTTCACTCTAACAGCATCCACTGTGTTGTCCACAACAGCTATCCTCGTCCACAAGCAATAAGTGTAGTCCATGCCCATATATAGAGTGGACACGTACAAGCTTTTGGTTGCCCATAAGTAAATAGTAATTATTTTACTCTGTGCTCTGTCTTGCATGTGTGTACTTCTAACAAATATGTGCGTCCCAGCGTGTGCCAAAGTTAACCTTATACTGAGTATATTGTACTATAGTATTACTCCCTCCGATCCACATTACTTGATGCTAAAATGGAAGTATCTATAGTTACAATATGTCTAGATACATCTACATTAGAGTCATCTAAACCATGATTAAGCCGAACCTCTGCCCCAAGACATGACATCTCTTCTACGTAGTAGAATGCTCTCCGTCCATAATAAAATATAATCAATGGATGGGACTGGATACCTTTGTTGGGAAGGTATCGTCACCTGCCGAGTAGGGTGTATGTAGGCATCCTATCACGTCAGGACAGCTATCCAGTAGTAATATCCATCTCCCAGTGACCCAGTCTATGTATGTGTCTTGTCTTGTCGATCCATGGACATGGCACCTATCGAGGTACTCCACTGCTGATGATTTTGTAGAGTACGTATATTTATATGAGCACGATGCTTTGTACAAAGTTGTCCCGGTCACCTCAAGGTTGCATTAGCAGGACGAAAAACAGTTACTCCCTTTCTATATAAGGAGTACTTATTTTGAGGATTAATTGTTCTCCTTCTCGATGCGAATGTAGAAACGCAGCAGCTTGGAAGGTCCACCAAGCACCTGGTACAGCGGCGGTACCGAGAGGAACGACGTGAGTTCATCAAACGCGACGTCGCCCGGCAAGGCGCAGCTCGACGCCTCCAATGACACATTCACGGTGTCCGCCCTGCTCCTCGAGTGCGCCAACGAGCACGACGCCGGCCCATTCGCCCACATCTTTGCCGTGTACAGAGGCCACACGCACGCGGCCGCCCTAACGCACACGGTAGACACGATGGTGGTCGAAGTCGAACCGAGCACGCCGATGATCAGGACGAACACGGCGCCGTCCTCCCCTTCGGCGATGATCCGCAGGCACGGCGAACCCGGCACCGGCACCAGCACCTCGAACACTTTGGTCGTGTTGTACGGCGGGAGCTTGTGCACTTGGATCGAGTGGGCCGCTGCAAAGTGGGCGACGAGCGCTGTTGGCGGGGCGGCGAAGTCGCAGCCGGGCTCCGTGCAAGCGCAAGGGGCGTGCGGGCATGCAATCTTGTGGTCGTGGACCTGGTGGTAGGCCACCAAGCTCCCGCAGCTGCTGTGGGGGCACTCAACCGTCGCCGCTGATACGACGGCGTCCATTGCCGGGTCGTGCTCGAATCCGCCGCGGGGTTCCACGCACCTATGGCACCGGTTCCCGGGAAGCTCGCTGAGGCAGCGGCCGCAGGCCAAATGATTACCCTTGCACTGCACAAATCAAAGTTCGTGGATTGCCATTTTTGCAGTAGTGAACCCACAAAAGAAACATCAATGGAGTGTGGGAGGGAAAGGGATCGACCTTGAAGACGGGGGGCTTGAGGGGCTGGGAGCAGAAAATGCAGTGAAGCACGGTGGAGTCCATCTTCAGGGTAACGGTGACAGTTTCCAGCATTGCGAGCGCGCGAGGAGTATGTGGCCTATCGATGGCCTCTCTTATCTCCTAGCCTCGAGGCTGGAGTACTCTATTTAAGGGGATGGGAAGGGATTTTGCTTAAGACGAGGAAAACCCAATATAGTACCTCCATCTCAAAGCTTAGCTTATATTATTTTTAGAAAGTCAAATTATGTCAAAATTGACTAAGCATTTACCGAAAATCATGGTAGTTAAAAAATGTGTATCTCCACCATCATACTATTTGAGACTATATTTGTGATGGTAATAGGCACAACTACATACACAAAAATTGACATCATCTGATTATTAGTTATTTGGACTGCGGGATGAACTTTTTGGAACTGTGCATTAAGCACCGGTAACCACTTAGGGCTTCTTTGATTCATAGGATTGACATAGGAATTATGTTGGATTTGATTCCTATGGGAAAATTTCAATCCTACACCTTTCCTATTTCTACACTCTCCACATTCCTTTGAATCAAAGCAGCAGTGCTTCTTTGTTTTTTATAGTAAGTGAAAGGACATCTAAAAAACAGGAGAAATGATCTGGAAGTGCACATAGTTTTATATAAATCAGATGGAGGGGTTACAATTACATATAGTTGGAGTATTCACTTCCGATTCACAAAAAAAAGGAGTATTCACTTCCACGCTGCATTATTATTAAGTACAGTATAAGTACTACTACAAACAGTTCAGCACAAATATGAAACGAAGAATCCATAAAAAAATAGCAGCCGTACGAACAATCAAGTACTTTTCATCGAAATTTATCATTCCTCATGACAAATTGACAGTTTTTTCAACTACGCAAAGTAGCAGTAGCTACATCTGCTTGCATATGCGAATGTAGAAACGCAGCTCCTTGGACGATCCAGCACCAACGAGGTATGGCCCCGGCACAACGAGGAACGACGTGAGCTCCTCAAACACGACAGCGCCCGGCGACGCGCTGCCAGAAGCATCGGCAGACATCTTCACGACATCCCGCCTGCAGTCCGATTTCGAGGACGGCGGCGGGCCGTGCGCCCAGATCTTCACCCTGTAGAGCGGCCACACGGATGTGGCCGAACTGACGCATACCAAAGACAAGACAATGGCCGGGCCGAGCGCGTCGATGTACAGGACGAACACGGAGCCGTCATCCCCTTCGACGACGAGCAGCCTGCACGGCGAGCACGGGTGCGTCATGGTCACCCGGAACTCTATGGACTTGCCATACTCTAACCTGTGCACCTGAATCGAGTGGGCCTCTGCGAGGTGAACGAGGAGCGCTGACGGTGGGGCGGCGAAGTCGCAGCCCTGCTCCGTGCAGTTGCACCGGCCGTGCGGGCACGCGATCTGGTGGCTTAGGGACTCGTGGTAGCTGACGATGACCCCGCAGCCGTCGTGGGAGCACATGACCTGCGCCGTTCCAGCGATGTTGTACGCGATGGCCTCCAAATTCGTAGCGTTTATTTCCATAGTGCCGTCCATCGCCGCCAGTTGGTTGAATCCGGAGCCGCGCTACTCTTCTTCTGGCGCCGTTTACTTGGAACCTCGCCGACGGTGGCAGGCGGCAGGCCTCATACCACGCTGCAACTCCGATCAATATTAATTGATGGTAAAATGGATGTATCTACAACTATAATGTGTATAGATGCATCTATATTACCATCAAATAATATGAATCGGAGGGAGTACAAGGAATGACAGTTTAGCACAAGTGACACCAGCAAATAAAAATCAATGGACTCTCAGAGGAAAAGGGGGCGACCTTGTTGAACTTGGGGCAAATCAATGGAGTCTGACAGACAAATGATGCGATATCTAAAGCCGGTTAGAGAGAGAGAGAGAGAGAGAGAGAGAGAGAGAGAGAGTGTGTGTGTGTGTGTGTCCGTGGCGCGGGGGGGGGGTTCACTTCTTTGTTTAAAACGAGGATTCGTACAAGGTAATAGAGCCCGCATGCTCGGCTGGGTAGACAGCCAGGAGTGACCCCAACATGGTCGTGCCACAAGGATTCATGTCAAATGAAAAGGGAAGCATGTATCTTTGAATCTTGTCAAATCCTAGGTTTGACCAAGATAATTTAAACAAGTTTAAAACAAGAAAATGAAAAGGGAAGCATGTATCCTTCTTAGTCACTCTAAAATGAAGTTTTTGGGAGGTTTTTGAAATTTCCATGTTTGAAACCCAAAACCACTTCTCTTCATGCTTGACTTCATAAGACGGAGATTAGGGGTTAGGGGGTAGATACATGATTTGTATGGTTTGATATGTCTAGACCTTGTTTATCAATTTTAATGCTTACTATATGACATAAGAAGACTATGTGATTTTGTTTTTCATTTTTCTGTTTTTTTATTTTTCTGCCCATTTGAATCTTGGTCAAATCCTAGGTTTGACCAAGATTTAGACAAGTTTAACACGTAAATGATTTAACTTGGATTTCCTACCCTTGAATCCATAGGAAACTTTGTTCTAATGCACTATTATAATCAACCGAGTTTTTACACCAACAGGTCTGTCACTTACGTGTGGTGCCCACGCGTGAGGTCCCACACTTCAGTGAGCACAAGTCACGTGCAGTAGGTACGCAAAGTCCCAGCCATCTTCTTTGTCAAGAGAAGACGCATCAGATGCGTATTGGAAGTCTGTGGGTCCTTCTGGATCCTTCGGTTGTCCCTCTCACAAAAAAACAAATCTCTCATTCTCGGCCTCGCTCGACTCTCTCTCGCTCGCTCGCACCTCCTGCTCACTGACAAACCCTGCACAAAAGTCAACATCATCACCCGAAAAAGGGGAGACACCATAATGCTCTCCCTTCTTCTCTCCTTCCGAGTGATCCCTCTTCCTCCGTGTTTCACTCGACGGGCAAACACCCATGTGCTGCATAGTAATAATAAAAAGGTAGTAGAAAAATCGATATACGAATCTATAATTAAATAGGTTAAACTCGGGTTTTGCCCAGTTCTACAGATCAAGGGTTCAAAAAAATCCAACTACGGGGTTCGAACAACACGATTCTAATCCAAGAATTTTTTCGACCTCATCCAAATGGCCTCAAATTATAGGGTTAGCATCTAGTGCAGTTTGTGTGAAAATGTATGCACTATGTGTGCTATAACTTGTATGTCTTTCAAATTTGAACCAAATTTGAATAAGTTTGAAATATTTGAAAAGGGGCTTTTGGGAGGTTTTTGAAATTTCCATGTTTGAAACCCAAAACCACTTCTCTTCATGCTTGACTTCATAAGACAGAGTTTAGGGGTTAGGGGTATAGATACATGATTTGTCTGGTTTGAATATGTCTAGACCTTGTTTATCAACTTTAATGCTTACTATATAACATAAGAAAACTATTTGCTTTGGTTTTTATTTTTGCTGATTTTTTTTCAATTTTGATGCCCATTTGAATCTTGGTCAAATCCTAGGTTTGACCATGGTTTAAACAAGTTTAAATCATGAATATGAAAAAATAAGCATCTATCCTTCTTAGTCACCCCAAAATGTAGCTCTTGGGAGGGTTTTTGAAATTTCCATGTTTGAAACAAAAAAACCACTTCTCTTCATGCATGCTTGACTTCATAAGACAGAGTTTAGGGTTAGGGGTGTAGATATATACATGATTTTCTAGTTTGAATATGTCTAGACCTGTTTATCAACTTTAATGCTAACTATAGACATAAGAAGACTATGTGCTTTGGTTTTTCATTTTTCTGTTTTTTTCTGAATTTTATTCCCATATATTTGAATCTTGGTCAAATCCTAGGTTCAACCAAGATTTAAACAAGTTTAAAACATGAAAATTAAAAGGTAAGCATGTATCCTTCTTAGTCACTCTAAAATGAAGCTTTTGGGATGTTCTTGAAATTTCCATGTTTGAAACCCAAAACGACTTCTCTTCATGCTAGACTTCATAAGATCGACGGGGGTAGATACATGATTTGTCTGGTTTGGATATACCTAGACCTCGTTTATCAACTCGAATGCTTACGATATGACATATATAAGAAGACTATGTGCTTTTGTTTTTCATTTTTCTGATTTTTTTGAATTTTGTGCCCACCCATTTGTATCTTGGTCAAATCCTAGGTTTGATAATGATTTAAACAAGTTTAAAATATGAAAATGCAAATGTAAGCATGGATCCTTCTTAGTCAGTCTAAAATGAAGCTTTTGGGAGGTTTTTGAAATTTCCATGTTTGAAACCCAAAACCACTTCTCTTCACATGCTTGACTTCATAAGACATAGTTAATTAATTTAGGGCTTAGGGGGTATAGATACATGATTTGTGTGGTTTGAATATGTATGGACCTTGTTTATCAAATTCAATGCTTACTATATGACATAAGAAAACTATTTGCTTTGGTTTTTCTTTTTTCTGATTTTTTTTCAAATTTGATGCCCATTTGAATCTTGTCAAATCCTAGGTTTGACGACCAAGATAATTTAAACAAGTTTAAAACATGAAAATGAAAAGGGAAGCATGGATCCTTCTTAGTCACTCTAAAATGAAGCTTTTGGGAGGTTTTTGAAATTTCCATGTTTGAAACCCAAAACCACTTCTCTTCACATGCTTGACTTCATAAGATAGAGTTTAGGGGTTAGGGGTATAGCTACATGATTTGTCTGGTTTGAATATGTCTAGACCTTGTTTATCAACTTTAATGCTTACTATATGACATAAGAAAACTATTTGCTTTGGTTTTCCTTTTTGCTGATTTTTTTTCAATTTTGATGCCCATTTGAATCTTGTCTAATCCTAGGTTTGACCAAGATAATTTAAACAAGTTTAAAACATGAAAATGAAAAGGGAAGCATGTATCCTTCTTAGTCACTCTAAACTCGGGTTTTGCCCAGTTCTACAGATCAAGGGTTCAAAAAAATCCAACTACGGGGTTCGAACAACACGATTCTAATCCAAGAATTTTTTCGACCTCATCCAAATGGCCTCAAGCTATAGGGTTAGCATCTAGTGCAGTTTTTGTGAAAATGTATGCACTATGTGTGCTATAACTTGTATGTCTTTCAAATTTGAACCAAATTTGAATAAGTTTGAAATATTTGAAAAGGGGCTTTTGGGAGGATTTTGAAATTTCCATGTTTGAAACCCAAAACCACTTCTCTTCATGCTTGACTTCATAAGACGGAGTTTAGGGGTTAGGGGTAGATACATGATTTGTATGGTTTGATATGTCTAGACCTTGTTTATCAACTTTAATGCTTACTATATGACATAAGAAGACTATGTGATTTTGTTTTTCATTTTTCTGTTTTTTTATTTTTCTGCCCATTTGAATCTTGGTCAAATCCTAGGTTTGACCAAGATTTAGACAAGTTTAACACGTAAATGAGTTAACTTGGATTTCCTACCCTTGAATCCATAGGAAACTTTGTTCTAATGCACTATTATAATCAACCGAGTTTTTACACCAACAGGTCTGTCACTTACGTGTGGTGCCCACCCTTGAGGTCCCACACTTCAGTGAGCACAAGTCACGTGCAGTAGGTACGCAAACTCCCAGCCATCTTCTTTGTCAAGAGAAGACGCATCAGATGCGTATTGGAAGTCTGTGGGTCCTTCTGGATCCTTCGGTTGTCCCTCTCACAAAAAAAACAAATCTCTCTCATTCTCGGCCTCGCTCGACTCGCTCGCTCGCTCGCTCGCACCTCCTGCTCACTGACAAACCCTGCACAAAAGTCAACATCATCACCCGAAAAAGGGGAGACACCATAATGCTCTCCCTTCTTCTCTCCTTCCGAGTGATCCCTCTTCCTCCGTGTTTCACTCGACGGGCAAACACCCATGTGCTGCATAGTAATAATAAAAAGGTAGTAGAAAAATCGATATACGAATCTATAATTAAATAGGTTAAACTCGGGTTTTGCCCAGTTCTACAGATCAAGGGTTCAAAAAAATCCAACTACGGGGTTCGAACAACACGATTCTAATCCAAGAATTTTTTCGACCTCATCCAAATGGCCTCAAATTATAGGGTTAGCATCTAGTGCAGTTTGTGTGAAAATGTATGCAATATGTGTGCTATAACTTGTATGTCTTTCAAATTTGAACCAAATTTGAATAAGTTTGAAATATTTGAAAACAGGCTTAATTTTGGGAGGTTTTTGAAATTTCCATGTTTGAAACCCAAAACCACTTCTCTTCATGCTTGACTTCATAAGACGGAGTTTAGGGGTTAGGGGTATAGATACATGATTTGTCTGGTTTGAATATGTCTAGACCTTGTTTATCAACTTTAATGCTTACTATATAACATAAGAAAACTATTTGCTTTGGTTTTTCTTTTTGCTGATTTTTTTCAATTTATGATTAAATAGGTTAATCTAGGGTTTTGCCCACTACTACAGATCAAGTTCAAAAATATCCAACTACTGGTTCGATTTTGGGCTACTAATGTGCGTTGGTTTTTTATTTTTTATTTTTTTCTGAATGTTTATGCCCATTTGAATCTTGGTCAAATCCTATGTTTGACCAAGATTTAAACACGCATAAACATGAAAATGAAAAGGTAAGCTTCGATCCTTTTTAGTCACTCTAAAATTAAGCTTTTGGGATGTTTTTGAAATTTCCATGTTTGAAACCCAAAACCACTTATCTTCATGCCTGACTTCATAAGACATAGTTAAGGGTTAGGGGGTAGATACATGCTTTTTCTATTTTGAATATGTCTACACCTTGTTCATCAACTTGAAGGCTTACTATATATATATGACATAAGAAGGCTATGTGCTTTAGTTTTTCATTTTTTTATGTTTTTTGAATTTTTATGCCCATTTGAATCTTGGTCAAATCCTAGGTTTGACCAAGATTTAAACAAGATTAAAACATGAAAATGAAAAGGTAAGCCTGTATCCTTCTTAATTAGTCACTCTAAAATGAAGCTTTGGGGGGGTGAAATTTCCATGTTTGAAACCCAAAACCACTTCTCTTCATGTTTGACTTCATAAGACAGATCGAGTTTAGGGTTAGGGACATGGTAGATACATGATTTTTCTTGTTTTAATATGTCTAGACCATGTTTATCAACTTGAATGCTCATTATATGACATAAGAAGACTATATGTGTGTTGGTCAAATCCTATGTTTGACCAAGATTTAAACAAGCATAAATCCTTAAAATGAAAAGGTAATTAAGCTTGGATCCTTCTTATTCACTCTAAAATTAAGCTTTTGGCGGGAAGTTTTTGAAATTTCCATGTTTGAAACCCAAAACCACTTCTCTTCATGCTTGACTTCATAAGACATAGTTAAGGGCTAGGGGTAGATACATGCTTTTTCTGTTTTGAATATGTCTAGACCTTGTTCATATCGATCAACTTGAATGCTTACTATATATATATGACATAAGAAGGCTATGTGCTTTGGTTTTCATTTTTTGATTTTTTCTGAATGTTTATGCCCATTTGAATCTTGGTCAAGTCCTAGGTTTGACCAAGATTTTAGCAAGTTTAAAACACATGAAAATGAAAAGGCAAGCCTGGATCCTTCTTAGTCATTCTAAAATGAAGCTTTTGGGGGGTTCGATCTTGAAATCTCAATATAATATTTGTAACCCAAAACCACTTCTCTTCATGCTTGACTTCATAAGACAGAGTTAAGGGTTAGGGGTAGATCGATACATGCTTTTTTCTGTTTTGAATATGTCTAGACCTTGTTGATCTATATATGACATAAGAAGGCTATGTGCTTTGGTTTTCATTTTCTGGTTTTTTTGAATTTTATGCCCATTTGAATCTTGGTTGAATACTAGCTAGGTTTGACCAAGATTTAAACAATTTTAAAACATGAAAATGAAAAGGCAAGCATGGACCTTTTTTAGTCACTCTAAAATGAAGCTTTTGGGAGGTTCTTGAAATTTCCATGTTTGAAACCAATAAGACTTCTCTTCATGCTAATAGACTTCATAAGATCGACCGACTTTATGGTTAGGGGGTAGATACATGCTTTTTCTGTTTTGAATATGCCTAGAACTTGTTCATCAATTTGAAATTTCCATGTTTGAAACCCAAAACCACTTCTCTTCATGCTTGACTCCATAATACAGAGTTTAAGGTTAGGGCAAGGGTAGATACATGATTTTTCTAGTTTGAATATGTCTAGACCATGTTTATCAACTTGAGTGCTCATGCATTATATATATGACATAAAAAGGCTATGTGCGTTTTTTTATTTTTTATACCCATTTGAATCTCGTTCAAATCCTAGTTTGACCAGGATTTAAACAAGTTTATAACATGAAAATGAAAAGGTAAGCCTGTATCCTTCTTAGTCACTCTAAAATGAAGCTTCAAGTATCATGCCCACCCCCTCCCTTCACGCGCGGAAAAAGTGTTAGGCGAGTAGTAAAATGGCATATATGACCAACAAGTTTCAAGTAAAATTTCGAATATAACCAGAATTTACCAATTGATAGATGAGTTAACTTGGCTTCATGGAAAAAATAATGTCATGTAAATGAGTTAACTTGGCTTTCCTACCCTTGAATCCATAGGAAACTTTGTACTAATACAGTATAATGATCACCTGAGTTATTACACCAACAGGTCTGTCACTTACGTGTGGTTCCCATGTGTGAGGTCCCACACTTCAGTGAGCACAAGTCATGTGCGGTAGGTAGGCAAACTCCCATCTTCTTTGTCAAGAGAAGACGCATCAAGACTCTCTCTCTCTCTCTCTCTCTCTCTCTCCAGTTATCCACCTCTAAAATCGATGCATATGAAGCTACATATATATGAAGCTACATATATATTTTTGGTCATAGTCCCCTTATCTAAAGAGGATGGATGCATGGCTTCACGTCGTCGTCGCTTTCATCGTCAGTATCATCGTCGTCCGAGTAGTAGTACTTCCTGCACATTGTTCCGTCGAACACCTTCACTGTGAGCACATCATCGCCTTCATATTTGAAGTGTACGAAGCAGCCGAAATCCACACCGTGCGCGATGGCGAAATTCTCCCAGCCCTTGTCGAGGTACATCCGGCCTTGTCCGTCAAATAGGACCTCCACGGTCCAGAGACGAGGACCGCAGTCAGCTGCTCGCAGATACACCTTAGCTGGCTCCTGGCCGTCAAGATAGTCCGCAAACTTTTTTGGGAGAGCCTGCAAAGAGATCGAGCGCCGATCGTTTGAAATTAAATGTTTTTTAGAACATGCCCATAATTAATCACATGCATCATATATGTGGGAACGCGTACGTACCTTCTTGACCAAAGGGTCTTCATAGACGACGATGAAGAACTCCTCTATGATCAAAGACAGTGTTGACGGTGGTGGTGGCAATGATGATGATCCATCACCCCGGCCGCCCCTTCCCCTTCCCCTTCTGGTCGGTGTCCGAGACGTGGACGCCATGGCAATGGATCAAGTGTATGTGAACGAAGAAGAGAGAGGCAGAACCTATTGACACAAGGGATGGTCGTTGTGGTTGTTTATAAGGAAGAGATGACCGTTGTAGGGGTTTACACAATAAATTAAGGAGGAGGTGACCGTTGTGGGGGTTTTACACAATAAATTAAGGAGGAGATGGCCGTTGTGGGATAGAGATCAGGTGACATGCACCTTTTGCATGTCCCGTGGGACATGCGGCCTAAATCCAAATTTAAACATTGCCAAAAAATCTGAAAAAAATCATGCATGTTCAAAACACATATTAAGATAACCCCTAAAAATTTCAGATCAAAATTCGAAACATACATCGAGAAACAGAAAAGAGAAATCTAAGTTTCTCTGTACACTATTCACATCTGAGTTTCTCTTTTTTGTTTCTCGATGTATGTTTCGAATTTTGATATGAAATTTTTAGGGGTTATCTTAATATGTGCTGTGAACATGCATGATTTTTCCAGATTTTTTCGCAATGTTTAAATTTGAATTTAGACTGACATGCAAAAGGTGCATGTCACCTAATCTGTGTCCGCCGTTGTGGGGGTTTATATCTCAACAAAAAAGTAATGCAGACTATCTTGACGGAAATGGAACTTCGTGATATAGTTTATCATTTTTACCGTGAAAAGTAATGCCTAAAATAAATGGTAATTCGTGATAGTTTATCATTTTCGAGTGGGGTACATAAGATACGGGCCGGTCAAAATGGCGCCTCTACATTTTAAAGATAAACTAGGCCATATTTTAGTGCCAATTCCCAACTCTTTACGATTTTTAGTGTTTTTAGCCAGTTTCACACATTTAAATGACTATATGCTGATTTATTGGAAGTAATTCAAATTTGAAATGTAGGTGTGTTATAACTTGGTCATAGAAATCCCCCAAAATCATTTTCAGATTCATATTACTTACACTATATACATAAACCAGTGATAGTACTGAAATATTCAACCCCTTTGAATGGATAATCATGTCGACCATTTTGATCTGGTTTTGAAATAAAAAAATGAAACCCTTCCGCATTGAGTGCTCATATAAGATCGACGGGGGGTAGATACATGATTTGTCTGGTTTGGATATACCTAGACCTCGTTTATCAACTCGAATGCTTACGATATGACATATATAAGAAGACTATGTGCTTTTGTTTTTCATTTTTCTGATTTTTTTGAATTTTGTGCCCACCCATTTGTATCTTGGTCAAATCCTAGGTTTGATAATGATTTAAACAAGTTTAACATATGAAAATGCAAATGTAAGCATGGATCCTTCTTAGTCACTCTAAAATGAAGCTTAATTTTGGGAGGTTTTTGAAATTTCCATGTTTGAAACCCAAAACCACTCCTCTTCACATGCTTGACTTCATAAGACATAGTTAATCAATTTAGGGGTTAGGGGGTATAGATACATGATTTGTGTGGTTTGAATATGTATGGACCTTGTTTATCAACTTCAATGCTTACTATATGACATAAGAAAACTATTTGCTTTGGTTTTTCTTTTTTCTGTTTTTTTATTTTTCTGCCCATTTGAATCTTGGTCAAATCCTAGGTTTGACCAAGATTTAGACAAGTTTAACACGTAAATGAGTTAACTTGGATTTCCTACCCTTGAATCCATAGGAAACTTTGTTCTAATGCACTATAATAATCAACCGAGTTTTTACACCAACAGGTCTGTCACTTACGTGTGGTGCCCACGCTTGAGGTCCCACACTTCAGTGAGCACAAGTCACGTGCAATAGGTACGCAAACTATTTGCTTTGGTTTTCCTTTTTGCTGATTTTTTTTCAATTTTGATGCCCATTTGAATCTTGTCTAATCCTAGGTTTGACCAAGATAATTTAAACAAGTTTAAAACATGAAAATGAAAAGGGAAGCATGTATCCTTCTTAGTCACTCTAAACTCGGGTTTTGCCCAGTTCTACAGATCAAGGGTTCAAAAAAATCCAACTACGGGGTTCGAACAACACGATTCTAATCCAAGAATTTTTTCGACCTCATCCAAATGGCCTCAAGCTATAGGGTTAGCATCTAGTGCAGTTTTTGTGAAAATGTATGCACTATGTGTGCTATAACTTGTATGTCTTTCAAATTTGAACCAAATTTGAATAAGTTTGAAATATTTGAAAAGGGGCTTTTGGGAGGATTTTGAAATTTCCATGTTTGAAACCCAAAACCACTTCTCTTCATGCTTGACTTCATAAGACGGAGTTTAGGGGTTAGGGGTAGATACATGATTTGTATGGTTTGATATGTCTAGACCTTGTTTATCAACTTTAATGCTTACTATATGACATAAGAAGACTATGTGATTTTGTTTTTCATTTTTCTGTTTTTTTATTTTTCTGCCCATTTGAATCTTGGTCAAATCCTAGGTTTGACCAAGATTTAGACAAGTTTAACACGTAAATGAGTTAACTTGGATTTCCTACCCTTGAATCCATAGGAAACTTTGTTCTAATGCACTATTATAATCAACCGAGTTTTTACACCAACAGGTCTGTCACTTACGTGTGGTGCCCACCCTTGAGGTCCCACACTTCAGTGAGCACAAGTCACGTGCAGTAGGTACGCAAACTCCCAGCCATCTTCTTTGTCAAGAGAAGACGCATCAGATGCGTATTGGAAGTCTGTGGTCCTTCTGGATCCTTCGGTTGTCCCTCTCACAAAAAAAACAAATCTCTCATTCTCGGCCTCGCTCGACTCGCTCGCTCGCACCTCCTGCTCACCGACAAACCCTGCACAAAATTCAACATCATCACCCGAAAAAGGGGAGACACCATAATGCTCTCCCTTCTTCTCTCCTCCGAGTGATCCCTCTTCCTCCGTGTTTCACTCGACGGGCAAACACCCATGTGCTGCATAGTAATAATAAAAAGGTAGTAGAAAAATCGATATACGAATCTATAATTAAATAGGTTAAACTCGGGTTTTGCCCAGTTCTACAGATCAAGGGTTCAAAAAAATCCAACTACGGGGTTCGAACAACACGATTCTAATCCAAGAATTTTTTCGACCTCATCCAAATGGCCTCAAATTATAGGGTTAGCATCTAGTGCAGTTTGTGTGTATGCACTATGTGTGCTATAACTTGTATGTCTTTCAAATTTGAACCAAATTTGAATAAGTTTGAAATATTTGAAAAGGGGCTTTTGGGAGGTTTTTGAAATTTCCATGTTTGAAACCCAAAACCACTTCTCTTCATGCTTGACTTCATAAGACAGAGTTTAGGGGTTAGGGGTATAGATACATGATTTGTCTGGTTTGAATATGTCTAGACCTTGTTTATCAACTTTAATGCTTACTATATAACATAAGAAAACTATTTGCTTTGGTTTTTCTTTTTGCTGATTTTTTTTCAATTTTGATGCCCATTTGAATCTTGGTCAAATCCTAGGTTTGACCATGGTTTAAACAAGTTTAAATCATGAATATGAAAAAATAAGCATCTATCCTTCTTAGTCACCCCAAAATGTAGCTCTTGGGAGGGTTTTTGAAATTTCCATGTTTGAAACCCAAAACCACTTCTCTTCACATGCTTGACTTCATAAGACATAGTTAATCAATTTAGGGGTTAGGGGTATAGATACATGATTTGTGTGGTTTGAATATGTATGGACCTTGTTTATCAACTTCAATGCTTACTATATATATGACATAAGAAAACTATTTGCTTTGGTTTTTCTTTTTTCTGATTTTTTTTTCAATTTTGATGCCCATTTGGATCTTGTCAAATCCTAGGTTTGACGAAATTTATACAAGTTTAAAACATGAAAATGAAAAGGGAAGCATGGATCCTTCTTAGTCACTCTAAAATGAAGCTTTTGGGAGGTTTTTGAAATTTCCATGTTTGAAACCCAAAACCACTTCTCTTCATGCTTGACTTCATAAGACGAAGTTTAGGGGTTAGGGGGTATATATACATGATTTGTCTGGTTTGAATATGTCTAGACCTTGTTTATCAACTTTAATGCTTACTATATAACATAAGAAAACTATTTGCTTTGGTTTTTCTTTTTGCTGATTTTTTTCAATTTTGATGCCCATTTGAATCTTGGTCAAATCCTAGGTTTGACCATGGTTTAAACAAGTTTAAATCATGAATATGAAAAAATAAGCATCTATCCTTCTTAGTCACCCCAAAATGTAGCTCTTGGGAGGGTTTTTGAAATTTCCATGTTTGAAACAAAAAAACACTTCTCTTCATGCATGCTTGACTTCATAAGACAGAGTTTAGGGTTAGGGGTGTAGATATATACATGATAATCTAGTTTGAATATGTCTAGACCTGTTTATCATCTTTAATGCTAACTATAGACATAAGAAGACTATGTGCTTTGGTTTTTCATTTTTCTGTTTTTTTTGAATTTTATGCCCATATATTTGAATCTTGGTCAAATCCTAGGTTCAACCAAGATTTAAACAAGTTTAAAACATGAAAATTAAAAGGTAAGCATGTATCCTTCTTAGTCACTCTAAAATGAAGCTTTTGGGATGTTCTTGAAATTTCCATGTTTGAAACCCAAAACGACTTCTCTTCATGCTAGACTTCATAAGATCGATGGGGGGTAGATACATGATTATTCTGGTTTGGATATATATACCTAGACCTCGTTTATCAACTCGAATGCTTACGATATGACATATATAAGAAGACTATGTGCTTTTGTTTTTCATTTTTCTGATTTTTTTGAATTTTGTGCCCACCCATTTGTATCTTGGTCAAATCCTAGGTTTGATAATGATTTAAACAAGTTTAAAATATGAAAATGCAAATGTAAGCATGGATCCTTCTTAGTCACTCTAAAATGAAGCTTTTGGGAGGTTTTTGAAATTTCCATGTTTGAAACCCAAAACCACTTCTCTTCACATGCTTGACTTCATAAGACATAGTTAATTAATTTAGGGGTTAGGGGGTATAGATACATGATTTGTGTGGTTTGAATATGTATGGACCTTGTTTATCAACTTTAATGCTTACTATATGACATAAGAAGACTATGTGATTTGGTTTTTCATTTTTCTGTTTTTTTATTTTTCTGCCCATTTGAATCTTGGTCAAATCCTAGGTTTGACCAAGATTTAGACAAGTTTAACACGTAAATGAGTTAACTTGGATTTCCTACCCTTGAATCCATAGGAAACTTTGTTCTAATGCACTATAATAATCAACCGAGTTTTTACACCAACAGGTCTGTCACTTACGTGTGGTGCCCACGCTTGAGGTCCCACACTTCAGTGAGCACAAGTCACGTGCAATAGGTACGCAAACTATTTGCTTTGGTTTTCCTTTTTGCTGATTTTTTTTCAATTTTGATGCCCATTTGAATCTTGTCTAATCCTAGGTTTGACCAAGATAATTTAAACAAGTTTAAAACATGAAAATGAAAAGGGAAGCATGTATCCTTCTTAGTCACTCTAAACTCGGGTTTTGCCCAGTTCTACAGATCAAGGGTTCAAAAAATCCAACTACGGGGTTCGAACAACACGATTCTAATCCAAGAATTTTTTCGACCTCATCCAAATGGCCTCAAGCTATAGGGTTAGCATCTAGTGCAGTTTTTGTGAAAATGTATGCACTATGTGTGCTATAACTTGTATGTCTTTCAAATTTGAACCAAATTTGAATAAGTTTGAAATATTTGAAAAGGGGCTTTTGGGAGGATTTTGAAATTTCCATGTTTGAAACCCAAAACCACTTCTCTTCATGCTTGACTTCATAAGACGGAGTTTAGGGGTTAGGGGTAGATACATGATTTGTATGGTTTGATATGTCTAGACCTTGTTTATCAACTTTAATGCTTACTATATGACATAAGAAGACTATGTGATTTTGTTTTTCATTTTTCTGTTTTTTTATTTTTCTGCCCATTTGAATCTTGGTCAAATCCTAGGTTTGACCAAGATTTAGACAAGTTTAACACGTAAATGAGTTAACTTGGATTTCCTACCCTTGAATCCATAGGAAACTTTGTTCTAATGCACTATTATAATCAACCGAGTTTTTACACCAACAGGTCTGTCACTTACGTGTGGTGCCCACCCTTGAGGTCCCACACTTCAGTGAGCACAAGTCACGTGCGTAGGTACGCAAACTCCCAGCCATCTTCTTTGTCAAGAGAAGACGCATCAGATGCGTATTGGAAGTCTGTGGGTCCTTCTGGATCCTTCGGTTGTCCCTCTCACAAAAAAACAAATCTCTCTCATTCTCGGCCTCGCTCGACTCGCTCGCTCGCACCTCCCGCTCACTGACAAACCCTGCACAAAAGTCAACATCATCACCCGAAAAAGGGGAGACACCATAATGCTCTCCCTTCTTCTCTCCTTCCGAGTGATCCCTCTTCCTCCGTGTTTCACTCGACGGGCAAACACCCATGTGCTGCATAGTAATAATAAAAAGGTAGTAGAAAAATCGATATACGAATCTATAATTAAATAGGTTAAACTCGGGTTTTGCCCAGTTCTACAGATCAAGGGTTCAAAAAAATCCAACTACGGGGTTCGAACAACACGATTCTAATCCAAGAATTTTTTCGACCTCATCCAAATGGCCTCAAATTATAGGGTTAGCATCTAGTGCAGTTTGTGTGAAAATGTATGCACTATGTGTGCTATAACTTGTATGTCTTTCAAATTTGAACCAAATTTGAATAAGTTTGAAATATTTGAAAAGGGGCTTTTGGGAGGTTTTTGAAATTTCCATGTTTGAAACCCAAAACCACTTCTCTTCATGCTTGACTTCATAAGACAGAGTTTAGGGGTAGGGGTATAGATACATGATTTGTCTGGTTTGAATATGTCTAGACCTTGTTTATCAACTTTAATGCTTACTATATAACATAAGAAAACTATTTGCTTTGGTTTTTCTTTTTGCTGATTTTTTTCAATTTTGATGCCCATTTGAATCTTGGTCAAATCCTAGGTTTGACCATGGTTTAAACAAGTTTAAATCATGAATATGAAAAAATAAGCATCTATCCTTCTTAGTCACCCCAAAATGTAGCTCTTGGGAGGGTTTTTGAAATTTCCATGTTTGAAACAAAAAAACCACTTCTCTTCATGCATGCTTGACTTCATAAGACAGAGTTTAGGGTTAGGGGTGTAGATATATACATGATTTTCTAGTTTGAATATGTCTAGACATGTTTATCAACTTTAATGCTAACTATAGACATAAGAAGACTATGTGCTTTGGTTTTTCATTTTTCTATTTTTTTTGAATTTTATGCCCATATATTTGAATCTTGGTCAAATCCTAGGTTCAACCAAGATTTAAACAAGTTTAAAACATGAAAATTAAAAGGTAAGCATGTATCCTTCTTAGTCACTCTAAAATGAAGCTTTTGGGATGTTCTTGAAATTTCCATGTTTGAAACCCAAAACGACTTCTCTTCATGCTAGACTTCATAAGATCGATGGGGGGTAGATACATGATTATTCTGGTTTGGATATATATACCTAGACCTCGTTTATCAACTCGAATGCTTACGATATGACATATATAAGAAGACTATGTGCTTTTGTTTTTCATTTTTCTGATTTTTTTGAATTTTGTGCCCACCCATTTGTATCTTGGTCAAATCCTAGGTTTGATAATGATTTAAACAATTTTAAAATATGAAAATGCAAATGTAAGCATGGATCCTTCTTAGTCACTCTAAAATGAAGCTTTTGGGAGGTTTTTGAAATTTCCATGTTTGAAACCCAAAACCACTTCTCTTCACATGCTTGACTTCATAAGACATAGTTAATCAATTTAGGGGTTAGGGGTATAGATACATGATTTGTGTGGTTTGAATATGTATGGACCTTGTTTATCAACTTCAATGCTTACTATATATATGACATAAGAAAACTATTTGCTTTGGTTTTTCTTTTTTCTGATTTTTTTTTCAATTTTGATGCCCATTTGGATCTTGTCAAATCCTAGGTTTGACGAAATTTATACAAGTTTAAAACATGAAAATGAAAAGGGAAGCATGGATCCTTCTTAGTCACTCTAAAATGAAGCTTTTGGGAGGTTTTTGAAATTTCCATGTTTGAAACCCAAAACCACTTCTCTTCATGCTTGACTTCATAAGACGAAGTTTAGGGGTTAGGGGGTATATATACATGATTTGTCTGGTTTGAATATGTCTAGACCTTGTTTATCAACTTTAATGCTTACTATATAACATAAGAAAACTATTTGCTTTGGTTTTTCTTTTTGCTGATTTTTTTTCAATTTTGATGCCCATTTGAATCTTGGTCAAATCCTAGGTTTGACCATGGTTTAAACAAGTTTAAATCATGAATATGAAAAAATAAGCATCTATCCTTCTTAGTCACCCCAAAATGTAGCTCTTGGGAGGGTTTTTGAAATTTCCATGTTTGAAACAAAAAAACACTTCTCTTCATGCATGCTTGACTTCATAAGACAGAGTTTAGGGTTAGGGGTGTAGATATATACATGATAATCTAGTTTGAATATGTCTAGACCTGTTTATCATCTTTAATGCTAACTATAGACATAAGAAGACTATGTGCTTTGGTTTTTCATTTTTCTGTTTTTTTTGAATTTTATGCCCATATATTTGAATCTTGGTCAAATCCTAGGTTCAACCAAGATTTAAACAAGTTTAAAACATGAAAATTAAAAGGTAAGCATGTATCCTTCTTAGTCACTCTAAAATGAAGCTTTTGGGATGTTCTTGAAATTTCCATGTTTGAAACCCAAAACGACTTCTCTTCATGCTAGACTTCATAAGATCGATGGGGGGTAGATACATGATTATTCTGGTTTGGATATATATACCTAGACCTCGTTTATCAACTCGAATGCTTACGATATGACATATATAAGAAGACTATGTGCTTTTGTTTTTCATTTTTCTGATTTTTTTGAATTTTGTGCCCACCCATTTGTATCTTGGTCAAATCCTAGGTTTGATAATGATTTAAACAAGTTTAAAATATGAAAATGCAAATGTAAGCATGGATCCTTCTTAGTCACTCTAAAATGAAGCTTTTGGGAGGTTTTTGAAATTTCCATGTTTGAAACCCAAAACCACTTCTCTTCACATGCTTGACTTCATAAGACATAGTTAATTAATTTAGGGGTTAGGGGGTATAGATACATGATTTGTGTGGTTTGAATATGTATGGACCTTGTTTATCAACTTTAATGCTTACTATATGACATAAGAAGACTATGTGATTTGGTTTTTCATTTTTCTGTTTTTTTATTTTTCTGCCCATTTGAATCTTGGTCAAATCCTAGGTTTGACCAAGATTTAGACAAGTTTAACACGTAAATGAGTTAACTTGGATTTCCTACCCTTGAATCCATAGGAAACTTTGTTCTAATGCACTATAATAATCAACCGAGTTTTTACACCAACAGGTCTGTCACTTACGTGTGGTGCCCACGCTTGAGGTCCCACACTTCAGTGAGCACAAGTCACGTGCAATAGGTACGCAAACTATTTGCTTTGGTTTTCCTTTTTGCTGATTTTTTTTCAATTTTGATGCCCATTTGAATCTTGTCTAATCCTAGGTTTGACCAAGATAATTTAAACAAGTTTAAAACATGAAAATGAAAAGGGAAGCATGTATCCTTCTTAGTCACTCTAAACTCGGGTTTTGCCCAGTTCTACAGATCAAGGGTTCAAAAAAATCCAACTACGGGGTTCGAACAACACGATTCTAATCCAAGAATTTTTTCGACCTCATCCAAATGGCCTCAAGCTATAGGGTTAGCATCTAGTGCAGTTTTTGTGAAAATGTATGCACTATGTGTGCTATAACTTGTATGTCTTTCAAATTTGAACCAAATTTGAATAAGTTTGAAATATTTGAAAAGGGGCTTTTGGGAGGATTTTGAAATTTCCATGTTTGAAACCCAAAACCACTTCTCTTCATGCTTGACTTCATAAGACGGAGTTTAGGGGTTAGGGGTAGATACATGATTTGTATGGTTTGATATGTCTAGACCTTGTTTATCAACTTTAATGCTTACTATATGACATAAGAAGACTATGTGATTTTGTTTTTCATTTTTCTGTTTTTTTTTATTTTTCTGCCCATTTGAATCTTGGTCAAATCCTAGGTTTGACCAAGATTTAGACAAGTTTAACACGTAAATGAGTTAACTTGGATTTCCTACCCTTGAATCCATAGGAAACTTTGTTCTAATGCACTATTATAATCAACCGAGTTTTTACACCAACAGGTCTGTCACTTACGTGTGGTGCCCACCCTTGAGGTCCCACACTTCAGTGAGCACAAGTCACGTGCAGTAGGTACGCAAACTCCCAGCCATCTTCTTTGTCAAGAGAAGACGCATCAGATGCGTATTGGAAGTCTGTGGGTCCTTCTGGATCCTTCGGTTGTCCCTCTCACAAAAAAAACAAATCTCTCTCATTCTCGGCCTCGCTCGACTCGCTCGCTCGCACCTCCTGCTCACTGACAAACCCTGCACAAAAGTCAACATCATCACCCGAAAAAGGGGAGACACCATAATGCTCTCCCTTCTTCTCTCCTTCCGAGTGATCCCTCTTCCTCCGTGTTTCACTCGACGGGCAAACACCCATGTGCTGCATAGTAATAATAAAAAGGTAGTAGAAAAATCGATATACGAATCTATAATTAAATAGGTTAAACTCGGGTTTTGCCCAGTTCTACAGATCAAGGGTTCAAAAAAATCCAACTACGGGGTTCGAACAACACGATTCTAATCCAAGAATTTTTTCGACCTCATCCAAATGGCCTCAAATTATAGGGTTAGCATCTAGTGCAGTTTGTGTGAAAATGTATGCACTATGTGTGCTATAACTTGTATGTCTTTCAAATTTGAACCAAATTTGAATAAGTTTGAAATATTTGAAAAGGGGCTTTTGGGAGGTTTTTGAAATTTCCATGTTTGAAACCCAAAACCACTTCTCTTCATGCTTGACTTCATAAGACAGAGTTTAGGGGTTAGGGGGTATAGATACATGATTTGTCTGGTTTGAATATGTCTAGACCTTGTTTATCAACTTTAATGCTTACTATATAACATAAGAAAACTATTTGCTTTGGTTTTTCTTTTTGCTGATTTTTTTTCAATTTTGATGCCCATTTGAATCTTGGTCAAATCCTAGGTTTGACCATGGTTTAAACAAGTTTAAATCATGAATATGAAAAAATAAGCATCTATCCTTCTTAGTCACCCCAAAATGTAGCTCTTGGGAGGGTTTTTGAAATTTCCATGTTTGAAACAAAAAAACCACTTCTCTTCATGCATGCTTGACTTCATAAGACAGAGTTTAGGGTTAGGGGTGTAGATATATACATGATTTTCTAGTTTGAATATGTCTAGACATGTTTATCAACTTTAATGCTAACTATAGACATAAGAAGACTATGTGCTTTGGTTTTTCATTTTTCTATTTTTTTTGAATTTTATGCCCATATATTTGAATCTTGGTCAAATCCTAGGTTCAACCAAGATTTAAACAAGTTTAAAACATGAAAATTAAAAGGTAAGCATGTATCCTTCTTAGTCACTCTAAAATGAAGCTTTTGGGATGTTCTTGAAATTTCCATGTTTGAAACCCAAAACGACTTCTCTTCATGCTAGACTTCATAAGATCGATGGGGGGTAGATACATGATTTGTCTGGTTTGGATATATATACCTAGACCTCGTTTATCAACTCGAATGCTTACGATATGACATATATAAGAAGACTATGTGCTTTTGTTTTTCATTTTTCTGATTTTTTTGAATTTTGTGCCCACCCATTTGTATCTTGGTCAAATCCTAGGTTTGATAATGATTTAAACAATTTTAAAATATGAAAATGCAAATGTAAGCATGGATCCTTCTTAGTCACTCTAAAATGAAGCTTTTGGGAGGTTTTTGAAATTTCCATGTTTGAAACCCAAAACCACTTCTCTTCACATGCTTGACTTCATAAGACATAGTTAATCAATTTAGGGGTTAGGGGTATAGATACATGATTTGTGTGGTTTGAATATGTATGGACCTTGTTTATCAACTTCAATGCTTACTATATATATGACATAAGAAAACTATTTGCTTTGGTTTTTCTTTTTTCTGATTTTTTTTTCAATTTTGATGCCCATTTGGATCTTGTCAAATCCTAGGTTTGACGACCAAGATAATTTAAACAAGTTTAAAACATGAAAATGAAAAGGTAAGCATGGATCCTTCTTAGTCACTCTAAAATGAAGCTTTTGGGAGGTTTTTGAAATTTCCATGTTTGAAACCCAAAACCACTTCTCTTCACATGCTTGACTTCAATTCATAAGACAGAGTTTAGGGGTTAGGGGTATAGCTACATGATTTGTCTGGTTTGAATATGTCTAGACCTTGTTTATCAACTTTAATGCTTACTATATGACATAAGAAAACTATTTGCTTTGGTTTTTTTTTTTTGAATTTTTTTCAATTTTGATGCCCATTTGAATCTTGTCTAATCCTAGGTTTGACCAAGATAATTTAAACAAGTTTAAAACATGAAAATGAAAAGGGAAGCATGTATCCTTCTTAGTCACCCCAAAATGTAGCTCTTAGGATGGTTTTTGAAATTTCCATGTTTGACTTCATAAGACGGAGTTTAGGGGTTAGGGGGTATAGATACATGATTTGTGTGGTTTGAATATGTATGGACCTTTTTTATCAACTTTACTGCTTACTACATGACATAAGAAGACTATGTGATTTGGTTTTTCATTTTTCTGTTTTTTTATTTTTCTGCCCATTTGAATCTTGGTCAAATCCTAGGTTTGACCAAGATTTAGACAAGTTTAACACGTAAATGAGTTAACTTGGATTTCCTACCCTTGAATCCATAGGAAACTTTGTTCTAATGCACTATAATAATCAACCGAGTTTTTACACCAACAGGTCTGTCACTTACGTGTGGTGCCCACGCGTGAGGTCCCACACTTCAGTGAGCACAAGTCACGTGCAATAGGTACGCAAACTCCCAGCCATCTTCTTTGTTAAGAGAAGACGCATCAGATGCGTATTGGAAGTCTGTGGGTCCTTCTGGATCCTTCGGTTGTCCCTCTCACAAAAACAAATCTCTCTCATTCTCGGCCTCGCTCGACTCGCTCGCTCGCACCTCCTGCTCACTGACAAACCCTGCACAAAAGTCAACATCATCACCCGAAAAAGGGGAGACACCATAATGCTCTCCCTTCTTCTCTCCTTCCGAGTGATCCCTCTTCCTCCGTGTTTCACTCGACGGGCAAACACCCATGTGCTGCATAGTAATAATAAAAAGGTAGTAGAAAAATCGATATACGAATCTATAATTAAATAGGTTAAACTCGGGTTTTGCCCAGTTCTACAGATCAAGGGTTCAAAAAAATCCAACTACGGGGTTCGAACAACACGATTCTAATCCAAGAATTTTTTCGACCTCATCCAAATGGCCTCAAATTATAGGGTTAGCATCTAGTGCAGTTTGTGTGAAAATGTATGCAATATGTGTGCTATAACTTGTATGTCTTTCAAATTTGAACCAAATTTGAATAAGTTTGAAATATTTGAAAACGGGCTTAATTTTGGGAGGTTTTTGAACCAAAGAGAAGTGGTATTGGGTTTCAAACATGGAAATTCCAAAAACCTCCCGGCCACGAGCTCCATTTTGGAGTGACTAAGAAGGGATCGATTTTACTTAGGTATGTAGTATTGTACATCACAAATGTGAAATGAAACAGATGATGTGAATCTCTATAAACCCTAAACCCTAATTATATTAAACCCCTAGACCCTAACACTAAACCTTATATATATAAACCATAAACCTATATATCACTACCAAAAAATGAGTCATGCGATTCAAATGTTTGGCATTGTTTTCTCGTAGCATGCAAAATGCTCTCACACACACTTCTGGGGAAGCGAGGCCTCAAACACATGGTGCAAAAAAATATGCAGGGTTCTTGTCTAAACATAGAAGTGTATATATGCCATGTTTATTTGGTACTGTTCATAGAGGTATTATGTAAACCACAAATGATATGACTATGCATGCTTTGTTTCGATCTTTTCTATCAATCCCCACACAATAACTTATTAATTCGGCTTGTTTTAAAATTTAGCTAGGTCGAGCAATCTCACGATGCTCTCACCCTGCTTGTTTTAATTTGTTCTAGTAGGAGGGTGCGGTGCATGTGTTTGGCCATTATTATATAAAATGTACTTGGCTCGATCCACACATTCAGGCCACACACCCATGTATTTTTTAAATTATTTGTTTGATCTGTACTTCATCTACACACTGTGTCAAATTTGCATTTTATCGGATTTAGCCCAAGAAATTGTATATATATGGATGCACATTGAGATAATTCATGAAACCTTGGAAATGGTCATCCTGTCATGCATGTTTCCCCGCGAATGAAAACTTGATTGGTGGCAGACAAGCAAAAACACATTTATGGGCGACAACCCAAAATGCACATATTTTGCAAAGTATTCATGCTTGCATGATGAAAAGTTGCAAATATATACATAAAATTGGGCCATGATTCAAAAGTTTGGCATGGTTCTTGTGTAGTGGTACCAAGCTCACATGCATGTGGGAGGAAATTTAGCTAGACGAACTCCAACATGGTGCCAATCTACTTGAGGGTTCTTCTCTAAAACACTGGTATGGCATGTTTGGTATTTTCCCTAGATATATGTACTACAAAATGATGAATACTCCATGTTTTTAGATTGCCTTTTTTGAATCACGTGTGCCTTGATTTCAAATCTAGGTCAAATCACTGGGGGAGGGGGATAAACTTGGCTTCATGGAAAAAATAATGTCTTGTAAATGAGATAACTTGGCTTTCCTACCCTTGGATCTATAGGAAACTATGGAGTACTAATACATTATAATAATCACCCGAGTACACCAACTGGTCTGTCACTTACGTGTGGTTCCCATGCGTGAGGTCCCACACTTCAGTGAGCACAGGTCATGTGTCCACCAGTCTAGAGGCTCCCGTTAAAAGAAGAGCCCTCTATATTATTATAAAGAAACATCAATCTCCATAAACATCAATCTCCCTTCTCAGTTCTCAGCTTCTCACTGCTCCCCCCTCGCTCGCGCCGCCGCCGCCACAACCCCCCGCGCCCCTTTCCGATCCCTCATCAGACCTTAGACTATGGAGTTGCCTGTGCCGAAGAAGCAGCCTCTGAAGCCGACGATCCAGTGTATCAACGACTGGTGCGGGAGGGAGATCCCTTACAACGAGGAAGACAAGCACATGATGGCGTGCCCGCACGGCTCTTGCTTCTGCACGCACCCCGGCTGCGAATTCGCCGATTCGAAGGTACCGTTCATCCTACACCTCAGAGAAGCCCACTTGACCGCTGTGGATAGGTTCCCGTACGACGAGGACTTCGGATTTGTTCATCTGAAGGTGCCGGCACCGGGCTCGCCAAAACTACAGCTCATCGGCTACGGGACGGATGGCGCAGTGTTCGCCTTGCACATCCACCCTTGCGGCATGGACACCGCGGTATCCTTCGTGTGCGTCAGGCCGGCGGCGTGCAACTTGCCCCGGTATAGGGTGACAATGTGGGCGAACGGCCCGCCGATGCCGGGGCCGCGTAAGCTTACCGGGGAACACTTGTTTGACGTGGTGAAGGCGGTATTAGAGCCGACGAGCAGCCCGACTCCGGGCACAGTTTCTTTGGGAGATGTCACTTCCTTCCTCTCGGTGCCGCCGCGGTACCTGTGCGGCAATGAATCATCGAAGCAGCTGACTATCTATTTGCGCATCGATAAGGAGTGAGTGAACATAACACTACCCTCAATCTTATTGGGACGATGCTAATGCGGATTTAAGTAATGCTGAATTAATTTGTTTTTCTTGTGACAGGGCGATTAGCAAGGAGAAGAGGATCTCGGTGCACAGCTAGCGACCTATATCTCGGCGTCCACCAAGTGTCCCTGAGTAGGAGATCTTGTTCTGCCTCTTCTTTTGATGTTTAATATTGCTTCATCACCGTAAAAGGAAGGGTGTGTCTGGGGCTTCCTGCTTCAAAGTACTCAGTACAAGGACTAAAAGAGACGTTTTGCTGATGGTTCTTGTCAGGACGGCCGTAGTGTTGGAGGTGGTCATCTACTTCGGTGGGGAAGGACTACTTAGACCTTTATCTAAAAATGTTGACGGATTGGATGTATTTTATGTTTACCATGAATTAGTCTATGTAATATGTAACCCAATTCGCCGATTAATGCAACTCTGGATCCTTCACTGTCATACGACTACTAAAACAATATAAATAAATAGGCATTTTAAGTTTAATGCACATTTAATCAAGCCACATAATGTTGGCGTACTTGTAAGCAACCAGGTTTACTATTGTTGGCATGTGTGGTACAATTTCATGGGGCAATACCCAATCTAGCTTGTTCAATTACATTACATGAAGTAATTAAAATATGGATGCCTAGAATTATTCACTTCCGTACATTGCGATGGCTTATAGCGGTTTCTATGACCAATCTACATCACAAATCTAGTTCAAATTTGATCTATTTTTATGAACAAAATTGGAAACTCTACTTGGCATTTTCGTTTACTATGACCAGATTCACATATGTAGTGATTCATTTTCTTTTCAAATCGCCATACCATTTCCTCGTGAACTCTTCATCTTTTTTTTAGTTTTAATGAATTTCCTTTGGTTGCATTCAATTTGCTTCAAATTCACCGGCTTCACCATTCGTACAAATTGTTCATCTTTTCTTTGTAGTTTTTTCATGCATGAAGCATAACACCTTACCATGGTAAAATCTGCATATTTTCTACCAAAACTCGTGCCGAACTTTAAAGAACATGCAATTTTAAATTGACTAAAATTGGTTAAAACTCAACATAAGTCCACATATATTACAAACTCGAGAAATAATCAACATATATATCACCTAAATGGTCATCTTATGAAGTATGCCATGTTTCGAAATTGTTACCTTGAAAATTTGGCCCTTCTCTCAGGCAGCCACTTCACAATAAAGCTCACATAAAGCTCTTATTTTACACTAATAAAGTAGAATGTATTTTTGTGTGAAATGAAGTTGAATAAAATATATGTGAACGGTAAGATGCACATTGCTGCCAATATTTGGGATAATTATTAGTAAGTTCATACTAATATACAATGCAATCAACATGACCACACATGTGTAAGCAAGAAAATAAATCTTTCTTAAATTACCTTAAGGTTGTAAGTTTGTTATTTGTATAGCGATTTTATCTCATACGATGACTCAAGCTAGCACATTTTTTTTGAATTTGCTTCAATATTCTAGGACCCACCACATTCGTAAAATGGTAGTGCCAATTTTACGTATCGTAGTGCACAAAAGACACACACACACACACGCACACACGCACACATATGCTCACTTATTTCAATATTTAAACTATATTTTCTTCATTCAAATTTTCCGACCTGGCATTTGAACATGTAGTTGAATTTTGAGTAAAACCGCTCATACGTCAAACATGAATCCAAATAAGGTACAATTCGAGAAAATCTACACATCACATTTTGGCCAATATACATTGTATAATGCTTGTGAAAATGTAGACTATGAAATAGTCAACGTCACCTTTTTAGGTCATGAATGTCTTGGGCATCGACCAAAGTCTGGTAGGATGGTGAGGCATGAGTTACGAACATCCTTCTTCTCCTCTCACCCCCATTTGAGAGAGAGAGAGAGAGTGTTTGTGTGTTTGTGTGTGTGTGTGTGGGGGGGGGGTAGAAAGCCATGTTAATAAATTAACTCATACATGAAAGCAAGAAATCAAACTTGATTTATATAAATCACTCTTAGGATTGTAGTTTGTTATTTTTATACCATCTATATCTCATATGACGACACAAGCTAGTCCACATTTTTAGGGCTCCTTTGATTCAAAGGATTTGCATAGGAAGTGTGAAGGATTTGGTTCCTATGGGAAAATTTCCTATACATGTTGTTTGATTCATAGGAACATATCCTATAGGAAAAATTCCTATAGGAATCTTGTAGTGTAATTCCTATAGGAAATAAGCATTAGCTCATAGCTCATGAAAAAATTCCTTTGCTACAATCAAACACACTTCATCTTCCTATAGGATTCAAGTAGACATGCCATTCCAATCCTATACATTTCCTATTCCTATGCTTTTCCTATCCTTTAAATCAAAGGAGCCCTTAATTTCATTGAAGTTCTTTTTGTTGCACTCAAATTACTTCAACTTTTAGGACCCACCATCCGTACAAGGGTAATGGAAATTTCTATGAACCCCAAGAGGAAGGTATGATGCGCACAGTCAAGTTTTCCCTCAGAAAGAAACCAAGGTTGAATCGAACCAGGAGGAGCCAAGAAGCACGTTGAAGGTTGATGGTGGCGAAATGTGATGCGGCGCAACAACAGATCCGGCGCCAACGTGGAATCTGCACAACAAAACCAAAGTACTTTGCCCCAACGAAAAAGTGAGGTTGTCAATCTCACCGGCTTGCTGTAACAAAGGATTAAACGTATCGAGTGGAAGATGTTTGCAAAGAAAACAGTAAAACACAATTGCAGTAGATTGTATGCTATGTAAAGAATAGGACCGGGGTCCACAGTTCACTAGAGGTGTCTCTCCCATAAGATAAAAGCATGTTGGGTGAACAAATTACAGTCGGGCAATTGACAAATAGAGAAAGGCATAACAATGCATATACATGATATGATAAATATAGTGAGATTTAATTGGGCATTACGACAAAGTACATAGACCGCCATCCAACTGCATCTATGCCTAAAAAGTCCACCTTCAGGTTATCATCCGAACCCCATTCAGTATTAAGTTGCTAAGCAACAGACAATTGCATTAAGTATGGTGCGTAATGTAATCGACAACTACATCCTTAGACATAGAATCAATGTTTTATCCCTAGTGGCAACAGCACATCACAACCTTAGAACTTTCTGTCACTGTCCCAGGTGTCAATGAAGGCATGAACCCACTATCGAGCATAAATACTCCCTCTTGGAGTTAAGAGTACAAACTTGGCCAGAGCCTCTACTAATAACGGAGAGCATGCAAGATCATAAACAACACATAAACAATAGATTGATAATCACCATAACATAGTATTCTCTATCCATCGGATCCCGACAAACACAACATATAGTATTACAGATAGATGATCTTGATCATGTTAGGCAGCTCACAAGATCCAACAATGAAGCACAACAAGGAGAAGACGACCATCTAGCTACCGCTATGGACCCATGGTCCAGGGGTGAACTACTCACTCATCACTCCGGAGGCGATCATGGCGATGAAGAGTCCTCCGGGAGATGAATCCCCTCTCCGGCAGGGTGCCGGAGGCGATCTCCTGAATCCCCCGAGATGGGATTCGCGGCGGCGGCGTCTCGGAAGGTTTTCCGTATCGTGGCTCTCGGTACTGGGGTTTTCGCGACGGAGGCTTTAAGTAGGCGGAAGGGCAACGTGGGGGGCCACACGAGGGCCCCACACCCTAGGTCGGCGCGGCCAGGGCCTGGGCCGCGCCGCCCTATGGTGACGGCGCCTCGTGGCCCCACTTCCTTCCCTCTTCGGTCTTCTGGAAGCTCCGTGCAAAAATAGGACCCTGGGCGGTGATTTCGTCCAATTCCGAGAATATTTCCTTACTAGGATTTCTGAAACCAAAAACAGCAGAAAACAGCAACTGGCTCTTCGGCATCTTGTTAATAGGTTAGTTCCAGAAAATGCGTAAATACAACATATAATGTGCATAAAACATGTAGGTATCATCAATAAAGTAGCATGGAACATAAGAAATTATCGATACGTTGGAGACGTATCAACCATCCGTACAAGGGTAATGGAAATTTCTATGATCTTAGTGCAAGGCTTCACACAGAGACACTCAAAGTATTTCAATATTTTAAAATTCATTTTCTTCCCTAAAAATTGCCGACCGTCCATTCGTAACATGTAGTTCAATTTTGAGTAACATCACACATATGTCAAACATCAATCTTTTTTTTTGATATTTCGAGAAAATCTTCATATCCCATTTTTGGCCATCATATAAGGTGTACTGCGTGTGAAAACATAGACAGTGAAACTTTCAGCGTCACCTTAATTAGCCAAACTGGTGGGACGGTGAGGCCCGAATTAATAGCCACCACCTTCCTTCTTCTCCACTCGCCCCTCCCCTCCCCTCCCCATCAATATCTTCTTCAAAGCAGATTAAAGAGGATGGAGTGCCCCCACGACGGGTGCGGGAGCGTGGTCGCCTACAACGAGCTCCACGACCACGAGCTCGCGTGCCCGCACGGCCCGTGCGACTGCACAGAGGCCGGCTGCGACTTCTCCGCCTCGCCAGCAGCGCTCATCGCCCACCTCAGAGAAATCCATTCGATTTGTGTGGACATGATCCCGTACGGCACCGCGATGGCGTTCATCATCCCGGTGCTGGCACCGCCAGAGCCAAGACGTCCGGTCATCTTCTACGGGAACGATGGTACCGTGTTCGTCTGGCACACATATACGCAAGTCCAGCCGAAAAATGGATGCGTGCTGGCCTGCCTATCCGTTGAGTGCGTTAGGTCGGCGGCGTGCGTGTGGCCGGAGTACAATGTGAGTATGTCGTCGCACGGCAAGCCATTACTTAATCGCTCTGAGATTGGTTTAATGCTCCCCAACTATACGGCCACTATTCTGGCGAACAGCACGACCACGCCGGGCGCCGCCAAATGGTCGGAACTAGAGCGGTCGTTGCAATGGTATCAACCGTGCACGGAGCTGACTATCTGGGTTCGCATCGACAGGTGATACATGCGCCTATCTTAATCTTCGTGGTTATCTAATTGAAATTGCGGTTTATGCAGTACTGAATTAATTAATTTTTGTTGTCAGAAAGTTATCGTCGGACGGAAGTTCCTATTCGGAGCGGCGGGTTTAGGTTGCCAACTATGGGCTTTTTTCATTCAGAGGATTCACCAGGGCGGCCCTAACGACGATATATGATCTTATTTGGCGGAGAGGGTCCAACACTAAGCGCTTGATTGTATTCTGTGTTTATGTTCACATACTCTATGGTGTACTGTACTATGGAATCCCATGTCCGATTAAATGCACCTCTGGACCCTGCCAGGCATTTCCCTTGTTATCTTTTCTTTTTACACATACTGTAACCATTGTTCAACGCGCAGTCCATTGGCTTGGGTGCTAGATGCTTCCTCGGGAAGGTACCCTATCTTGCCCATTTGAGAACACACGTCCCTATAATTGCTCAGAAGCCCCGCGAGGGCACGATGGTCTTTTCTGGGTGTATGTAAGATTTATCCTTGACCAGCCCTCCGCCCTTCTTCTCTTTCTGTTCTGCTGGTAGCTAGTAACTAGCCTTCACCAGCCCTCCACCCTAACTACTGAGTAGTAAAGTACTACGTACCTCGCAAGCCATGGCTCCATTGAGCCGGGCGGCCCGGCGGCAGGATATCCTAGGGAAGACGATGAGGACTAGGACCGCCGAGAAAAACTCATCTAGCCAGCTAGCGCGTCGTTGTATGGCCACTTATGATCGCCTGAGCATTCTCGCAGAGCAGTCTATCCTCTATTCGATGGAGAGCGAGCCAGTGGGCGAGGGTTCGTCCGGGTAGGTTTCTAGTGGCGTGTCCTCCAGTTCATTCTTATTTTCTAACTGTTTTTTCCATTTATTTACATCTCACAGGGCCGGCGGTTCAAACGTCTACCCGGTAACCCCCACGACGGTGGCGCCCCAAGTCCGGTCGTCGGAAGCTGAGTTCGGCCCCGTTTCACGGCCAAGCCAGGTAGGCTGTATGCCTCTATCCACTTTTTTTTAATACTCCCTCCAATCCATTTTAATAGACTCTGATTTAGTACTCCCTCCGATCCATTTTATTTGACTCAAATTTAGGTTCATATTAATTGACTCTAATATGGATGTATCTAGACACATTTTAGTTCTAGATACATCCATATTGAAGTCAATTAATATGAATCGGAGGGAGTCTAAATTTGAGTCAAATAAAATTTGTACAACTTTGTACTAAATCCGAGTCAACTAAAAGGGATCATAGGGAGAATACAACTTTACTAAATCCGTGTTTACTACTACTACTAAAAGGGATAGGATGGAGTAGTTTATGTAATCACGGCTTTCCTTTTAATTATGTGTTGATGAACACTGTGATATTTGTGGAGCGTCCATGTGATGTCCATTCCTGTATCAAGATCTGTGCTAGAAATTAGTAGTACTCCTATTTTTTTGCGTGTAATTACTCATATATGAATTGGTTGGATTCTTTTTTGTTCCATACAATGATCGTGCCAGCAAATGGAGGTGAACATGGCCCACATAGGCAGCCAGCTGGGGAATGAACTCTCCCTTACCCCAGAGTTTGAGCCTGTTCACGTAGATTTGGCGTCCGAGAACAAGATCTGCCATAATCTTCAGCAAGGCATCAATACCTTTACTGCCGAGCTCGACAGGCTTAATGAGCAGAACCGCGTTTGTGTGGAACTGCATAACCAGAGCGTCACATTGATGAATGATGATGATGCAAACACCACCATCAAGGGCGAGGGTTCGTCCGGGTAAGTTTCTAGCGGGGTGTCCTTCAGTTGATTCTTATTTTCTAACCGTTTTTACATTTATTTACATCTCAAAGGGCCGGCGGTTCAAATGTCTCCCCGGTAACCACAACGACGGTGGCGCCCCAAGTCCGGCCGTCCGAAGCTAAGTTCGGCCCCGTTTCCCGGCCAAGCCAGGTAGGCTGTATGCCTCTGTCCACTTGTTTTTTTATAGTTTATGTAATCACTGCTTTCCGATTAATTATGTGTTGATGAACCCTGTGGTATTTGTGGAGCGTCCGAGTGTTGTCCATTCCTTTATCAATATCCATGCTAGAAATTAGTAGTCCTATTGTTTGCGGGTAATTAATACTCATATATGAATGGGTTGATTTCTTTTTTTTTCATACAATTATTGTTGTAGCAAAAGGAGGAGAACAAGGCCCACATAGGCAGCCAGCTGGAGAATGAACACTCCCTCACCCTGGAGTGTGATCGTCTTCACAGAGTTTTGGCGTCTGAGAAGGAGATCTCCTTTCATCTTGCGCAATGCGTCGACATGCTTAAGCAGCAGAACGCCTACTGGGTGGAACTGAACAACAAGAGCGTCACATGGATGGATACTGGAAGCAACCTCATCAAGTATCTCATGGAACAGAAGTTGAAATTAAAGCTCAAGAGGCAGATCTCGAGGGTGCTAATGCGCGGACAAACCGCCGTCCTTAAGGCGATTATCAAGGAGAAGGAGGATCTCCGTGCACAGCTAGCGACCTATATCTCGGCGTCCACCAAGAGCGTCCCTGAGTAGGAGATCTTGTTCTGCTAGTTAACTGCTTCATCACCTTAATATCGCCATGTGCTCGTAAAACTGCTAGTTAACTTTCTGTTGGTATGTTGCACATTTGATCTGAACTTTGTGTTTTGCAATGCACAATTGATCAACTACTAGTAAGTGTATATTAAAATGGCGGGATACTCTTTTTAGCGGCGAAAATTTTCCATTTGTTGCTATTGTAGCGAATCTAAGCCCTTCAGAATCTTCCCTATCGTCAAGAAAACTTTCCAAAAACATAAGCATTTTGGAGGGAAACCTTGATGATATAGGCTATGAGGATGATCCTGGGTTGTGGTTCTTAGCGTGATCTGTAGATGGCAGTATGCTTCTTGTTCATACCTGAGGCTTTACTGAGGCTGCAAGATGTTCTCTAAGGACACTGTCAGTTATGTTCAGATAAGCTAGGGAAGAGATTACTGGTCTTGGAGCATATTGTCTTTTCGTGGGATTGAATTATCCGCTCACATTGCAGTAAATCATGCATATTTCGATTTATATTTTGGTGGAGTTTCATTCGATTTGAATAATTGGTTTGTGAGCAAATAATATTTAGTTTAAACTAGTGCTCGAATACGTAAGAAGCTATTTAATCACAAGCTAGTCATCCGAATGGGATGAAATATTCATAGATTTTAAAACAAGGCATCTACATATTACTGGATTTTTTTCAAAATTTTCTGAATAGTTTTTTCTTTTTTAGCTTCGAAATAACAGATAGTTTGGAACGTTGGATCTCGAAAGATGGTAGATGGTGGCACCTAGTCACAATGAGACTTGGAAGCATCAAGTCACTGAAGCTCCTCCAAACCAAGCTAGGAAAGGCATTGAAAATGAAGTTCTGCTCTAAAACATCTCTCATTTCATTTTGGTGCTCGCGCGGTTGCATGCTGCCCACGTGTTAAGGTACGTGTCTCTGGCATAGAGTACTACGATTATCGGCGAAAAATATATCGTAATGGAAACTGTAAAAAAAGCCCTCTCTGCTCAAGCTGATGTGACGAGACATCACTGCACCAAACGTCGTCGCAAATTTATAGATGGGTGGCGTGCTAGTCTACCATCTACCAACAGTCAAATCGGCGCCCAGTCGCAGCAGCAGCAGCCTAGAGTACTGCCTAGGTTTTGCCCCTTGCATGTCTATCATCTTTTTCTTCACCCTCGCAGAATCACGCGCACGCGCAGGATCTCGATCCCCACCACGCCGCATCACTAGTACTATACCTACGCCTTATGCTTTGATCAAAAATCGAATTTATTTTTACGCCTTAAGCTCTGAGATAGAGGGAGTATATTAGTTAGACTAGTCATAGTGGGAAGTAACATCAAAGTAGTATCATATAGATGTCTTCATTAATTAGCTTATAGACTCATTGTATCTTGGGAAGTGTGATGTTACAGTAACTAGCTACTGTATGTTACTCCATCCTCCTCTCTCCTCATTAACTCACTGCCACATAAGCAAATTTGCTGAGTTGGACACTTAGTTACTAGTGAAGTTACTCCCACTATGAGACACGCCGCGCCGATCATTGCTAGTGCCTTACTATATGACATAAGAAGACCATGTGAAGGAGACATGCATCACCTTTTTTGGTGATGTAACTAGTCTGATACTGATGGGAGGGCCTGCTCGCTAGTACAGTAGTAGTAGTTGCATTTTTTGGGCTCACACCGGCGAAGGGCGCGAATCGGGCGCGTCGGCGCCTCGCGGCACGACGGTTTTCGCGTGTGGGGCCGCCTTGTCAGCGGGAGGACGCGACTGTTCGCATCAAAGGCGACGCGGGAAGGTTGGTAGTCCCCGGCGTTTAATGGTCTCCCGCGCCTAAACCTAGGCGGCCACGAGGGCAGCGGCCGGACACGCGGCGTGCAGTCGCCTACGCCGCCGTAAATGAGGGTAGTTGCCTACCACCAGCATAAAGTACCTACTACGCCGTCCACCCCCGCGGTGCTATCCTCTCATTTCCACCACCGCTTACGCTCCATTCTCTCCTCTCCACCTCAAAAATGCCGCGCCATCGGAAAACGAGGTTCTGTAGGCTTGGCCTCAAAGTCCGCGCGCAGCCTCCACCACCATCGCAGCCGGAGCCGGAGCCGGAGCCGGAGCCGCAGTCCGACGCGGAGTACAGCTCCGATAACGACGAGGACCCACGGTTGAAGGAGGAGTACAGCGAGCACGACCTCCGGATCTTGGAGGCTTCCCAACGGAAGTTCTGCGAGGACAGGGCTCATCGCCATTATGAGGCGTTCGCCCGCCAGCAAGCGATACTCTTCTTCCAGAAGGAGATTTCTCGGCTAAGGACTGAACCGCTGGGACAGCGCCGCCGGCAAGGTCTTTTGACGGCGTCCGCCATGCTCGATCGCCTGAAGCGCGAACAGTGGCTGCGCCCGTGATGAAGTGCTGGGTATTCATTTTCAACCTGTGTATTCATTTTGCCAAAATCCTCATGTATTTGCCAAATTTTTCCCTGATTTATGAGGAAATTCTAAGGTTTTGTCAAAATCTTAGGTATTCAGCTGCATACGCAAGAATACCCCTGGGGCCGCCCCTATCGCGAAGCATGGGACCAGAAGCGGGCACGGACGTAGGCTGCATAGGCGAAGAACGAGGACGAGGCAGACCCGTCGCGCGCCCCAACCGACGTCCATTAGATTAGGATTAAGTTTAAGTTTTATTTAGGCCTCCCCAACCGACGGCATCACTTGTGTTCATGTAGTATTATTATGGTGGTGTACTTGTGTTCATGTACTTGCTTCAGACATGTACTGCTGTGTTTGTTGAAGGAGACATGCATCACCCTTTCTTGGTGATGTCTTCCTGTAGCCCTTGTGCCGGCGTTCTGTGATGCCATTGAACTCGGTGGCCAAGTTTTTGCGGTGGACGAAATTAGGGGCTGGACGTACTGCTGGGACACCCCAAATGGTATTTTTTCAGTCCTTATGTTGCATTGCATGATACACTGCCTTAATCAATGAAGTTATTCATGAACTACCTTGTTTATATTTTACCTTTCATAAATGACTTAATGATCACACCGCCTTTTGCTGAATATGAATGAACCGTTGCTTGCAATGAATTAGTACTAATTAGTCACCAACAAACATAGTATGCTCAGTATGTGATTGCATTCCTGAATTAGTACTAATTAGTCACCAACAAACATAAGCATTTTGGAGGGAAACCTTGATGATATAGGCTATGAGGATGATCCTGGGTTGTGGTTCTTAGCGTGATCTGTAGATGGCAGTATGCTTCTTGTTCATACCTGAGGCTTTACTGAGGCTGCAAGATGTTCTCTAAGGACACTGTCAGTTATGTTCAGATAAGCTAGGGAAGAGATTACTGGTCTTGGAGCATATTGTCTTTTCGTGGGATTGAATTATCCGCTCACATTGCAGTAAATCATGCATATTTCGATTTATATTTTGGTGGAGTTTCATTCGATTTGAATAATTGGTTTGTGAGCAAATAATATTTAGTTTAAACTAGTGCTCGAATACGTAAGAAGCTATTTAATCACAAGCTAGTCATCCGAATGGGATGAAATATTCATAGATTTTAAAACAAGGCATCTACATATTACTGGATTTTTTTCAAAATTTTCTGAATAGTTTTTTCTTTTTTAGCTTCGAAATAACAGATAGTTTGGAACGTTGGATCTCGAAAGATGGTAGATGGTGGCACCTAGTCACAATGAGACTTGGAAGCATCAAGTCACTGAAGCTCCTCCAAACCAAGCTAGGAAAGGCATTGAAAATGAAGTTCTGCTCTAAAACATCTCTCATTTCATTTTGGTGCTCGCGCGGTTGCATGCTGCCCACGTGTTAAGGTACGTGTCTCTGGCATAGAGTACTACGATTATCGGCGAAAAATATATCGTAATGGAAACTGTAAAAAAAGCCCTCTCTGCTCAAGCTGATGTGACGAGACATCACTGCACCAAACGTCGTCGCAAATTTATAGATGGGTGGCGTGCTAGTCTACCATCTACCAACAGTCAAATCGGCGCCCAGTCGCAGCAGCAGCAGCCTAGAGTACTGCCTAGGTTTTGCCCCTTGCATGTCTATCATCTTTTTCTTCACCCTCGCAGAATCACGCGCACGCGCAGGATCTCGATCCCCACCACGCCGCATCACTAGTACTATACCTTTCTCTCCTCACCCCACCCGGCCGCGGCGCGCATCGTTTCTTCCATAGCGCTCGCCCTCTCCTCCGAAAACCCCAAGCGAAGTTGCATCCGCCATCCATCTAAATCCATCTTCACCTGATGGAATATTCAAGGCTTTGCCGGTGCGGCGGGGACGGCCACTTGGAGGCTCTCACCGGCGACAACATCGACCTCATCGCTGCGCATCTGGACGTTACCTACACCGTCCGACTTGCCGCATGTTCCAGGGAGCTCTACGACCAGATCAGCAATGATGAAGGTAAGATGCACCATTGGGATGAACCCTGCCTGCTGATGCCTCCGCCTGCTTATTGGTTCGATGAACCCTGGTTCGTGGCGACAGCATCTCGTCTGC
The DNA here is from genome assembly GCA_030979885.1 of Lolium multiflorum. Classification (NCBI taxonomy): domain Eukaryota; kingdom Viridiplantae; phylum Streptophyta; class Magnoliopsida; order Poales; family Poaceae; genus Lolium; species Lolium multiflorum. Next base: position 366,123,983 of record CM061750.1, read on the forward strand.
ATGTTACCGTGTACGACCTGGTGCCCCTTGACCATCCTCGCCGTTCTGTCACCCTGCCGTTCATGCACGACAGAAAATGGCTTGGCGCGAACGGCGACTGGATCGCCGCCGCCGATCATCGTGGGTGCCAGTGGTGCCTTGTGAACGTCTACACCGAGCGACATATCCCCCTTCCATCCCCACCTGATCCGAAGATTGGTCATGGTGTTACATATCAACCTGCTACTAAAGATTGGTTATACTATCTTTGCTGGAGTCGAGCAATTAATTTGTTGAAGATTGTAATCTGCCAAGTGCCCACAAAAGGTGGGAGGTACGCAGATTACAAGCTCATCGCCTTGTTCGACAAAAGGATTTTCTACCTTGAAGGGGGTGGCGACTGGAGAATGCTGAAGAACCCTACACCTGAACAAATTGTGCCGGCGTTCTGTGATGCCATTGAACTCGGTGGCCAAGTTTTTGCGGTGGACGAAATTAGGGGCTGGACGTACTGCTGGGACACCCCAAATGGTATTTTTTCAGTCCTTATGTTGCATTGCATGATACACTGCCTTAATCAATGAAGTTATTCATGAACTACCTTGTTTATATTTTACCTTTCATAAATGACTTAATGATCACACCGCCTTTTGCTGAATATGAATGAACCGTTGCTTGCAATGAATTAGTACTAATTAGTCACCAACAAACATAGTATGCTCAGTATGTGATTGCATTCCTGAATTAGTAATTCTACGCCACTGCAGAATATGGATGTAATTACCCAGTATCTCAAAAGATAAGGTAGCACTATGAAGGCACCCTTTTTGATAACCTTTTACACCCATTGTTTCATATATAACTAATTGATTTTTGCTCCAAAAGGAGGACGAGAGACCCCCGCCATCTGCATTAGAGAGATGCATAAGGACTTTCATAAGTATATGACTTAACGATCACATCCTTTATCTGAATATGAATGAACCGTTGCTTGCAACGAATTAGTACTAATCAGTCATCAGCAAACATAGTATACTCCGTATGTGAATGCAATCCTGAATTAGTAACTCTATCCACTGCAGAATATGGATGTAATTAACAAGTATCTCAAATGTTAACGTAGCACAATGAAGGCACCCTTCTTGATTAACTTTTACACCCATTGTTTCATATAACTAGTTGATTTTTGCTCGAAATAGAGGGCGAGGTACCCCGGCCTCTGCATCGAAGAGATGCATATGGCCGTTATTTAGTACTCCATCTCATGAAACATGTTATAACTTTTTCTTACTTTTGATTTACTCCCTCCGTCCCACCAAAAGTGTCTTGAATATCTGCCTTCTCCTTTTTTCCCTTAGAAAAGTAACTCAATCAAAATCCAATTATTTACTAAACAAGAATGAAATACTTGTTATGCCTAATTTACTTAGTTTAACCTGTACCTTTTTTAATTATGTTCTTTATCCGGCTAGATTTTTCTTTGCCAAATTGCCCGAAGCTTATGCATATTTCAACCCCATCGTGGATGTTATGCCTGTCATACCTCTATTTTTTTCTTCTATTAGCCTTTGTTTGGCAAGCTGCTTTAAGTTTCCCATGAAATGTTTAGTACTCTATCTACCAAATTGAATGTTGTATTCATTCCAAAAAATCAACAAAATGTGTACAAGGCGAGAACTTTTATATTTTTATATTACTAGTATGTATGCACGTCAAACCATTAAAGATTCTGTTTGATAATCAAAAGAATATTTATAGCATGCCTTTCGCAAGTTTTGAAAGAATATATAAAAAATCTAAAAAAATAGATGTAGAGAATGTATTATTCTACCAGAGTGTAAAATCTGAAATTGAGATACCCTATATTCGGGCCGCACAAAAATGACAGAATCTGATAGATTTTGAAGTTACAAAATGTTGGAAAATATATGTCAGATTTTTTTGTTGTTGCAAAACCTTAAATATAAGATATTTTGATTTGGACATTTGAATGTTGGTAGAACACAACATTGTTGACACCCGTATTTAATCTCCGTTTTCTTTGGAACTTCAAAATGCAGCTCTCAAAATTTTCAAAAACCATGCTACATGTAGCTCGAGCTATATTCATGGTTTTCGAAAGAAAATATTGCCAGCAATGCATATATAAAATACGAAAACAAGAGTGGTCCTACAAAAAATGATGTTTCTTCCCATCAGTCGGCAAACGAAGGGAACAAATAAAAAATTAAAAATATGTGTACATCTAACACTCACTCATTTCTTATCTACCTTTTCCTTTGATGTTTCCTTGAGAGTTGAGACCGTAAGAACCTTCCATTGATCCATGTAGCAGTGCTGAATAGCGATTTCTTTGATGGGGTTATTCATATGCTTCAGGGGTTTCAGATATTTGGTCATTTTTTGGGGTAGACCCAAGGCTCACGTGATGGTTCTAAAATATTGTAGAGTTAGCTATGTGCACTCTTCACAGAGAATCCTGCTGTTGTGCACCGTTAGATTTAGCACTCCAAGGGTCATGATTGAAGCTCTATACTCAGTTTAAAACTGGACCAACTGGTAGATTGTCTGTACTCCTATATTGTATACAAATATCTAATCATATACACCGTTGGATCACTTAAGACAAAGGGAATTAACTACAACACAGGACTTAAACTTAAGATGATATATTTGTCAAAATTTGAATGTATCTATATGCTTTCACTGTCTAGATACATCTGAATTTGGACAAATCTCAGACACTTTCGGTGGGACAGAGGTAGTATATAACTGTGTATACACTAACTAGTGTCTAGTTTTGGCGAAGTTAAGACTTGTTTCGTGGGATGCATGCAGTATAACTGATATATTGGACACTCGATTTGAACACATGAATGACCAATGTCCTTAGCTTACATAGTCGTATTTATACTGTGAGCATGAACGATGAACAGTGCTGCTGTTTGAATATGGTTGCCAGTAACACCCTATTCGTCTCCATTTCTAATATTGCAGAAAACCCGATGTCCATGTTCGTAATCCCGCCACCGGTGGTGGATGATCAGCAGTACGCGTGGTTCCTCGCTCCATCTGCTGATGGCAAGCGATTGATGATCATCCTTACAGTAAACAACATTGGGATTGCCAATGCTGAAGTACCTCATGACATTCCCTATGCTGCTAATGGGCTTCAGCTACGGCAGTATCCTCCTGTTGCCACCTACGTCTTTGAGCAGGATCCCATATCTCTGTTCGTTGCAGCACGTGCAGGGGACTTTCATTGGAGGCAGGTTAACAGCCTCGGCGACCACTCTCTGTTCCTCGGACTCAATTACCCGATCATTGCCAACCTGAAGAAGCGTGAATCCAAAGCTCCTGATGGCACATTGGTTCCATTCATGAGGAAAAACTGCGTCTACACAGCATACCGGAAGTATCTTCATAATCAATACCCTAAAATTTTGCGCTGCAACCTCCAGCCAGATGAAGGTGAGACTGTGGGAGTTATCAGCCTTCCCAGAGTTAGTTGGGGTAGTGTCCGACAAGCGGCTATGTGGTTTAAGCCTGCTTTAAACATTGCCCGTTCGGTGTTACCTTTAAAAAAACACTGACACACTTTTTTATTATGCTTGAAGTGTTGAGAAGTAGTACACTGTTTTTAGTATGTACTAGTTTGAATCAGTTTATTTGAACACTGCCCTGCTTTTGTATTTCGTGTTGCCTTCATATTATAACCCATGCATGGCTGTTTTAGGATTGACTTTATTTCAGCACTATAATTACAATGTGTGTACGTCCTTTATAATATAGCCACCTCTTGTTGATCATAGTCATGAGAGGACCATTCCTATTTTTTCGCCGCTAAAGGGTAAAGTACATCCCTGGGGGCAGCGATTCTTGCTGCAGGCCACTAAACATGCATCAACTATGAGCAAAGAAGTTGATGTGCGACCTAGGTGACTGTGCGGACCCCACATGTTAACCAAAGAAACAAACATGTCAATACGGAACTAATGTACATACGACAACTCCTATATGATATGTGTACGATTGAGCATCTGGAGGTGTGCTGCCACCTGCTTCCTCACACGTTGGGTTTGATCTTGTGTTGCGTACACGATCGGACTGAAAAGTTGTCGTGTGCAAGCAAGGTTTATGAAGTCTAGGGAGCCAATACTTTGAAGGTTGATGGTGGCAATATGATGGGCAACACCTATTCCGCGCCAACGTGGAATCTGCACAACAAAACCAAAGTACTTTGCCCCAACGAAACAGTGAGGTTGTCAATCTCACCGGCTTGCTGTAACAAAGGATTAAACGTATCGAATGGAAGATGATTGTTTGCAAGAAAATAGTAAAGAACAATTGCAGTAGATTGTATGCTATGTAAAGAATAGGACCGGGGTCCACAGTTCACTAGAGGTGTCTCTCCCATAAGATAAAAGCATGTTGGGTGAACAAATTACAGTCGGGCAATTGACAAATAGAGAAGGGCATAACAATGCATATACATGATATGATAAATATAGTGAGATTTAATCCGGCATTACGACAAAGTACATAGACCGCCATCCAACTGCATCTATGCCTAAAAAGTCCACCTTCAGGTTATCATCCGAACCCCATTCAGTATTAAGTTGCAAAGCAACAGACAATTGCATTAAGTATGGTGCGTAATGTAATCGACAATTACATCCTTAGACATAGAATCAATGTTTTATCCCTAGTGGCAACAGCACATCACAACCTTAGAACTTTCTGTCACTGTCCCAGGTGTCAATGAAGGCATGAACCCACTATCGAGCATAAATACTCCCTCTTGGAGTTAAGAGTACAAACTTGGCCAGAGCCTCTACTAATAACGGAGAGCATGCAAGATCATAAACAACACATAAACAATAGATTGATAATCACCATAACATAGTATTCTCTATCCATCGGATCCCGACAAACACAACATATAGTATTACAGATAGATGATCTTGATCATGTTAGGCAGCTCACAAGATCCAACAATGAAGCACAATTAGGAGAAGACGACCATCTAGCTACTGCTATGGACCCATGGTCCAGGGGTGAACTACTCACTCATCACTCCGGAGGCGATCATGGCGATGAAGAGTCCTCGGGAGATGAATCCCCTCTCCGGCAGGGTGCCGGAGGCGATCTCCTGAATCCCCGAGATGGGATTCGCGGCGGCGTCTCTGGAAGGTTTTCCGTATCGTGGCTCTCGGTACTGGGGTTTCGCGACGGAGGCTTTAAGTAGGCGGAAGGGTAGGTCGGGGGCTGACGAGGGGCCCACACCATAGGCGGCGCGGGCCCCCTCTGGCCGCGCGGCCCTATGGTGGCGGCGCCTCGTCGCCCCACTTCGTTATCTCTTCGGTCTTCTGGAAGCTCCGTGCAAAAATAGGACCCGGGCGAAGATTTCGTCCAATTCCGAGAATATTTCCTTACTAGGATTTCTGAAACCAAAAACAGCAGAAAACAGCAACTGGCTCTTCGGCATCTCGTTAATAGGTTAGTTCCAGAAAATGCATAACTATGACATATAATGTGCATAAAACATGTAGGTATCATCAATAAAGTAGCATGGAACATAAGAAATTATCGATACGTTGGAGACGTATCAGCATCCCCTTAGTTCTGCTCGTCCCGAGCAGGTAAAACGATAACAAAGATAATTTCTGAAGTGACATGCCATCATAATCTTGATCATACTATTTGTAAACATATGTAATGAATGCAGCGATCAAAACAAAGGTAATGACATGAGTAAACAAGTGAATCATATAGCAAAGACTTTTCATGAATAGTACTTCAAGACAAGCATCAATAAGTCTTGCATAAGAGTTAACTCATAAAGCAATAAATCAAAGTAAAGGTGTTGAAGCAACACAAAGGAAGATTAAGTTTCAGCGGTTGCTTTCAACTTATAACATGTATATCTCATGGATATTGTCAACATAAAGTAATATAACAAGTGCAATATGCAAGTATGTAGGAATCAATGCACAGTTCACACAAGTGTTTGCTTCTTAAGGTGGAGGAAGATAGGTAAACTGACTCAACAATAAAAGTAAAAGAAAGGTCCTTCAAAGAGGAAAGCATCGATTGCTGTATTTGTGCTAGAGCTTTTATTTTGAAAACATGAAACAATTTTGTCAACGGTAGTAATAAAGCATATGAGTTATGTAAATTATATCTTACAAGTTGCAAGCCTCATGCATAGTATACTAATAGTGCCCGCACCTCGTCCTACTTAGCTTGGACTACCGGATCTTTGCATGCCATGTTTCAACCAAGTGTCACAAAGGGGTACCTCCATGCCGCCTGTACAAAGGTCTAAGGAGAATGCTCGCATTTTGGATTTCTCGCTTTTGATTATTCTCAACTTAGACATCCATACCGGGACAACATGGACAACAGATAATGGACTCCTCTTAAATGCATAAGCATGTAGCAACAATTATTATTCTCATATGAGATTGAGGATATATGTCCAAAACTGAAACTTCAACCATGATTCATGGCTTTAGTTAGCGGCCCAATGTTCTTCTCTAACAATTTTGCATGCTCCAACCACTAAGGTGATAGATCCTTCAGACAAGACGGACATGCATAGCAACTCACATGATATTCAACAATAGTTGATGGCGTTCCCCAGAAGCATGGTTATCGCACAACAAGCAACTTAATAAAATATAAAGTGCATAAGTACATATTCAATACTACGATAGTTTTTAAGGCTATTTTGTCCCATGAGCTATATATTGCAAAGGTGAATGATGGAATTTTAAAGGTAGCACTCAAGAAATTTACTTTGGAATGGCGGAGAAATACCATGTAGTAGGTAGGTATGGTGGACACAAATGGCATAGTAGTTGGCTCAAGGATTTTGGATGCATGAGAAGTATTCCCTCTCGATACAAGGTTTAGGCTAGCAAGGTTATTTGAAGCAAACTCAAGGATGAACCGGTGCAGCAAAACTCACATAAAAGACATATTGTAAACATTATAAGACTATACACCGTCTTCCTTGTTGTTCAAAACTCAATACTAGATATTATCTAGACCTTAGAGAGACCAAATATGCAAATCAAATTTTAGCAAGCTCTATGTATTTCTTCATTAATGGGTGCAAAGCATATGATGCAAGAGCTTAAACATGAGCACAACAATTGCCAAGTATCACATTATCCAAGACATTTTAGAATTACTACATGTAGCATTTTCCAATTCCAACCATATAACAATTTAACGAAGAAGAAACTTCGCCATGAACATTATGAGTAAAGCCTAAGGACATATTTGTCCATATGCAACAGCGGAGCGTGTCTCTCTCCCACAAAGTGAATGCTAGGATCCATTTTATTCAAACAAAAACAAAAACAAAAACAAACCGACGCTCCAAGTAAAGAACACAAGATGTGATTGAATAAAAATATAGTTTCAGGGGAGGAACCTGATGATGTTGTCGATGAAGAAGGGGATGCCTTGGGCATCCCCAAGCTTAGATGCTTGAGTCTTCTTAGAATATGCAGGGGTGAACCACGGGGGCATCCCCAAGCTTAGAGCTTTCACTCCTCTTGATCATAGTATATCATACTCCTCTCTTGACCCTTGAAAACTTCCTTCACACCAAACTTCAAGCAAACTCATTAGAGGGTTAGTGCACAATTAATAATTCACACATTCAGAGGTGGCACAATCATTCTTTACACTTCTGGACATTGCATAAAGCTACTGGACATTAATGGATCAAAGAAATGAATCCAACATAGCAAAAGAGGCAATGCGAAATAAAAGGCAGAATCTGTCAAAAACAGAACAGTCCGTAAAGACGAATTTAAAGCTGGCACCAGACTTGCTCAAATGGAAAACTCAAAACTAATGAAAGTTGCGTACATATCTGAGGATCATGCTCGTAAATTGGCAGATTTTTTCGAATTTTCTACAGAGAACTGTGCCCAGATTCGTGACAGACAGCAATGCTGTTTCTGCGCAGCGATCCCAAATATAACATCAACTTTGACATAGAAACTTTACTTGGCACAAAAACATGATAAGGAGAGGTTGCTACAGTAGTAAACAACTTCCAAGACTCAAATATAAAACAAAGTACTGTAGTAAAAACATGGGTTGTCTCCCATAAGCGCTTTTCTTTAACGCCTTTCAGCTAGGCGCAGAAAGTGCAAATCAAGTATTATCGAGAGTAGAAGCATCAACATCATAACTTGTTCTAATAATAGAATCAAAAGGCAACTTCATTCTCTTTCTAGGGAAGTGTTCCATACCTTTCTTGAGAGGAAATTGATATTTAATATTACCTTCTCTCATATCAATAACAGCACCAACGGTTCGAAGAAAAGGTCTTCCCAACACAATAGGACAAGATGCATTGCATTCGATATCCAAAACAACAAAATCAACGGGGACAAGGTTATTGTTAACCGTAATGCGCACATTATCAATCCTCCCCAAAGGTTTCTTTTTAACATTATCGGCAAGATTAACATCCAAATAACAATTCTTCAATGGTGGCAAGTCAAGCATATCATAAATCTTTTTAGGCATAACAGAAATACTTGCACCAAGATCACATAAAGCATTACATTCAAAGTCATTGAATTTCATTTTAATGATGGGCTCCCAACCATCTTCTAACTTTCTAGGAATAGAAGTTTCAAGTTTTAGTTTCTCTTCTCTAGCTTTTATGAGAGCATTTGTAATATGTTTTGTAAAGGCTAAATTTATAGCACTAGCATTAGGACTTTTAGCAAGTTTTTGTAAGAACTTTATAACTTCAGAGATGTGGCAATCATCAAAATCTAAATCATTATGAGCTACAGCAATGGGATCATTGTTCCCAAGGTTGGAAAAAATTTCAGCAGTTTTATCACAAGCAGTTTCAGCAGTTTTAGCAATTTCAGGCAGTTTTGTTCGCTTTGCACTAGGAGTAGAAACATTGCCAACACCAATTATTTTACCATTGATAGTAGGAGGTGCAGCAACATGTGAAGAATTAGCATTACTAGTGGTGGTAATAGTCCAAACTTTAGCTACATTATTCTCTTTAGCTAGTTTTTCATTTTCTTCTCTATCCCACCTAGCACGCAATTCAGCCATTAATCTTATATTCTCATTAATTCTAACTTGGATGGCATTTGCTGTAGTAGTAATCTTATTATCAATATCATCATTAGGCATAACTTTCAATTTTAAAAGATTTACATCAGAGGCAAGTCTATCAACTCTAGAAGCAATAGTATCAATTTTATCAAGCTTTTCCTCAACAGATTTGTTAAAAGCAGTTTGTGTACTAATAAATTCTTTAAGCATAGCTTCAAGACCAGGGGGTACATTCCTATTATTGTTGTAAGAATTCCCATAAGAATTACCATAACCATTACCATTAGCAGAAGGATATGGCCTATAGTTATTACCAGAGTTGTTCCTATAAGCATTGTTGTTGAAATTATTGCTTTTAATGAAATTCACATCAACATTTTCTTCTTGAGCAACCAATGAAGCTAAAGGAACATTATTTGGATCTACATTAGATCTACCATTCACAAGCATAGACATAATCACATCAATCTTATCACTCAAGGAAGAGGTTTCTTCAACAGAATTTACCTTCTTACCTTGTGGAGCTCTTTCCGTGTGCCATTCAGAGTAATTTATCATCATATCATCAAGAAGTTTTGTAGCCGCTCCCAATGTGATGGACATAAAGGTACCTCCAGCAGCTGAATCCAATAAATTCCGCGAAGAAAAATTTAGTCCTGCATAGAAGGTTTGGATGATCATCCAAGTAGTCAGTCCATGGGTTGGGCAATTCTTTACCAAAGTTTTCATTCTCTCCCATGCTTGAGCAACATGTTCAGTATCTAATTGCTTAAAATTCATTATGCTACTTCTCAAAGATATAATTTTAGCGGGAGGATAATATCTACCAATAAAAGCATCCTTGCATTTAGTCCATGAATCAATACTATTCTTAGGCAAAGATAGCAACCAATCTTTAGCTCTTCCTCTTAATGAGAAAGGAAACACTTTCAATTTAATAATATCACCATCTACATCCTTATACTTTTGCATTTCACAAAGTTCAACAAAATTATTGAGATGGGCAGCAGCATCATCAGAACTAACACCAGAAAATTGATCTCTCATAACCAGGTTCAGTAAAGCAGGTTTAATTTCAAAGAATTCTGCTGTAGTAGCAGGTGGAGCAATAGGTGTGCATAAGAAATCATTATTATTTGCATTTGTGAAGTCACACAACTTAGTATTTTCAGGAGTATTCATTTTAGCAACAGTAAATAAAACAAACTAGATAAAGTAAATGCAAGTAACTAATTTTTTTGTGTTTTTGATATAGAGAGCAAGACAATAAATAAAGTAAAACTAGCAACTAATTTTTTTGTGTTTTGTTTAGGTGCAGCAAAAAAAGTAGTAAATAAAATAAAGCAAGACAAAAACAAAGTAAAGAGATTGAGAAGTGGAGACTCCCCTTGCAGCGTGTCTTGATCTCCCCGGCAACGGCGCCAGAAAAAGAGCTTGATGGCGTGTAACTCACACGTTCGTTGGGAACCCCAAGAGGAAGGTATGATGCGCACAGAGCAAGTTTTCCCTCAGAAAGAAACCAAGGTTTAATCGAACCAGGAGGAGCCAAGAAGCACGTTGAAGGTTGATGGTGGCGAAATATGATGCGGCACAACAACAGGGATTCCGGCGCCAACGTGGAATCTGCACAACAAAACCAAAGTACTTTGCCCCAACGAAACAGTGAGGTTGTCAATCTCACCGGCTTGCTGTAACAAAGGATTAAACGTATCGAATGGAAGATGATTGTTTGCAAGAAAATAGTAAAGAACAATTGCAGATTGTATGCTATGTAAAGAATAGGACCGGGGTCCACAGTTCACTAGAGGTGTCTCTCCCATAAGATAAAAGCATGTTGGGTGAACAAATTACAGTAGGGCAATTGACAAATAGAGAAGGGCATAACAATGCATATACATGATATGATAAATATAGTGAGATTTAATCCGGGCATTACGACAAAGTACATAGACCGCCATCCAACTGCATCTATGCCTAAAAAGTCCACCTTCAGGTTATCATCCGAACCCCATTCAGTATTAAGTTGCAAAGCAACAGACAATTGCATTAAGTATGGTGCGTAATGTAATCGACAACTACATCCTTAGACATAGAATCAATGTTTTATCCCTAGTGGCAACAGCACATCACAACCTTAGAACTTTCTGTCACTGTCCCAGGTGTCAATGAAGGCATGAACCCACTATCGAGCATAAATACTCCCTCTTGGAGTTAAGAGTACAAACTTGGCCAGAGCCTCTACTAATAACGGAGAGCATGCAAGATCATAAACAACACATAAACAATAGATTGATAATCACCATAACATAGTATTCTCTATCCATCGGATCCCGACAAACACAACATATAGTATTACAGATAGATGATCTTGATCATGTTAGGCAGCTCACAAGATCCAACAATGAAGCACAATTAGGAGAAGACGACCATCTAGCTACTGCTATGGACCCATGGTCCAGGGGTGAACTACTCACTCATCACTCCGGAGGCGATCATGGCGATGAAGAGTCCTCGGGAGATGAATCCCTCTCCGGCAGGGTGCCGGAGGCGATCTCCTGAATCCCCCGAGATGGGATTCGCGGCGGCGTCTCTGGAAGGTTTTCCGTATCGTGGCTCTCGGTACTGGGGGTTTCGTGACGGAGGCTTTAAGTAGGCGGAAGGGTAGGTCAGGGGGGCTGACGAGGGCCCACACCATAGTGCGGCGCGGGCCCCCTCTGGCCGCGCGGCCCTATGGTGGCGGCGCCTCGTCGCCCCACTTCGTTATCTCTTCGGTCTTCTGGAAGCTCCGTGCAAAAATAGGACCCTAGGCGAAGATTTCGTCCAATTCCGAGAATATTTCCTTACTAGGATTTCTGAAACCAAAAACAGCAGAAAAGGCTCTTCGGCATCTCGTTAATAGGTTAGTTCCAGAAAATGCATAACTATGACATATAATGTGCATAAAACATGTAGGTATCATCAATAAAGTAGCATGGAACATAAGAAATTATCGATACGTTGGAGACGTATCACTGCCACCTGCTTCCTCACACGTTGGGTTTGATCTTGTGTTGCGTACACGGATCGGACTGAAATTGTCGTGTGCATAGCAAGGTTCATGTCAAGTCTAGGCAACAAATACTTTTGGGTTTCAACGGCCATCTACATGGTATTTGCTATAGGCCTACTTGCTCAGGCTGTTGAAGCCCAATAACTAGAAATGGGCTTTTCTGCTCATGCAATTTCGGCCCTTTTCTAATGAACCATAGATCCTATGATGGCAAAAAACAAAAACACGGAGATTCTGCATAAAAGTTGTTTTTATTTATTTAGAATTATCCGGTTGCAATTTTTGAAACTGCTCATGGCCAATATGAAAATCCTTGATCGCTCCATACCCACACGGATCACGGTATTTTTAAAAAATTCATAAAGTGGATTTGAAATTTAAAACATATCCTAATAATTCCATGATTTATTCTATTAACTTGCAAGATCTTGGAGCGAAAGAGCTTGTATTAGCAGCGTCGTCAACGTTTTTAAAGACGGCAGAGGATCGGAAAAAAATCAGTTGGTAAAAAAATCCAAAAAAAAAGAAACATTTATCGTTTTGAGAGGATGACATGCGGGACCCATGAGGCAGCAGCATTCTCAACGTTTCCAAGGCGACACAGGATTTTAAAAAAGGCGAAATAGCCAGAAATTAGAGGTCAAAATAACTCCAAGAAAGGAAAGGTTTATTGTTCATAGAGGCTGACATGTGGGACCCATGAGCCAGCAGAATCCTCTAAGTTTCAAAGGCTGCAGGTGATCAAAAGAAAAAAGGAAGTAGCCAAAAATTAGGGGTAAAAATAATTCGAAGATAGGAAACTTTTATTGTTCGTAGATGATGACATGCGGGACCCATGAGCCAGCAGCTTACTCAACGTTTCAAAGGCGGCATGAGATCGAAAGCAAAAGGCAAGTGACAAAATATCAGGAGCCAAAGATAATCCAAGAAAAGAAACTTTATTGTGCATAGAGGATGACATGCGGGTCCCATTTAGCAGCAGCGGTCTCAACGTTTCAAATGCGGCTTGAGATCAAAAGAAAAAAAAGTTGATTGTACATAGAGGATGACATGCGGGTCCCACGAGTCAGCAGCTTACTCAACGTTTCCAAGGCGGTAGGGGATCAAAAGAAAAAGGCAAGTGACCAAAAATGAGGGTGAAAAATAATCCAAGAAAAGAAACTTTTATTGTACATGGAGAATTGCATGCGGGTCCCATTTTGCAGCAGCGGTCCCAACGTTTCAAATGCGGCTTGAGATCAAAAGAAAAAGAAAGTAGCCAGAAATTAGGGGGTAAAAAAACTCCAAGAAAGGAAAGCTTTATCGTTCATACAGGCTGACATGTGGGACCTATGAGGCAGCAGAGTCCTCAACTTTCAAAGGCCGCAGGGGATCAAAAGAAATAGGAAATAGCCAAAAATCAGAGGGTGAAAAAAACCCAAGAAAATGAACTTTTGTAGTACATAGAGGATGACATGCGGGTCCCATGAGCCAGCAGGTTCCTCAACGTTTCAAACGTGGCATGAGATCGAAAGAAATAGGCAAGTGACCAAATATCAGGATCCAAAGATAATCCAAGAAAAGAAACTTTATTGTACATAGAGGATGACATGCGGGTCCCATTTAGCAGCAGCGGTCTTAACGTTTCAAATGCGTCTTGAGATCAAAAGAAAAAGAAAGTTGATTGTACATAGAGGATGACATGCGGATCCCATGAGTCAGCAGCTTACCCAACGTTTCCAAGGCGGCAGGGGATCAAAAGAAAAAGGAAATAGCCAAAAATCAGAGGGTGAAAAAAAAAGAAAATAAACTTTTATAGCACATAGAGGATGACATGCGGGTCCCATGAGCCAGCAGGTTCCTCAACGTTTCAAACGTGGCATGAGATCGAAACAAAAAGGCAAGTGACCAAATATCGGGATCCAAAAATAATTCAAGAAAAGAAACTTGATTGTACATAGAGGATGACATGCGGGTCCATTGAGTCAGCAGCTTACTCAACGTTTCCAAGGCGGCAGGGGATCAAAAGAAAAAGGAAATAGCCAAAAATCAGAGGGTGAAAAAAATCCAAGAAAATAAACTTTTATAGCACATAGAGGATGACATGCGGGTCCCATGAGCCAGCAGGTTCCTCAACGTTTCAAACGTGGCATGAGATCGAAACAAAAAGGCAAGTGACCAAATATCAGGAGCCAAAAATAATTCAAGAAAAGAAACTTGATTGTACATAGAGGATGACATGCGGGTCCCATGAGTCAGCAGCTTACTCAACGTTTCCAAGGCGGTAGGGGATCAAAAGAAAAAGGAAATAGCCAAAAATCAGAGGGTGAAAAAAATCCAAGAAAATAAACTTTTATAGCACATAGAGGATGACATGCGGGTCCCATGAGCCAGCAGGTTCCTCAACGTTTCAAACGTGGCATGAGATCGAAAGAAAAAGGTAAGTGACCAAATATCAGGAGCCAAAAATAATTCAAGAAAAGAAACTTGATTGTACATAGAGGATGACATGCGGGTCCCATTTAGCAGCAGCGGTATCACCGTTTGAGAGGCTGCATGGGATCGAAAGAGAAAGGCAATTGACCAAATATCAGGAGCCAAAAATAATTCAAGAAAAGAAAGTTTTATAGTACATAGAGGATGATATGCGGGTCCCATTTTGCAGCAGCGGTCTCAATGTTTCCAAGGCGGCACAGGACCAAAAGAAAAATGAAGTAGCCAGAAATCAGGGGGTGAAAAAAATCCAAGAAGAAAGATTTCAATTGGGCTGCATCTGGACATCTGGGCCTTCGAACTATCGTGCTTGGCCTTTTGACTCGTACAATTTCAGCCCACTCCAAAACAGGAAAGTTCGGAATTTTCTAAACAAAACAGGAAAGTCCTATGCTTCGCAAAAACAAAAAAACAAGGAGATTCAACATATAAGTTTGTTTATGTAAAAATAAAGATTTAATTTATCCGTTTGAAATAGCTCAGAGCGCAATACACTGTTTATTGTCTGCAAAATAATCAAGATATCACATGTTTGTTCTACGGGGAGGCTGACATCGGGGACCCATGAGCCAGCAGCGTCGTCAACGTTTTAAAGGCGGCAGGGGATGGAAAGAAAAAATAAACCAAAAAATCTGTTGGTAAAAAATCCAAGAAAAGAAACATTTTCGTTCTAAGAGGATGACATGCGGGACCCATGAGGCAGCAGCATCCTCAGCGTTTATTGTTCATAGAGGCTGACATGTGGGACCCGTGAGCCAGCAGCGTCCTCAACGTTTTAAAGGCTGCAGGAGATCGAAAGAAAAAATAAGCCAAAAATCATTTGGTAAACAAAATCCAAGAAAAGAAACATTTACCGTTCTGAGAGGATGACATGCGGGACCCATGAGGCAGCAGCATCCTCAGCGATTTCAAGGCGGCAGGGGATCAAAAGAAAAAGGAAATAGCCAGAAATTGATTAGGGGTTCAAAATAAATCAATCAAAGGAAACTTTTATTGTTCATAGAGGATGACATGTGGGACCGACCTCCCAACAGCGTCCTCATCGTTTCAAAGGGGGCAGGAGATCAAAAGAAAAAGGCAAATAGCCAGAAATTAGGGGTCAAAAATAACTCCAAGAAAGAAAACTTTTATTGTCGTAGAGGATGACATGCGGGACCCATGAGCCAGCAGCTTAGTCAACGTTTCAAAGGCGGCATGAGATCGAAAGAAAAAGGCAAGTGCCAAAATATCAGGAGCCAAAGATAATCCAAGAAAAAACTTTATTGTACATAGAGGATGACATGCGGGTCCCATTTAGCAGCAGCGGTCTCAACGTTTCAAATGCGGCTTGAGATCAAAAGAAAAATAAAGTTGATTGTACATAGAGGATGACATGCGGGTCCCATGAGTCAGCAGCTTACCCAACGTTTCCAAGGCGGCAGGGGATCAAAAGAAAAAGAAATAGCCAAAAATCAGAGGGTGAAAAAAATAAAGAAAATAAACTTTTATAGTACATAGAGGATGACATGCGGGTCCCATGAGCCAGCAGGTTCCTCAACGTTTCAAACTTGGCATGAGATCGAAAGAAAAGGCAATTGACCAAATATGAGGAGCCAAAAATAATTCAAGAAAAGAAAGTTTTATAGTACATAGAGGATGACATGCGGGTCCCATTTAGCAGCAGCGGTATCACCGTTTGAGAGGCGAGGATCAAAAGAAAAAGAAATTGCCAAAAATCAGAGGGTGAAAAAAACCAAGAAAATGAACTTTTATAGTACATAGAGGATGACATGCGGGTCCCATGAGCCAGCAGGATCCTCAACGTTTCAAACGTGGCATGAGATCGAAAGAAAATGGCAAGTGAAAATATCAGGAGCCAAAAATAATTCAAGAAAAGAAAGTTTTATAGTACATAGAGGATGACATGCGGGTCCCATTTAGCAGCAGCGGTATCAGCGTTTGAGAGGCGGCAGGGGATCAAAAGAAAAAAGAAATTGCCAAAAATCAGAGGGTGAAAAAAAACCAAGAAAATGAACTTTTATAGTACATAGAGGATGACATGCGGGTCCCATGAGCCTGCAGGTTGCCTCAACGTTTCAAACGTGGCATGAGATCGAAAGAAAAAGGCAAGTGAAAAAATATCAGGAGCCAAAAATAATTCAAGAAAAGAAAGTTTTATAGTACATAGAGGATGACATGCGGGTCCCATTTAGCAGCAGCGGTATCACCGTTTGAGAGGCAGGGGATCGAAAGAAAAAGAAATTGCCAAAAATCAGAGGGTGAAAAAAAACCAAGAAAATGAACTTTTATAGTACATAGAGGATGACATTCGGGTCCCATGAGCCAGCAGGTTCCTCAACGTTTCAAACGTGGCATGAGATCGAAAGAAAAAGGCAAGTGAAAAAATATCAGGAGCCAAAAATAATTCAAGAAAAGAAAGTTTTATAGTACATAGAGGATGACATGCGGGTCCCATTTAGCAGCAGCGGTATCACCGTTTGAGAGGCGGCAGGGGATCAAAAGAAAAAAGAAATTGCCAAAAATCAGAGGGTGAAAAAAAACCAAGAAAATGAACTTTTATAGTACATAGAGGATGACATGCGGGTCCCATGAGCCAGCAGGTTCCTCAACGTTTCAAACGTGGCATGAGATCGAAAGAAAAAGGCAAGTGAAAAAATATCAGGAGACAAAAATAATTCAAGAAAAGAAAGTTTTATAGTACATAGAGGATGACATGCGGGTCCCATTTAGCAGCAGCGGTATCAGCGCTTGAGAGGCGGCAGGGGATCAAAAGAAAAAAGAAATTGCCAAAAATCAGAGGGTGAAAAAAAACCAAGAAAAGAAAGTTTTATAGTACATAGAGGATGACATGCGGGTCCCATTTAGCAGCAGCGGTATCACCGTTTGAGAGGCGGCAGGGATCGAAAAAGGCAAGTGAAAAAATATGAGGAGCCAAAAATAATTCAAGAAAAGAAAGTTTTATAGTACATAGAGGATGACATGCGGGTCCCATTTAGCATCAGCGGTATCACCGTTTGAGAGGCGGCAGGGGAAAGAAAAAGGTAAGTGACCAAATATGAGGTGCCAAAAATAATTCAAGAAAAGAAAGTTTTATAGTACATAGAGGATGACATGCGGGTCCCAGTTAGCAGCGGTATCACCGTTGAGAGGCGGCAGGGGATCGAAAGAAAAAGGCAAGTGACCAAATTTGAGGTGCCAAAAAAAACTCCAAGAAAAGAAAGTTGATTGCACATAGAGGATGACATGCGGGTCCCATTTAGCAGCAGCGGTCTCAACGTTTCCAAGGCGGCAAGGGATCAAAAGAAAAAGGAAGTAGCCAGAAATCAGGGGGTCAAAAAATCCAAGAATAGAAAGAATTTTGGTTCATAGAGGATGACATGCGGGACCCATGATCCTGCATCGTAAACGGCTCGATCGGAGAACGTTGAACGAGATGGCGCGATCTAGAAAAAAACAATGCCAGAGAGGCTGCCATCTGGGCCCTACATCCCTCGGCGGTGCGGATTTGCGTTGACTCGGCCGGCGAACCCGAGATTTCGAGATGCACCACGTCCCGGGCCACCATACGCGACGTTTTGGCCGCTTTCGTCGGGCTAGGTGGCCTCAAAAACGAGAAAAAAAGTTTTGACATGCACCATGGAGGGACCAAAAATCGTCGGCCATGGTACACCACCAACCACGGCGCGACTTCAACTTCGTCGGCCATGGCAACTTTTCTTGTAGTGACTACTCCCTAATCTAAGGTCGTCACTGCCCTCGTCGTCGCCGTCATCGGCGCTGCTACCGTCGGGCTCTTCGTCACTGCTGATGAAGCCGCCAGTAGCGTCTTCATCTTCCTCGTCGTCATCATCATCTGACCAGGCCCAGCCTCGGAGGCGTGATGCGCACAGTGGCAAGTTTTCCCTCAGAAAGAAACCAAGGTTTATCGAACCAGGAGGATCCAAGAAGCACGTTGAAGGTTGATGGCGGCGGGATGTGATGCGGCGCAACACCAGGGATTCCGGCGCCAACGTGGAACTGCACAACACAACCAAAGTACTTTGTCCCAACGAAACAGTGAGGTTGTCAATCTCACCGGCTTGCTGTAACAAAGGATTAACCGTATTGTGTGGAAGATGATTGTTTGCAAGAAAACAATAAAGCAAGTATTGCAGTAGATTGTATGCGATGTAAAGAATAGGACCGGGGTCCACAGTTCACTAGAGGTGTCTCTCCCATAAGATAAAAGCATGTTGGGTGAACAAATTACAGTCGGGCAATTGACAAATAGAAAAGGGCATAACAATGCATATACATGATATGATAAATATAGTGAGATTTAATTGGGCATTACGACAAAGTACATAGACCGCCATTCAACTGCATCTATGCCTAAAAAGTCCACCTTCAAGTTATCATCCGAACCCCATTCGTATTAAGTTGCAAAGCAACAGACAATTGCATTAAGTATGGTGCGTAATGTAATCAACAACTACATCCTTAGACATAGAATCAATGTTTTATCCCTAGTGGCAACAGCACAACACAACCTTAGAACTTTCTGTCACTGTCCCAGGTATCAATGAAGGCATGAACCCACTATCGAGCATAAATATTCCCTCTTGGAGTTAAGAGTAAAAACTTGGCCAGAGCCTCTACTAATAACGGAGAGCATGCAAGATCATAAACAACACATAAGTAATAGATTGATAATCACCATAACATAGTATTCTCTATCCATCGGATCCCGACAAACACAACATATAGAATTACAGATAGATGATCTTGATCATGTTAGGCAGCTCACAAGATCCAACAATGAAGCACAATTAGGAGAAGACGACCATCTAGCTACTGCTATGGACCCATAGTCCAGGGGTGAACTACTCACTCATCACTCGGAGGCGATCATGGCGGTGTAGAGTCCTCCGGAGATGAACCCCTCTCCGGCAGGGTGCCGGAGGCGATCTCCTAAATCCCCGAGATGGGATTCGCGGCGGCGGCGTCTCTGGAAAGTTTTCCGTATCGTGGCTCTCGTACTGGGGGTTTCGCGACGGAGGCTTTAATTATGCGGAAGGGCAACGCGGGGGCCACACGAGGGCCCCACACACCAGGTCGGCGCGGCCAGGGCCTGGGCCGCGCCGCCCTAGTGTGGCGGCGCCTCGTGGCCCCACTTCCTTCCCTCTTCGGTCTTCTGGAAGCTTCGTGCAAAAATAGGACCCTGGGCGTTGATTTCGTCCAATTCCAAGAATATTTCCTTACTAGGATTTCTGAAACCAAAAACAGCAGAAAACAGCAACTGGCTCTTCGGCATCTTGTTAATAGGTTAGTTCCGAAAATGCGTAAATACGACATATAATGTGCATAAAACATGTAGATATCATCAATAATGTAGCATGGAACATAAGAAATTATCGATACGTCGGAGACGTATCAGCATCCCCAAGCTTAGTTCTGCTCGTCCCGAGCAGGTAAAACGATAACAAAGATAATTTCTGAAGTGACATGCCATCATAATCTTGATCATACTATTTGTAAACATATGTAATGAATGCAGCGATCAAAACAATGGTAATGACATGAGTAAACAAATGAATCATAAAGCAAAGACTTTTCATGAATAGTACTTCAAGACAAGTATCAATAAGTCTTGCATAAGAGTTAACTCATAAGGCAATAAATCAAAGTAAAGGTATTGAAGCAACACAAAGGAAGATTAAGTTTCAGCGGTTGCTTTCAACTTATAACATGTATATCTCATGGATAGTGTCAACATAAAGTAATATAACAAGTGCAATATGCAAGTATGTAGGAATCAATGCACAGTTCACACAAGTGTTTGCTTCTTGAGGTGGAGAGAAATAGGTAAACTGACTCAACAATAAAAGTAAAAGAAAGGTCCTTCAAAGAGGAAAGCATCGATTGCTGTATTTGTGCTAGAGCTTTTATTTTGAAAACATGAAACAATTTTGTCAACGGTAGTAATAAAGCATATGAGCTATGTAAATTATATCTTACAAGTTGCAAGCCTCATGCATAGTATACTAATAGTGCCCGCACCTTGTCCTACTTAGCTTGGACTACCGGATCTTCGCAATACACATGTTTCAACCAAGTGTCACAAAGGGGTACCTCCATGCCGCCTGTACAAAGGTCTAAGGAGAAAGCTCGCATTTTGGATTTCTCGCTTTTGATTATTCTCAACTTAGACATCCATACCGGGACAACATGGACAACAGATAATGGACTCCTCTTTAATGCATAAGCATGTGACAACAATTATTATTCTCATATGAGATTGAGGATATATGTCCAAAACTGAAACTTCCACCATGATTCATGGCTTTAGTTAGCGGCCCAATGTTCTTCTCTAACAATATGCATGCTCCAACCATTAAGGTGGTAGATCTCCCTTACTTCAGACAAGACGGACATGCATAGCAACTCACATGATATTCAACAAAAGAATAGTTGATGGCGTCCCCAGAAGCATGGTTATCGCACAACAAGCAACTTAATAAGAGATAAAGTGCATAAGTACATATTCAATATTACGATAGTTTTTAAGGCTATTTTGTCCCATGAGCTATATATTGCAAAGGTGAATGATGGAATTTTAAAGGTAGCACTCAAGCAATTTACTTTGGAATGGCGGAGAAATACCATGTAGTAGGTAGGTATGGTGGACACAAATGGCATAGTGGTTGGCTCAAGGATTTTGGATGCATGAGAAGTATTCCCTCTCGATACAAGGTTTAGGCTAGCAAGGTTATTTGAAGCAAACTCAAGGATGAACCGGTGCAGCAAAACTCACATAAAAGACATATTGTAAACATTATAAGACTCTACACCGTCTTCCTTGTTGTTCAAAACTCAATACTAGAATTATCTAGACCTTAGAGAGACCAAATATGCAAATCAAATTTTAGCAAGCTCTATGTATTTCTTCATTAATGGGTGCAAAGTATATGATGCAAGAGCTTAAACATGAGCACAACAATTGCAAAGTATCACATTATCCAAGACATTTTAGAATTACTACATGTAGCATTTCCCAATTCCAACCATATAACAATTTAACGAAGAAGTTTCAACCTTCGCCTTGAACATTATGAGTAAAGCCTAAGGACATATTTGTCCATATGCAACAGCGGAGCGTGTCTCTCTCCCACAAAGTGAATGCTAGGATCCATTTTATTCAAACAAAACAAAAACAAAAACAAACCGACGCTCCAAGTAAAGAACACAAGATGTGAAATAAAAATATAGTTTCAGGGGAGGAACCTGATGATGTTGTCGATGAAGAAGGGGATGCCTGGGCATCCCCAAGCTTAGACGCTTGAGTCTTCTTAAAATATGCAGGGATGAACCACGGGGCATCCCCAAGCTTAGAGCTTTCACTCCTCTTGATCATAGTATATCATACTCCTCTCTTGACCCTTGAAAACTTCCTTCACACCAAACTTCAAGCAAACTCATTAGAGGGTTAGTGCACAATTAATAATTCACAATCATTCTTAACACTTCTGGACATTGCACAAAGCTACTGGACATTAATGGATCAAAGAAATTCATCCAACATAGCAAATACGGCAATGCGAAATAAAAGGCAGAATCTGTCAAAAACAGAACAGTCCGTAAAGACGAATTTTAAAATGGCACCAGACTTGCTCAAATGGAAAAACTCAAAACTAATGAAAGTTGCGTACATATCTGAGGATCACGCTCGTAAATCGGCATATTTTTTAGAATTATCTACAGAGACTTGTGCCAGAATTCGTGACAGACAGCAATGCTGTTTCTGCGCAGCGATCCCAAATATAACATCAACTTTAACATAGAAACTTTACTTGGCACAAAAACATGATAAGGAGAGGTTGCTACAGTAGTAAACAACTTCCAAGACTCAAATAAAAAACAAAGTACTGTACTAAAAACATGGGTTGTCTCCCATAAGCGCTTTTCTTTAACGCCTTTCAGCTAGGCGCAGAAAATGCAAATCAAGTAACATCAAGAGTAGAAGCATCAACATCATAACTTGTTCTAATAATAGAATCAAAAGGCAACTTCATTCTCTTTCTAGGGAAGTGTTCCATACCTTTCTTGAGAGGAAATTGATATTTAATATTACCTTCCCTCATATCAATAACAGCACCAACAGTTCGAAGAAAAGGTCTTCCCAACACAATAGGACAAGATGCATTGCATTCAATATCCAAGACAACAAAATCAACGGGGACAAGGTTATTGTTAACCGTAATGCGCACATTATCAATCCTCCCCAAAGGTTTCTTTTTAACATTATCGGCAAGATTAACATCCAAATAACAATTCTTTAATGGTGGCAAGTCAAGCATATCATAAATCTTTTTAGGCATCACAGAAATACTTGCACCAAGATCACATAAAGCATTACATTCAAAGTCATTGAATTTCATTTTAATGATGGGCTCCCAACCATCTTCTAACTTTCTAGGAATAGAAGTTTCAAGTTTTAGTTTCTCTTCTCTAGCTTTTATGAGAGCATTTGTAATATGTTTTGTAAAGGCTAAATTTATAGCACTAGCATTAGGACTTTTAGCAAGTTTTTGTAAGAACTTTATAACTTCAGAGATGTGGCAATCATCAAAATCTAAATCATTATGAGCTACAGCAATGGGATCATTGTCCCCAAGGTTGGAAAAAATTTCAGCAGTTTTATCACAAGCAGTTTCAGCAGTTTTAGCAATTTCAGGCAGTTTTGTACGCTTTGCACTAGGAGTAGAAACATTGCCAACACCAATTATTTTACCATTGATAGTAGGAGGTGCAGCAACATGTGAATCATTATCATTACTAATGGTGGTAATAGTCCAAACTTTAGCTACATTATTCTCTTTAGCTAATTTTTCATTTTCTTCTCTATCCCACCTAGCACGCAATTCAGCCATTAATCTTATATTCTCATTAATTCTAACTTGGATGGCATTTGCTGTAGTAGTAATCTTATTATCAATATCCTCATTAGGCATAACTTTCAATTTTAATAGATTAACATCAGAGGCAAGTCTATCAACTCTAGAAGCAATAATATCAATTTTATCAAGCTTTTCCTCAACAGATTTGTTAAAAGCAGTTTGTGTACTAATAAATTCTTTAAGCATGGCTTCAAGACCAGAGGGTACACTCCTATTATTGTTGTAAGAATTCCCATAAGAATTACCATAACCATTACCATTAGCAGAAGGATATGGCCTATAGTTATTACCAGAGTTGTTCCTATAAGCATTGTTGTTGAAATTATTATTTTTAATGAAATTCACATCAAAATTTTCTTCTTGAGCAACCAATGAAGCTAAAGGAACATTATTTGGATCAACATTAGATCTACCATTCACAAGCATAGACATAATCACATCAATCTTATCACTCAAGGAAGAGGTTTCTTCAACAGAATTTACCTTCTTACCTTGTGGAGCTCTTTCCGTGTGCCATTCAGAGTAATTTATCATCATATCATCAAGAAGCTTTGTAGCCGCCCCCAAAGTGATGGACATAAAGGTACCTCCAGCAGCTGAATCCAATAAATTCCGCGAAGAAAAATTTAGTCCTGCATAGAAGGTTTGGATGATCATCCAAGTAGTCAGTCCATGGGTTGGGCAATTCTTTACCAAAGTTTTCATTCTCTCCCATGCTTGAGCAACATGTTCAGTATCTAATTGCTTAAAATTCATTATGCTACTTCTCAAAGATATAATTTTAGCGGGAGGATAATATCTACCAATAAAAGCATCCTTACATTTAGTCCATGAATCAATACTATTCTTAGGCAAAGATAACAACCAATCTTTAGCTCTTCCTCTTAATGAGAAAGGAAACAATTTCAATTTAATAATATCACCATCTACATCCTTATACTTTTGCATTTCACAAAGTTCAACAAAATTATTAAGATGGGCAGCAGCATCATCAGAACTAACACCAGAAAATTGATCTCTCATAACAAGGTTCAGTAAAGCAGGTTTAATTTCAAAGAATTCTGCTGTAGTAGCAGGTGGAGCAATAGGTGTGCATAGGAAATCATTATTATTTGTGTTTGTGAAGTCACACAACTTAGTATTTTCAGGGGTATTCATTTTAGCAACAGTAAATAAAGCAAACTAGATAAAGTAAATGCAAGTAACTAATTTTTTTGTGTTTTTGATATGGAGAGCAAGACAATAAATAAAGTAAAACTAGCAACTAATTTTTTTGTGTTTTGTTTAGGTGCAGCAAACAAAGTAGTAAATAAAATAAAGCAAGACAAAAACAAAGTAAAGAGATTGGGAAGTGGAGACTCCCCTTGCAGCGTGTCTTGATCTCCCCGGCAACGGCGCCAGAAAAAGTGCTTGATGCGCGTAGATGTACACGTCCGTTGGGAACCCCACGAGGAAGGTATGATGCGCACAGTGGCAAGTTTTCCTCAGAAAGAAACCAAGGTTTATCGAACCAGGAGGAGCCAAGAAGCACGTTGAAGGTTGATGGCGGCGGGATGTGTGCGGCGCAACACCAGGGATTCCGGCGCCAACGTGGAACCTGCACAACACAACCAAAGTACTTTGCCCCAACGAAACAGTGAGGTTGTCAATCTCACCGGCTTGCTGTAACAAAGGATTAACCGTATTGTGTGGAAGATGATTGTTTGCAAAAAACAGTAAGTATTGCAGTAGATTGTATGCGATGTAAAGAATAGGACCGGGGTCCACAGTTCACTAGAGGTGTCTCTCCCATAAGATAAAAGCATGTTGGGTGAACAAATTACAGTCGGGCAATTGACAAATAGAAAAGGGCATAACAATGCATATACATGATATGATAAATATAGTGAGATTTAATTGGGCATTACGACAAAGTACATAGACCGCCATCCAACTGCATCTATGCCTAAAAAGTCCACCTTCAGGTTATCATCCGAACCCCATTCAGTATTAAGTTGCAAAGCAACAGACAATTGCATTAAGTATGGTGCGTAATGTAATCAACAACTACATCCTTAGACATAGAATCAATGTTTTATCCCTAGTGGCAACAACACAACACAACCTTAGAACTTTCTGTCACTGTCCCAGGTATCAATGAAGGCATGAACCCACTATCGAGCATAAATACTCCCTCTTGGAGTTAAGAGTAAAAACTTGGCCAGAGCCTCTACTAATAACGGAGAGCATGCAAGATCATAAACAACACATAAGTAATAGATTGATAATCACCATAACATAGTATTCTCTATCCATCGGATCCCGACAAACACAACATATAGAATTACAGATAGATGATCTTGATCATGTTAGGCAGCTCACAAGATCCAACAATGAAGCACAATTAGGAGAAGACGACCATCTAGCTACTGCTATGGACCCATAGTCCAGGGGTGAACTACTCACTCATCACTCCGGAGGCGATCATGGCGGTGTAGAGTCCTCCGGGAGATGAATCCCCTCTCCGGCAGGGTGCCGGAGGCGATCTCCTGAATCCCCCGAGATGGGATTCGCGGCGGCGGCGTCTGGAAGGTTTTCCGTATCGTGGCTCTCGGTACTGGGGGTTTCGCGACGGAGGCTTTAAGTAGGCGGAAGGGCAACGCGGGGGGCCACACGAGGGCCCCACACACCAGGTCGGCGCGGCCAGGGCCTGGGCCGCGCCGCCCTAGTGTGGCGGCGCCTCGTGGCCCCACTTCCTTCCCTCTTCGGTCTTCTGGAAGCTTCGTGCAAAAATAGGACCCTGGGCGTTGATTTCGTCCAATTCCGAGAATATTTCCTTACTAGGATTTCTGAAACCAAAAACAGCAGAAAACAGCAACTCTCTTCGGCATCTTGTTAATAGGTTAGTTCCAGAAAATGCGTAAATACGACATATAATGTGCATAAAACATGTAGATATCATCAATAATGTAGCATGGAACATAAGAAATTATCGATACGTCGGAGACGTATCAAGGCGCTTGGCCGGCGGGTATCCGGCGGAAGAGGAGTCTTCTTCCTCAGACTCCTCTGCTTCTTCTTCTTCTTCGTCGGAGGAAAGATCCGCCTCCCATGAGAGGAGGTCGTCCTCGCACGCCGCTTCCAGCTCCCCATCGACGAGGAACCGGAGGTCTTCTTCCCCGACGGTGCGGGGCTCGTCGTCCTCGACTTGATGGTGAAGTCCCACTCTCTCGCGTCCCAATACTGGGCGCGAGAGCATCATAGATGGCCATCTGATTGACCTCCGGCTCTACTTCACTCGAGGAAGAGGATTGGGAGGAGGAAGAGGAAGACATGGCTACAGAGGAAGAGGGTTTTTGGCTGACGGCTGGTTTGGAGCAAGGGGATGAAGAGGTGAACTGTTCGATGCGGTTAAATAAAAGGAGATATATTGGAGATTCAATGCTCGAACAGTTTCCGAGGATGTGGTGCCAAAACTGTCAAATCGTGCAGAGAAGTTGAGAAGGCAAGGCGTCATGATGAAGAATACTGCGACGGTTCTGCTCTGCCACGACATGACCCCTCGAAGGAAAAACAGAGTGGTTTTGAAATTATCATTACCAAAACCAGGGGGCATGTGTTATCACCAGATTTTGGCCAAATCAGGAGATGGGCCGTAAGTGAAGATGGGCTTGAAAGATACACGCGTGGAGCATCTTTGAAGCGGCCTTGCACGAAGAGTTTGGGCTTAATTGCCCGTGTATCTGTAATATAGTAGATCGCATCTTAGTTTAGAATTAAAAGATAGAGTTTAACTCGTGCACGGTTAGGTGCACGCCCGAATTAGAAAGTCCCTTGGACTATAAATATGTATCTAGGGTTATCGGAAAAGGAGGACAATCACGTTCACAACAAACACAAATCAGGCGCATCGCCACCCCTTCTTTCGAGGGTTTCTCCCGGGTAAGCATCATGCTGCCTAGATCGCATCTTGCGATCTAGGCAGCACACGTTTATTCGTTTACCTTGTGTTGCTCGTGCTGAAGCGTTGTTGATGGCGAGTAGCACTACTTATCGTAGATGTTTTGGGGCTTGCATAGATGCTTTTCTTACGCATATCTGCTTAGCTGTGCCGTCCCTCGATATCTAGCTGCCCTTACACCTATCCAGGTGTAAGGGCAGCATCTTGCTTGTTCGTTGTTTAGTAGATCCGATCCGTTATAGTTGCTCCTTGATTCTTCAAGGATTGGTTTAATATCCGTATGGTTAGGCCTTGCAAACGGGTTGAACGATCCGGTAGTGCGTTAGGTATGGTTTGTTAGTCCTAAGAGGGATGTTCCGGGAATTAACTTAATGTTGGTTTTTAGGCCTCTTTTAGGGTTAGTTTTCCATTATCTTTCGTGTCTATTAGGCTCAACTACGCGTAGGATGTTCCGATCATACGGTGAAAACCCTAAACTGTCGTAGATTGGTTTAGCTTTATACTGATCAAGCAGGAGCCCCATGTCAGCGTTAACCCTACGTAAACCATGGGGCGATCGGCTTTGTGAGCCGATCCACAGGGCAACCTGAGAGCCGATCGGGCTCGTATTTAATGTTTACGTGTCTGCCATGCAGGAAACTAATCGAAGCAATCCAACACCTTCCTGACCAGGTATAGGTCAGGTGGCACGCCCTTGCAACCGCTAGGACGTGTGCCGGAGCATTTGCGGGACGACGTCGAGGGACCAGGGCCCACTGCAGCCTTGGAAGCCTCCCGGCTCTTCGTGTTGCTTAACCACTGCTCGCCGGTGGGTTTTGGCACCAACACATCTGACAAGTGTATTAGGTGTGTTGGGGACACAAGAGACTTCTTGTAATTGCATGGTTGCTTGAGAGGGATATCTTTGACCTCTTCCTCCCCGAGTTCGATAAACCTTGGGTGATCCACTTAAGGGAAAACTTGCTGCTGTTCTACAAACCTCTGCTCTTGGAGGCCCAACACTGTCTACAGGAAAAGAAGCGTGAGTAGACATCAAGCTATTTTCTGGCGCCGTTGTAAGTACTCGAAGCTATTTCCTTTAGATCCTGCAATTGCATCTTTTGGTTTCTTGTTTACACTAGTTAGGCATAATGGAAAGTAACAATGATCTTCTTATTCTATTTCCTGAGTTAAGACATGGATTGTTTGCTGCGAAAATTAAAAAACCTATGGAATCTTATTTGCATGCTAGTAACAATGATATTAGTATGAACGCTTTGAACACCATTGTTGTTAATGATATGGAAAATTCTAAGCTTGGGGAAGCTGGTTTTGATGAGCATGATATTTTTAGTCCCCCAAGCATTGAGGAGAAAATTTACTTTGATGATACTTTGCCTCCTATTTATGATGATTATAATGATAGTGGTCTTTTGGTGCCGCCTACTATGGAGAGTAAATTTTATTATGATTATACTATGCCTCCTACACTTGATGAGAATAATAATGATAGCTACTTTGTTGAATTTGCTCCCACTACAACTAATAAAATTGATTATGCTTATGTGGAGAGTAATAATTTTATGCATATGGCTCATGACAAGAATGTTGTATGTGATAGTTATATTGTTGAGTTTGTTCATGATGCTACTGAAAGTTATTATGAGAGAGGGAAACATGGTTATATGCATCTTAATAATATTAAGTTTCCCCTCTTTATGTTGAGAATCTTGAAATTGCGCTTGTGTTGCCTTCCTATGCTTGTCACTTTGTTCTTCATGAATTTATTTGTGTACAAGATTCCTTTTCATAGGAAGTGGGTTAGGCTTAAATGTGTTTTGAATTTGCTTCTTGATGCTCTCTTTTGCTTCAACGCTTATTTCTTGCGAGAGTATCATTAAAATTGCTGAGCCCATCTTAATGGCTATAAAGAAAGAACTTCTTGGGAGATAACCCATGTGTTTATTTTACTACAGCACTTTTGTTTTATATTTGAGTCTTGGAAGTTGTTTACTACTGTAGCAACCTCTCCTTATCATGTTTTTGTGCCAAGTAAAGTCTCTATGGTAAAGTTGATGCTAGATTTGGATTGCTGCGCAGAAACAGCATTGCTGTCTGTCACGAATTCGCGCAGAAGTCTCTGTAAAAAAATCAAAAAATCTGAAAATTTACGTGCGTGATCCTCAGATATGTACGCAACTTTCATTAGTTTTGAGTTTTTCCATTTGAGCAAGTTAAGTGCCCCTTCCAGATTCGTCTTTACGGACTGTTCTGTTTTTGACAGATTCTGCCTTTTATTTCGCATTGCCGCTTTTGCTATGTTGAATGAGTTTCTTTGTTCCATTAACTTTCAGAAGCTTTGTGCAATGTCCAGAAGTGTTAAGAATGATTGTGTCACCTCTGAACATGTGAATTTTTATTATGCACTAACCCTCTAATGAGTTTGCTTGAAGTTTGGTGTGGAGGAAGTTTTCAAGGGTCAATAGAAGAGGATGATATACTATGATCAAGAAGAGTGAAAGGTCTAAGCTTGGAGATGCCCCGGTGGTTCATCCCTGCATATTTTAAGAAGACTCAAGCGTCTAAGCTTGGGGATGCCCAAGGCATCCCCTTCTTCATCGACAACTTATCAGGTCACTTCTAGTGAAACTATATTTTTATTCCGTCACATCTTATGTACTTTACTTGGAGAGTCTGTGTGCTTTTATTTTCGTTTTGTTATTTTCATTCTCTGAATAAGTTCATCCTTGTGTGGGAGAGAGACACGCTCCGCTTTTTCATATGAACACTAGTGTTCTTCGTTTATGCTTTTAATGTTCAAGGGCGAAAGTTGATCGCTTCACTTGTTGCTATTTGGTTGGAATCAGAAAATGCTTCATATGGTCTTGAATAATTTGATACTTGGCAATTGTTTTGAGCTCTCATTTAAGCTCTTGCATCATGTAGTTTAAATCTAGTAGTGGAGAACTACCGTAGAGCTTGTTGAAATTTGGTTTGCATGATTGGTCTCTCTAAGTCTAGATATTTTCTGGTAAAAGTGTTTGAGCAACAAGGAAGACAGTGTAGAGTCTTATAATGCTTGCAATATGTTCTTATGTAAGTTTTGTTGTACCGGTTTATACTTGTGTTTGCTTCAAACAACCTTGCTAGCCAAAGCCTTGTACTGAGAGGGAATACTTCTCGTGCATCCAAAACCTTGAGCCAAAACCCATGCCATTTGTGTCCACCATATCTACCTACTATGTGGTATTTCCTGCCATTCCAAGTAAATACTTCATGTGCTACCTTTAAACAATTCAAAAGCTATTATCTCTTATTTGTGTCAATGTTTTATAGCTCATGAGGAAGTATGTGGTGTTTTATCTTTCGATCTTGTCATTTACTTCTGACAGACTTTCACAATGGACTAGTGGCTCATCCGCTTATCCAATAATTTTGCAAAAAGAGCTGGCAATGGGGTTCCCAGCCCCAATTAATTAACTTGCATTAATAATTCTCTTCACATGTTTTGCTCTGATCTATCAGTAAGCAACTTAATTTGCAAATAGACACTCCTCCATGGTATGTGAATGTTGGAAGGCACCCGAGGATTCGGTTAGCCATGGCTTGTGAAAGAAAAGGTTGGGGGGAGTGTCATCTAATAAATAAAACTAAAGTACATGTGTAAACAAAAGAGAAGAGGGATGATCTACCTTGCTGGTAGAAATAACGTCCTTCATGGGAGCCGCTCTTGAAAGTCTGGTTGATAAGGTAGTTAGAGTACCCATTACCATTCGTTGACAACAACAAACACCTCTCAAAATTTTACTTTTATGCTCTCTATATGATTTCAAAACTTGAAAAGCTCTAGCACATGATTTAATCCCTGCTTCCCTCTGCGAAGGGCCTATCTTTTACTTTATTGTTGAGTCAGTTTACCTATTTCCTTCCATCTTAGAAGCAAACACTTGTGTCAACTGTGCATTGATTCTTACATACTTGCTTATTTGCATTCATCATATTACTCTATGTTGACAATTATCCATGAGATATGCATGTTGAAAGTTGAAAGCAACTGAAACTTATATCTTCCTTTGTGTTGCTTCGATGCCTTTACTTTGAATTTATTGCTTATGAGTTAACTCTTATGCAAGACTCATTGATGATTGTCTTGAAAGTACTATTCATGAAAAGTTTTGCTATATGTTATCTATTTGTTAGCAAGCTATAGATCATTGCTTTGAATCACTTCATTCATGTCATATGCTTTACAATAATGTTGATCAAGATTATGATGGTAGCATGTCACCTCAGAAATTATTTGTGTTATCGTTTACCTACTCGCGAAAACTAAGTGCCGATGCCGTTGTTTTCTGTTGTTTTTGGTTTCAGAAATCCTAGTAAGGAAATATTCTCGGAATCGGACGAAATCAACGCCCAGTACCCTATTTTCACCGGAAGCTTCCAGAACACCCGAGAGTCAGCAGAGGGGGGCCACAGGCCCACCACACATGGTGGCGGCGCGGCCCAGGGGGCGCCCCGTTGTCTGCCCCACCAGGGCCCCTTCGAGGCTCCCCTTTCGCCTATATAAGCTCCCTGACCTAAAACCCCGAGACGAATAAGCCACGGTACGAGAAAAGTTCCGAGCCGCCGCCATCGCGAAGCCAAGATCTGGGGACAGGAGTCTCGTTCCGCACGCCGCCGGGACGGGGAAGTGCCCCAAGGCTCCTCCATCGACACCACCGCCATCTTCATCACCGCTGCTGTCTCCCATGAGGAGGGAGTAGTTCTCCATCGAGGCTAAGGGCTGTACCGGTAGCTATGTGGTTAATCTCTCTCTATGTACTTCAATACAATAATCTCATGAGCTGCTTTACATGATTGAGATTCATATGATGATGCTTGTAATCTAGATGTCATTATGCTAGTCAAGTGGATTTTACTTATGTGATCTCCGGAGACTCCTTGTCCCACGTGTGTAAAGGTGACAGTGTGTGCACCGTGTGGGTCTCTTAGGCTATATTTCACAGAATACTTATTCACTGTTATGAATAGCATATTGAAGTGCTTATTTATATCCCTTTATGATTGCAATGTGCTTTGTATCGCTACTAGTTTATGTGCTACTCATGTGATGTTATTAAAGTAGTCTATTCCTCCTGCATGGTGTAATGGTGACAGTGTGTGCATCGTGTGGTTCTTGTCGTAGGCTATGATCATAATCTCTTGTAGGTTATGGAGTTGATTATCGCTATGATAGTATTGATGTGATCTATTCCCCCTTCATAGTGTAAAGGTGACAGTGTGTATGCTATGTTAGTACTCGGTCTATTTTGCAAAGATCTATTATGCTCTAAGGTTACTTAAACATGAATATCGAATGTTGTGGAGCTTGTTAACTCCGACATTGAGGGTTCGTGTAATCCTACGCAACGAATGGTGTTCATTATCAAACAAGAGTGTATGTAGCACAAATGAGAGAAGTTATTATTTATTATGCGATCAATGTTGAGAGTGTCCACTAGTGAAAGTATGATCCCTAGGCCTTGTTTCCGAACATCGAATCACTGCCACTACAAGAAAAGTTGCCATGGCCGACGAAGTTGAAGTCGCGCCGTGGTTGGTGGTGCACCAAGGCCGACGATTTTTGGTCCCTCCGTGGTTCATGTCAAAACTTTTTTTTTCTCGTTTTTGAGGCCACCTAGCCCGACGAAAGCGGCCAAAACGTCGCGTATGGTGGCCCGGGACGTGGTGCATCGCGAATTCTCGGGTTCGCCGGCCGAGTCAACGCAAATCCGCACCGCCCAGGGATGTAGGGCCCAGATGGCAGCCTCTCTAGCATTGTTTTTTTCTCGATCGCGCCATCTCGTTCAACGCTCTCCGATCGAGCCGTTTACGATGCAGGATCATGGGTCCCGCATGTCATCCTCTATGAACCAAATTTCTTTCTTTTCTTGGATTTTTTTGACCCCCTGATTTCTGGCTACTTCCTTTTTCTTTTGATCCCTTGCCGCCTTGAAAACATTGAGACCGCTGAAGCTAAATGGGACCCGCATGTCATCCTCTATGAGCAATCAACTTTCTTTTCTTGGAGTTTTTTTGGCACCTTATATTTGGTCACTTGCCTTTTTCTTTCGATCCCCTGCCGCCTCTCAAACGGTGATACCGCTGCTACTAAATGGGACCCGCATGTCATCCTCTATGTACTATAAAACTTTCTTTTCTTGGATTTTTTGGCACCTCATATTTGGTCACTTGCCTTTTTCTTTCGATCCCCTGCCGCCTCTCAAACGATGATACCGCTGCTGCTAAATGGGACCCGCATGTCATCCTCTATGTACTATAAAACTTTCTTTTCTTGGATTTTTTTGGCACCTCATATTTGGTCACTTGCCTTTTTCTTTCGATCCCCTGCCGCCTCTCAAACGGTGATACCGCTGCTGCTAAATGGGACCCGCATGTCATCCTCTATGTACTATAAAACTTTCTTTTCTTGGATTTTTTGGCACCTCATATTCGGTCACTTGCCTTTTTCTTTCGATCCCCGCCGCCTCTCAAACGGTGATACCGCTGCTGCTAAATGGGACCCGCATGTCATCCTCTATGTACTATAGAACTTTCTTGGATTTTTTTTGGCTCGATATTTTGTTACTTGCCTTTTTCTTTCGATCCCCTGCCGCCTCTCAAACGGTGATACCGCTGCTGCTAAATGGGACCCGCATTTCATCCTCTATGGACTATAAAACTTTCTTTTCTTGAATTATTTTTGGCTCCTGATATTTGGTCACTTTCCTTTTCTTTCGATCCGCCGCCTCTCAAAAAGAGACCGCTGCTAAATGGGACCCGCATGTCATCATCTATGAGCAATCAACTTTCTTTTCTTGGAGTTTTTTTGGCACCTCA
Source organism: Lolium multiflorum (assembly GCA_030979885.1). Lineage (NCBI taxonomy): Eukaryota > Viridiplantae > Streptophyta > Magnoliopsida > Poales > Poaceae > Lolium > Lolium multiflorum. The sequence continues at coordinate 366,158,331 of CM061750.1, forward strand.
TATTTGGTCACTTGCCTTTTTCTTTCGATCTCATGCCACGTTTGAAACGTTGAGGATCCTGCTGGCTCATGGGACCCGCATGTCATCCTCTATGTGCTATAAAAGTTTCCTTTGTTGGATTTTTTTCACCCTCTGATTTTTGGCTTGCCTTTTTCTTTTGATCCCCTGCCCCTTTGAAACGTTGAGTAAGCTGCTGGCTCAAGGGACCCGCATGTCATCCTCTATGTCCATCAACTTTCTTTTCTTGGATTTTTTTCACCCCCTAATTACTAGCTACTTTCTTTTTCTTTTGATCTCAAGCCGCATTACAAACATTGAGACCGCTGCTGCAAAATGGGACCCACATGTCATCCTCTATGTACAATAAGTCTTGGATTATTTTTGGCTCCTGATATTTGGTCACTTGCCTTTTTCTTTCGATCTCATGCCGCCTTTGAAACGTTGAGTAAGCTGCTGGCTCATGGGTCCCGCATGTCATCCTCTACGAACAAAAGTTTCCTTTCTTGGAGTTATTTTTGACCCCTAATTTCTGGCTATTTGCCTTTTTCTTTTGATCCCTACCCCTTTGAAACGATGAGGACGCTGTTGGTGGTCGGTCCCACATGTCATCCTCTATGAACAATAAAAGTTTCCTTTGGTGGATTTATTTTTGACCCTAATTAATTTCTGGCTATTTCCTTTTTTTCTTTTGATCCCCTGCCGCCTTGGAAATGTTGAGGATGCTGCTGCCTCATCGGTCCCGCATGTCATCCTCTCAGAACGATAAATGTTTCTTTTCTTGGATTTTTTACCAACTGATTTTTGGTTTTTTTTTTTTCGACCCCTGCCTTTGAAACGTTGACGACGCTGCTGGCTCATGGGTCCCCGATGTCAGCCTCCCCGTACAAGAAACATGTGATATCTTGATTATTTTGCAGACAATAAACAGTGTATTTCGCTCTGAGCTATTGCAAACGGATAAATTAAATCTTTATTTTTACAACTTATATCTTGAATCTCCTTGTTTTTTGTTTTTGCGAAGCATAGGACATTCCTGTTTTTTTTTTGAGAAAAATCCGAACTTTCATGTTCTGGAGTGGGCTGAAATTGTACGAGTCAAAAGGCCCAGAAGGATAGTTCGAAGGCCCAGATGTCCAGATGCAGCCCAATTGAAATCTTTCTTTTCTTGGATTTTTTCACCCCCTGATTTCTGGCTACTTCATTTTTCTTTTGGTCCCGTGCCGCCTTGGAAACGTTGAGACCGCTGCTGCAATATGGGACCCGCATGTCATCCTCTATGTACAATAAAGTTTCTTTTCTTGGATTATTTTTGCTCCTGATATTTGGTCACTTGCCTTTTTCTTTCGATCTCATGCCACGTTTGAAACGTTGAGGAATCTGCTGGCTCATGGGACCCGCATGTCATCCTCTATGTACAATAAAAGTTTGATTTCTTGGATTTTTTTCACCCTCTGATTTTTGGCTATTTCCTTTTTCTTTTGATCCCCTGCCGCCTTTGAAACGTTTAGTAAGCTGCTGGCTCATAGGTCCCACATGTCAGCCTGTATGAACGATAAAGCTTTCCTTTCTTGGAGTTTTTTTGACCCCCTAATTTTTGGCTACTTTCTTTTTCTTTTGATCTCAAGCCGCATTTGAAACGTTGGGACCGCTGCTGCAAAATGGGACCCGCATGTCATCCTTTATGTACAATCAAGTTTCTTTTCTTGGATTATTTTTGGCTCCTGATATTTGGTCACTTGCCTTTTTCTTTCGATCCCATGCCACGTTTGAAACGTTGAGGAACCTGCTGGCTCATGGGACCCGCATGTCATCCTCTATGTACTACAAAAGTTTATTTTCTAGGGTTTTTTTTCACTCTCTGATTTTTGGCTATTTCCTTTTTCTTTTGATCCCCTGCCGCCTTGGAAATGTTGAGTAAGCTGCTAACTCATGGGTCCCGCATGTCATCCTCTATGTACAATCAACTTTCTTTTCTTCGAGTTTTTTTACCCCCTAATTTCTGGCTACTTTCTTTTTCTTTTGATCTCAAGCCGCATTTGAAACGTTGGGACCTCTGCTGCAAAATGGGACAGCATGTCATCCTCTATGTACAATAAAAGTTTCTTTTCTTCGATTATTTTTCACCCTCTGATTTTTGGTCACTTGCCTTTTTCTTTCGATCTCATGCCGCCTTTGAAAATGTTGCGGAACCTGCTGGCTCATGGGACCCGCATGTCATCCTCTATGTACTATAAAAGTTTCTTTTCTTGGATTTTTTTCACCCTCTGATCTTTAGCTATTTCCATTTTCTTTTGATCCCCTGCCGCCTTGGAAACGTTGAGTAAGCTGCTGACTGATGGGACCCGCATGTCATCCTCTATGTACAATCAAGTCTCTTTTCTTGGATTTTTTTACCCCCTTATTTTTGGTCACTTGCCTTTTTCTTTCGATCTCATGCAGCCTCTGAAACGTTGAGGAAGCTGCTGGCTCATGGGACCCACATGTCATCCTCTATACTATAAAAGTTTCTTTTTTGGATTTTTTTCACCCTCTTATTTTTGGCTATTTCCTTTTTCTTTTGATCCCCTGCCGCCTTGGAAACGTTGATTAAGCTGCTGACACAAGGGGCCCGCATGTCATCCTCTATGTACAATCAACTTGCAAGATCTTGGAGCGAAAGAGCTTGTATAAGTGGGACCCATATGTCATCCTCTATGTACAATAAAAGTTTCTTTTCTTGGATTATTTTTTGCTCCTGATATTTGGTCAGTTTCCTTTTTCTTTTGATCTCATGCCGCCTCTGAAACGTTGAGTAAGGTGCTGGCTCATGGGACCCGCATGTCATCCTCTATGTACAATAAAGTTTCTTTTCTTAGATTTTTTTACCCCCTGATTTTTGCTAACTTGCCTTTTTCTTTTCGATCATATGCCGCCTTTGAAATTGAGGTCGCCGCTGGCTCATGGGTCCCACATGTCAGCCTCTATGAACAACAAACCTTTCCTTTGTTGGATTTATTTTTTACCCCTAATTTCTGGCTATTTGCCTTTTTCTTTTGATCCCCTGCGGCCTTTGAAACGATGAGGACGCTGCTGGCAGGTCGGTCCCACATGTCATCCTCTATGAAGAATAAAAGTTTCCTTTTTGGATTTATTTTTGACCCCTAATTTCTGGCTATTTGCCTTTTTCTTCTGATCCCTGCCGACTTCGAAATGATGAGGATGCAGCTGGCAGATCGGTCCCACATGTCAGCCTCTATGAACTATAAATGTTTCCTTTGTAGGATTTATTTTTTACCCCTATTTTCGGGCTACTTGCCTTTTTCTTTGAAACGTTGAGGACGCTACTGTCTCATGGGTCCCACATGGCATCCTCTCTGAACGATAAACCTTCATTTCTTGTTAACGACAGGTTTATCAGTATTATTTTCGCAGACTAATACAAGCTCTTTCGCTCCAAGATCTTGCAAGTTAATAGAATAAATCATGGAATTATTAGGATATGTTTTAAATTTCAAATCCACTTTATGAATTTTTGAAAATACCGTGATCTATGTGGGTATGGAGCGATCAAGGATTTTCATATTGGCCATGAGCAGTTTCAAAAATTGCAACCCAATAATTCAAAATAAATACAAACAACTTTTATGTAGAATCTCCGTGTTTTTGTTTTTTGCCAATCATAGGATCTGTGGTTCTTTAGAAAAGGGCCAACATTGCATGAGCAGAAAGGCCCATTTGTAGTTATTGGGCTTCGACAGCCGGAGCAAGTAGGCCTATAGCAAATACCTTGTAGATGGCCGTTGGAACCCAAAAGTATTTGTTGCCTAGACTTAGATGCCAAACTCAGCCTTATTGACATGAACCTTGCTATGCACACGACAATTTCAGTCCGATCCGTGTACGAAACACAAGATCCAACCCTTCGTGTGAGGAAGCAGGTGGCAGCACACCTCCAGATGCTCAATCGTACATACGCATATCATATAGGAGTTGTCGTATGTACATCAGTTCCGTATTGACATGTTTTTTTCTTTGGTTCACATGTGGGGTCCGCACAGTCACCTAGGTCGCACATCTACTTCCTTGCTCGTAGTTGATGCATGTTCGGTTTGGGGATGGGGTGGAACCGAACACACCCCCGTGCCAGTGGATGTACTTTACCCTTTAGCGGCGAAAAAAATAGGAATGGTCCTCTCATGAGTATGATCAACAAGAGGTGGCTATATTATAAAGGACGTACACACATTGTAATTATAGTGCTGAAATAAAGTCAATCCTAAAACAGCCATGCATGGGTTATAATATGAAGGCAACACGAAATACAAAAGCAGGGCAGTGTTCAAATAAACTGATTCAAACTAGTACATACTAAAAACAGTGTACTACTTCTCAACACTTCAAGCATAATAAAAAAGTGTCACTGTTTTTTTAAAGGTAACACCGAACGGGCAATGTTTAAAGCAGGCTTAAACCACATAGCCGCTTGTCGGACACTATCCCAACCATCCTTGGGAAGGCTGATAACTCCCACAGTCTCACCTTCATCTGGCTGGAGGTTGCAGCGCAAAATTTTAGGGTATTGATTATAACGAATATTCCGGTATGCTGTGTAGACGCAGTTTTTCCTCATGAATGGAACCAATGTGCCATCAGGAGCTTTGGATTCACGCTTCTTCAGGTTGGCAATGATTGGGTAATTGAGTCCGAGGAACAGAGAGTGGTCGCTGAGGCTGTTAACCTGCCTCCAAAGAAAGTCCCCTGCACGTGCAGTAGATAAGGGATCCAGCTCAAAGACGTAGGTGGCAACAGGAGGATACTGCCGTAGCTGAAGCCCATTAGCAGCATAGGGAATGTCAGGAGGTACTTCAGCATTGGCAATCCCAATCTTGTTTACTGTAAGGATGATCATCAATCGCTTGCCATCAGCAGATGGAGCGAGGAACCACGCGTACTGCTGATCATCCACCACCGGTGGCGGGATTACAAACGGGAGCATCAGGTTTTCTGCAATATTAGAAATGGAGACGAATAGGGTGTTACTGGCAACCATATTCAAACAGCAGCATTGTTCATCGTTCATGCTCACAGTATAAATACGACTATGTAAGCTAAGGACATTGGTCATTCATGTGTTCAAATCGAGTGTCCAATATATCAGTTATACTGCATCCATCCCACGAAACTAGTCTAAACTTCGCCAAAACTAGACACTAGTTAGTGTATACACAGTTATATACTACCTCTGTCCCACCGAAAGTGTCTGAGATTTGTCCAAATTCAGATGTATCTAGACAGTGAAAGCATATAGATACATTCAAATTTTGACAAATATATATCATCTTAAGTTTAAGTCCTGTGCTGTAGTTAATTCCCTTTGTCTTAAGTGATCTATTAGAGAGCTTCCCTGTGACCACCCGAAGGGTAAGAAATGTTTAACTGTATAAGTGGATTGCCTAGACCTTTCCATCAGTTCGGACTTTTGGTTGCGTTGGCTAGTCCATGAAGCTTGACATGGTGTCAGAGCCAGGGTCTCGAGTTCGAGTCCTGGCTTTCGCAATTTATCCTAAAATTGTTGTTGCCCCCTCGGAGTCCACGTATATGCCTCTTGAGCTATACCTCTGAGTCTTTCCACATGTTGACTTGTCTCCCATCACACGTGACGGGGGGTGTTGAATTGTATAAGTGGATTGCCGCCCTTGCGATCAGTTCGGACTTTTGGTTGTGTTGGTAGTGCATGAAGCTTGACAAGAAAGAAATGCTCTTTGTAGCTAACCCCAAGTCTGGTAACATTTGCAAAATAGGTATCAGATGCAGCTATCCATTCAGTAGAAGAATTTGCATTTTAGAGTTGAAGGTTCATAATCTCTTCTCTACTATTGATAGTAAAGGGTACACATGGTATTTGTTTACCTCATTTTCGCGTTCTAAAAAAGGTACGCTATATGGTTGTGCTAAGTTAAACTGATTTAAGTCTGTTCAAGTTTATCGAAAATTATACTACCAACATCTAAAACATCAATATAGGTTCATATATTACAAAAGATATTTAGATTTTCTTTTCTCGAACACATGCCTAGTCGTGCATCATTATATATTAGAGCATACAGGGTTGTAGCAAGGCTACGAAAAACTGAGAAAGCAAAAAGAAAGAACTATACAGGGGACTAGAGGCAGCTAACTTTGTTAGGCCTGCAGGTGCTAAATCTTATATATATATGAGGTTGTAGATATTAATCGTAAACTTACTCAAACTTAAATATCATTGAATTAGGAAAAAGATAACCTGAGTTATTTTGAATGAGGGGACGTCACAATCACTAATGAAAGATAATTGTGGGAAACTGAAATCTATTCAAGAAAATGGGAGAAAAAATGTATCAAAAACAAAATTAATTATACCATTCTGCAGATTGTTCACCGATATAAACAAAGAACTGTTTGATCTGCATGTAGGTACATCCAATCAAGGCTTTTTCCCCGATCTCTAGAAAATATAAGCTACGCATGTAATTACAAACGATTTTCTTCTATTTTTCTGTTTCTACGTTAACATTTGAGATACTTGTTAATTACATCCATATTCTGCAGTTGCATAGAGTTACTAATTCAGGAATGCATTCACATACGGAGTATACTATGTTTGCTGATGACTGACTAGTACTAATTCATTGCAAGCAACGGTTCATTCATATTCAGATAAAGGATGTGATCGTTAAGTCATATACTTATGAAAGTCCTTATGCATCTCTCTGATGCAGATGGCGGGGGTCTCTCGTCCTCCTTTTGGAGGCAAAATCAATTAGTTATATATGAAACAATGGGTGTAAAAGGTTATCAAAAAGGGTGCCTTCATAGTGCCACGTTATCTTTTGAGATACTGGTTAATTACACCCATATTCTGCAGTGGCGTAGAGTTACTAATTCAGGAATGCAATCACATACTGAGCATACTATGTTTGTTGGTGACTAATTAGTACTACTAATTCATTGCAAGCAACGGTTCATTCATATTCAGCAAAAGGGGGTGTGATCATTAAGTCATATAAGAAAGGTAAAATATAAACAAGGTAGTTCATGAATAACTTCATTGGTTAAGGCAGTGTATCATGCAATGCAACATAAGGACTGAAAAAATACCATTTGCGGTGTCCCAGAAGTACGTGGAGCCGTCAGTTTCGTCCACCGCAAAAACGTGGCCACGGAGTTCAATGGCATCACAGTAATTTGGATAATCAGGTGCAGGTGTAAGGGCCTCCAGCATTCTCCAGTCGCCACCCCCTTCAAGGTAGAAAATCGTTTTGTCGAACAAGGCGATGAGCTTGTAATCTGCGTACCTCCCACCTTTTGTGGGCACTTGGCAGATTACAATCTTCAACAAATAAATTGCTGGACCCCAGTTAAAAGAGTATGCAGGTCGATATGAAACAATACTATGATGAATCTTCGAATCAGGTAGGGATGGAAGGGGGATATGTCGCTCGGTGTAGACGTTCACGAGGCACCACTCATGATGATCGGCGGCGGCGATCCAGTCGCCGTTCGCGCCAAGCCATTTTCTGTCGTGCATGAACGGCAGGGCGACAGAACGGCGAGGATGGTCGAGGGGCACCAGGTCGTACACGGTATCATGCAGACGAGATGCTGTCGCCAGGTCCCAGTGTTCACCGAACCAATAAGCAGGCGGAGGCATCAGCAGGCAGGGTTCATCCCAATGGTGCATCTTACCTTCATCCTTGCTGATCATGTCGTAGAGCTCCCTGGAACATGCAGCAAGTCGGACGGTGTAGGTAACGTCCAGATGCGCAGCGATGAGGTCGATGTTGTCGCCGGTGAGAGCCTCCAAGTGGCCGTCCCCGCCGCCCCGGCAAAGCCTAGAATAATCCATCACGTGAAGATGGATTTAGGTGGATGGCGGATGCAACTGCGCTTGGGGTTTTCGGAGGAGAGGGCGAGCGCTATGGAAGGAACGATGCGGCGCGCGGCCGGCCGGGGTAAGGAGAGAAAGGTATACGGAGTAGTACTAGTGATGCGGCGTGGTGGGGATCGAGATCCTGCGCGTGCGCGTGATTCTGGGAGGGTGAAGAAGAAGATTTTTTTTTTGTAACGGGGTGAAGAAGAAGATGATAGACATGCAAGGGGCAAAAACTAGGTAGTACTCTAGGCTGCTGCTGCGACTGGGCGCCGATTTGACTGTTGGTAGACTAGCACGCCACCCATCTATAAATTTGCGACGACGTTTGGTGCAGTGATGTCTCGTCACATCAGGTTGACCAGAGAGGGCTTTTTTTTACAGTTTCCATTTCGATATATTTTTCGCCAATAATCGTAGTTCTCTACATGCCAGAGACACGTACCTTAACACGTGGGCAGCATGCAACCGCGCGAGCACCAAAATGGAATGAGAAATGTTTTAGAGCAGAACTTCATTTTCAATGCCTTTCCTAGCTTGGTTTGGAAACCGGACAGAGCTTCAGTGACTTGATGCTTCCAAGATACATTGTGACTGTGTCCCACCATCTACCATCCATTTGAGATCCAACGTTCCAAACTATCTCTTATTTCGAAGCTAAAAAAGAAAAACTATTCAGAAAATTTTGAAAAAAAATCCAGTAATATGTAGATTCCTTGTTTTAAAATCTATGAATATTTCATCCCATTCGGATGACTAGCTTGTGATTAAATAGATTCTTACGTACTCGAGCACTAGTTTAAACTAAATATATATTTGCTCACAAACCTATGATTCAAATCGAATGAAACTTCACCAAAATATAAATCGAAATATGCATGATTTACTGGAAGTTTTTCAAAATTTTCATGGTCCATGGGGTCCTCCAAAGTGCAAGCTTTTTTTTTCTTGGTTGGTACTTCAAAACCGAGTTTGGATGGTGGCAAGACTTGCACAAAGAGGATGTCAAAATTTTGGCCTTTGTGAACTTTGCAATCAACATCAAGTGTCGGACTCTCGAGAAAAAAATATGAGTTGGCGCCCACCTTTCTTTCAACCGTTGGTTCTCAATCCGAGGGTGGTCCAACTAGCTAACAAAATTGGCTTGGTATTCATGGTCTTGAACCAACGATTTGGCATGGCTTTCAATCGGTATGAGAGGTGATGTATGGAGGTGATTCATACGAGAGGGCAATAAAGAAATGTTTTGTCATCCTCGCAAAGCTAGTCTATTTGGAAAGAAATGAATAATTGGTTTTTCGCAACATTGCATGATACTAATTCATGATACTATGCATTGAAGGTGTTGTATCATAGACTAGTATCAGTCTACGATACTTCCCATTGTGACTAGTCTAAGTGCTTTTGCACCATGAACACTAGCTATGCACAGACCTCAAAAAACACTTCTCCATCATTCTACTATTCACACTTTCTTTTTCTAATAGAACTATGTACCATTGTTTTTAATATAATCTTGTGTCGAGAGTATATATTTCTAAAATAGTCATTTATGTTTCGCATAAGCTCAAAGAGGGGTACTTACTTATGAGAGATATCTTTCAACTAATACGTTGTAGGAGTACTTTAATTATGTGAGCTATAGTGTGAAATGCTTACTAGAACGAGTACAAAAGGTGTTTGATAACATTACAGGCCACACGCCCAGTGTAGCCTGCATTGTAGGAGCATTACATCAATTTAACAACTACGGAGGAGTAGCCTAGGTAGAGATAACATGCAAAGGAAATAGTTCAACAGATAGTACAACACAACTACGGAAAGGGAGTAGCCTAGGTAGAGATAAACATGCAAATGAAATAGTTCAACAGATACAAATCTTGCATTACAACACGAGTATTACATAAAGTACATCAGCCCTTCTTTCTGGACCTGTGACGCGAAGGCAGGTTCCATTGCCGGGCGTTGGCGAAGCTTGGGATGAGCCACAACGGAACCTGCCGCCATGTCCATCTAATGTTGGTTTGGAAACCAACAGTACAGTCTTCAGAATTCAAACTGAAGCGGCAAATTTCTGGAGAAGGAGGATATGCAAGGCCTACTGCATGGTGCGATGTGTAAACAGAGTTGCTTCTCGCCATATTTGGACGGTCATGTTCTGCCCCGTCTTCTACTGGAATGATAATCGGATAGTTCACTCCAAGGAAGAGAGAATATGATCCAAGGGAAATAATCCTCCTCCATGGCCTCGGTGGCATCAACTGACTGGTGTCCATGCTGTACACCTCGCAGCCAAGTAAACCCTTACCATACCCGCGAATAGTGCGACCATGACGACCCTCAGAGGTAGCAGCAGCAGGTAAAATCCGAACCAGTCCAGTATAATCCCGCCCGTCAGTAACGCCCCAGGTATGGACCAGAAAAAGTCTAGAACCATCAGGAGATCGTGCTAACCACCAGGAGCCAAGATTGTACCGACCTTGTTCATCAAGTTCTGGCGGAATAGGTGCCGTGCTGATCAACAAAGGACCTTGCAAAGGAAAGCACAGCTTGAAGTCAGTTCAGCAAAACTTGATTAGTTCATTACATACATGAATAATGATGTAGCTAAAATACTGCCTCCGATCCAAATTAATTGACTCAACTGGATGTGTCTAGCTAGATATGCACAAATTAATTGACTCAAGTTTGTCTAGCTAGATGCACTGGCTAGACAAAGCTGAGTCAATTTGATTTGGATCGGAGGGAGTACTTTATTTTGACTCAAAGGCATATCGCTGCTGATTTTGATTGAATATAGAGGGGGAAAGGTACAGGCATGACACGAAAACTGCACAACAAAAAGAAAAAGGCTAAAGCTAAATCTGAAACTAGCAGGTAATAGCGAAAACACATCATATGAGATGAGAAAAATTACCCCAAGAAAGTTGATTCCATGCATAAACTTCGCCTGTCTGAGTTACAGCAAATACAATACCCTTGTGGATGATTGCATCGGAGTAGCCGTACGCTAAGAACTGGTTGTCAAGAACTGTCCATCTGCTAGAAGCACAGTGAAGGACTGCAATTGCCGCGTTGAAGATGGCAAGAACAGAGAAACTAGTATAATTTGAAGCAGCTGTTGGAACTCGGCAAATAGCTATCTTCAGCAGTTGAAGATGTTGATCATTAGACTCGAACACAAGTTTATCCGGGGTGGATTTAAACTCACTTATTGGTGGTAGAGGAATCCGGCGACCAGTGTACACATTGACAAGCTCCCAATTCCAGGGGAAGCCAAGAAGGGCGATCCAATCTCCATTCGCGCCTGCCCACATGCCCGTACCACCATCTGGAATCACGGCATCGGAAGAGATCCTGTCCAGCGGCGTCAGTTGGCACAAGGTACCCTTGCGATCTTTTGCATCATGCTGCTTGTCCTTCTGCGCACCCTGCTGCTTGAACTTGTGGACGCGGGAGAAGGGATTGTGCGCGGGCGGTACCTCAGTTTGGTGAGTATGAAGAACACAGGGCATGCCAAACGGCTGAGATGCAGGCAGAGCTACACTTTGTGTTGCTGAATCATGATAAAACTTGCATGAACCGACGAGGCTCGCGGCGGTGATGACATCGCATCGGGATGCGATTTCTTCAAGGGGGCCATCAGGAAACACCCAAGAACTGCCACTCTCATTGATCGATCTCGCCATTGGAAGGATGCGGTCAAGTGGGTGTGGGGGTGTGGGAGTGGGACGCTGGCGTTTGGGTATGAGGTATTGGAGGACAGTGCGAGCGGCAGCTGGTAGAGCGATATGGATAAAAGTCCACAACTCCTACTAGTACCATCAAACAGGTGGCTCGAGATGATCCGAAAAAGGCATGGCGGCGGTGGTGCAGGGGCTGCTGGTGTAGGCGGGGTCGCCAGAGAAGATGGAGATGAAGAAGACGGAGAAGCAGGCAAAAAAAACAATTTGAATTGAAATCAATAATACGAGTACTACGGGCGTGCCTTCTCTCTCTGGTCTCTGCTGCACTACTGCACCTGTCGTGAAGGCGTGTGACCCGAGAAGAAGCTAATGTACTGTATACTGTCCTTGCACGCCGTGGAGCTGTATTTTGTCTCATCAAATCAGCTCTGGACAGTTTCAGCAGAGAAAAGATCCTTTGCCATCATCATGATATATTACCACGGGCCCACGGCAGTGCACATTCATCTTGTACTACCATATACTGTACTGCTCTATATGTTGCACAAACCACCACTTGGACATTTTTTTTGCAGTTTCCACCATGTGGTGGTCTAATATGTTGCAAATTTCACCACTTGGTTATCTAATCAGCTAGTTAGTCATGTTGATAGCAAAATCGACAAGTGGGTTCAACATGTCAATGCTCCAATTAATGTTTTAGAAAAAATAAATTTTTCAAAATTCATACTTCTTTTATTTAGCTATTTAAAAATGCTTATTCATTTATTTCAACAAATATTGTGCGGTCTTGAATTTTTTTCAAACAAATATTATGGCATCGGGTTCGGGACTCCTGAAAAGGACTGGTCGTGGTACGGGAACCCGAAATGATGCCCACAACATGGTCGAAAGTGGCAAGGAACCCGTCGAGGTGGATGAACTCGGGAAACCTTGGTAGAGGTAGGGATCTTGAGGAGGCCATTAGGGTTAGCCTACCCCCCAATAAGCGTATGAACGAAAAAAATTCACATAAGTAGTAGCTATTATTAAAATTTCACAAATATTACGCGCTTTTGAATATTTCAAAAGTATTGTGGCGTCACGCTGGCCTTGCCCGAATTTTACCTTTCAGGCTGGATGTCACGAGCATGATCACTCAACCAACCGGGTCCAAACATATATATACAATTGGCCTCCTCGAGCCTACACCGACCAGATTGTCGCTGAAACTGGATCATATAGTTTCTATTGGATTGATGTCCTAAGGAAATATTCCAACAACGGAAGTTGTTTGATTCGTTGTATTATATTCCTTTGGAATCTTGTTGGGCTTGTTTGGTTCGAAGAAAATTCATAGAAATTTTGTGGGATTCAAATCTCAGTGGCTCCTTTGATTCTTGAATACATGATAATTCATACTAATTCACGTGTTTTTTGTGTAGCACTACAACCAAAGAACATGCAATTCAAATTTGTGTGATTTCTTTCATATAGGATTAATTCAACATGCAATCATATTCAATTCCTACATTATTTCTATTTTAACATTTTGTACACATCATGCATGCGACCCAAACAATGCGTACATGGTGGGGGGGGGGTTGTTTCGTTGCAAAAGCAGTTGGTCACACCACAAACAAACATGCAACAATTAATCTAAATTCACGCGGTTTCCCCGCGATGCAACCAAACAATATTCGATGAAACTAAGCATGGCATAAACATATACAATACACACCATACATTTTGGCTGCTTTGATTATTCGCAAGATTTTCAAAGTGCGGGAATATGAAAATTGTATGATTAGAGAGTGATGATCATCTCCAAATATATAGGATTGAGAAACAACGGTATTTGGATCCAATAACATTTGATTGCGTGTGAAAACCAAAAGAAATACTAGTAGTAACATACGGTTACACAATGAAGGATTTTTTGTTTTTGTATAAAAATGTATTGTCAATGAATTCTGAAAATTGCAATCCTATGAATTAAACAATCAGAAATCGTGTCAGACTAATTCCTACGTTTCGAGATTCTAGTACGGAGTATGATTTCTTTGAAGGGGCGCAGAGGGACGTGGGTAGCAATGTCTAGTCCCTGTCTTGTCTGTATACACTGTACTTACGTCAGACTAGTGTTGCTCATGAAGTCTTAATCTGACGTACTCTGAAGCTAGATGCATCACCGTTTCCAGTCTCTGTCCTCGTTTTTTCGGCAAAATAGACAGAAATAACCCAAAGTCGAAAAGATTGGGAAAAACAAACTTTCGACATACTAGCAAGATTGGGTTATTTTTGTCCAAATTCTCGTTTTTTTCTCTTGGCTTCCCTACCCTTGAATCCATGTCACTTACGTGTGTTGCCCATGCATGCGTCATGTCCCACACTTCAGTGAGCACAAGTGACGTGCTGTACGTACGCAAACTCCCAGCGATCTTCTTTGTCAAGAGAAGACGCATCAAGATTCAAGACCCGATCGCATTTCTTGCTTTCAGCCTGGGGTCCTCCATGTAAAAGTTAGGGATTTAGATGTAATTTCATGTTTATTTTGTGTGCTGTTGTAAACTGTTGATTTTTTATGTCCATTTGAATCTTGGTCAAATCCTAGGTTTGACCTAGATTTAAACAAGTTTAAAACATGAAAATGAAAAAGTAAGCCTGGATCCTCCTTAGTCAATCCAAAATGAAGCTTTTGGGAGGTTTTTGAAATTTCCATGTTTGAAACCCAAAACCACTTCTTTTCATGCTAGACTTCATAAGACATAGTTTAGGGATAGGGGTAGATACATGATTTGTCTGGTTTCAGTATGTCTAGAGCTTGTTTATCCACTTGAATGCTTACTATATGACATAAGAAGACTATGTGCTATGGTTTTTCATTTATCTATTTTTTTGAATTTTATGCCCATTTGAATCTTGGTCAAATCCCAGGTTTGACCAGGTTTTAAACAAGTTTAAAACTTGAAAATGAAAAGGTGTAAGCATGGATCCTTCGTAGTCACTCTAAAATGAAGCTTTTGGGAGGTTCTCGAAATTTCCATGCATGCTTGAAACTCAAAACCACTTTTCTTCATGCTTGACTTCATAAGACAGAGTTTAATTAGGGTTAGGGGTAGATACACGATTTTTCTGGTTTGAATATGTCTAGACCTTGTTTATCAACTTGAATGTTTACTATATGACATAATTAAGAAGGCTATGTGCTTTGGTTTTTCATTCTTTAGATTTTTGTCTGAATTTTTATGCCCATTTGAATCTTGGTCAAATCCTAGGTTTGACCAAGATTTAAATAAGTTTAAAACATGAAAATGAAAAGATAAGCATCGATCCTTCTTAATCGCTCTAAAATGAAGCTTTTGGTAGGTTTTTGAAATTTCCATGTTTGAAACCCAAAACCACTTCTCTTCATGCTTGACTTCATAAGACGAAGTTTAGGGTCGATAGGGGTAGATACATGATTTGTCTGGTTTGAATATGTCTAGACCTTGTTTATGAACTTAAATGCTTACTATATCTTTACTATTAAATTCGGATCGGTGGTGGTCGTACGTTAGAAAACCAGATTTGGTACGTAAAAAAAACCAGCCACGCGTGGAAAAAAACCAGCGATCCGTGGCCCGCCCACGCACGCGATATAAAATCGCTACCGAAACCATACGTCCCGCGCACGCACTCGGATGCTAGGCCGTCGACGGAGAAAGAGCCTTGCCGGTCGAGACTCGCCGCTATGCTGGTTCCACGCCGCCTTGCCGGTCGAGACTCGCCGCTGCGCTTGTTCCCCGCCGCCCTCTCAGTCAACACGGCGTATCCTAACTCCTCCGTCGCCCGACAGAGAAAGAGCCTTGCCGGTCGCTCCTCGCTGCGGCTCTCGTTCCCAGTCGCCCCATCTGTCGACACACGACTGCAACTCACATCTGCGGCGTATCCTAACTCCTTCTGGCTAGCGTAACGGATATGGTGGTACATCTGTACACTGACTTGGAGGCTGGAGCGCTGCCAATCTCGATGTATTCGAGGGATGCAACCAGGGCTTCATGTGGAAACGAAGGAGGTTGGGAGCAGATGCCATGGAGGTGGGCTCTCGAGGTTCAGCTATGGCATGCGAGGAGCCGAGGAGGAGTTACAGGACACTGGGGACGGGGAGCAAAATTTCCCATCGGTAATTCCTAAGCGCACAGGATATTTGCCTTATCTCTTTGACGTTTGCATCAAGATCCTTGGCCAATTCACATAATAGGGTGACCCTGGTTTATTGCCCGTGCCGTTTACACATGCACTAATCTGACAGTGGACGTTCGTCTAGCACTTCGAATTTGACGTAAAATTCCCATGTTCTTTGAAGACCAAAGTTGCATCTTCGATCAACATGAATGATGTGTTGTTTAAATTCACCAACATTTGCTTATCAGTAACAACGTTCATGAATGATGTGTTGTTTAGTATCTACATATCGGCGGCCTATTTACGCGATCATGTGTTATGAACATCGTGGAAGGTGAAAATGTTCGACCTGAGCCTATGATCCTAGGTAAATGTACCTTGAAATAATAACCAGCCAAATAAATTGTCTCTTCATGATTGTATCTATATTTAATAATTTTAGTTGCATGTATGCATGAGATTGAGCTAGCAATGTATTTTATCGATATCAGAGGAACAAAAGGGAAGATGGCAACATAGGCCGGCTCGAAGCAGAAAAGGCAGTTAGGAAGGTGACGTCAACACAGGCATCTACCCGACCGGGACAAGCGCTTCCATCAGAGGGGAGCCGGACAAAGCAACAACGGAGGACAGCGGGCGGAGTAGCCCTGGGACGGAATAAGACTTGGGCTTATGGGTCGACATAAGAAGGTGCAGGTAGATAATTGGGAGGATCGGAGGAGGGGAGTTAGGCGAGGAGATGCTAAGCTCGACGGCAAGACCTCGCACATGTGGTTCAACATGTGGTTTACCCGTAGCAAAGCACGGGTATTGTGCTAGTATGACATAAGAAGACTATGTGCTTTGGTTTTTTTGTTTTTTTATTTTATGCCCATTTTAATATTGGTCAAATCCTAGGTTTGACCAAGATTTAAACAAGTTTAAAACATGAAAATGAAAAGGTAAGCCTGGATCCTTCTTAGTCACTCTAAAATGAAGCTTTTGGGAGGTTTTTGAAATTTTCATGTTTGAAACCAAAAACCACTTCTCTTCATGCTTGACTTCATAAGACAGAGTTTAGGGTTAGGGGTAGTGATGCGCGTAGATGTACACGTCCGTTGGGAACCCCAAGAGGAAGGTATGATGCGCACAGTGGCAAGTTTTCCCTCAGAAAGAAACCAAGGTTTATCGAACCAGGAGGAGCCAAGAAGCACGTTGAAAGTTGATGGTGGCGAAATGTGATGCGGCGCAACACCAGGGATTCCGGCGCCAACGTGGAATCTGCACAACACAACCAAAGTACTTTGCCCCAACGAAACAGTGAGGTTGTCAATCTCACCGACTTTCTGTAACAAAGGATTAACCGTATTGTGTGGAAGATGATTGTTTGCAAGAAAACAGTAAAACAAGTATTGCAGTAGATTGTATACGATGTAAAGAATAGGACCGGGGTCCACAGTTCACTAGAGGTGTCTCTCCCATAAGATAAAAGCATGTTGGGTGAACAAATTACAGTCGGGCAATTGACAAATAGAAAAAGGCATAACAATGCATATACATGATATGATAAATATAGTGAGATTTAATCAGGGCATTACGACAAAGTACATAGACCGCCATCCAACTGCATCTATGCCTAAAAAGTCCACCTTCAGGTTATCATCCGAACCCCATTCAGTATTAAGTTGCAAAGCAACAGACAATTGCATTAAGTATGGTGCGTAATGTAATCAACAACTACATCCTTAGACATAGAATCAATGTTTTATCCCTAGTGGCAACAGCACAACACAACCTTAGAACTTTCTGTCACTGTCCCAGGTATCAATGAAGGCATGAACCCACTATCGAGCATAAATACTCCCTCTTGGAGTTAAGAGTAAAAACTTGGCCAGAGCCTCTACTAATAACGGAGAGCATGCAAGATCATAAACAACACATAAGTAATAGATTGATAATCACCATAACATAGTATTCTCTATCCATCGGATCCCGACAAACACAACATATAGAATTACAGATAGATGATCTTGATCATGTTAGGCAGCTCACAAGATCCAACAATGAAGCACAATTAGGAGAAGATGACCATCTAGCTACTGCTATGGACCCATAGTCCAGGGGTGAACTACTCACTCATCACTCCGGAGGCGATCATGGCGATGAAGAGTCCTCCGGGAGATGAATCCCCTCTCCGGCAGGGTGCCGGAGGCGATCTCCTGAATCCCCCGAGATGGGATTGCGGCGGCGGCGTCTCTGGAAGGTTTTCCGTATCGTGGCTCTCGGTACGGGGGTTTCGCGACGGAGGCTTTAAGTAGGCGGAAGGGCAACGCAGGGTGGCACGAGGGCCCCACACACCAGGGCGGCGCGGCCCAGGCCGCGGGCTCGTTGTGGCGGCGCCGTGGCCCCACTTCCTTCCCTCTTCACGCTTCTGGAAGCTTCGTGCAAAAATAGGACCCTGGGCGTTGATTTCGTCCAATTCCGAGAATATTTCGTTACTAGGATTTCGAAACCAAAAACAGCAGAAAACACTTCGGCATCTTGTTAATAGGTTAGTTCCAGAAAATGCGTAAATACGACATATAATGTGCATAAAACATGTAGATATCATCAATAATGTAGCATGGAACATAAGAAATTATCGATACGTTGGAGACGTATCAGCATCCCCAAGCTTAGTTCTGCTCGTCCCGAGCAGGTAAAACGATAACAAAGATAATTTCTGAAGTGACATGCCATCATAATCTTGATCATACTATTGTAAACATATGTAATGAATGCAGCGATCAAAACAATGGTAATGACATGAGTAAACAAATGAATCATAAAGCAAAGACTTTTCATGAATAGTACTTCAAGACAAGCATCAATAAGTCTTGCATAAGAGTTAACTCATAAAGCAATAAATCAAAGTAAAGGTATTGAAGCAACACAAAGGAAGATTAAGTTTCAGCGGTTGCTTTCAACTTATAACATGTATATCTCATGGATAGTGTCAACATAGAGTAATATAACAAGTGCAATATGCAAGTATGTAGGAATCAATGCACAGTTCACACAAGTGTTTGCTTCTTAAGGTGGAGAGAGATAGGTGAACTGACTCAACAATAAAAGTAAAAGAAAGGTCCTTCAAAGAGGAAAGCATCGATTGCTGTATTTGTGCTAGAGCTTTTATTTTGAAAACATGAAACAATTTTGTCAACGGTAGTAATAAAGCATATGAGTTATGTAAATTATATCTTACAAGTTGCAAGCCTCATGCATAGTATACTAATAGTGCCCGCAACTTGTCCTACTTAGCTTGGACTACCGGATCTTCGCAATACACATGTTTCAACCAAGTGTCACAAAGGGGTACCTCCATGCCGCCTGTACAAAGGTCTAAGGAGAAAGCTCGCATTTTGGATTTCTCGCTTTTGATTATTCTCAACTTAGACATCCATACCAGGACAACATGGACAACAGATAATGGACTCCTCTTTAATGCATAAGCATGTAGCAACAATTATTATTCTCATATGAGATTGAGGATATATGTCCAAAACTGAAACTTTCACCATGATTCATGGCTTTAGTTAGCGGCCCAATGTTCTTCTCTAACAATATGCATGCTCCAACCATTAAGGTGGTAGATCTCTCTTACTTCAGACAAGACGGACATGCATAGCAACTCACATGATATTCAACAAAGAGTAGTTGATGGCGTCCCCAGAAGCATGGTTATCGCACAACAAGCAACTTAATAAGAGATAAAGTGCATAAGTACATATTCAATACTACGATAGTTTTTAAGGCTATTTTGTCCCATGAGCTATATATTGCAAAGGTGAATGATGGAATTTTAAAGGTAGCACTCAAGCAATTTACTTTGGAATGGCGGAGAAATACCATGTAGTAGGTAGGTATGGTGGACACAAATGGCATAGTGGTTGGCTCAAGGATTTTGGATGCATGAGAAGTATTCCCTCTCGATACAAGGTTTAGGCTAGCAAGGTTATTTGAAGCAAACTCAAGGATGAACCGGTGCAGCAAAACTCACATAAAAGACATATTGTAAACATTATAAGACTCTACACCGTCTTCCTTGTTGTTCAAAACTCAATACTAGAAATTATCTAGACCTTAGAGAGACCAAATATGCAAATCAAATTTTAGCAAGCTCTATGTATTTCTTCATTAATGGGTGCAAAGTATATGATGCAAGAGCTTAAACATGAGCACAACAATTTCCAAGTATCACATTATCCAAGACATTTTAGAATTACTACATGTAGCATTTCCCAATTCCAACCATATAACAATTTAACGAAGAAGAAACTTCGCCTTGAACATTATGAGTAAAGCCTAAGGACATATTTGTCCATATGCAACAGCGGAGCGTCTCTCTCCCACAAAGTGAATGCTAGGATCCATTTTATTCAAACAAAAAAAAAACAAAAACAAACCGACGCTCCAAGTAAAGAACAAAAGATGTGACTGAATAAAAATATAGTTTCAGGGGAGGAACCTGATGATGTTGTCGATGAAGAAGGGGATGCCTTGGGCATCCCCAAGCTTAGACGCTTGAGTCTTCTTAAAATATGCAGGGATGAACCACGGGGCATCCCCAAGCTTAGAGCTTTCACTCCTCTTGATCATAGTATATCATACTCCTCTCTTGATCCTTGAAAACTTCCTTCACACCAAACTTCAAGAAAACTCATTAGAGGGTTAGTGCACAATTAATAATTCACATATTCAGAGGTGACACAATCATTCTTAACACTTCTGGACATTGCACAAAGCTACTGGACATTAGTGGATCAAAGAAATTCATCCAACATAGCTAATGAGGCAATGCGAAATAAAAGGCAGAATCTGTCAAAACAGAACAGTTCGTAAAGACGAATTTTAAAATGGAACCAGACTTGCTCAAATGGAAAAACTCAAAACTAACGAAAGTTGCGTACATATCTGAGGATCACGCTCGTAAATTGGCAGATTTTTTCGAATTTTCTACAGAGACTTATGCCAGAATTCGTGACAGACAGCAATGCTGTTTCTGCGCAGCGATCCCAAATATAACATCAACTTTAACATAGAAACTTTACTTGGCACAAAAACATGATAAGGAGAGGTTGCTACAGTAGTAAACAACTTCCAAGACTCAAATATAAAACAAAGTACTGTAGTAAAAACATGGTTTGTCTCCCATAAGCGCTTTTCTTTAACGCCTTTCAGCTAGGCGCAGAAAGTGTAAATCAAGTATTATCAAGAGATGAAACATCGACATTACCTTGGGCTTTACCCTTACCTTTCTTGTCCTTTTTCTTACTCTTTGGCTTAGGGAATATATGGCTACACCCGGGTGTAGAGGTGAATTTTAAGGTGCCTTCTCTCACGTCTATGACTGCTCCCAATAGTTTCAGCAGGGATCTTCCGAGTGTGATTTGTCCTGTTCCTGCGCATTCAATGACAAGGTAATCAATGGATATTGTTCTCCCAAGAATGGTTGTATGCACACCCGCAGCTATCCCTTTAGGAATTATAACAGAGTTATCAATAAGAGTTATTCCTTCTCCCCCTTCAGCGAATTCCCAAAGTTTCAATGATTTATGAATACTCTTAGGCATTAGGCAAAATTCAGTCATAATATCACAATTAGCATGAAGAGTTTGGTTACCTATGACAATTTTAATAGTAGGATCCCACAATGAAGGTTCAGAGTTCACTAAAACTTGATCAAGACGGTTACGAATATATCCATAATTTTCATTTAGGCGAGATGCACTTGTTTCAAGAGTGTTTAATCTATTATAAATGCTAATAAGAGCTGAATCAAAGTTATTAGCTGAATCATGTGATGCAACCAACTTCTTTATGGCATTAAAAGCTTGATCCCCATTACAATGAAGGAAATCTCCTCCCACTAGAGCATCCAAGGCATATCTATAGCGAATCATAAGACCAAAATAAAAATTACTAAGGAGCAAACTTAGAGTCATTTGAGGTTCAGTTTTACGATAAGAAGTAAAAATCCTGGACCAAGCATCTTTAAAACTTTCCTCATCCCCTTGTTTAAAAGTAAAAACTAATTCCTCAGGTGAAGAAGTAACAAGTACAGAACTAGACATGATAACAAAAGTAAACTAAATGCAAGTAACTAATTTTTTTTGTTTTGTTTTTGATATAGAGAGCAAGACAGTAAATAAAGTAAAGCTAGCAACTAATTTTTTTTTGTGTGTTTTGTTTAGGTGCAGCAAACAAAGTAGTAAATAAAATAAAGCAAGACAAAAACAAAGTAAAGAGATTGAGAAGTGGAGACTCCCCTTGCAGCGTGTCTTGATCTCCCCGGCAACGGCGCCAGAAAAAGTGCTTGATGCGCGTAGATGTACACGTCCGTTGGGAACCCCAAGAGGAAGGTATGATGCGCACAGTGGCAAGTTTTCCCTCAGAAAGAAACCAAGGTTTATCGAACCAGGAGGAGCCAAGAAGCACGTTGAAGGTTGATGGTGGCGAAATGTGATGCGGCGCAACACCAGGGATTCCGGCGCCAACGTGGAACCTGCACAACACAACCAAAGTACTTTGCCCCAACGAAACAGTGAGGTTGTCAATCTCACCGGCTTGCTGTAACAAAGGATTAACCGTATTGTGTGGAAGATGATTGTTTGCAAGAAAACAGTAAAACAAGTATTGCAGTAGATTGTATGCGATGTAAAGAATAGGACCGGGGTCCACAGTTCACTAGAGGTGTATCTCCCATAAGATAAAAACATGTTGGGTGAACAAATTACAGTCGGGCAATTGAAAAATAGAAAAGGGCATAACAATGCATATACATGATATGATAAATATAGTGAGATTTAATCAGGGCATTACAACAAAGTACATAGACCGCCATCCAACTGCATCTATGCCTAAAAAGTCCACCTTCAGGTTATCATCCGAACCCCATTCAGTATTAAGTTGCAAAGCAACAGACAATTGCATTAAGTATGGTGCGTAATGTAATCAACAACTACATCCTTAGACATAGAATCAATGTTTTATCCCTAGTGGCAACAGCACAACACAACCTTAGAACTTTCTGTCACTGTCCCAGGTATCAATGAAGGCATGAACCCACTATCGAGCATAAATACTCCCTCTTGGAGTTAAGAGTAAAAACTTGGCCAGAGCCTCTACTAATAACGGAGAGCATGCAAGATCATAAACAACACATAAGTAATAGATTGATAATCACCATAACATAGTATTCTCTATCCATCGGATCCCGACAAACACAACATATAGAATTACAGATAGATGATCTTGATCATGTTAGGCAGCTCACAAGATCCAACAATGAAGCACAATTAGGAGAAGACGACCATCTAGCTACTGCTATGGACCCATAGTCCAGGGGTGAACTACTCACTCATCACTCCGGAGGCGATCATGGCGATGAAGAGTCCTCCGGGAGATGAATCCCTCTCCGGGGTGCCGGAGGCGATCTCCCGAATCCCCCGAGATGGGATTGCGGCGGCGGCGTCTCTGGAAGGTTTTCCGTATCGTGGCTCTCGCATCGGGGGTTTCGCGACGGAGGCTTTAAGTAGGCTAAGGGCAACGCAAGGGGTGGCACGAGGGCCCACACACCGGGCGGCGCCCAGCCCTGGCCGCCCGTTGTGTGGCGCGTGGCCCCACTTCCTTCCCTCTTCACGCTTCTGGAAGCTTCGTGCAAAAATAGGACCCCGGCGTTGATTTCGTCCAATTCCGAGAATATTTCGTTACTAGGATTTCTGAAACCAAAAACAGCAGAAAACAAAGAATCGCTCTTCGGCATCTTGTTAATAGGTTAGTTCCGAAAATGCGTAAATACGACATATAATGTGCATAAAACATGTAGATATCATCAATAATGTAGCATGGAACATAAGAAATTATCGATACGTTGGAGACGTATCAGGTAGATACATGATTTGTCTTATTTGAATATGTATAGACCTTGTTTATCAACTTTTGAATGCTTACTATATATATATATGTGACATAAGAAGACTATGTGCTTTTGTTTTTCATTTTTCTGATTTTTTTAATTTTATGCCCATTTAAATCTTGGTCAAATCCTGGTTTGACAATGATTTAAACAAGTTTAAAATATGAAAATGAAAAGGTAAGCATTGATCCTTCTTAGTCACTCTAAAATGAAGCTTTTGGTAGGTTTTTGAAATTTCCATATTTGAAACCCAAAACCACTTCTCTTCATGCTTGACTACATAAGACAAAGTTTAGGGTTAGGGGGTAGATACATGATTTTTCTTGTTTGAATATGTCTAGACCTTGTTTATCAACTTTAATGCTTACTATATGACATAAGAAAACTATGTGCTTTGGTTTTTCATTTTTTTATATTTTTTGGAATTTTGATGCACATTTGAATCTTGGTCAAATCCTAGGTTTGACCAAGATTTAAACAAGTATAGAACATGAAAATGAAAAGGGAAGCATGTATCCTTCTTAATTAGTCACCCTAAAATGAAGTTTTTGGGAGGTTTTTGAAATTTCCATGTTTGAAACCTAAAACCACTTATCTTCATGCTTGACTTCGTCATAAGACAGAGTTTAGGGGTTAGGGGGTAGATACATGATTTGTCTAGCTAGTTTGAATATGTCTAGACCTTGTTTATCAACTTTAATGCTTACTATATGACATATAAGAAGACTATGTGCGCTTTGGTTTTTCATTTTTCTGTTTTTTATTTTATGCCCATTTGAATCTTGGTCAAATCCTAGATTTGACCAAGATTTAAACAAGTTTAAAACATGAAAATGGAAAGGTAAAATGCTTCCCTTTTCATTTCCATGTTTGAAACCCAATACGACTTTTCTTCATGCTAGACTTCATAAGATCGACAGGGAGTAGATACATGATTTGTCTGGTTTGGATATATCTAGACCTTGTTTATCAACTTGAATGCTTACGATATGACATAAGAACACTATGTGCTTTTGTTTTTCATTTTTTTTTTTGTGCCCATTTGTATCTTGGTCAAATCCTAGGTTTGACCAAGATTTAAACAAGTTTAAAACATGAAAATGAAAAGGGAAGCATGTATCCTTCTTAGTCACTCTAAAATGAAGTTTTTGGGAGGTTTTTGAAATTTCCATGTTTGAAACCCAAAACCACTTCTCTTCATGCTTGACTTCTTAAGACATAGTTTAGGGGTTAGCGGGTAGATACATGATTTGTATGGTTTGAATATGTCTAGACCTTGTTTATCAACTTTAATGCTTACTATATGACATAAGAAGACTATGTGCTTTGGTTTTTCATTTTTCTATTTTTTATGCCCATTTGTATCTTGGTCAAATCCTAGGTTTGACCAAGATTTAAACAAGTTTAAAACATGAAAATGAAAAGGGAAGCATGTATCCTTCTTAGTCACTCTAAAATGAAGTTTTTGGGAGGTTTTTGAAATTTCCATGTTTGAAACCCAAAACCACTTCTCTTCATGCTTGACTTCTTAAGACATAGTTTAGGGGTTAGCGGGTAGATACATGATTTGTATGGTTTGAATATGTCTAGACCTTGTTTATCAACTTTAATGCTTACTATATGACATAAGAAGACTATGTGCTTTGGTTTTTCATTTTTCTGTTTTTTTTGAATTTTCTGCCAATTTTGTTTGACCAAGATTTAGACAAGTTTTACACGTGAAAACGAATAAGTAAGCCTGGATCCTTCTTAGTCACTCCAAAATGTACCAATTGATAGGTGCGTTAACTTTGCTTCATGGAAAAAATAATGTCATGTAAATGAGTTAACTTGGATTTCCTACCCTTGAATCCATAGGAAACTTTGTTCTAATGCACTATAATAATTGATGGCGTGTAACTCACACGTTCGTTGGGAACCCCAAGAGGAAGGTATGATGCGCACAGTGGCAAGTTTTCCTCAGAAAGAAACCAAGGTTTAATCGAACCAGGAGGAGCCAAGAAGCACGTTGAAGGTTGATGGTGGCGAAATGTGATGCGGCGCAACAACAGGGATTCCGGCGCCAACGTGGAATCTGCACAACAAAACCAAAGTACTTTGCCCCAACGAAACAGTGAGGTTGTCAATCTCACCGGCTTGTCTGTAACAAAGGATTAAGCGTATCGAGTGGAAAATGATTGTTTGCAAGAAAATAGTAAAACACAATTGCAGTAGATTGTATGCTATATAAAGAATAGGACCGGGGTCCACAGTTCACTAGAGGTGTCTCTCCCATAAGATAAAAGCATGTTGGGTGAACAAATTATAGTCGGGCAATTGACAAATAGAGAAAGGCATAACAATGCATATACATGATATGATAAATATAGTGAGATTTAATCCGGGCATTACGACAAAGTACATAGACCGCCATCCAACTGCATCTATGCCTAAAAAGTCCACCTTCAGGTTATCATCCGAACCCCATTCAGTATTAAGTTGCAAAGCAACAGACAATTGCATTAAGTATGGTGCGTAATGTAATCGACAACTACATCCTTAGACATAGAATCAATGTTTTATCCCTAGTGGCAACAGCACATCACAACAGAACTTTCTGTCACTGTCCCAGGTGTCAATGAAGGCATGAACCCACTATCGAGCATAAATACTCCCTCTTGGAGTTAAGAGTACAAACTTGGCCAGAGCCTCTACTAATAACGGAGAGCATGCAAGATCATAAACAACACATAAACAATAGATTGATAATCACCATAACATAGTATTCTCTATCCATCGGATCCCGACAAACACAACATATAGTATTACATATAGATGATCTTGATCATGTTAGGCAGCTCACAAGATCCAACAATGAAGCACAACAAGGAGAAGACGACCATCTAGCTACTGCTATGGACCCATGGTCCAGGGGTGAACTACTCACTCATCACTCCGGAGGCGATCATGGCGATGAAGAGTCCTCCGGGAGATGAATCCCTCTCGGCAGGGTGCCGGAGGCGATCTCCGAATCCCCCGAGATGGGATCGCGGCGGCGGCGTCTCCGGAAGGTTTTCCGTATCGTGGCTCTCGGTACTGGGGGTTTCGCGACGGAGGCTTTAAGTAGGCGGAAGGGTAGGTCAGGGGGATGACGAGGGGGCCACACCATAGGCGGCGCGGCCCCCCTCGGCCGCGCGGCCCTATGGTGGCGGCGCCTCGTCGCCCCACTTCGTTATCTCTTCGTTCTTCTGGAAGCTCCGTCCAAAAATAGGACCCTGGGCGAAGATTTCGTCCAATTCCGAGAATATTTCCTTACTAGGATTTCTGAAAACAAAAACAGCAGAAAACAGCAACTGGCTCTTCGGCATCTTGTTAATAGGTTAGTTCCAGAAAATGCGTAAATATGACATATAATGTGCATAAAACATGTAGGTATCATCAATAAAGTAGCATGGAACATAAGAAATTATCGATACGTTGGAGATGTATCAGCATCCCCAAGCTTAGTTCTGCTCGTCCCGAGCAGGTAAAACGATAACAAAGATAATTTCTGAAGTGACATGCCATCATAATCTTGATCATACTATTTGTAAACATATGTAATGAATGCAGCGATCAAAACAAAAGTAATGACATGAGTAAACAAGTGAATCATATGACAAAGACTTTTCATGAATAGTACTTCAAGACAAGCATCAATAAGTCTTGCATAAGAGTTAACTCATAAAGCAATAAATCAAAGTAAAGATATTGAAGCAACACAAAGGATGATTAAGTTTCAGCGGTTGCTTTCAACTTATAACATGTATATCTCATGGATATTGTCAACATAAAGTAATATAACAAGTGCAATATGCAAGTATGTAGGAATCAATGCACAGTTCACACAAGTGTTTGCTTCTTAAGGTGGAGGGAGATAGGTAAACTGACTCAACAATAAAAGTAAAAGAAAGGTTCTTCAAAGAGGAAAGCATCGATTGCTGTATTTGTGCTAGAGCTTTTATTTTGAAAACATGAAACAATTTTGTCAACGGTAGTAATAAAGCATATGAGTTATGTAAATTATATCTTACAAGTTGCAAGCCTCATGCATAGTATACTAATAGTGCCCGCACCTCGTCCTACTTAGCTTGGACTACCGGATCTTTGCATGCCATGTTTCAACCAAGTGTCACAAAGGGGTACCTCCATGCCGCCTGTACAAAGGTCTAAGGAGAAAGCTCGCATTTTGGATTTCTCGCTTTTGATTATTCTCAACTTAGACATCCATACCGGGACAACATGGACAACAGATAATGGACTCCTCTTAAATGCATAAGCATGTAGCAAAAATTATTATTCTCATATGAGATTGAGGATATATGTCCAAAACTGAAACTTCAACCATGATTCATGGCTTTAGTTAGCGGCCCAATGTTCTTCTCTAACAATTTTGCATGCTCCAACCACTAAAATGATAGATCCTTCAGACAAGACGGACATGCATAGCAACTCACATGATATTCAACAATAGTTGATGGCGTTCCCCAGAAGCATGGTTATCGCACAACAAGCAACTTAATAAAAGATAAAGTGCATAAGTACATATTCAATACTACGATAGTTTTTAAGGCTATTTTGTCCCATGAGCTATATATTGCAAAGGTGAATGATGGAATTTTAAAGGTAGCACTCAAGCAATTTACTTTGGAATGGCGGAGAAATACCATGTAGTAGGTAGGTATGGTGGACACAAATGGCATAGTGGTTGGCTCAAGGATTTTGGATGCATGAGAAGTATTCCCTCTCGATACAAGGTTTAGGCTAGCAAGGTTATTTGAAGCAAACTCAAGGATGAATCGGTGCAGCAAAACTCACATAAAAGACATATTGTAAACATTATAAGACTCTACACCGTCTTCCTTGTTGTTCAAAACTCAATACTAGATATTATCTAGACCTTAGAGAGACCAAATATGCAAATCAAATTTTAGCAAGCTCTATGTATTTCTTCATTAATGGGTGCAAAGTATATGATGCAAGAGCTTAAACATGAGCACAACAATTGCCAAGTATCACATTATCCAAAACATTTTAGAATTACTACATGTAGCATTTTCCAATTCCAACCATATAACAATTTAACGAAGAAGAAACTTCGCCTTGAACATTATGAGTAAAGCCTAAGGACATATTTGTCCATATGCAACAGCGGAGCGTGTCTCTCTCCCACAAAGTGAATGCTAGGATCCATTTTATTCAAACAAAAACAAAAACAAAAACAAACCGACGCTCCAAGTAAAGAACACAAGATGTGATTGAATAAAAATATAGTTTCAAGAGAAGAAACCTGATATGTTGTCGATGAAGAAGGGGATGCCTTGGGCATCCCCAAGCTTAGACGCTTGAGTCTTCTTAAAATATGCAGGGGTGAACCACGGGGGCATCCCCAAGCTTAGAGCTTTCACTCCTCTTGATCATAGTATATCATACTCCTCTCTTGACCCTTGAAAACTTCCTTCACACCAAACTTCAAGCAAACTCATTAGAGGGTTAGTGCACAATTAATAATTCACACATTCAGAGGTGACACAAACATTCTTTACACTTCTGGACATTGCACAAAGCTACTGGACATTAATGGATCAAAGAAATTCATCCAATATAGCAAATATGGCAATGCGAAATAAAAGGCAGAATCTGTCAAAAACAGAACAGTCCGTAAAGACGAATTTTAAAATGGCACCAGACTTGCTCAAATGGAAAAATTCAAAACTAATGAAAGTTGCGTACATATCTGAGGATCACGCTCGTAAATTGGCAGATTTTTTCGAATTTTCTACAGAGACTTGTGCCCAGATTCGTGACAGACAGCAATGCTGTTTCTGCGCAGCGATCCCAAATATAACATCAACTTTGACATAGAAACTTTACTTGGCACAAAAACATGATAAGGAGAGGTTGCTACAGTAGTAAACAACTTCCAAGACTCAACAATACAGTAAATAAAATAAAACATGGGTTATCTCCCAAGAAGTTTTTTCTTTATAGCCATTAAGATGGGCTCAGCAATTTTAATGATACTCTCGCAATAAATAAGAGTTGAAGCAAAAGAGAGCATCAAGAAGCAAATTCAAAACACATTTAAACCTAACCCACTTCCTATGAAAAGGAATCTTGTACACAAATAAATTCATGAAGAACAAAGTGGCAAGCATAGAAAAGCAACACAAGTGCAATTTCAAGATTCTCAACATAAAGAGGGGAAACTTAATATTATTAAGATGCATATAACCATGTTTCCCTCTCTCATAATAACTTTCAGTAGCATCATGAACAAACTCAACAATATAACTATCACATAAAACATTCTTGTCATGAGCCACATGCATAAAATTATTACTCTCCACATAAGCATAATCAATTTTATTAGTTGTAGTGGGAGCAAATTCAACAAAATAGCTATCATTATTATTCTCATCACCATAATCATCATACATAGGAGGCATATTGTAATCATAATTAATTTTCTCCTCAATAGTAGGTGGACTGAAAATATCATATTCATCATTGCAAGCATCATATATAGGAGGTAAAGTATCATCCAAGTAAATTTTCTCCTCCATGCTTGGGGGACTAAAAATATCACAACCAGCTTCCCCAAGCTTAAATTCTTCCATAGCTTTAGCAATAATGGTGTTCAAAGAGTTCATGCTAATAACATTGCTACAACTATTTTGCAAACAAAGTTCCATGGGTTTTTTAATTTTCTCTTCAAACACATCATGTCCTAACTCAAGATAAATACTATAAAGATCTCTAATTTTTTTGTTGTTTTCCATTAAGCCTAACTAGTGAAAATAAAAACAAGTACAGGACTAGACGTGATAACAAAATAAATTAAATGCAAGTAACTAATTTTTGTGTGTGTGTTTTTGATATAGAGAGCAAGACAGTAAATAAAGTAAAACTAGCAACTAATTTTTTTGTGTTTTGTTTAGGTGCAGCAAACAAAGTAGTAAATAAAATAAAGCAAGACAAAAACAAAGTAAAGAGATTGGGAAGTGGAGACTCCCCTTGCAGCGTGTCTTGATCTCCCCGGCAACGGCGCCAGAAAAAGAGCTTGATGGCGTGTAACTCACACGTTCGTTGGGAACCCCAAGAGGAAGGTATGATGCGCACAGTAGCAAGTTTTCCCTCAGAAAGAAACCAAGGTTTAATCGAACCAGGAGGAGCCAAGAAGCACGTTGAAGGTTGATGGTGGCGAAATGTGATGCGGCTTAACAACAGGGATTCCGGCGCCAACGTGGAATCTGCACACAACCAAAGTACTTTGCCCCAACGAAACAGTGAGGTTGTCAATCTCACCGGCTTGCTGTAACAAAGGATTAAGCGTATCGAGTGGAAAATGATTGTTTGCAAGAAAATAGTAAAACACAATTGCAGTAGATTGTATGCTATGTAAAGAATAGGACCGGGGTCCACAGTTCACTAGAGGTGTCTCTCCCATAAGATAAAAGCATGTTGGGTGAACAAATTACAGTCGGGAAATTGACAAATAGAGAAAGGCATAACAATGCATATACATGATATGATAAATATAGTGAGATTTAATCCGGGCATTACGACAAAGTACATAGACCGCCATCCAACTGCATCTATGCCTAAAAAGTCCACCTTCAGGTTATCATCCGAACCCCATTCAGTATTAAGTTGCAAAGCAACAGACAATTGCATTAAGTATGGTGCGTAATGTAATCGACAACTACATCCTTAGACATAGAATCAATGTTTTATCCCTAGTGGCAACAGCACATCACAACCTTAGAACTTTCTGTCACTGTCCCAGGTGTCAATGAAGGCATGAACCCACTATCGAGCATAAATACTCCCTCTTGGAGTTAAGAGTACAAACTTGGCCAGAGCCTCTACTAATAACGGAGAGCATGCAAGATCATAAACAACACATAAACAATAGATTGATAATCACCATAACATAGTATTCTCTATCCATCGGATCCCGACAAACACAACATATAGTATTACATATAGATGATCTTGATCATGTTAGGCAGCTCACAAGATCCAACAATGAAGCACAACAAGGAGAAGACGACCATCTAGCTACTGCTATGGACCCATGGTCCAGGGGTGAACTACTCACTCATCACTCCGGAGGCGACCATGGCGATGAAGAGTCCTCCGGGAGATGAATCCCCTCTCCGGCAGGGTGCCGGAGGCGATCTCCTGAATCCCCCGAGATGGGATTCGCGGCGGCGGCGTCTGGAAGGTTTTCCGTATCGTGGCTCTCGGTACTGGGGGGTCGCGACGGAGGCTTTAAGTAGGCGGAAGGGTAGGTCGGGGGGCTGACGAGGGGCCCACACCATAGGGCGGCGCGGGCCCCCCGGCCGCGCGGCCCTATGGTGGCGGCGCCTCGTCGCCCACTTCGTTATCTCTTCGGTCTTCTGGAAGCTCCGTGCAAAAATAGGACCCTGGGCGAAGATTTCGTCCAATTCCGAGAATATTTCCTTACTAGGATTTCTGAAACCAAAAACAGCAGAAAACAACTGGCTCTTCGGCATCTTGTTAATAGGTTAGTTCCAAAAAATGCATAAATATGACATATAATGTGCATAAAACATGTAGGTATCATCAATAAAGTAGCATGGAACATAAGAAATTATCGATACGTTGGAGACGTATCAATAATCAACCGAGCTTTTACACCAGCAGGTCTGTCACTTACGTGTGGTGCCCATGCGTGAGGTCCCACACTTCAGTGAGCACAAGTCACGTGCAATAGGTACGCAAACTCCCAGCCATTTTCTTTGTCAAGAGAAGACGCATCAGGATGCGTATTGGAAGTCTGTGGGTCCTTCTGGATCCTTCGGTGTCCCTCTCACAAAAAAATATCTCTCTCATTCTCGGCCTCGCTCGACTCGCTCGCTCGCACCTCCTGCTCACTGACAAACCCTGCACAAAAGTCAACATCATCACCCGAAAAAGGGGAGACACCATAATGCTCTCCCTTCTTCTCTCCTTCCGAGTGATCCCTCTTCCTCCGAGTTTCACTCGACGGGCAAACACACATGTGCTGCATAGTAATAATAAAAAGGTAGAAAAATCGACCTACGAATCTATAATTAAATAGGTTAAACTAGGGTTTTGCCCAGTACTACAGATCAAGGTTCAAAAAATCCAACTACGGGGTTCGAACAACCCCATTTCTAATCCAAGAATTTTTTCGACCTCATCCAATGGCCTCAAACTATAGGCCGGGTTAGCATCTAGTGCAGTATGTGTGAGAATGTATGCACTATGTGTGCTATAACTTGTGTGTCTTTCAAATTTGAACCAAATTTGAATAAGTTTGAAATATTTGAAATGGGGCTTTTGGCTTAAACGTTTGAAACCCAAAACGACTTCTCTTCATGCTAGACTTCATAAGACCGAGTTTAGGGTTAGGGGTAGATACATGATTTGTCTGGTTTGAATATGTCTAAACCTTGTTTATCAACTTGAATGCTTACTATATGACATAAGAAGACCATGTGCTTTTGTTTTTCATTTTTCTATTTTTTAAGAATTTTATGCACATTTGATTCTGGTCAAATCCTAGGTTCAACCAAGATTTAAACAAGTTTCAAGCATGAAAATGAAAACGTAAGCCAAGATCCTTCTTAATTAGTCACTCTAAAATATATGAAGCTTTTGGGACGTACTTGAAATTTCCATGTTTGAAACCCAAAACCAATTCTCTTCATGATTGACTTCATAAGACAGAGTTTAGGGTTAGGGGTAGATATACACATGATTTTTCTGGTTTGAATATGTCTAGACCTTGTTTATCAACTTGAGTGTTTACTATATGACATAATTAAGAAGGCTATGTGCTTTGGTTTTTCATTCTTTAGATTTTTTGTCTGAATTTTTATGCCCATTTGAATCTTGGTCAAATCCTAGGTTTGACCAAGATTTAAATAAGTTTAAAACAAGAAAATGAAAAGGTAAGCATCGATCCTTCTTAGTCGCTCTAAAATGAAGCTGAATTTTGGGAGGTTTTTGAAATTTCCATGTTTGAAACCCAAAACCACTTCTCTTCATGCTTGACTTCATAAGACGAAGTTTAGGGTCGATAGGGGGTAGATACATGATTTGTCTTGTTTGAATATGTCTAGACCTTGTTTATCAACTTGAATGCTTACTATATGACATAAGAGGACTATGTGCATTGGTATTTCATTTTTTGATTTTTATGCCCATTTGAGAATCTTGGTAAAATCCTAGGTTTGTTGAGCAAGATTTAAACAAGTTTAACATGTGAAAATGATAAGGTAATTAAGTCTGGATCTTTCTCTTAGTAACTCTAAAATGAAGCTTTTGGGAGGTTCTTGAATTTACCATGTTTGAAACCCAAAACCACCGTACTTCTGTTCATGCTTGACTTCATAAGACAGAGTTTAGGGTTAGGGGTAGATACATGATTTTTCTGGTTTGAATATGTCTAGACCATGTTTATCAATTTGAATGCTTACTATATGACATAAGAAGGCTATGTGCTTTGGTTTTTCATTCTTTCGATTTTTTTCTGAATTTTTATGCCCATTTGAATCTTGGTCAAATCCTAGGTTCGACCAAGATTTAAACAAGTTTAAAACATGACAATGAAAAGGTAATTAATCATGGATCCTTCTTAATTAACCAGTCAGTCTAATTAAAATGAAGCTTTTTGGGAGGTTTTTGAAATTTCCATGTTTGAAACCCAAAACCACACTTCTCTGCTTCATGCTTGACTTCATATATAATTAAGACAAAGTTTAGGGTTAGGGGGTACATGATTTGTCTGGTTTGAATATGTCTAGACCTTGTTTATGAACTTGAATGCTTACTATATGACATAAGAAGACTATGTGCTTTGGTTTTTTATTTTATTTTATTTTTTATTTTATGCCCATTT
Source organism: Lolium multiflorum (assembly GCA_030979885.1). Lineage (NCBI taxonomy): Eukaryota > Viridiplantae > Streptophyta > Magnoliopsida > Poales > Poaceae > Lolium > Lolium multiflorum. The sequence goes on from CM061750.1 coordinate 366,192,902, forward strand.
GAATATTGGTCAAATCCTAGGTTTGACCAAGATTTAAACAAGTTTAAAACATGAAAATGAAAAGGTAAGCCTGGATCCTTCTTAACTAGTCACTCTAAAATGAAGCTTTAATTTTGGGAGGTTTTTGAAATTTCCATGTTTGAAACCAAAAACCACTTCTCTTCATGCTTGACTTCATAAGACAGAGTTTATGGTTTTAGAGGGGTAGATACATGATTTGTCTTATTTGAATATGTCTAGCTAGACCTTGTTTATCAACTTTTGAATGCTTACTATATATATGTATGTGACATAAGAAGACTATGTGCTTTTGTTTTTCATTTTTCCGATTTTTTTAATTTTATGCCCATTTAAATCTTGGTCAAATCCTAGGTTTGACCAAGATTTAAACAAGTTTAAAATATGAAAATGAAAAGGTAAGCATGGATCCTTCTTAGTCACTCTAAAATGAAGCTTTTGATAGGTTTTTGAAATTTCCATATTTGAAACCCAAAACCACTTCTCTTCATGCTTGACTACATAAGACAAAGTTTAGGGTTAGGGGGTAGATACATGATTTTTCTTGTTTGAATATGTCTAGACCCTTGTTTATCAACTTTAATGCTTACTATATGACATAAGAAAACTATGTGCTTTGGTTTTTCATTTTTCTGATTTTTTTGGAATTTTGATGCACATTTGAATCTTGGTCAAATCCTAGGTTTGACCAAGATTTAAACAAGTATATATAGAACATGAAAATGAAAAGGGAAGCCTGTATCCTTCTTAGTCACCCTAAAATGAAGTTTTTGGGAGATTTTTGAAATTTCCATGTTTGAAACCCAAAACCACTTATCTTCATGCTTGACTTCGTCATAAGACAGAGTTTAGGGGTTAGGGGGTAGATACATGATTTGTCTAGCTAGTTTGAATATGTCCAGACCTTGTTTATCAACTTGAATGCTTACGATATGACATAAGAACACTATGTGCTTTTGTTTTTCATTTTTCATTTTTTTGTGCCCATTTGTATCTTGGTCAAATCCTAGGTTTGACCAAGATTTAAACAAGTTTAAAACATGAAAATGAAAAGGGAAGCATGTATCCTTCTTAGTCACTCTAAAATGAAGTTTTTGGGAGGTTTTTGAAATTTCCATGTTTGAAACCCAAAACCACTTCTCTTCATGCTTGACTTCTTAAGACATAGTTTAGGGGTTAGCGGGTAGATACATGATTTGTATGGTTTGAATATGTCTAGACCTTGTTTATCAACTTTAATGCTTACTATATGACATAAGAAGACTATGTGCTTTGGTTTTTCATTTTTCTGTTTTTTTTGAATTTTCTGCCAATTTTGTTTGACCAAGATTTAGACAAGTTTTACACGTGAAAACGAATAAGTAAGCCTGGATCCTTCTTAGTCACTCCAAAATGTACCAATTGATAGGTGCGTTAACTTTGCTTCATGGAAAAAATAATGTCATGTAAATGAGTTAACTTGGATTTCCTACCCTTGAATCCATAGGAAACTTTGTTCTAATGCACTATAATAATCAACCGAGCTTTTACACCAGCAGGTCTGTCACTTACGTGTGGTGCCCATGCGTGAGGTCCCACACTTCAGTGAGCACAAGTCACGTGCAATAGGTACGCAAACTCCCAGCCATTTTCTTTGTCAAGAGAAGACGCATCAGGATGCGTATTGGAAGTCTGTGGGTCCTTCTGGATCCTTCGGTTGTCCCTCTCACAAAAAAAACAAATCTCTCTCATTCTCGGCCTCGCTCGACTCGCTCGCTCGCTCGCTCGCTCGCACCTCCTGCTCACTGACAAACCCTGCACAAAAGTCAACATCATCACCCGAAAAAGGGGAGACACCATAATGCTCTCCCTTCTTCTCTCCTTCCGAGTGATCCCTCTTCCTCCGAGTTTCACTCGACGGGCAAACACACATGTGCTGCATAGTAATAATAAAAAGGTAGAAAAATCGACCTACGAATCTATAATTAAATAGGTTAAACTAGGGTTTTGCCCAGTACTACAGATCAAGGTTCAAAAAATCCAACTACGGGGTTCGAACAACCCCATTTCTAATCCAAGAATTTTTTCGACCTCATCCAATGGCCTCAAACTATAGGCCGGGTTAGCATCTAGTGCAGTATGTGTGAGAATGTATGCACTATGTGTGCTATAACTTGTGTGTCTTTCAAATTTGAACCAAATTTGAATAAGTTTGAAATATTTGAAATGGGGCTTTTGGCTTAAACGTTTGAAACCCAAAACGACTTCTCTTCATGCTAGACTTCATAAGACCGAGTTTAGGGTTAGGGGGTAGATACATGATTTGTTTGGTTTGAATATGTCTAAACCTTGTTTATCAACTTGAATGCTTACTATATGACATAAGAAGACCATGTGCTTTTGTTTTTCATTTTTCTATTTTTTAAAGAATTTTATGCACATTTGATTCTGGTCAAATCCTAGGTTCAACCAAGATTTAAACAAGTTTCAAGCATGAAAATGAAAACGTAAGCCAAGATCCTTCTTAATTAGTCACTCTAAAATATATGAAGCTTTTGGGACGTACTTGAAATTTCCATGTTTGAAACCCAAAACCAATTCTCTTCATGATTGACTTCATAAGACAGAGTTTAGGGTTAGGGGTAGATATACACATGATTTTTCTGGTTTGAATATGTCTAGACCTTGTTTATCAACTTGAGTGTTTACTATATGACATAATTAAGAAGGCTATGTGCTTTGGTTTTTCATTCTTTAGATTTTTTGTCTGAATTTTTATGCCCATTTGAATCTTGGTCAAATCCTAGGTTTGACCAAGATTTAAATAAGTTTAAAACATGAAAATGAAAAGGTAAGCATCGATCCTTCTTAGTCGCTCTAAAATGAAGCTGAATTTTGGGAGGTTTTTGAAATTTCCATGTTTGAAACCCAAAACCACTTCTCTTCATGCTTGACTTCATAAGACGAAGTTTAGGGTCGATAGGGGTAGATACATGATTTGTCTTGTTTGAATATGTCTAGACCTTGTTTATCAACTTGAATGCTTACTATATGACATAAGAGGACTATGTGCATTGGTATTTCATTTTTTGATTTTTATGCCCATTTGAGAATCTTGGTAAAATCCTAGGTTTGTTGAGCAAGATTTAAACAAGTTTAACATGTGAAAATGATAAGGTAATTAAGTCTGGATCTTTCTCTTAGTAACTCTAAAATGAAGCTTTTGGGAGGTTCTTGAATTTACCATGTTTGAAACCCAAAACCACCGTACTTCTGTTCATGCTTGACTTCATAAGACAGAGTTTAGGGTTAGGGGTAGATACATGATTTTTCTGGTTTGAATATGTCTAGACCATGTTTATCAATTTGAATGCTTACTATATGACATAAGAAGGCTATGTGCTTTGGTTTTTCATTCTTTCGATTTTTTTCTGAATTTTTATGCCCATTTGAATCTTGGTCAAATCCTAGGTTCGACCAAGATTTAAACAAGTTTAAAACATGACAATGAAAAGGTAATTAATCATGGATCCTTCTTAATTAACCAGCCAGTCTAATTAAAATGAAGCTTTTTGGGAGGTTTTTGAAATTTCCATGTTTGAAACCCAAAACCACACTTCTCTGCTTCATGCTTGACTTCATATATAATTAAGACAAAGTTTAGGGTTAGGGGGTACATGATTTGTCTGGTTTGAATATGTCTAGACCTTGTTTATGAACTTGAATGCTTACTATATGACATAAGAAGACTATGTGCTTTGGTTTTTTTTTTTTTATTTTATGCCCATTTGAATATTGGTCAAATCCTAGGTTTGACCAAGATTTAAACAAGTTTAAAACATGAAAATGAAAAGGTAAGCCTGGATCCTTCTTAACTAGTCACTCTAAAATGAAGCTTTAATTTTGGGAGGTTTTTGAAATTTCCATGTTTGAAACCAAAAACCACTTCTCTTCATGCTTGACTTCATAAGACAGAGTTTATGGTTTTAGATGGGTAGATACATGATTTGTCTTATTTGAATATGTCTAGCTAGACCTTGTTTATCAACTTTTGAATGCTTACTATATATATGTATGTGACATAAGAAGACTATGTGCTTTTGTTTTTCATTTTTCCGATTTTTTTAATTTTATGCCCATTTAAATCTTGGTCAAATCCTAGGTTTGACCAAGATTTAAACAAGTTTAAAATATGAAAATGAAAAGGTAAGCATGGATCCTTCTTAGTCACTCTAAAATGAAGCTTTTGATAGGTTTTTGAAATTTCCATATTTGAAACCCAAAACCACTTCTCTTCATGCTTGACTACATAAGACAAAGTTTAGGGTTAGGGGGTAGATACATGATTTTTCTTGTTTGAATATGTCTAGACCCTTGTTTATCAACTTTAATGCTTACTATATGACATAAGAAAACTATGTGCTTTGGTTTTTCATTTTTCTGATTTTTTTGGAATTTTGATGCACATTTGAATCTTGGTCAAATCCTAGGTTTGACCAAGATTTAAACAAGTATATATATAACATGAAAATGAAAAGGGAAGCCTGTATCCTTCTTAGTCACCCTAAAATGAAGTTTTTGGGAGGTTTTTGAAATTTCCATGTTTGAAACCAAAAACCACTTATCTTCATGCTTGACTTCGTATAAGACAGAGTTTAGGGTTAGGGGGTAGATACATGATTTGTCTAGCTAGTTTGAATATGTCCAGACCTTGTTTATCAACTTGAATGCTTACGATATGACATAAGAACACTATGTGCTTTTGTTTTTCATTTTTCTATTTTTGTGCCCATTTGTATCTTGGTCAAATCAGGGGTTTGACCAAGATTTAAACAAGTTTAAAACATGAAAATGAAAAGGGAAGCATGTATCCTTCTTAGTCACTCTAAAATGAAGTTTTTGGGAGGTTTTTGAAATTTCCATGTTTGAAACCCAAAACCACTTCTCTTCACTTCTTAAGACATAGTTTAGGGGTTAGCGGGTAGATACATGATTTGTATGGTTTGAATATGTCTAGACCTTGTTTATCAACTTTAATGCTTACTATATGACATAAGAAGACTATGTGCTTTGGTTTTTCATTTTTCTGTTTTTTTAAATTTTCTTTGTTTGACCAAGATTTAGACAAGTTTTACACGTGAAAACGAATAAGTAAGCCTGGATCCTTCTTAGTCACTCCAAAATGTACCAATTGATAGGTGCGTTAACTTTGCTTCATGGAAAAAATAATGTCATGTAAATGAGTTAACTTGGATTTCCTACCCTTGAATCCATAGGAAACTTTGTTCTAATGCACTATAATAATCAACCGAGCTTTTACACCAGCAGGTCTGTCACTTACGTGTGGTGCCCATGCGTGAGGTCCCACACTTCAGTGAGCACAAGTCACGTGCAATAGGTACGCAAACTCCCAGCCATTTTCTTTGTCAAGAGAAGACGCATCAGGATGCGTATTGGAAGTCTGTGGGTCCTTCGGATCCTTCGGTTGTCCCTCTCACAAAAAAACAAATCTCTCTCATTCTCGGCCTCGCTCGACTCGCTCGCACCTCCTGCTCACTGACAAACCCTGCACAAAAGTCAACATCATCACCCGAAAAAGGGGAGACACCATAATGCTCTCCCTTCTTCTCTCCTTCCGAGTGATCCCTCTTCCTCCGAGTTTCACTCGACGGGCAAACACACATGTGCTGCATAGTAATAATAAAAATGTAGAAAAATCGACCTACGAATCTATAATTAAATAGGTTAAACTAGGGTTTTGCCCAGTACTACAGATCAAGGTTCAAAAAATCCAACTACGGGGTTCGAACAACCCCATTTCTAATCCAAGAATTTTTTCGACCTCATCCAATGGCCTCAAACTATAGGCCGGGTTAGCATCTAGTGCAGTATGTGTGAGAATGTATGCACTATGTGTGCTATAACTTGTGTGTCTTTCAAATTTGAACCAAATTTGAATAAGTTTGAAATATTTGAAATGGGGCTTTTGGCTTAAACGTTTGAAACCCAAAACGACTTCTCCTCATGCTAGACTTCATAAGACCGAGTTTAGGGTTAGGGGGTAGATACATGATTTGTCTGGTTTGAATATGTCTAGACCTTGTTTATGAACTTGAATGCTTACTATATGACATAAGAAGACTATGTGCTTTGGTTTTTTATTTTATTTATTTTTTATTTTATGCCCATTTGAATATTGGTCAAATCCTAGGTTTGACCAAGATTTAAACAAGTTTAAAACATGAAAATGAAAAGGTAAGCCTGGATCCTTCTTAACTAGTCACTCTAAAATGAAGCTTTAATTTTGGGAGGTTTTTGAAATTTCCATGTTTGAAACCAAAAACCACTTCTCTTCATGCTTGACTTCATAAGACAGAGTTTATGGTTTTAGAGGGGTAGATACATGATTTGTCTTATTTGAATATGTCTAGCTAGACCTTGTTTATCAACTTTTGAATGCTTACTATATATATGTATGTGACATAAGAAGACTATGTGCTTTTGTTTTTCATTTTTCCGATTTTTTTAATTTTATGCCCATTTAAATCTTGGTCAAATCCTAGGTTTGACCAAGATTTAAACAAGTTTAAAATATGAAAATGAAAAGGTAAGCATGGATCCTTCTTAGTCAATCTAAAATGAAGCTTTTGATAGGTTTTTGAAATTTCCATATTTGAAACCCAAAACCACTTCTCTTCATGCTTGACTACATAAGACAAAGTTTAGGGTTAGTGGGTAGATACATGATTTTTCTTGTTTGAATATGTCTAGACCCTTGTTTATCAACTTTAATACTTACTATATGACATAAGAAAACTATGTACTTTGGTTTTTCATTTTTCTGATTTTTTTGGAATTTTGATGCACATTTGAATCTTGGTCAAATCCTAGGTTTGACCAAGATTTAAACAAGTATAGAACATGAAAATGAAAAGGGAAGCCTGTATCCTTCTTAGTCACCCTAAAATGAAGTTTTTGGGAGGTTTTTGAAATTTCCATGTTTGAAACCCCAAACCACTTATCTTCATGCTTGACTTCGTCATAAGACAGAGTTTAGGGGTTAGGGGGTAGATACATGATTTGTCTAGCTAGTTTGAATATGTCCAGACCTTGTTTATCAACTTTAATGCTTACTATATGACATATAAGAAGACTATGTGCGCTTTGGTTTTTCATTTTTCTGTTTTTTTATTTTATGCCCATTTGAATCTTGGTCAAATCCTAGATTTGACCAAGATTTAAACAAGTTTAAAACATGAAAATGGAAAGGTAAGCCTGGATCCTTCTTAGTCGCTCTAAAATGAAGCTTTTGGGATGTTCTTGAAATTTCCATGTTTGAAACCCAAAACGACTTTTCTTCATGCTAGACTTCATAAGATCGACAGGGAGTAGATACATGATTTGTCTGGTTTGGATATATCTAGACCTTGTTTATCAACTTGAATGCTTACGATATGACATAAGAACACTATGTGCTTTTGTTTTTCATTTTTTTGTGCCCATTTGTATCTTGGTCAAATCCTAGGTTTGACCAAGATTTAAACAAGTTTAAAACATGAAAATGAAAAGGGAAGCATGTATCCTTCTTAGTCACTCTAAAATGAAGTTTTTGGGAGGTTTTTGAAATTTCCATGTTTGAAACCCAAAACCACTTCTCTTCATGCTTGACTTCTTAAGACATAGTTTAGGGGTTAGCGGGTAGATACATGATTTGTATGGTTTGAATATGTCTAGACCTTGTTTATCAACTTTAATGCTTACTATATGACATAAGAAGACTATGTGCTTTGGTTTTTCATTTTTCTGTTTTTTTTTGAATTTTCTGCCAATTTTGTTTGACCAAGATTTAGACAAGTTTTACACGTGAAAACGAATAAGTAAGCATGGATCCTTCTTAGTCACTCCAAAATGTACCAATTGATAGGTGCGTTAACTTTGCTTCATGGAAAAAATAATGTCATGTAAATGAGTTAACTTGGATTTCCTACCCTTGAATCCATAGGAAACTTTGTTCTAATGCACTATAATAATCAACCGAGCTTTTACACCAGCAGGTCTGTCACTTACGTGTGGTGCCCATGCGTGAGGTCCCACACTTCAGTGAGCACAAGTCACGTGCAATAGGTACGTGATACGCGTAGATGCACACGTCCGTTGGGAACCCCAAGTGGAAGGTATGATGCGTATAGAAGCAAGTTTCCCTCAGTATGAAACCAAGGTTTAATCGAACCAGTAGGAGCCAAGAAGCACGTTGAAGGTTGATGGTGGCGAAATGTGATGCGGCGCAACAACAGGGATTCGCCAACGTGGAACCTGCACAACACAACCCAAGTACTTTGCCCCAACGAAACAGTGAGGTTGTCAATCTCACCGGCTTGCTGTAACAAAGGATTAACCGTATTGTGTGGAAGATGATTGTTTGCAAGAAAACAGTAAAACAAGTATTGCAGTAGATTGTATGCTATGTAAAGAATAGGACCGGGGTCCACCACTAGAGGTGTCTCTCCCATAAGATAAAAGCATGTTGGGTGAACAAATTACAGTCGGGCAATTGACAAATAGAGAAGGGCATAACAATGCATATACATGATATGATAAATATAGTGAGATTTAATCAGGGCATTACGACAAAGTACATAGACCGCCATCCAACTGCATCTATGCCTAAAAAGTCCACCTTCAGGTTATCATCCGAACCCCATTCAGTATTAAGTTGCAAAGCAACAGACAATTGCATTAAGTATGGTGCGTAATGTAATCGACAACTACATCCTTAGACATAGAATCAATGTTTTATCCCTAGTGGCAACAACACATCACAACCTTAGAACTTTCTGTCACTGTCCCAGGTGTCAATGAAGGCATGAACCCACTATCGAGCATAAATACTCCCTCTTGGAGTTAAGAGCAAAAACTTGGCCAGAGCCTCTACTAATAACGGAGAGCATGCAAGATCATAAACAATAGATTGATAATCACCATAACATAGTATTCTCTATCCATCGGATCCCGACAAACACAACATATAGAATTACAGATAGATGATCTTGATCATGTTAGGCAGCTCACAAGATCCAACAATGAAGCACAATTAGGAGAAGACGACCATCTAGCTACTGCTATGGACCCATAGTCCAGGGGTGAACTACTCACTCATCACTCCGGAGGCGATCATGGCGATGAAGAGTCCTCCGGGAGATGAATCCCCTCTCGGCAGGGTGCCGGAGGCGATCTCCTGAATCCCCGAGATGGGATTCGCGGGCGGCGTCTCGGAAGGTTTTCCGTATCGTGGCTCTCGGTACTGGGGTTTCGCGACGGAGGCTATAAGTAGGCGAAAGGGCAGGTCAAGAGGCGGCACGAGGGGCCCAGGGACAGGGCCGCGCGGCCAGTCTGGGCCGCGCCGCCCTCACACCTGCCACCTCGTGGCCCCACTCGACCCCTTCGGTCTTCTGGAAGCTTCGTGCAAAAATAGGACCCCGGGCGGTGATTTCGTCCAATTCCGAGAATATTTCCTTACTAGGATTTCTGAAAGCAAAAACAGCAGAAAACAGAACTGGCTCTTCGGCATCTTGTTAATAGGTTAGTTCCAGAAAATGCGTAAATACGACATATAATGTGCATAAAACATGTAGGTATCATCAATAAAGTAGCATGGAACATAAGAAATTATCGATACGTTGGAGACGTATCAGCATCCCCAAGCTTAGTTCTGCTCGTCCCGAGCAGGTAAAACGATAACAAAGATAATTTCTGAAGTGACATGCCATCATAATCTTGATCATACTATTTGTAAACATATGTAATGAATGCAGCGATCAAAACAATGGTAATGACATGAGTAAACAACTGAATCATAAAGCAAAGACTTTTCATGAATAGTACTTCAAGACAAGCATCAATAAGTCTTGCATAAGAGTTAACTCATAAAACAATAAATCAAAGTAAAGGTATTGAAGCAACACAAAGGAAGATTAAGTTTCAGCGGTTGCTTTCAACTTATAACATGTATATCTCATGGATATTGTCAACATAAAGTAATATAACAAGTGCAATATGCAAGTATGTAGGAATCAATACACAGTTCACACAAGTGTTTGCTTCTTAAGGTGGAGAGAGATAGGTGAACTGACTCAACAATAAAAGTAAAAGAAAGGTCCTTCAAAGAGGAAAGCATCGATTGCTATATTTGTGCTAGAGCTTTTATTTTGAAAACATGAAACAATTTTGTCAACGGTAGTAATAAAGCATATGAGTTATGTAAATTATATCTTACAAGTTGCAAGCCTCATGCATAGTATACTAATAGTGCCCGCACCTTGTCCTACTTAGCTTGGACTACCGGATCTTTGCAATGCCATGTTTCAACCAAGTGTCACAAAGGGGTACCTCCATGCCGCCTGTACAAAGGTCTAAGGAGAAAGCTCGCATTTTGGATTTCTCGCTTTTGATTATTCTCAACTTAGACATCCATACCGGGACAACATGGACAACAGATAATGGACTCCTCTTAAATGCATAAGCATGTAGCAACAATTATTATTCTCATATGAGATTGAGGATATATGTCCAAAACTGAAACTTCAACCATGATTCATGGCTTTAGTTAGCGGCCCAATGTTCTTCTCTAACAATTTGCATGCTCCAATCATTAAGGTGATAGATCCTTCAGACAAGACGGACATGCATAGCAACTCACATGATATTCAACAAAGAATAGTTGATGGCGTTCCCCAGAAGCATGGTTATCGCACAACAAGCAACTTAATAAAAGATAAAGTGCATAAGTACATATTCGATACTACGATAGTTTTTAAGGCTATTTTGTCCCATGAGCTATATATTGCAAAGGTGAATGATGGAATTTTAAAGGTAGCACTCAAGCAATTTACTTTGGAATGGCGGAGAAATACCATGTAGTAGGTAGGTATGGTGGACACAAATGGCATAGTGGTTGGCTCAAGGATTTTGGATGCATGAGAAGTATTCCCTCTCGATACAAGGTTTAGGCTAGCAAGGTTATTTGAAGCAAACTCAAGGATGAACCGGTGCAGCAAAACTCACATAAAAGACATATTGTAAACATTATAAGACTCTACACCGTCTTCCTTGTTGTTCAAAACTCAATACTAGATATTATCTAGACCTTAGAGAGACCAAATATGCAAATCAAATTTTAGCAAGCTCTATGTATTTCTTCATTAATGGGTGCAAAGTATATGATGCAAGAGCTTAAACATGAGCACAACAATTTCCAAGTATCACATTATCCAAGACATTTTAGAATTACTACATGTAGCATTTTCCAATTCCAACCATATAACAATTTAACGAAGAAGTTTCAACCTTCGCCTTGAACATTATGAGTAAAGCCTAAGGACATATTTGTCCATATGCAACAGCGGAGCGTGTCTCTCTCCCACAAAGTGAATGCTAGGATCCATTTTATTCAAACAAAAACAAAAACAAAAACAAACCGACGCTCCAAGTAAAGAATACAAGATGTGACTGAATAAAAATATAGTTTCAGGGGAGGAACCTGATGATGTTGTCGATGAAGAAGGGGATGCCTTGGGCATCCCCAAGCTTAGACGCTTGAGTCTTCTTAAAATATGCAGGGATGAACCACGGGGGCATCCCCAAGCTTAGACGCTTGAGTCTTCTTAAAATATGCAGGGATGAACCACGGGGGCATCCCCAAGCTTAGAGCTTTCACTCCTCTTGATCATAGTATATCATACTCCTCTCTTGACCCTTGAAAACTTCTTTCACACCAAACTTCAAGCAAACTCATTAGAGGGTTAGTGCACAATTAATAATTCACACATTCAGAGGTGACACAAACATTCTTTTCACTTCTGGACATTGCATAAAGCTACTGGACATTAATGGATCAAAGAAATTCATCCAACATAGCAAAAGAGGCAATGCGAAATAAAAGGCAGAATCTGTCAAAAACAGAACAGTTCATAAAGACGAATTTTAAAATGGCACCAGACTTGCTCAAATGGAAAAACTCAAAACTAATGAAAGTTGCGTACATATCTGAGGATCACGCTCGTAAATTGGCAGATTTTTTCGAATTTTCTACAGAGACTTGTGCCCAGATTCGTGACAGACAGCAATGCTATTTCTGCGCAGCGATCCCAAATATAACATCAACTTTAACATAGAAACTTTACTTGGCACAAAAACATGATAAGGAGAGGTTGCTACAGTAGTAAACAACTTCCAAGACTCAAATATAAAACAAAGTACTGTAGTAAAAACATGGGTTGTCTCCCATAAGCGCTTTTCTTTAACGCCTTTCAGCTAGGCGCAGAAAGTGCAAATCAAGTAACATCAAGAGTAGAAGCATCAACATCATAACTTGTTCTAATAATAGAATCAAAAGGCAACTTCATTCTCTTTCTAGGGAAGTGTTCCATACCTTTCTTGAGAGGAAATTGATATTTAATATTACCTTCCCTCATATCAATAACAGCACCAACGGTTCGAAGAAAAGGTCTTCCCAACACAATAGGACAAGATGCATTGCATTCGATATCCAAGACAACAAAATCAACGGGGACAAGGTTATTGTTAACCGTAATGTGCACATTATCAATCCTCCCCAAAGGTTTCTTTTTAACATTATCGGCAAGATTAACATCCAAATAACAATTCTTCAATGGTGGCAAGTCAAGCATATCATAAATCTTTTTAGGCATAACAGAAATACTTGCACCAAGATCACATAAAGCATTACATTCAAAGTCATTGAATTTCATTTTAATGATGGGCTCCCAACCATCTTCTAACTTTCTAGGAATAGAAGTTTCAAGTTTTAGTTTCTCTTCTCTAGCTTTTATGAGAGCATTTGTAATATGTTTTGTAAAGGCTAAATTTATAGCACTAGCATTAGGACTTTTAGCAAGTTTTTGTAAGAACTTTATAACTTCAGAGATGTGGCAATCATCAAAATCTAAATCATTATGAGCTACAGCAATGGGATCATTGTTCCCAAGGTTGGAAAAAATTTCAGCAGTTTTATCACAAGCAGTTTCAGCAGTTTTAGCAATTTCAGGCAGTTTTGTTCGCTTTGCACTAGGAGTAGAAACATTGCCAACACCAATTATCTTACCATTGATAGTAGGAGGTGCAGCAACATGTGAAGAATTAGCATTACTAGTGGTGGTAATAGTCCAAACTTTAGCTACATTATTCTCTTTAGCTAGTTTTTCATTTTCTTCTCTATCCCACCTAGCACGCAATTCAGCCATTAATCTTATATTCTCATTAATTCTAACTTGGATGGCATTTGATGTAGTAGTAATCTTATTATCAATATCATTATTAGGCATAACTTTCAATTTTAAAAGATTAACATCAGAGGCAAGTCTATCAACTCTAGAAGCAATAATATCAATTTTATCAAGCTTTTCCTCAACAGATTTGTTAAAAGCAGTTTGTGTACTAATAAATTCTTTAAGCATAGCTTCAAGACCAGAGGGTACACTCCTATTATTGTTGTAAGAATTCCCATAAGAATTACCATAACCATTACCATTAGCAGAAGGATATGGCCTATAGTTATTACCAGAGTTGTTCCTATAAGCATTGTTGTTGAAATTATTATTTTTAATGAAATTCACATCAACATTTTCTTCTTGAGCAACCAATGAAGCTAAAGGAACATTATTTGGATCAACATTAGATCTACCATTCACAAGCATAGACATAATCACATCAATCTTATCACTCAAGGAAGAGGTTTCTTCAACAGAATTTACCTTCTTACCTTGTGGAGCTCTTTCCGTGTGCCATTCAGAGTAATTTATCATCATATCATCAAGAAGTTTTGTAGCCGCCCCCAATGTGATGGACATAAAGGTACCTCCAGCAGCTGAATCCAATAAATTCCGCGAAGAAAAATTTAGTCCTGCATAGAAGGTTTGGATGATCATCCAAGTAGTCAGTCCATGGGTTGGGCAATTCTTTACCAAAGTTTTCATTCTCTCCCATGCTTGAGCAACATGTTCAGTATCTAATTGCTTAAAATTCATTATGCTACTTCTCAAAGATATAATTTTAGCGGGAGGATAATATCTACCAATAAAAGCATCCTTACATTTAGTCCATGAATCAATACTATTCTTAGGCAAAGATAGCAACCAATCTTTAGCTCTTCCTCTTAATGAGAAAGGAAACACTTTCAATTTAATAATATCACCATCTACATCCTTATACTTTTGCATTTCACAAAGTTCAACAAAATTATTAAGATGGGCAGCAGCATCATCAGAACTAACACCAGAAAATTGATCTCTCATAACCAGGTTCAGTAAAGCAGGTTTAATTTCAAAGAATTCTGCTGTAGTAGCAGGTGGAGCAATAGGTGTGCATAGGAAATCATTATTATTTGCGTTTGTGAAGTCACACAACTTAGTATTTTCAGGGGTATTCATTTTAGCAACAGTAAATAAAGCAAACTAGATAAAGTAAATGCAAGTAACTAATTTTTTTGTGTTTTTGATATAGAGAGCAAGACAGTAAATAAAGTAAAACTAGCAACTAATTTTTTTGTGTTTTGTTTAGGTGCAGCAAACAAAGTAGTAAATAAAATAAAGCAAGACAAAAACAAAGTAAAGAGATTGAGAAGTGGAGACTCCCCTTGCAGCGTGTCTTGATCTCCCCGGCAACGGCGCCAGAAATTTAGCTTGATACGCGTAGATGCACACGTCCGTTGGGAACCCCAAGTGGAAGGTATGATGCGTATAGAAGCAAGTTTCCCTCAGTATGAAACCAAGGTTTAATCGAACCAGTAGGAGCCAAGAAGCACGTTGAAGGTTGATGGTGGCGAAATGTGATGCGGCGCAACAACAGGGATTCCGGCGCCAACGTGTAACTCACACGTTCGTTGGGAACCCCAAGAGGAAGGTATGATGCGCACAGCAGCAAGTTTTCCCTCAGAAAGAAACCAAGGTTTATCGAACCAGGAGGAGCCAAGAAGCACGTTGAAGGTTGATGGTGGCGAAATGTGATGCGGCGCAACACCAGGGATTCCGGCGCCAACGTGGAACCTGCACAACACAACCCAAGTACTTTGCCCCAACGAAACAGTGAGGTTGTCAATCTCACCGGCTTGCTGTAACAAAGGATTAACCGTATTGTGTGGAAGATGATTGTTTGCAAGAAAACAGTAAAACAAGTATTGCAGTAGATTGTATGCGATGTAAAGAATAGGACCGGGGTCCACAGTTCACTAGAGGTGTCTCTCCCATAAGATAAAAGCATGTTGGGTGAACAAATTACAGTCGGGCAATTGACAAATAGAGAAGGGCATAACAATGCATATACATGATATGATAAATATAGTGAGATTTAATCCGGGCATTACGACAAAGTACATAGACCGCCATCCAACTGCATCTATGCCTAAAAAGTCCACCTTCAGGTTATCATCCGAACCCCATTCAGTATTAAGTTGCAAAGCAACAGACAATTGCATTAAGTATGGTGCGTAATGTAATCGACAACTACATCCTTAGACATAGAATCAATGTTTTATCCCTAGTGGCAACAGCACATCACAACCTTAGAACTTTCTGTCACTGTCCCAGGTGTCAATGAAGGCATGAACCCACTATCGAGCATAAATACTCCCTCTTGGAGTTAAGAGTAAAAACTTGGCCAGAGCCTCTACTAATAACGGAGAGCATGCAAGATCATAAACAACACATAAACAATAGATTGATAATCACCATAACATAGTATTCTCTATCCATCGGATCCCGACAAACACAACATATAGTATTACAGATAGATGATCTTGATCATGTTAGGCAGCTCACAAGATCCAACAATGAAGCACAATTAGGAGAAGACGACCATCTAGCTACTGCTATGGACCCATAGTCCAGGGGTGAACTACTCACTCATCACTCCGGAGGCGATCATGGTGATGAAGAGTCCTCCGGGAGATGAATCCCCTCTCCGGGTGCCGAGGCGATCTCCTGAATCCCCGAGATGGGATTCGCGGCGCGTCTCTGGAAGGTTTTCCGTATCGTGGCTCTCGGTACTGGGGTTTTCGCGACGGAGGCTATAAGTAGGCGAAAGGGCAGGTCAAGAGGCGGGGAGGGGCCCAGGGGACAGGCCGGCGCGGCCAGGGCCTGGGGCCGCGCCTGTCACCTGGCCACCTCGTGGCCCCACTTCGACTCCCCTTCGGTCTTCTGGAAGCTTCGTGCAAAAATAGGACCCGGGCGGTGATTTCGTCCAATTCCGAGAATATTTCCTTACTAGGATTTCTGAAACCAAAAACAGCAGAAAACAAACTTGCTCTTCGGCACCTTGTTAATAGGTTAGTTCCGTAAAATGCGTAAATACGACATATAATGTGCATAAAACATGTAGGTATCATCAATAAAGTAGCATGGAACATAAGAAATTATCGATACGTTGGAGACGTATCAAGCATCCCCAAGCTTAGTTCTGCTCGTCCCGAGCAGGTAAAACGATAACAAAGATAATTTCTGAAGTGACATGCCATCATAATCTTGATCATACTATTTGTAAACATATGTAATGAATGCAGCGATCAAAACAATGGTAATGACATGAGTAAACAACTGAATCATAAAGCAAAGACTTTTCATGAATAGTACTTCAAGACAAGCATCAATAAGTCTTGCATAAGAGTTAACTCATAAAGCAATAAATCAAAGTAAAGGTATTGAAGCAACACAAAGGAAGATTAAGTTTCAGCGGTTGCTTTCAACTTATAACATGTATATCTCATGGATATTGTCAACATAAAGTAATATAACAAGTGCAATATGCAAGTATGTAGGAATCAATGCATAGTTCACACAAGTGTTTGCTTCTTAAGGTGGAGAGATAGGTAAACTGACTCAACAATAAAAGTAAAAGAAAGGTCCTTCAAGGAGGAAAGCATCGATTGCTGTATTTGTGCTAGAGCTTTTATTTTGAAAACATGAAACAATTTTGTCAACGGTAGTAATAAAGCATATGAGTTATGTAAATTATATCTTACAAGTTGCAAGCCTCATGCATAGTATACTAATAGTGCCCGCACCTTGTCCTACTTAGCTTGGACTACCGGATCTTTGCAATGCCATGTTTCAACCAAGTGTCACAAAGGGGTACCTCCATGCCGCCTGTACAAAGGTCTAAGGAGAAAGCTCGCATTTTGGATTTCTCGCTTTTGATTATTCTCAACTTAGACATCCATACCGGGACAACATGGACAACAGATAATGGACTCCTCTTAAATGCATAAGCATGTAGCAACAATTATTATTCTCATATGAGATTGAGGATATATGTCCAAAACTGAAACTTCAACCATGATTCATGGCTTTAGTTAGCGGCCCAATGTTCTTCTCTAACAATTTGCATGCTCCAATCATTAAGGTGATAGATCCTTCAGACAAGACGGACATGCATAGCAACTCACATGATATTCAACAAAGAATAGTTGATGGCGTTCCCCAGAAGCATGGTTATCGCACAACAAGCAACTTAATAAAAGATAAAGTGCATAAGTACATATTCAATACTACAATAGTTTTTAAGGCTATTTTGTCCCATGAGCTATATATTGCAAAGGTGAATGATGGAATTTTAAAGGTAGCACTCAAGCAATTTACTTTGGAATGGCGGAGAAATACCATGTAGTAGGTAGGTATGGTGGACACAAATGGCATAGTGGTTGGCTCAAGGATTTTGGATGCATGAGAAGTATTCCCTCTCGATACAAGGTTTAGGCTAGCAAGGTTATTTGAAGCAAACTCAAGGATGAACCGGTGCAGCAAAACTCACATAAAAGACATATTGTAAACATTATAAGACTCTACACCGTCTTCCTTGTTGTTCAAAACTCAATACTAGATATTATCTAGACCTTAGAGAGACCAAATATGCAAACCAAATTTTAGCAAGCTCTATGTATTTCTTCATTAATGGGTGCAAAGCATATGATGCAAGAGCTTAATCATGAGCACAACAATTGCCAAGTATCACATTATCCAAGACATTTTAGAATTACTACATGTAGCATTTTCCAATTCCAACCATATAACAATTTAACGAAGAAGAAACTTCGCCTTGAACATTATGAGTAAAGCCTAAGGACATATTTGTCCATATGCAACAGCGGAGCGTGTCTCTCTCCCACAAAGTGAATGCTAGGATCCATTTTATTCAAACAAAAACAAAAACAAAAACAAATCGACGCTCCAAGTAAAGAACACAAGATGTGATTGAATAAAAATATAGTTTCAGGGGAGGAACCTGATGATGTTGTCGATGAAGAAGGGGGTGCCTTGGGCATCCCCAAGCTTAGACGCTTGAGTCTTCTTATAATATGCAGGGGTGAACCACGGGGGCATCCCCAAGCTTAGAGCTTTCACTCCTCTTGATCATAGTATATCATACTCCTCTCTTGACCCTTGAAAACTTCCTTCACACCAAACTTCAAGCAAACTCATTAGAGGGTTAGTGCACAATTAATAATTCACACGTTCAGAGGTGACACAAACATTCTTTACACTTCTGGACATTGCATAAAGCTACTGGACATTAATGGATCAAAGAAATTCATCCAACATAGCAAAAGAGGCAATGCGAAATAAAAGGCAGAATCTGTCAAAAACAGAACAGTTCGTAAAGACGAATTTTAAAATGGCACCAGACTTGCTCAAATGGAAAAACTCAAAACTAATGAAAGTTGCGTACATATCTGAGGATCACGCTCATAAATTGGCAGATTTTTTCGAATTTTCTACAGAGACTTGTGCCCAGATTCGTGACAGACAGCAATGCTGTTTCTGCGCAGCGATCCCAAATATAACATCAACTTTAACATAGAAACTTTACTTGGCACAAAAACATGATAAGGAGAGGTTGCTACAGTAGTAAACAACTTCCAAGACTCAAATATAAAACAAAGTACTGTAGTAAAAACATGGGTTGTCTCCCATAAGCGCTTTTCTTTAACGCCTTTCAGCTAGGCGCAGAAAGTGCAAATCAAGTAACATCAAGAGTAGAAGCATCAACATCATAACTTGTTCTAATAATAGAATCAAAAGGCAACTTCATTCTCTTTCTAGGGAAGTGTTCCATACCTTTCTTGAGAGGAAATTGATATTTAATATTACCTTCCCTCATATCAATAACAGCACCAACAGTTCGAAGAAAAGGTCTTCCCAACACAATAGGACAAGATGCATTGCATTCGATATCCAAAACAACAAAATCAACGGGGACAAGGTTATTGTTAACCGTAATGCGCACATTATCAATCCTCCCCAAAGGTTTCTTTTTAACATTATCGGCAAGATTAACATCCAAATAACAATTCTTCAATGGTGGCAAGTCAAGCATATCATAAATATTTTTAGGCATAACAGAAATACTTGCACCAAGATCACATAAAGCATTACATTCAAAGTCATTGAATTTCATTTTAATGATGGGCTCCCAACCATCTTCTAACTTTCTAGGAATAGAAGTTTCAAGTTTTAGTTTCTCTTCTCTAGCTTTTATGAGAGCATTTGTAATATGTTTTGTAAAGGCTAAATTTATAGCACTAGCATTAGGACTTTTAGCAAGTTTTTGTAAGAACTTTATAACTTCAGAGATGTGGCAATCATCAAAATCTAAATCATTATGAGCTACAGCAATGGGATCATTGTTCCCAAGGTTGGAAAAAATTTCAGCAGTTTTATCACAAGCAGTTTCAGCAGTTTTAGCAATTTCAGGCAGTTTTGTTCGCTTTGCACTAGAAGTAGAAACATTGCCAACACCAATTATTTTACCATTGATAGTAGGAGGTGCAGCAACATGTGAATCATTATCATTACTAATGGTGGTAATAGTCCAAACTTTAGCTACATTATTCTCTTTAGCTAGTTTTTCATTTTCTTCTCTATCCCACCTAGCACGCAATTCAGCCATTAATCTTATATTCTCATTAATTCTAACTTGGATGGCATTTTCTGTAGTAGTAATATTATTATCAATATCATTATTAGGCATAACTTTCAATTTTAAAAGATTAACATCAGAGGCAAGTCTATCAACTCTAGAAGCAATAATATCAATTTTATCAAGCTTTTCCTCAACAGATTTGTTAAAAGCAGTTTGTGTACTAATAAATTCTTTAAGCATGGCTTCAAGACCAGAGGGTACACTCCTATTATTGTTGTAAGAATTCC
This sequence comes from Lolium multiflorum, assembly GCA_030979885.1. Lineage (NCBI taxonomy): Eukaryota > Viridiplantae > Streptophyta > Magnoliopsida > Poales > Poaceae > Lolium > Lolium multiflorum. The sequence goes on from CM061750.1 coordinate 366,213,112, forward strand.
CATAAGAATTACCATAACCATTACCATTAGCAGAAGGATATGGCCTATAGTTATTACCAGAGTTGTTCCTATAAGCATTGTTGTTGAAATTATTATTTTTAATAAAATTCACATCAACATTTTCTTCTTGAGCAACCAATGAAGCTAAAGGAACATTATTTGGATCAACATTAGATCTACCATTCACAAGCATAGACATAATCACATCAATCTTATCACTCAAGGAAGAGGTTTCTTCAACAGAATTTACCTTCTTACCTTGTGGAGCTCTTTCCGTGTGCCATTCAGAGTAATTTATCATCATATCATCAAGAAGTTTTGTAGCCGCCCCCAAAGTGATGGACATAAAGGTACCTCCAGCAGCTGAATCCAATAAATTCCGCGAAGAAAAATTTAGTCCTGCATAGAAGGTTTGGATGATCATCCAAGTAGTCAGTCCATGGGTTGGGCAATTCTTTACCAAAGTTTTCATTCTCTCCCATGCTTGAGCAACATGTTCAGTATCTAATTGCTTAAAATTCATTATGCTACTTCTCAAAGATATAATTTTAGCGGGAGGATAATATCTACCAATAAAAGCATCCTTACATTTAGTCCATGAATCAATACTATTCTTAGGCAAAGATAGCAACCAATCTTTAGCTCTTCCTCTTAATGAGAAAGGAAACACTTTCAATTTAATAATATCACCATCTACATCCTTATACTTTTGCATTTCACAAAGTTCAACAAAATTATTGAGATGGGCAGCAGCATCATCAGAACTAACACCAGAAAATTGATCTCTCATAACCAGGTTCAGTAAAGCAGGTTTAATTTCAAAGAATTCTGCTGTAGTAGCAGGTGGAGCAATAGGTGTGCATAGGAAATCATTATTATTTGCGTTTGTGAAGTCACACAACTTAGTATTTTCAGGGGTATTCATTTTAGCAACAGTAAATAAAGCAAACTAGATAAAGTAAATGCAAGTAACTAATTTTTTGTGTGTTTTTGATATAGAGAGCAAGACAATAAATAAAGTAAAACTAGCAACTAATTTTTTTGTGTTTTGTTTAGGTGCAGCAAACAAAGTAGTAAATAAAATAAAGCAAGACAAAAACAAAGTAAAGAGATTGAGAAGTGGAGACTCCCCTTGCAGCGTGTCTTGATCTCCCGACAACGGCGCCAGAAAAAGAGCTTGATGGCGTGTAACTCACACGTTCGTTGGGAACCTCAAGAGGAAGGTATGATGCGCACAGCAGCAAGTTTTCCCTTAGAAAGAAACCAAGGTTTATCGAACCAGGAGGAGCCAAGAAGCACGTTGAAGGTTGATGGTGGCGAAATGTGATGCGGCGCAACACCAGGGATTCCGGCGCCAACGTGGAACCTGCACAACACAACCCAAGTACTTTGCCCCAACGAAACAGTGAGGTTGTCAATCTCACCGGCTTGCTGTAACAAAGGATTAACCGTATTGTGTGGAAGATGATTGTTTGCAAGAAAACAGTAAAACAAGTATTGCAGTAGATTGTATGCGATGTAAAGAATAGGACCGGGGTCCACAGTTCACTAGAGGTGTCTCTCCCATAAGATAAAAGCATGTTGGGTGAACAAATTACAGTCGGGCAATTGACAAATAGAGAAGGGCATAACAATGCATATACATGATATGATAAATATAGTGAGATTTAATCCGGGCATTACGACAAAGTACATAGACCGCCATCCAACTGCATCTATGCCTAAAAAGTCCACCTTCAGGTTATCATCCGAACCCCATTCAGTATTAAGTTGCAAAGCAACAGACAATTGCATTAAGTATGGTGTGTAATGTAATCGACAACTACATCCTTAGACATAGAATCAATGTTTTATCCCTAGTGGCAACAGCACATCACAACCTTAGAACTTTCTGTCACTGTCCCAGGTGTCAATGAAGGCATGAACCCACTATCGAGCATAAATACTCCCTCTTGGAGTTAAGAGTAAAAACTTGGCCAGAGCCTCTACTAATAACGGAGAGCATGCAAGATCATAAACAACACATAAACAATAGATTGATAATCACCATAACATAGTATTCTCTATCCATCGGATCCCGACAAACACAACATATAGTATTACAGATAGATGATCTTGATCATGTTAGGCAGCTCACAAGATCCAACAATGAAGCACAATTAGGAGAAGACGACCATCTAGCTACTGCTATGGACCCATAGTCCAGGGGTGAACTACTCACTCATCACTCCGGAGGCGATCATGGCGATGAAGAGTCCTCCGGAGATGAATCCCCTCTCCGGCAGGGTGCCGGAGGCGATCTCCGAATCCCCCGAGATGGGATTGCGGCGGCGCGTCTCTGGAAGGTTTTCCGTATCGTGGCTCTCGGACCGGGGTTTTCGCGACGGAGGCTATAAGTAGGCGAAAGGGCAGGTCAAGAGGCGGCACGAGGGCCCAGGGGACAGGCCGGCGCGGCCAGGGCCTGGGCCGCGCCGCCTGTCACCTGGCCACCTCGTGGCCCCACTTCGACTCCCCTTCGGTCTTCGGAAGCTTCGTGCAAAAATAGGACCCTGGGCGGTGATTTCGTCCAGAATATTTCCTTACTAGGATTTCTGAAACCAAAAACAGCAGAAAACAGCAACTGGCTCTTCGGCATCTTGTTAATAGGTTAGTTCCAGAAAATGCGTACATACGACATATAATGTGCATAAAACATGTAGGTATCATCAATAAAGTAGCATGGAACATAAGAAATTATCGATACGTTGGAGACGTATCACCAACGTGGAACCTGCACAACACAACCCAAGTACTTTGCCCCAACGAAACAGTGAGGTTGTCAATCTCACCGGCTTGCTGTAACAAAGGATTAACCGTATTGTGTGGAAGATGATTGTTTGCAAGAAAATAGTAAAACAAGTATTGCAGTAGATTGTATGCTATGTAAAGAATAGGACCGGGGTCCACAGTTCACTAGAGGTGTCTCTCCCATAAGATAAAAGCATGTTGGGTGAACAAATTACAGTCGGGCAATTGACAAATAGAGAAGGGCATAACAATGCATATACATGATATGATAAATATAGTGAGATTTAATCAGGGCATTACGACAAAGTACATAGACCGCCATCCAACTGCATCTATGCCTAAAAAGTCCACCTTCAGGTTATCATCCGAACCCCATTCAGTATTAAGTTGCAAAGCAACAGACAATTGCATTAAGTATGGTGCGTAATGTAATCGACAACTACATCCTTAGACATAGAATCAATGTTTTATCCCTAGTGGCAACAGCACATCACAACCTTAGAACTTTCTGTCACTGTCCCAGGTGTCAATGAAGGCATGAACCCACTATCGAGCATAAATACTCCCTCTTGGAGTTAAGAGCAAAAACTTGGCCAGAGCCTCTACTAATAACGGAGAGCATGCAAGATCATAAACAACACATAAACAATAGATTGATAATCACCATAACATAGTATTCTCTATCCATCGGATCCCGACAAACACAACATATAGAATTACAGATAGATGATCTTGATCATGTTAGGCAGCTCACAAGATCCAACAATGAAGCACAATTAGGAGAAGACGACCATCTAGCTACTGCTATGGACCCATAGTCCAGGGGTGAACTACTCACTCATCACTCCGGAGGCGATCATGGCGATGAAGAGTCCTCCGGGAGATGAATCCCCTCTCCGGCAGGGTGCCGGAGGCGATCTCCTGAATCCCCCGAGATGGGATTCGCGGCGGCGGCGTCTCTGGAAGGTTTTCCGTATCGTGGCTCTCGGTACTGGGGGTTTCGCGACGGAGGCTATAAGTAGGCGAAAGGGCAGGTCAAGAGGCGGCACGAGGGGCCCAGGGGACAGGCCGCGCGGCCAGGGCCGTGGGCCGCGCCGCCCTATCACCTGGCCACCTCGTGGCCCCACTTCGACTCCCCTTCGGTCTTCTGGAAGATTCGTGCAAAAATAGGACCCTGGGCGGTGATTTCGTCCAATTCCGAGAATATTTCCTTACTAGGATTTCTGAAACCAAAAACAGCAGAAAACAGCAACTGGCTCTTCGGCATCTTGTTAATAGGTTAGTTCCAGAAAATGCGTAAATACGACATATAATGTGCATAAAACATGTAGGTATCATCAATAAAGTAGCATGGAACATAAGAAATTATCGATACGTTGGAGACGTATCAGTACGCAAACTCCCAGCCATTTTCTTTGTCAAGAGAAGACGCATCAGGATGCGTATTGGAAGTCTGTGGGTCCTTCTGGATCCTTCGGTTGTCCCTCTCACAAAAAAAAAAATCTCTCTCATTCTCGGCCTCGCTCGACTCGCTCGCTCGCACCTCCTGCTCACTGACAAACCCTGCACAAAAGTCAACATCATCACCCGAAAAAGGGGAGACACCATAATGCTCTCCCTTCTTCTCTCCTTCCGAGTGATCCCTCTTCCTCCGAGTTTCACTCGACGGGCAAACACACATGTGCTGCATAGTAATAATAAAAAGGTAGAAAAATCGACCTACGAATCTATAATTAAATAGGTTAAACTAGGGTTTTGCCCAGTACTACAGATCAAGGTTCAAAAAATCCAACTACGGGGTTCGAACAACCCCATTTCTAATCCAAGAATTTTTTCGACCTCATCCAATGGCCTCAAACTATAGGCCGGGTTAGCATCTAGTGCAGTATGTGTGAGAATGTATGCACTATGTGTGCTATAACTTGTGTGTCTTTCAAATTTGAACCAAATTTGAATAAGTTTGAAATATTTGAAATGGGGCTTTTGGCTTAAACGTTTGAAACCCAAAACGACTTCTCTTCATGCTAGACTTCATAAGACCGAGTTTAGGGTTAGGGGGTAGATACATGATTTGTCTGGTTTGAATATGTCTAAACCTTGTTTATCAACTTGAATGCTTACTATATGACATAAGAAGACCATGTGCTTTTGTTTTTCATTTTTCTATTTTTTTAAGAATTTTATGCACATTTGATTCTGGTCAAATCCTAGGTTCAACCAAGATTTAAACAAGTTTCAAGCATGAAAATGAAAACGTAAGCCAAGATCCTTCTTAATTAGTCACTCTAAAATATATGAAGCTTTTGGGACGTACTTGAAATTTCCATGTTTGAAACCCAAAACCAATTCTCTTCATGATTGACTTCATAAGACAGAGTTTAGGGTTAGGGGTAGATATACACATGATTTTTCTGGTTTGAATATGTCTAGACCTTGTTTATCAACTTGAGTGTTTACTATATGACATAATTAAGAAGGCTATGTGCTTTGGTTTTTCATTCTTTAGATTTTTTGTCTGAATTTTTATGCCCATTTGAATCTTGGTCAAATCCTAGGTTTGACCAAGATTTAAACAAGTTTAAAACATGAAAATGAAAAGGTAAGCATCGATCCTTCTTAGTCGCTCTAAAATGAAGCTGAATTTTGGGAGGTTTTTGAAATTTCCATGTTTGAAACCCAAAACCACTTCTCTTCATGCTTGACTTCATAAGACGAAGTTTAGGGTCGATAGGGGGTAGATACATGATTTGTCTTGTTTGAATATGTCTAGACCTTGTTTATCAACTTGAATGCTTACTATATGACATAAGAGGACTATGTGCATTGGTATTTCATTTTTTGATTTTTATGCCCATTTGAGAATCTTGGTAAAATCCTAGGTTTGTTGAGCAAGATTTAAACAAGTTTAACATGTGAAAATGATAAGGTAATTAAGTCTGGATCTTTCTCTTAGTAACTCTAAAATGAAGCTTTTGGGAGGTTCTTGAATTTACCATGTTTGAAACCCAAAACCACCGTACTTCTGTTCATGCTTGACTTCATAAGACAGAGTTTAGGGTTAGGGGTAGATACATGATTTTTCTGGTTTGAATATGTCTAGACCATGTTTATCAATTTGAATGCTTACTATATGACATAAGAAGGCTATGTGCTTTGGTTTTTCATTCTTTCGATTTTTTTCTGAATTTTTATGCCCATTTGAATCTTGGTCAAATCCTAGGTTCGACCAAGATTTAAACAAGTTTAAAACATGACAATGAAAAGGTAATTAATCATGGATCCTTCTTAATTAACCAGCCAGTCTAATTAAAATGAAGCTTTTTGGGAGGTTTTTGAAATTTCCATGTTTGAAACCCAAAACCACACTTCTCTGCTTCATGCTTGACTTCATATATAATTAAGACAAAGTTTAGGGTTAGGGGTACATGATTTGTCTGGTTTGAATATGTCTAGACCTTGTTTATGAACTTGAATGCTTACTATATGACATAAGAAGACTATGTGCTTTGGTTTTTTATTTTTTTATTTTTTATTTTATGCCCATTTGAATATTGGTCAAATCCTAGGTTTGACCAAGATTTAAACAAGTTTATAACATGAAAATGAAAAGGTAAACCTGGATCCTTCTTAACTAGTCACTCTAAAATGAAGCTTTAATTTTGGGAGGTTTTTGAAATTTCCATGTTTGAAACCAAAAACCACTTCTCTTCATGCTTGACTTCATAAGACAGAGTTTATGGTTTTAGAGGGTAGATACATGATTTGTCTTATTTGAATATGTCTAGCTAGACCTTGTTTATCAACTTTTGAATGCTTACTATATATATGTATGTGACATAAGAAGACTATGTGCTTTTGTTTTTCATTTTTCCGATTTTTTTAATTTTATGCCCATTTAAATCTTGGTCAAATCCTAGGTTTGACCAAGATTTAAACAAGTTTAAAATATGAAAATGAAAAGGTAAGCATGGATCCTTCTTAGTCACTCTAAAATGAAGCTTTTGATAGGTTTTTGAAATTTCCATATTTGAAACCCAAAACCACTTCTCTTCATGCTTGACTACATAAGACAAAGTTTAGGGTTAGGGGGTAGATACATGATTTTTCTTGTTTGAATATGTCTAGACCCTTGTTTATCAACTTTAATGCTTACTATATGACATAAGAAAACTATGTGCTTTGGTTTTTCATTTTTCTGATTTTTTTGGAATTTTGATGCACATTTGAATCTTGGTCAAATCCTAGGCCGGTTTGACCAAGATTTAAACAAGTATATATAGAACATGAAAATGAAAAGGGAAGCCTGTATCCTTCTTAGTCACCCTAAAATGAAGTTTTTGGGAGGTTTTTGAAATTTCCATGTTTGAAACCCAAAACCACTTATCTTCATGCTTGACTTCGTCATAAGACAGAGTTTAGGGGTTAGGGGGTAGATACATGATTTGTCTAGCTAGTTTGAATATGTCTAGACCTTGTTTATCAACTTGAATGCTTACTATATGACATAAGAACACTATGTGCTTTTGTTTTTCATTTTTCTATTTTTTTGTGCCCATTTGTATCTTGGTCAAATCCTAGGTTTGACCAAGATTTAAACAAGTTTAAAACATGAAAATGAAAAGGGAAGCATGTATCCTTCTTAGTCACTCTAAAATGAAGTTTTTGGGAGGTTTTTGAAATTTCCATGTTTGAAACCCAAAACCACTTCTCTTCATGCTTGACTTCTTAAGACATAGTTTAGGGGTTAGCGGGTAGATACATGATTTGTATGGTTTGAATATGTCTAGACCTTTTTTATCAACTTTAATGCTTACTATATGACATAAGAAGACTATGTGCTTTGGTTTTTCATTTTTCTGTTTTTTTTGAATTTTCTGCCAATTTTGTTTGACCAAGATTTAGACAAGTTTTACACGTGAAAACGAATAAGTAAGCCTGGATCCTTCTTAGTCACTCCAAAATGTACCAATTGATAGGTGCGTTAACTTTGCTTCATGGAAAAAATAATGTCATGTAAATGAGTTAACTTGGATTTCCTACCCTTGAATCCATAGGAAACTTTGTTCTAATGCACTATAATAATCAACCGAGCTTTTACACCAGCAGGTCTGTCACTTACGTGTGGTGCCCATGCGTGAGGTCCCACACTTCAGTGAGCACAAGTCACGTGCAATAGGTACGCAAACTCCCAGCCATTTTCTTTGTCAAGAGAAGACGCATCAGGATGCGTATTGGAAGTCTGTGGGTCCTTCTGGATCCTTCGGTTGTCCCTCTCACAAAAAAACAAATCTCTCTCATTCTCGGCCTCGCTCGACTCGCTCGCTCGCTCGCACCTCCTGCTCACTGACAAACCCTGCACAAAAGTCAACATCATCACCCGAAAAAGGGGAGACACCATAATGCTCTCCCTTCTTCTCTCCTTCCGAGTGATCCCTCTTCCTCCGAGTTTCACTCGACGGGCAAACACACATGTGCTGCATAGTAATAATAAAAAGGTAGAAAAATCGACCTACGAATCTATAATTAAATAGGTTAAACTAGGGTTTTGCCCAGTACTACAGATCAAGGTTCAAAAAATCCAACTACGGGGTTCGAACAACCCCATTTCTAATCCAAGAATTTTTTCGACCTCATCCAATGGCCTCAAACTATAGGCCGGGTTAGCATCTAGTGCAGTATGTGTGAGAATGTATGCACTATGTGTGCTATAACTTGTGTGTCTTTCAAATTTGAATAAGTTTGAAATATTTGAAATGGGGCTTTTGGCTTAAACGTTTGAAACCCAAAACGACTTCTCTTCATGCTAGACTTCATAAGACCGAGTTTAGGGTTAGGGGGTAGATACATGATTTGTCTGGTTTGAATATGTCTAAACCTTGTTTATCAACTTGAATGCTTACTATATGACATAAGAAGACCGGCCATGTGCTTTTGTTTTTCATTTTTCTATTTTTTAAGAATTTTATGCACATTTGATTCTGGTCAAATCCTAGGTTCAACCAAGATTTAAACAAGTTTCAAGCATGAAAATGAAAACGTAAGCCAAGATCCTTCTTAATTAGTCACTCTAAAATATATGAAGCTTTTGGGACGTACTTGAAATTTCCATGTTTGAAACCCAAAACCAATTCTCTTCATGATTGACTTCATAAGACAAAGTTTAGGGTTAGGGGTAGATATACACATGATTTTTCTGGTTTGAATATGTCTAGACCTTGTTTATCAACTTGAGTGTTTACTATATGACATAATTAATTAAGAAGGCTATGTGCTTTGGTTTTTCATTCTTTAGATTTTTTGTCTGAATTTTTATGCCCATTTGAATCTTGGTCAAATCCTAGGTTTGACCAAGATTTAAATAAGTTTAAAACATGAAAATGAAAAGGTAAGCATCGATCCTTCTTAGTCGCTCTAAAATGAAGCTGAATTTTGGGAGGTTTTTGAAATTTCCATGTTTGAAACCCAAAACCACACTTCTCTGCTTCATGCTTGACTTCATATATAATTAAGACAAAGTTTAGGGTTAGGGGTACATGATTTGTCTGGTTTGAATATGTCTAGACCTTGTTTATCAACTTGAATGCTTACTATATATATGACATAAGAAGACTATGTGCTTTTGTTTTTCATTTTTCCGATTTTTTTAAAATTTTATGCCCATTTAAATCTTGGTCAAATCCTAGGTTTGACCAAGATTTAAACAAGTTTAAAATATGAAAATGAAAAGGTAAGCATGGATCCTTCTTAGTCACTCTAAAATGAAGCTTTTGATAGGTTTTTGAAATTTCCATATTTGAAACCCAAAACCACTTCTCTTCATGCTTGACTACATAAGACAAAGTTTAGGGTTAGGGGGTAGATACATGATTTTTCTTGTTTGAATATGTCTAGACCCTTGTTTATCAACTTTAATGCTTACTATATGACATAAGAAAACTATGTGCTTTGGTTTTTCATTTTTCTGATTTTTTTGGAATTTTGATGCACATTTGAATCTTGGTCAAATCCTAGGTTTGACCAAGATTTAAACAAGTATATATAGAACATGAAAATGAAAAGGGAAGCCTGTATCCTTCTTAGTCACCCTAAAATGAAGTTTTTGGGAGGTTTTTGAAATTTCCATGTTTGAAACCCAAAACCACTTATCTTCATGCTTGACTTCATAAGACAGAGTTTAGGGGTTAGGGGGTAGATACATGATTTGTCTAGCTAGTTTGAATATGTCCAGACCTTGTTTATCAACTTTAATGCTTACTATATGACATATAAGAAGACTATGTGCGCTTTGGTTTTTCATTTTTCTGTTTTTTATTTTATGCCCATTTGAATCTTGGTCAAATCCTAGATTTGACCAAGATTCATAAAACAGAGTTTAGGGTTAGGGGTAGATATACACATGATTTTTCTGGTTTGAATATGTCTAGACCTTGTTTATCAACTTGAGTGTTTACTATATGACATAATTAAGAAGGCTATGTGCTTTGGTTTTTCATTCTTTAGATTTTTTGTCTGAATTTTTATGCCCATTTGAATCTTGGTCAAATCCTAGGTTTGACCAAGATTTAAATAAGTTTAAAACATGAAAATGAAAAGGTAAGCATCGATCCTTCTTAGTCGCTCTAAAATGAAGCTTAATTTTGGGAGGTTTTTGAAATTTCCATGTTTCAAACCCAAAACCACTTCTCTTCATGCTTGACTTCATAAGACGAAGTTTAGGGTCGATAGGGGGTAGATACATGATTTGTCTGGTTTGAATATGTCTAGACCATGTTTATCAAATCCTAGGTTTGACCAAGATTTAAACAAGTTTAAAACATGAAAATGAAAAGGGAAGCATGTATCCTTCTTAGTCACTCTAAAATGAAGTTTTTGGGAGGTTTTTGAAATTTCCATGTTTGAAACCCAAAACCACTTCTCTTCATGCATGACTTCATAAGACATAGTTTAGGGGTTAGCGGGTAGATACATGATTTGTATGGTTTGAATATGTCTAGCTAGACCATGTTTATCAACTTTAATGCTTACTATATGACATAAGAAGACTATGTGCTTTGGTTTTTCATTTTTCTGATTTTTTTGGAATTTTGATGCACATTTGAATCTTGGTCAAATCCTAGGTTTGACCAAGATTTAAACAAGTATATATAAACATGAAAATGAAAAGGGAAGCCTGTATCCTTCTTAGTCACCCTAAAATGAAGTTTTTGGGAGGTTTTTGAAATTTCCATGTTTGAAACCCAAAACCACTTATCTTCATGCTTGAGCAAGATTTGACCAAGATTTAAACAAGTTTAAATCATGAAAATGGAAAGGTAAGCCTGGATCCTTCTTAGTCGCTCTAAAATGAAGCTTTTGGGATGTTCTTGAAATTTCCATGTTTGAAACCCGGCCAAAACGACTTTTCTTCATGCTAGACTTCATAAGATCGACACGGGGTACATACATGATTTGTCTGGTTTGGATATATCTAGACCTTGTTTATCAACTTGAATGCTTACGATATGACATAAGAACACTATGTGCTTTTTGTTTTTCATTTTTTTGTGCCCATTTGTATCTTGGTCAAATCCTAGGTTTGACCAAGATTTAAACAAGTTTAAAACATGAAAATGAAAAGGGAAACATGTATCCTTCTTAGTCACTCTAAAATGAAGTTTTTGGGAGGTTTTTGAAATTTCCATGTTTGAAACCTAAAACCACTTCTCTTCATGCTTGACTTCATAAGACAGAGTTTAGGGTTAGAGGGGTAGATACATGATTTGTCTTATTTGAATATGTCTAGCTAGACCTTGTTTATCAACTTTTGAATGCTTACTATATATATATGTGACATAAGAAGACTATGTGCTTTTGTTTTTCATTTTTCCGATTTTTTTAATTTTATGCCCATTTAAATCTTGGTCAAATCCTAGGTTTGACAATGATTTAAACAAGTTTCAAATATGAAAATGAAAAGGTAAGCATGGATCCTTCTTAGTCACTCTAAAATGAAGCTTTTGATAGGTTTTTGAAATTTCCATATTTGAAACCCAAAACCACTTCTCTTCATGCTTGACTACATAAGACAAAGTTTAGGGTTAGGGGGTAGATACATGATTTTTCTTGTTTGAATATGTCTAGACCCTTGTTTATCAACTTTAATGCTTACTATATGACATAAGAAAACTATGTGCTTTGGTTTTTCATTTTTCTGATTTTTTTGGAATTTTGATGCACATTTGAATCTTGGTCAAATCCTAGGTTTGACCAAGATTTAAACAAGTATAGAACATGAAAATGAAAAGGGAAGCCTGTATCCTTCTTAGTCACCCTAAAATGTTTTTGGGAGGTTTTTGAAATTTCCATGTTTGAAACCCAAAACCACTTATCTTCATGCTTGACTTCGTCATAAGACAGAGTTTAGGGGTTAGGGGGTAGATACATGATTTGTCTAGTTTGAATATGTCTAGACCTTGTTTACCAACTTTAATGCTTACTATATGACATATAAGAAGACTATGTGCGCTTTGGTTTTTCATTTTTCTATTTTTTTATTTTATGCCCATTTGAATCTTGGTCAAATCCTAGATTTGACCAAGATTTAAACAAGTTTAAAACATGAAAATGGAAAGGTAAGCCTGGATCCTTCTTAGTCGCTCTAAAATGAAGCTTTTGGGATGATTTTGAAATTTCCATGTTTGAAACCCAAAACCAATTCTCTTCATGCATGCTTGACTTCATAAGACAGAGTTTAGGGTTAGGGGGTTAGATACATTATTTGTCTAGTTTGAATATGTCTAGACTTTGTATATCAACTTGAATATATTATTGTACCATGTCTCCACACAGCCCAAAATGCACATATTTTCAAAAGTTTTCATGCATGAGTACTTGTAACTAGTAAAAATAGAAAGTAAAAATAGGAACCCCATGTATGAAGGATACTAAAAAGAACTCTTTCACATTTTTTTGGTATAGATTATGAGTTTGCTTGGCTTCATACACAAGTGAGTACATGTCATGCAAAAATTAACACGAAATTTAGTTATCATGACCCATTTTTGGCAGGCATTGTGCATATCGCCTTGAGAAACATCTTTGCGAGCTAGTGTATTAAACGTTTATTCACATATAATGGATTTTTTACTTTATTAGTGCACACAATGACAGAATCGGCCAAATGTGTATGATTTTTGTGAAGGTGCTAGAAAAACAAGATGCACTACGATGAAGCATGAAAGGAGGCAAGGGGAGGGATAGTGAAGAGGTGGGAGAGACCGAGAGATGAACCGCAAGGTAATTAAAAAATTGGGGCCAAAACGATTCCAACTTCCTAGGCATTGACCAACTTTGCCCCTCTTAACCCAACGTGGCAGTGAACCCGTATAAGCAACAACTTCCTCTTACTCCGCTTCTCCGAAATGGTAAGAGAACCTCTCCAGCTTAAGTGACCAATCGACATAGCTATGGCCTTCCGACTTGGCTCTGGTCGCCGCGCGCGTAGTCCTACCACCGACGAGGAAGCGGAGCATCAGCGCCGCCTTCGCTTCGTCCATCGCGCACCAAGGCATAACCCGCCCGCTCTGCACTGGCCGGTTGTTCAGCCCGCGGCGGCGGCGCTGGCCGTGGAGCCCCTCGCCAGCCGCTTCCCGTGCGGGCCGATGGATGCAGAGGCAGGGATCTCCCACGCAACCCCGCATGCGACGCCCGCTCGGCCCTGGCCGGCTTTTCCGCCCGCGCATGCCGCATGGTTTTCTTTGCCAGCAGGTGAGATCCCCTTCCCGGCCGGCGCGAACGATGCGGAGGCAGGGAGCTCCCGTGGCCAGCCGCCTAATCCGACCGCACTTCAGGCGGTGCCGGCCGTGGAGCCAGGCCGTTCTTTCGAAGCGCATCACGGCGACGCCCTTTGCAGGAGCAACACCGCCAAGGAGCTCGTATATAACGTGATGTTCCCGGCACTCTATAGATGCCGGGATGCTCTGCAAGCTTTCGTGCAGGCTAAGAATGCGGCGGCTGCAAATCCCAGGGACGCAGCATTGCAGCGGCGCGCCGATGAGGCTAAGGTGGCGCACGCTTTCCACCAGGCGTGCCTCGACAGGCTTAACATCCAGCACGGCTTCGTGCAACCGCCAAACGCCGCTCCAGCTAAGATCCAAAAATACTCCGGTGAGCATATCACTCCGGAGTAGAACAATCCAATTTCTAGTACTGTAGGAGTACTTTATTAGTGCACAAACCTGGCGAAATTAAAGGTGTGTTCTTTGTGTGTGATGTAAATCTAAAAATTTGAAGGTTCTAGCAAAAACATTTCTTCACAAATATTCGATGTGTTTGCTTGGCCTTATCTATATATCCGGTGAGCATATATGGATGCCAAATCCTTTACAAACTTAGGGCTCCTTTGATTCATAGGAATATGAAGAGTGTAGGAATAGGAAAGGTGTAGGATTGGAATGTCATGCCAAGTTGAATCCTATAGGAATATGGTGTGTCTTTGATTGTAGCAAAGGAATTTTTCCATGAGGTATGAGCTAATGCTTTTTTCCTATAGGATTTGTACTACAAGATTCCTATAGGAATAATTCCTATAGGATATGTTCCTATGAATCAAATGACTTGTATAGAAATTTTCCTATAGGATCCAATTCCTACATAATTCCTATATCAATCCTATGAATCAAAGGAGCCCTTATATTTTTTAAGAGATCGATGTGCATGCATCTATCTCGCCATGGTAAATTAATGAAACAAGTTGCATATTTGCCAGAATTCCAAACTTCGTGAGCAGTATAGAGATCGAGACCTTAATTAATTATTATGGGTAGGATGCATGCATGCATGGCCATTTTCTAGGGTTTTAAAGGATACTAGAGCTTTTCTAGGTTAATTTGCAACTATATGTATATTTGTTTTCTAGTTCTGGGCTGATCATTAAACTCAACATTGAGTTGTAGATTATGTGAAATTAGTACATGCCATAAAATATAGTAATTTTTTATGTACCCTACGAGGCAGTACGTGTGGTGTACCCTTAATTATTAATTGGTAGACATGTACCGTTGGCATGTTTGAAGAAAATTTGAATTTGGAAGAAGTTTTTTAAGTAAAATTAACGCAAGCACAAAATCATGTGTGATGGTGAAATTTCTAGAACAAATTAATACAAACCTAGTAATATGAGTTTGTTTGGCTTTCTGCCCACAAGTGAGTATTGTGCGCATGTACTTTGATGCAAAATCCCGCCATACAAAACTTTTTAGTTATCATATGACCTCAAGTTTGGAAGAGATCGTATTTTAAGCAACTTCACAAACAAGAGATTCTAACAATTATATGCATGCATGAAAGAATGATTTCCCTTTTTTATTACTGTACAAAAATGGCTAGATGTGTGTTATTTGTGAAGGAGGGCTACCAAATTTTAACAGTTGCACATTATTGTCATAATTCCACCTTTTGGAAGCAGTAGGGTAGACATGCTTTCCGCTTGGTAGGATGTGTTAGTGCCATCAATTTTGTAGATATAGGTTCAAGGATTTGTTCATCTTAATCTGCAACTATATATGGATTTTTAAGCTTTTGCCTAGTAATTAAACTCATAATTGAAATAATGTAGGTTATTTAACTACATACATGCCATAAATTCTGACAGGAAATACTTGGACGTGCCTTGCGAGGGTGGTAACAAACAAGAACACAATGACCAAACTTCAAATGCCAATCCACCCACCAAGCTATACGATTGGCATGTACAATCGATCGACTCCTTCTAATCAAATTTGAATACAATAGAAGAAGTTTAAAAAAATTCAAAATGAGATCAACTTGTGCATTGAGTCATCCTTTGTTATTTATTTGCTTGTAAAAATAGAAACATAGGCATATGAATGTATTCGAAACACTTCACTTTTCAACGGGGAAGGGACCCGAAGGTCCCAGAAAAACAAAAAAAGATTACAATAGTAGTACTCCTTTGAGAAGGCAGTAGAAGAAGGATCCTCGAAGAGCCAAATGCTTTTATTATCCACAGCTGTTCGGCTCTTTTCCTTCTCGTGTAAGCTATCGCGCAATGATTATACTAATGGTCGGATGGTAGTACAACCATTTTCGCAAACTTCTGCGCCCTTCGTCATGTCAGCATCGTATCCCAGTGTGCAAGCAGTCTGCTCGAATGAAATACTCCTAAGTACGTACGGTATTCCCTCCAAAGACACACCACACGGTATTCCCTCCAAAGACGCACCGTCGCCCCGATCTGCTCGAATGAAATACTCCAAAATACTTCTGCGCCCTTCGTCATGTCAGCATCGTATCCCAGTGTGCAAGCAGTCTCCTATGAAATGGAGACGACATTTTGTTGAAAAGTGTCGGTGCATGCTATATACCACACTAGTATGAGAGTTTTTACAGCATTATTCCGATTTCCACAGAATGCATTAAATTTGGACGCGATGCCACACTGACAAGAGTGGTTTAAACAAGGCCATTATTTTTATTATGTTATATTACTACAATACTCCAAGGTAGCACTAGTAGCCTTCGGTTGTACTCTGCCGGTCGCGCTGCCTCATTCGACCAGACTTTATTCTTCTTCTCATATATATATACAAAATACTGTCTGCCGAGGTTCGATGACCGCACCGTCGCCCCTCTCCGCGCCGCCGTCTTGGGCCGCGCCACCATTCTCCCCGCCGAGTTCTCCCCCGTCCCCGACGCACCACCGTCAAGCACCACCGGACCGATCTTCGCAGGTATGTACATCTCCAACCTCCGGCGAGTACAGAGGTTCATCGGTCATTGTGTTCGATATAACCTTAATTTGGGGATTGCAATGTGAGTAACTTACTGGGTTTTCTAGGAAATGAAAACGGCGTCGCTCGATGCCTACACTGCGTCGGCGGATACATGGAAAGCGGAGACGGATGCTCTGCATGCATCGGCGGAGACATGTAAAGCGGATGCGGATGCGGATGCGGAGGCAAAGGCGAAGGCGGTGGCTAGGACGGGCCCGGGCGCTGTGGCGCTGGCAAATGCTCGTATCGAAGCTGCATTTTGTTGGAAAGTCTTGGCGCGTGCTTCGAGAGTTTTGGCGGCGCAGCCGGGAGAACCGTCGGAGGCTTCGAAGCTGGCTGCTTTGAACGCGTCGAGAGCTTGGATGGTGACTTCATCTAAGGCGGCGCTTGTTGCATATGATCGTGACTCGTCAACCCCTTTGTAAGTTCTACCTTCCCCAACTGCAATGAGGTTAGATCTGGTGGATTGGGTTTTTTGCCCAAACCAGACGTGATGATGCATTGAGATGTTTTTGTATTTTTGATGATGCATTCTGCTTCTTTTGTAATTTGGGTGATTCATTATGCTTTTTAGGTAGTAATTTTTCTGATGCACTCACCTCTTCAGGAATTTTTCATGGTTTTTTTTGTTTTTGTTTTTCTGTCAACCTAGCTAATGCTCTCTGCTGTTTAGCCAAAAGTTGGATGATGCATTGTACTGTTTACATATATTTTACTCTGATGATGCATTTTGCTCTTTTAGCCTTTTAGGTAATTTTTCTGATTCCTTGAACAGTGTGGGAAATTTCGATGAAGAATTTTGCTGTCAACTTAGATGATGTATTGTGCTGTTTACATTTTATTACCTATATCAAAGCTAACCCCATCTGATGTTACCACAGCGTTTTGGGTCCTGTAGAGGTCTCTTTTTCCTCCAATCGTGTTGACACGTTAGCAATTATTACTGTATATGCGAGATTGCCTTCCGTTGGTGCGTCCTATTTTTGTGGTGTTTTTTTTTTGCAAATTAAGGGCTTCATTGATTATGCAACAGGATTACAATTGCATTGTCCTGTTTACAATATTTTGATTTTGCTGATGCATTGTGCTGTTCACATTATTTTGATTTTGCTGATGCATTGTCCTGTTTACATTATTTTGATTTTGCTGATGCATTGTGCTGTTTACACTATTTTGATTTTGCTGATGCACCGTGCAGTTTAGGAAACTTTGATGATGAATTAGATGATGCATTTTGCTGCTTAGTCAAATTAGATGTTGCATTTTGTTTTAAAAAATAGATGATGCAGTGTGCTGTTTACATAATTTTGACGATGCATCGTGCGATTTGCATAATCCTACCAGCTTCAGTCGAAGGACACCCACAACAATCAACGATCTGCCTGGAGATGTAGTCTCTCAGATTCTTGTCAGGCTTCCTCCCCATCCAACCTGCTTACTAGCTGCATCAGGCACCAAGAAAGCATGGAGGCAATGTATGGGAAGCAATTATTTCAGAAAGCTAACTGTGTCACACAACGGAGGAAACCCGTTGCTAGGGTTTTTCACCAACAACTCCGAGGACAATCGATTCATCACAGAGCATGATCTTCACCCGGCCATCTTGAAGATGCTGGCAATCCCGTCTCAAGTGAACGGTCCCAAAATCTATGTCCTGGGATGCCGCGATGGTATGGTGCTACTCCATTCTAATGTATCCAGTGGGTATATATCAGTCTGGGATCCAATTAGGCAAGTTCTCACAGCGATACCAGAACCACCATTGTGGCGCAATCACACAATTGAAAGCAGCGGCTCAATTCTCTGTTCGAGAAACAACTCTGAACCGTTTACACATTGTGGCAAGTTCTCGGTTGTTTGGATAACAACTAAACGTTACGATGCACAGGCTCATATCTACTCACCAGATTCAAAAGAATGGGAGTTTCTAGCTCGATCAACTCCGATGCTGTCAGAGATTGACCGTAGACCGGCAACTCTCATAGGGGGTATTTTGTACTGGCCAACGAAGTCTAGATATATCATTGAGCTTGACCATGCAAAGAAGGCTCTGAAATATATTCAGTGCCCTCATGAGACGCATGATATATTCATGCTTAACATTCACATCTTCAAGGGACATAATGGAGATGTTGCCCTTGCTGTTATAAGAGACTTCACCCTACAAACATGGGCCAGTACAAGATCATCAACAGGCGATCACGAGTCATGGACATGTCATATAAATTTTGAATTGGATACTTTTTTTGGCCTTGACACATCATTTCCATACAATTGGAAACATGCAGTAAGGTTACTCTGCGTATTTGAGGACAAAAATGAGCTGGTTGTACGGGCAAAGGAGGGAGTATTCCAATTAGATATGAGCAACTGGCAGTGGAGAAAGTACAATTCTGCTAGACGTTGGTGCACTTTACATCCCTACTCAGTTAGACCGGGTTAGTCATTCATATGTAACCTTTGCATTCATTTACATATGACTTTTGCTGATCAATTTGTTCATTTCCTGACAGTAACCGACCTGATCCAGAGTGCAACATCAAGGACACGAAAAAGAACGCGCTGTCAGGAACCCATCTAATTCAAAGTTCAACATCCATAAGAGAAAAGGAAGTCGCATATGAAGGAGCAAGGCTTGTTTGGGCAAGAAGTGATAGCCCAGCTTTTGTTTGGTCTGATGTCTTTTAGTTTTCGTTCTGGTGGAAATGTCGCTGCACCATTTGTTTGTACTGCAGCTCCATAGTGCTAGCTGCTAGTACGTTGGCGCTGTCCTACGTCTGCTTGTTTTGGGGGCATATATAGATGAAACCATCTTCAGACAAAGTTTAGTCACTTATGTATGGACGGGGGTAGTATTATTTATGTTGTGCTCCCAAACAAGCAGACATCGGACAGCGCCTGTTTAAAGTTCATATGTGTAATCTTATTCCCTTTGGAAGTTAAGCATTAAACTCTACTAGTACAACCGTGGTGGTCTTGTGATGTAGTACTCTTTTGATGCATTTGTGATGTAGTAGTACAGTACTTTTTTTTGAACTGAACTGTATAGTACTATCTAAGAAGAGTACTCCCTCCGATTCACATTCATTTTACACCAAGAAATATGGATCGGAGTGAGGGAGTAAATTAAACATGGCATCTCGTGCATGAAGCTTGACAGATCGATCAGGTTGGCTAGAATGGCAATACAATGCTCCTCATTAGGCAAATGCATGCCATGTACGATAGTATACATCCAGTAAAGAAGTCTATACTGACATAAAAAAGACTACATTGGGGATGAGAGTCAATTGGGGAATCTACAATACATAAAATCTTGCTCGTAGCTGATTTTGGCTAAGAGGGTTTTACTCACATTACACGTGCCACTTTCCTTGTCTGCAAAACAAGTTCCAATAAAGGAAGAGGAAAGAAGAGGACATTGTGGGCGAGATTGAACACCTTTTTATGTGTTAAGCTGAGGCCTTGTTTAGCTGAGGATTTCGACTTAGGCCTAACAGCTCAGCACACCCAGAAATAAATTTCCTTGCGCGCACCACTGTCAGCAAAAATAACAAAATTAGCACGCAAGATTAAGAACGAAGTGAATTTAAGTAACTTGGTTAGCTTTTCAAGCAATATATTCAGAGAAAGAGCACACATGTCCGGCTAGAAATAATCGTAAGAGAAGAACAATAAATCTAAGGCATCCCACTTCATATGCAGAAGGGACGCGACAACGCATGGATTCATACCTTGAGTCGACTCTGGCTCGTAGAAGGGCGGTCGCGCCTCGAGGATGCCGGCGACGTCTCCACCTCGATCTCACATGTGACTGCTTCTCGGTGGGCGGTGCGCCACGCCATGTAGAAGATCTATCAAAAGAGGAGAGCCCGATGACGCTACCGACGCCTCAACCTTGATAGCACCGGCTTGTTGCTCCGCACCGAGATGCGCCACGTGCAAGATTTAGCGGATGCGCCAATTTTAGAGATATGTCATGATCGTTGTAACAAATTTCAACATGATGATGATTTGATCCTGCACTCGGCCTTGAACATAAGTACTAGTACAGTCTCACAATTTTTTTATCATTATACTTTGCGAGATTTAGCGGATGCGCCAAATTCAGAGATAGATCATGATCATGGTAACACAATTTTCAATGTAATGATGATTTGATGTTGCACTAGACCTTGAACATAAGTACTAGTACGGTCTCACAATTTTGTATCATTATACTTTGCAAGTTTTAGCGGATGCGCCCATTTTCAGAGGATCATGGTAACAAATTTTCAACGTGATGATGATTTGATGTTGCACTCGACCTTGAACAGAAGTACTAGTACGGTCTCACAATTTTTATTATCATTATACTTTGAAAGATATAGCGGATGCGCCAAATTCAGAGATAGATCATGATCATGGTAACACAATTTTCAATGTAATGATGATTTGATGTTGCACTAGACCTTGAACATAAGTACTAGTACGGTCTCACAATTTTGTATCATTATACTTTGCAAGTTTTAGCGGATGCGCCCATTTTCAGAGGATCATGGTAACAAATTTTCAACGTGATGATGATTTGATGTTGCACTCGACCTTGAACAGAAGTACTACTACTGTCTTACAATTTCTTTATCATTATACTTTGCAAGATTTAGCAGATGCGCCAAATTCAGAGATAGATCATGATCATGGTAACAAATTTTCAACGTGATGATGATTTGATGTTGCACTCGAACTTGAACAGAAGTACTAGTACAGTCTCACAATTTTTTTATCATTATACTTTGCGAGATTTAGCGGATGCGCCAAATTCAGAGATAGATCATGATCATGGTAACACAATTTTCAATGTAATGATGATTTGATGTTGCACTAGACCTTGAACATAAGTACTAGTACGGTCTCACAATTTTGTATCATTATACTTTGCAAGTTTTAGCGGATGCGCCCATTTTCAGAGGATCATGGTAACAAATTTTCAACGTGATGATGATTTGATGTTGCACTCGAACTTGAACAGAAGTACTAGTATGGTCTCACAATTTTTATTATCATTATACTTTGAAAGATATAGCGGATGCGCCAATTTCAGAGATAGATCATGATCATGGTAACAAATTTTCAACGTGATGATGATTTGATGTTACACTCCGCCTAGAAGAGAAGTACTAGTACGGTCTCACAATTTTTTTTATCATTATACTTTGCAAGATCTAGCGGATACGCTAATTGCAGAGATAGATCATGATCATGGTAGTGACCGATATTCAAGGTGATGATGATTTGATTTTGCACTCGGCCTTGAACAGAGGTACTAGTACGGTCTCACAATTTTTTATCATTATACTTGGACCTTAGCCAAATTCAAAATCTCATAGCGGCAAAACTTCCCGCCCACAAAATACAAAAATTTCACACGCTTTCAAATTCCCATTCTACCCCTGTGGAGATGACAGCAAAGTCGGTTGGTGGGGGGGTCTGCCCGTCATTTTTTGGATCACCACCTCCCTAGCCCGGAAAAAAATCCATTTCCTTCATTTCTCTCTGAGACCACCCACCGGAACTTCTCAAGTCCCTCTCTCTACCACCTCCACGACCACCGCACCGGAACATCCCCGCCGGACTTCCCTGGCCTACCCGAGGCCTCGCGATCCTCGTCATCCGGCTGCCTGCCGGAGCCGCTTCATCGACGCCGTCATCAACCGGACCGGATCATCCCCGCCGAACCTCGAAACCATATGCTCATCCAGCAGTCTACCGCAGTCGCTTCAGCTGCGGTATCGTCCACCGCATCGGATCTTGCTCACCGACACCGATGTGCATGAACCGAATCTGCTTCACCGGCGCCGTGCATGATCTAAACTCTTCTACTGTCGCTTTTCTATTGCTTGCCTGCAAGTTCTTGTTTAATCTTGGGGGAACCTGTTTGTGCTAACGACGCGCCGTTACGTCTTTGCAGATGAGATGAGTAACCATGAAGTTTAATGGCCGTCTCTCCAACCCCAAGGAGCACATGTAGCGTACTTCATCACCGGATCTATCAACCCCAGGAAGATCTGCTGTGACTCCCACAGAGTGCTTCTCCTAATGTAAGTCCCTTGTTTTAGCGCCATGTTCTGGGTTCAGATGCTTGTTTGTCTGAAGCTCTTTTAGTTCATTCCTAGCTATGACCGTAACACCTTGCTATTTTCTAGTTCATTGCTAACTTTAAGCGATTGAACATTTTGGTTTGCATTCCCTGCTCTGTAGATGTAGCCATCATAACTTCTATCTTGCTCAGTCGTTGTTACAAAAATTATAGGTATTATAGTAACATCCTGCTATTATTTAGTTCATGGCCAATTTTAAGTAATTGCACATGTTGGTTCGCATTCCCTGCTCTATAGCTTTTGGCATCGTAACTTCTATATTTGGTTTACATTCCCTGCTCTGTAGATCTAGCCATCATAACTTTATCTTGCTCAGTCGTTGTTACAAAAATTATGGCCTGCTACTATGTTGTTTGTGCCAATTTTTTACTCCATGAACATGTTGGCTTGCATTCCCTGTACTACAGGTGATGCCATTGTTTTGTATCTAGTTCATTGTAAGCTAACAAAGTAAGGACTTAGTTTGGCATGCTATCACTCTGCTATCTAGCCTGTAGTACAAATAAACTTGTCATACTACTAGATAATAATTTTGCGTGCCATCTTGTTCTTCAAAAGCTGCATTATTGACTTGTTTCTCTGACTTGGCATGACGCTCACATATGGAAAGCTGAACATATTGGTTTGCATTCCCTCTTATACAAGTTCACAGGTGATCCCACTATATTCTGTATCTGGTCCATCCTAAGCTCCAACATTAACTATCCTCTATGTGTTGCTCATTACAAGTTTATATCCCGAAACATCTTGATTTGCATCCCCTTCACTATAAGTTCAGGAGTATTATTTAGTTCACGGCCAAAATGAAGTAATTGCACTTGGCACATGTTGGTTCACATTCCCTCCTCTTTAGCTTTTGCCATCGTAACTTCTATTTTTGGTTTACATTCCCTGCTCTGTAGATGTAGCCATCATAACTTCATCTTGCTCAGTCGTTGTTACAAAATTTATAGCCTGCTACTATGTTGTTCATGCCAATTTTGTACTCCCTGAACATGTTGGTTTGCATGGGACTCGACAGTAGTAAGTCTGCTGTTTCATTCTAACATGCTCTGTTATATTGGTTGTTGGTATGCGGCATGCACTCTTTGTTTGCTTATTGTGCGCATTACAATGATCTTGTTATAACGACGAAATGATGAGTTCCAAATTCTTTGGCAAACAATATTGTAGTGTCTTTGCCTTTCCATTGTTGCTGTCTTAACTTGTAATGTCTTTGTTTCAGATATAGGTGCTGCATGGACAACTTAAAAGATTGCCGGATCGCTTCATTGTATTGCTAGGTTTAATTACCATTCAATTTCTCTGGGTTCTGTAATATTTTTTCAATGCCTTGCAGCTGATGTAATATTTAGTTAGTTTTTATAGTTCTTTCGCGCATTTTTTCTTTGGTGCTTGTGGTAAGTGAGGCTATCCGACAGAAATCAATGCTGCGTAAATATTCTCAGTATCTAAATCACGAATTCCCATCCCTTAAACGGCCCAATTAAGCGAAATCACATATGTGCCTGCCCGCAAAATCCTAAAGCGCCTATTATGCCGGCATATAAACAACAACTAAACGGGCTGGCCCACTTACTTATTGGGCCAGCCCATTTGATTTACGGTGGACCCCACACTCTAATTGGGCTGGCCCACTTGATTTAAGGTGGACCCCACCCACTACTGGGCCGGCCCACTAATTAGTTGGGCCAGCCCAATTGCTTTTGTGGTGGACCCCACGTACTAAATGGGCCGGCCCTTTAAGAGGAAAGTGGGACCCACCTGTGCTTTTGGCCCGGCCCACTATCTTGTTGGGCCAGCCCACTTGCTAGATGGTGGACCCCACATACTAATTGGGCCGGCCCTTTAACAGAAAGTGGGACCCACCTGTGTTTTGGCCCGGCCCACTATCTTATTGGGTCGGCCCACTTGCTAGATGGTGGACCCCACATACTAAATGGGCCGGCCCTTTAACAGGAAAGTGGGACCCACCTGTGTTTTTGGCCCGGCCCACTATCTTGTTGGGCCGCCCGTTGATCTATTGTGGACCCCACGTACGAAATGGGCCGGCCCTTTAACAGGAAAGTGGGACCCACCGTGTTTTGGCCCGGCCCACTTTCTTGTTGGGCCACCGTTTGATCTATTGTGGACCCCACGTACTAAATGGGCCGGCCCGATAGCAGGAAAGTGGGACCCACATGCTAATTGGGCCGGCCCAATAACTTCTTGGGCCGGCCCAGTTGTTTTAAGGTGGACCCCACTAGTTAAATGGGCCGGCCCGATAACAGGAAAGTGGGTCCCACATGTCTTGTGGGCCGGCCCTTTTGCCTGTTGACCGGTCAAACGAGTGCATTCGGCCCGGCCCACATGCTTAGTGGGCCGGCCCATTAAAGTTTTGACCAGTCAACCTTAGAGGTTAGGCCCGGCCCACGTAACTAATGGACCAGCCCAGCTATATAGTTGACCGGTCAAACTAAGTCAGCTGGCCCGGCCCGCAAACTTAATGGGCCGGCCCGCTTAAGACGTGGCAGGCCTCGTGTGGGCCTACCATCTACCACGGGGTTTCAGCCGGTTAACGCCGTTAACTGGCAGTTAACGGCGTCTGCCACGTGTCAGTTTGCATGACGTCAGCAGTCAACGGGCTCCCGGAAACACTTGGGCAACGGTCCGATTTTCCGTGGCGGAAGGGCGCCCAAGCGCGACGGACCGAAAAAATCGTCGTAGGACTTTGCCTGACGCAGTTTCCACAACAGAACCCATATCGTCGGGTTAGGCCCATAGGCGACGAAAAATACCCCTTAGCGGACGATTTTGAGACGTTGTCTATCAGAACTATTCTTGTAGTGTGCTTACTTACTGTTCTACAAATGAGAGAAGTTATTATTTATTATGCGATCAATGTTGAGAGTGTCCACTAGTGAAAGTATGATCCCTAGGCCTTGTTTCCAATACTGCAAACACCGCTTACTTACTGTTCTGTTGCATGTTTACTCGCTGCCATATTTTATTCAGATTGCTATTACCACTCATATACATCCATACTACTTGTATTTCACTATCTCTTCGCCGAACTAGTGCACCTATACATCTGACAAGTGTATTAGGTGTGTTGGGGACACAAGAGACTTCTTGTATCGTGATTGCAGGGTTGCTTGAGAGGGATATCTTTGACCTCTTCCTCCCTGAGTTCGATAAACCTTGGGTGATCCACTTAAGGGAAAACTTGTTGCTGTTCTACAAACCTCTGCTCTTGGAGGCCCAACACTGTCTACAGGAAAAGAAGCGTGAGTAGACATCAACCTTTCACTTATCTCTTCCCAAAATACTCCGGGTGGTATTGCTAGGCACTGCGACCCGATATTTGCCAGAACATCGGCTTCATCATTAGCCTGCTGATGTGATTTACCTCGCATCCATCAAATAGCTTCTCGAGTTCATTGTATAACTCTTTGTATGCTATCATGCTATCATTGACTGCCGCATTGATTCATCACTTGTTGAGCCACCAGTGGAGTCGCCGTATATTTTTAATCGGGTCGCACCACAAGCCTTCGCCATCTTCATCCCATGTATCGGCGCTTCATACTCTGCCTCGTTGTTGTATGCGTTGGGAAACGTCATCCGCAGTACATACTTTAACTTGTCTCCTTGGGGTGAAACCGTATCACACCTGCTCCAGCCCTTCTAACCTCTTGGACCCGTCGAAGTTCATGGTCCAGGTTCTCGATAAATCAGGAGGTCCCATGTTTTGCAGCTCCATCCATTCTGCGACGAAGTCTGGTAAGATCTGCGATTTTATCGCTTTTCTTTTTTCATATGTGATGTCCCGAGGGGAAAGCTCTATTCCCCAAAGGGAGACACGACCCGTAGCTTCCGGGTTATTCAGTATATTTGACAATGGTGCCTCATTGACCACTATTATCGGATGTGCCGAAAAATAGTGTCGCAACTTTCTTGCTATTGTAAACACTCCATACGCCAGCTTCTGATAATGCGGGTACCGCTGTTTTGAAGGCGATAGAACTTCACTAATGAAGTCACCGGCCTTTGTACTCCATGGAGTTTCCCTTCTTCCTCTCGCTCAACCCTGACCACTTGAGGTGTGGCCGCGATATATAACAGGAGAGGTTCCTTTTCCTTGGGTGCCACCAATATGGGAGGTGTCGAGATTGTACGCTTGAGATCCTCGGAAGCTTTGTCCGCTTCTTCGTTCCACTCGAACTTGTCTCCTTGTTTGATCAAGGCGTAAAATGGCAACGCCCTTTCTCCTAGCCTGGCGACGAATCTGCTTAAAGCTGCAACTCGTCCGGTTGTTGTATCTCCTTTAACTTTGTTGGCTTCCGCATCGTCACGATGGCCTGAATTTTCTCCGGGTTAGCCTCAATTCCTCTTGCTGACACCAGGAACCCGAGAAGTTCTCCTGCAGGGATGCCGAAAGAACATTTTGTCGGGTTTAGCTTGAGGCAGAATTTATCGAGGTTGTCGAAAGTTTCTCGAGATCATCGATCAATGTTGATCCTTCCTTTGTTGTTATGACGACATCGTCAATGTACACTTGTACGTTTTTCCCAATCTGTGTGGCCAAGCACTTCTGCATCATCCGCTGGTATGTTGCACCCGCGTTTTTCTACCCGAAGGGCATTGTTTTGTAGCAAAACACGCCATAAGGGGTGATGAAAGCTGTTTTGACTTCATATTCTTCCTTTCGAATCTGGTTATAACTGTCTGGGAAGACCCGGTAGGGCAATAGACGAGGAGCTGCGGGCCTTGGCCCGCGGCAAAGGCCGGCTGAGGTGCTGCCGGAGCCGTGGCCGGCTGGCTCTAAGTCTTAGTCCGGCCGGCCATGGCCGCTCGAGCTGTGGCCGGCTAGCCATATCCGACTGGGGTCTCACCTCAGGCCGACTCGAGGCTGGCGAGTCTTGCACTGGAAGGAACTGGGTAGGTGATCCGGGTTCAAAGGTCCACGCTGACCTCATCTCCCGTAAAGTACGGGGCACTGTAGAGCAGCAGTGCCACGCGCCGGACAGGCCATCATGGCGTACGTCGCGCCGTACGGCTACAGAGCATGATGGCGACATGGACGCTTCCTCTCCATACCGCTGACTTCGGCAGGCGGATGGCCACAACGCCTCAACGGCTCCTGACGTCAACACCTCGGGAAGGAGCGGAAGCTGAAACCGGCGGAGCCGGCCACTAGGTCTTAGGGACTTCTATGTAAAGTGTCAGCACCTATATAAGCTGCATGATACGTCTCCAACGTATCGATAATTTCTTATGTTCCATGCTACTTTATTGATGATACCTACATGTTTTATGCACATTATATGTCATATTTATGCATTTTCTGGAACTAACCTATTAACAAGATGCCGAAGAGCCAGTTGCTGTGCTGTTTTTGGTTTCAGAAATCCTAGTAAGGAAATATTCTCGGAATTGGACGAAATCAACGCCCAGGGTCCTATTTTTGCACGGAGCTTCCAGAAGACCGAAGAGATAACGAAGTGGGGCGACGAGGCGCCGCCACCATAGGGCCGAGCGGCCAGAGGGGGGCCCGCGGCGCCCTATGGTGTGGGCCCCTCGTCAGCCCCCCTGACCTACCCTTCCGCCTACTTAAAGCCTCCGTCGCGAAACCCCCAGTACCGAGAGCCACGATACGAAAAACCTTCCAGAGACGCCGCCGCCGCGAATCCCATCTCGGGGGATTCAGGAGATCGCCTCCGGCACCCTGCCGGAGAGGGGATTCATCTCCCGGAGGACTCTTCATCGCCATGATCGCCTCCGGAGTGATGAGTGAGTAGTTCACCCCTGGACTATGGGTCCATAGCAGTAGCTAGATGGTCGTCTTCTCCTAATTGTGCTTCATTGTTGGATCTTGTGAGCTGCCTAACATGATCAAGATCATCTATCTGTAATACTATATGTTGTGTTTGTCGGGATCCAATGGATAGAGAATACTATGTTATGGTGATTATCAATCTATTGTTTATGTGTTGTTTATGATCTTGCATGCTCTCCGTTATTAGTAGAGGCTCTGGCCAAGTTTGTACTCTTAACTCCAAGAGGGAGTATTTATGCTCGATAGTGGGTTCATGCCTTCATTGACACCTGGGACAGTGACAGAAAGTTCTAAGGTTGTGATGTGCTGTTGCCACTAGGGATAAAACATCGATTCTATGTCTAAGGATGTAGTTGTCGATTACATTACGCACCATACTTAATGCAATTGTCTGTTGCTTAGCAACTTAATACTGAATGGGGTTCGGATGATAACCTGAAGGTGGACTTTTTAGGCATAGATGCGTTGGATGGCGGTCTATGTACTTTGTCGTAATGCCCGATTAAATCTCACTATATTTATCATATCATGTACATGCATTGTTATGCCCTTCTCTATTTGTCAATTGCCCGACTGTAATTTGTTCACCCAACATGCTTTTATCTTATGGGAGAGACACCTCTAGTGAACTGTGGACCCCGGTCCTATTCTTTACATAGCATACAATCTACTGCAATTGTGTTTTACTATTTTCTTGCAAACAATCATCTTCCACTCGATACGTTTAATCCTTTGTTACAGCAAGCCGGTGAGATTGACAACCTCACTGTTTCGTTGGGGCAAAGTACTTTGATTTTGTTGTGCAGATTCCACGTTGGCGCCGGAATCCCTGTTGTTGCACCGCATCACATTTCGCCACCATCAACCTTCAACGTGCTTCTTGGCTCCTCCTGGTTCGATTAAACCTTGGTTTCTTTCTGAGGGAAAACTTGCTACTGTGCGCATCATACCTTCCTCTTGGGGTTCCCAACGAACGTGTGAGTTACACGCCATCAAGCTCTTTTTCTGGCGCCGTTGCCGGGGAGATCAAGACACGCTGCAAGGGGAGTCTCCACTTCTCAATCTCTTTACTTTGTTTTTGTCTTGCTTTATTTTATTTACTACTTTGTTTGCTGCACCTAAACAAAACACAAAAAATTAGTTGCTAGTTTTACTTTATTTACTGTCTTGCTCTCTATATCAAAAACACAAAAAAATTAGTTACTTGCATTTACTTTATTTGCCTAGTTTACTTTATTGCTACTAAAATGAGTAATCCTGAAGTTGAAGTTCGTTCTTTTAAGCAACAAGGTGGAGAAAGTTTTAAAGATGCTTGGTACAGAATTAGTAATGCTCATCATAGGTGCATTAAGAAACACTCCACCACTATCCTTCTTAGGAACTTTTATGTTGGTTTATCTAGTTGGAATAGGTATGTTCTTGATACTCTTTCGGGAGGCAATTTCCTAGGTACTCCCGCTTTAGAAGCTAGTTGCATCATTGAGAGTCTAGTTGGAATACCACCTGTTAATGAAGTTAAAATTGAAATCTCTCTTGAAGATGTTATGAAAAAATTGGAAACCATAGAGAAAAAATTTCCAAGTGTTGAAACTAAATTGGGAATGTTATTTGACAAAACTTATGAACTTGATAAATCCTTAGGAGGAATTGATGAAAGAATTAGTGTCCTAGGAACTTGTGTTGTCCATGATAATCAAACCAATAGGATTGATGAACTTGAAAAAGCTATGGGAACCTTGGGTTCAACCTTTTCTTCTCTCAAGTATAATGAGAAAGCTTATGTGGGTAAAGAGCAAAAATTCATGTACGCCTCTAAAGTGCCTAAACAAAAGAATTATTATAGGCCTAAAATTTCTAAAACCCCTAGCACCACCATAGAGAATTTAGATAATGGAGCACCTAAAGTACCCTCTGCAACAAGTTGTGTTTGCATGAAAAATAATAATGTTGATGCTTCTACTCTTGATAATACTTGATTTGCACTTTCTGCGCCTAGCTGAAAGGCGTTAAAGAAAAGCGCTTATGGGAGACAACCCATGTTTTTACTACAGTACTTTGTTTTATATTTGAGTCTTGGAAGTTGTTTACTACTGTAGCAACCTCTCCTTATCATGTTTTTGTGCCAAGTAAAGTTTCTATGTCAAAGTTGATGTTATATTTGGGATCGCTGCGCAGAAACAGCATTGCTGTCTGTCACGAATCTGGGCACAGGCCTCTGTAGAAAATTCGAAAAAATCTGCCAATTTACGAGCGTGATCCTCAGATATGTATGCAACTTTCATTAGTTTTGAGTTTTTCCATTTGAGCAAGTCTGGTGCCAGCTTTAAATTCGTCTTTACGGACTGTTCTGTTTTTGACAGATTCTGCCTTTTATTTCGCATTGCCTCTTTTGCTATGTTGGATTCATTTCTTTGATCCATTAATGTCCAGTAGCTTTATGCAATGTCCAGAAGTGTAAAAAATGTTTGTGTCACCTCTGAATGTGTGAATTATTAATTGTGCACTAACCCTCTAATGAGTTTGCTTGAAGTTTGGTGTGAAGGAAGTTTTCAAGGGTCAAGAGAGGAGAATGATATACTATGATCAAGAGGAGTGAAAGCTCTAAGCTTGGGGATGCCCCCGTGGTTCACCCCTGCATATTCTAAGAAGACTCAAGCGTCTAAGCTTGGGGATGCCCAAGGCATCCCCTTCATCGACAACATCATCAGGTTCCTCCCTGAAACTATATTTTTATTCAATCACATCTTGTGTTCTTTACTTGGAGCGTCGGTTTGTTTTTGTTTTTGTTTTGTTTGAATAAAATGGATCCTAGCATTCACTTTGTGGGAGAGAGACACGCTCCGCTGTTGCATATGGACAAATATGTCCTTAGGCTTTACTCATAATGTTCAAGGCGAAGTTTCTTCTTCGTTAAATTGTTATATGGTTGGAATTGGAAAATGCTACATGTAGTAATTCTAAAATGTCTTGGATAATGTGATACTTGGCAATTGTTGTGCTCATGTTTAAGCTCTTGCATCATATGCTTTGCACCCATTAATGAAGAAATACATAGAGCTTGCTAAAATTTGATTTGCATATTTGGTCTCTCTAAGGTCTAGATAATATCTAGTATTGAGTTTTGAACAACAAGGAAGACGGTGTATAGTCTTATAATGTTTACAATATGTCTTTTATGTGAGTTTTGCTGCACCGGTTCATCCTTGAGTTTGCTTCAAATAACCTTGCTAGCCTAAACCTTGTATCGAGAGGGAATACTTCTCATGCATCCAAAATCCTTGAGCCAACCACTATGCCATTTGTGTCCACCATACCTACCTACTACATGGTATTTCTCCGCCATTCCAAAGTAAATTGCTTGAGTGCTACCTTTAAAATTCCATCATTCACCTTTGCAATATATAGCTCATGGGACAAAATAGCCTTAAAAACTATCGTAGTATTGAATATGTACTTATGCACTTTATCTTTTATTAAGTTGCTTGTTGTGCGATAACCATGCTTCTGGGGAACGCCATCAACTATTGTTGAATATCATGTGAGTTGCTATGCATGTCCGTCTTGTCTGAAGGATCTATCACCTTAGTGGTTGGAGCATGCAAAATTGTTAGAGAAGAACATTGGGCCGCTAACTAAAGCCATGAATCATGGTTGAAGTTTCAGTTTTGGACATATATCCTCAATCTCATATGAGAATAATAATCATTGCTACATGCTTATGCATTTAAGAGGAGTCCATTATCTGTTGTCCATGTTGTCCCGGTATGGATGTCTAAGTTGAGAATAATCAAAAGCGAGAAATCCAAAATGCGAGCATTCTCCTTAGACCTTTGTACAGGCGGCATGGAGGTACCCCTTTGTGACACTTGGTTGAAACATGGCATGCAAAGATCCGGTAGTCCAAGCTAAGTAGGACGAGGTGCGGACACTATTAGTATACTATGCATGAGGCTTGCAACTTGTAAGATATAATTTACATAACTCATATGCTTTATTACTACCGTTGACAAAATTGTTTCATGTTTTCAAAATAAAAGCTCTAGCACAAATACAGCAATCGATGCTTTCCTCTTTGAAGGACCATTCTTTTACCTTTATTGTTGAGTCAGTTTACCTATCTCCCTCCACCTTAAGAAGCAAACACTTGTGTGAACTGTGCATTGATTCCTACATACTTGCATATTGCACTTGTTATATTACTTTATGTTGACAATATCCATGAGATATACATGTTATAAGTTGAAAGCAACCGCTGAAACTTAATCTTCCTTTGTGTTGCTTCAACACCTTTACTTTGATTTATTGCTTTATGAGTTAACTCTTATGCAAGACTTATTGATGCTTGTCTTGAAAGTACTATTCATGAAAAGTCTTTGCTTTATGATTCAGTTGTTTACTCATGTCATTACCTTTGTTTTGATCGCTGCATTCATTACATATGTTTACAAATAGTATGATCAAGATTATAATGGCATGTCACTTCAGAAATTATCTTTGTTATCGTTTTACCTGCTCGGGACGAGCAGAACTAAGCTTGGGGATGCTGATACGTCTCCAACGTATCGATAATTTCTTATGTTCCATGCTACTTTATTGATGATACCTACATGTTTTATGCACATTATATGTCATATTTATGCATTTTCTGGAACTAACCTATTAACAAGATGCCGAAGAGCCGTTGCTGTTTTCTGCTGTTTTTGGTTTCAGAAATCCTAGTAAGGAAATATTCTCGGAATTGGACGAAATCTTCGCCCAGGGTCCTATTTTTGCACGGAGCTTCCAGAAGACCGAAGAGATAACGAAGTGGGGCGACGAGGCGCCGCCACCATAGGGCCGCGCGGCCAGAGGGGGGCCGCGCCGCCCTATGGTGTGGGCCCCTCGTCAACCCCCCTGACCTACCCTTCCGCCTACTTAAAGCCTCCGTCGCGAAACCCCTAGTACCGAGAGCCACGATACGGAAAACCTTCCAGAGACGCCGCCGCCGCGAATCCCATCTCGGGGGATTCGGAGATCGCCTCCGGCACCCTGCCGGAGAGGATTCATCTCCCGGAGGACTCTTCATCGCCATGATCGCCTCCGAGTGATGAGTGAGTAGTTCACCCCTGGACTATGGGTCCATAGCAGTAGCTAGATGGTCGTCTTCTCCTAATTGTGCTTCATTGTTGGATCTTGTGAGCTGCCTAACATGATCAAGATCATCTATCTGTAATACTATATGTTGTGTTTGTCGGGATCCAATGGATAGAGAATACTATGTTATGGTGATTATCAATCTATTGTTTATGTGTTGTTTATGATCTTGCATGCTCTCCGTTATTAGTAGAGGCTCTAGCCAAGTTTGTACTCTTAACTCCAAGAGGGAGTATTTATGCTCGATAGTGGGTTCATGCCTTCATTGACACCTGGACAGTGACAGAAAGTTCTAAGGTTGTGATGTGCTGTTGCCACTAGGGATAAAACATTGATTCTATGTCTAAGGATGTAGTTGTCGATTACATTACGCACCATACTTAATGCAATTGTCTGTTGCTTAGCAACTTAATACTGAATGGGGTTCGGATGATAACCTGAAGGTGGACTTTTTAGGCATAGATGCAGTTGGATGGCGGTCTATGTACTTTGTCGTAATGCCCGGATTAAATCTCACTATATTTATCATATCATGTACATGCATTGTTATGCCCTTCTCTATTTGTCAATTGCCCGACTGTAATTTGTTCACCCAACATGCTTTTATCTTATGGGAGAGACAC
Source organism: Lolium multiflorum (assembly GCA_030979885.1). Lineage (NCBI taxonomy): Eukaryota > Viridiplantae > Streptophyta > Magnoliopsida > Poales > Poaceae > Lolium > Lolium multiflorum. The sequence continues at coordinate 366,247,385 of CM061750.1, forward strand.
CTCTAGTGAACTGTGGACCCCGGTCCTATTCTTTACATAGCATACAATCTACTGCAATTGTGTTTTACTATTTTCTTGCAAACAATCATCTTCCACTCGATACGTTTAATCCTTTGTTACAGCAAGCCGGTGAGATTGACAACCTCACTGTTTCGTTGGGGCAAAGTACTTTGATTTTGTTGTGCAGATTCCACGTTGGCGGAATCCCTGTTGTTGCGCCGCATCACATTTCGCCACCATCAACCTTCAACGTGCTTCTTGGCTCCTCCTGGTTCGATTAAACCTTGGTTTCTTTCTGAGGGAAAACTTGCTACTGTGCGCATCATACCTTCCTCTTGGGGTTCCCAACGAACGTGTGAGTTACACGCCATCAAGCACTACCCCCTCTCGTGCAGGGGATCGATCATTCCTTGCTCATTCTAATCTCAGAGCTGCCCTGTGAGAGAGACCATCGTCTTCCTTAGCCTCCCAGGAGCAGCCGGATACAGCTCTAGGAGCACCATTGTACTATGATATTGATTATACACTCATAGCAGGAGTAGAGGTGTTACCTCCACCGGAGGGCCTGGAACCTGGGTACGTCGCCGTGTCGCTCGTGCCTATACCCGCATCCGGATACCGCCGTAGATCATACTAGGAACCACTTCTTAGCCACCCTATGGCATATGCCGTGACGATACCACGACATTTGGCGCCCACCGTGGGGCCTTCAGCGTCCTCGGCCGGTGTCTTCATCCGGACGGGCCTCACCATCACCACCGGCGAGCGAGTCGCTTCAGGCTTGATCTGGAGATTCGGCTCCCTCGACTGCGTCAGCGACAACGCTGGCTGCTTCGCCGACCGGCCATTCCCAGCCGGCGGCAGCATCATCTCCTTCGGTGGCCACGACGTCTACGTCGCCACCGTCGCACCACCGCGCTACCCGCGCCAGATCATGCTGCGCAAGCCCTCCCCCTGGAGCCGGCGCCAGCCTCGACGCCGCCAGCCCCTGCATCATGCAGGAGGTCATGGCAACCGGCGATGACGCCGGCGACAAGTCCACGCGCGTCCGCGGCCCTCGTTGGAGCGCACCACGGACACCGGCGCATCCGGCTCGGGCCCAAAGGCCCCGCACCACCGTCCCGCTGGACGAAGTCCGGGCAAAGCTGAGCTCTCCGCTCACGCCGGAGCCGACCCCTCCACCATCGAGAAGGACCTGGAGGAGCACCGCCAGCTCCTCCTCAAGCACAAGAGCTGGCTGCTGCAAAGCGCCAGTGGGAATCACCCAGCGCGAGTACAACCGCGCCCACGGCCTCACGCCAGCCGGCGACAACCCAAGCCGAGCCGGCCAGATCCGCCGAGAGGAGGCGGCCTGGGCGCAGAGATCGCCCGGGACGGCGCTAATCGCCGGCTCCGTCTACGGAGCTGCCCGTCTACAACACCCCCGACAAGAACATGCGCGCGGCGAAGCCGCCGCAGAAGAGCTGAACCGCCTCGAAGGCGAAGAGTTACGCCGCCAGACGAAGCGGGTAACCGAGCTGCTCAACGCGGCCACCAAGCAGGCGAACGACCCCAGGTACGCCAATGCCCCCAGAGCTTCTCACGCTCGTGGTGCCGCAGGCAACGACAGGGACGACCCCAGAGACACGGCCGAGTCCTCCTCCCCAGCACCAAGCCGACACCGTGCCACCCATGCAAGTTCCAGCCGGACAAGCCAGCTGGCAGCGGCAACAGCGAGCCGGCCTCCACCAAGCCGGCACCAGGAGCAAGACTCCGACAACCGGCGCCAAGACGCCCGCACGTGGCCCCGAGAAGCGGCCACCGCCAGCCGGCCACTCCCGGCTGGTCCAAGCATCGAGCCGCACACCAGAGACCGCCTCGACCGGCTGGTTGAATCCCGCATCGCGGAAGAAGAGGGCCAGCCGGCCCAAAGTGCTTCGGGCCGCGGATCCTGAACGAGCCCATGGTCGACGGCTTCCAGCTCCCGCGCGACACCCCCAAGTACGACGGCACCGCCAAGCCGGAGGACTGGCTGCTGGACTACTCCACCGCAGTCGGCATCGCCAAAGGCAACAAGCGCTGGGCCGTGCGCTACTCCCCCCTCATGCTGCTCGGCTCCGCCCGCACATGGCTCAACAACCTGCCAGCCGGCAGCATCAACGGCTGGCTTTCGACTTCAGCAACTTCACCGGCACCTATCGCCGGCCGGGTCGCCCCCAACAGCTTGAGATGTGCAAGCAGGGCCGGACGAGACGGACCGCGCGTACCTGACGCGCTGGTGCGATATGCGCAACTCCTGCGAGGGCGTGCACGAGATCCAGGCCATCGGCTTCTTCATGGGCGGCTGCCGGCCCAACACCATGCTGTGGCACAAGCTGCGCCGCAGCGAGCCCAAGAAAATGGCCGCCTTGATGGCCATTGCAGACAAGTACGCGCTGGCTGAGGAAGCCGGCAGGCGCCGGCTGAGATTTCGCCGGCTCCATCCAGGCGGGACAACAACAAGTCGGCCGAGCACAAGCCGGCCGAAGGCGGCCACCATGGCAGCCGGCGGGACAACTACCGCGGCAAGCGGCACAGCGACCAGCCGGACCGCCGGTACGGTTCCGCCCATGTGGCAGCCGTGTCGGACCACGCGGCGGCTGGCGGAAGCCGGCGCCAGAAGCAGACGGACCGGCCCTGGAAGCCGAAGTACACCTTCGAGCAGATGCTCGACTCGCCGTGCAAGTACCACAGCGGCAAGAACCCCTCCAACCACACCACCCGCGACTGCCACTTCATGAAGCGGCTGACGAGCGGCGAGCCCCTTCCGCCTCCACCCCCACCTCCACCAGCCGGCGGGCCGGGTGGCCAAGCCGGCGCAGAGAACGCCAACCTCGAGCACCACGAGGCTAACCAAGTGCACCATGGCGGCCGGTACCTGGCTGAGGATGCCACCTACATCATCTTCACCACCGAGCCCGAGGACAAAACGAGCCAGCAGCGCCGTTCCCTCGAAGTCAACGCGGTCATGCCGCCGGTCCCCCAGTACCTAAACTGGTCAGAGCAGGCCATCACTTTGATCGCCGCGACACACCGGCTGTCCTGCCGAAGCCGGGCAGCTACGCCATGGTCCTCGACCCCACCATCGGCACAACCCGGCGCAGCGTGCGATTCTCGCGCGTCCTCATCGATGGCGGCAGCAGCATCAACATCCTCTACCGCGACACCGCCCGCAAGCTGGGCATCCAGGAGGCCGAGTTGCGCCCCACCCCCACCGTCTTCCACGGCATCGTGCCAGGCCACTCGTGCCAGCCGATCGGCCGGATCACCCTGGAGGTCATGTTCGGCAAGCCGGACAACTTCCGCACGGAGAACATCGAGTTCGAGGTGGTGGACCTGGTCAGTCCCTACCACGCGCTCCTGGGCAGGCCGGCCCTGACCAAGTTCATGGCGGTGCCCCATTATGGGTACCTGAAGATGAAGCTGCCGGGCCCAAGGGGGTCATTACCGTAGCCGGCGACTATCGCCGCTCCATGGAATGCGCCACCCAGAGCTCCAAGATGGCCCAGACGTTGGTCATCGCCAAGAAGCAGCTCATCCACGATGCCGTCGCCATGGCCAAGGCCGCGCAGTCGGACATGCCGGCTGTGGGCAACCCGGCTGGGACGACTCACTTCCAGCCGGCCAACGACACCAAGAAGATCCTGCTCGACCCGGCGCAGCCGGACAAGTTCGTCACCATCGGTGCCGGCTTGAGCAGCAAATAGGAAAGCGAGCTCACCAGCTTCCTCCGTGAGAATCGGGACATCTTCGCATGGTCTCCAAGGGACATGCCGGGTGTGCCGAGGGAGTTGGCTGAGCACCACCTCCACGTCAGGCCAGAGGCCAAGCCGGTGAAGCAGCCTCTCAGGCGCTTCGCCGAAGAAAGAAGGAAGGCCATCGGTGAAGAAATCGCCCGGCTCCTAGCTGCCGGCTTCATCATGGAAGTGCTGCACCCGGACTGGTTGGCGAACCCGGTCCTGGTTTTGAAGAAGAACGGCTCCTGGCGCATGTGTATCGACTACACCAGCCTGAACAAGGCGTGCCCGAAGGACCCCTTCCCCCTGCCGCGCATAGATCAAGTCATAGACTCGACTGCCGGCTGTGAACTGTTGTCTTTTCTAGATGCCTATTCAGGCTACCACCAGATTCCTTTGAATCCGGCTGATCAAATAAAGACTTCGTTCATTACCCCGTATGGGGCTTATTGCTACACGACTATGCCATTCGGCTTGAAAAATGCAGGCGCCACCTACCAAAGGTGCATGCAAAAATGCTTGCAGGATCAAATCGGCAGAAACGTTCACGCATACGTGGATGATGTCGTTGTAAAAACCAAGGAGATGCCTACCCTCCTTGATGACCTGAGAGAAACCTTCACCAATCTGCGAAGATTCCGGATGAAGCTCAACCCGGCCAAGTGCACTTTCGGCGTGCCAGCCGGCCAACTCCTGGGCTACCTCGTCTCTCAGCGAGGAATCGAAGCCAACCCGGAGAAGATCAGTGCCATAGAGAAGATGGAACTGCCGCAGTGCCTCAAGGACGTCCAGAAGTTCACCGGATGCCTGGCCTCCTTGAGCCGCTTCGTCAGCCGGCTGGGGGAGAAGGCACTGCCCCTGTACCAGTTGCTCAAGAAGACAAACTCCTTCTGGACGCCGCAGGCGGATGAAGCCTTCGCGACTTGAAGCGCATGCTCTCAACCTGCGCCCGTCCGCATCGCCGGCTTCAGTGGAGCCGATGCTTTTGTACATCGCAACCACCAACCGAGTGGTTAGCGTTGTCCTGGTGGTGGAGCGCAAGGAAGCCGGCAAGGAGCAGCCGGTTCAGCGTCCAGTCTACTACCTCAGTGAGGTGCTGATGTCTACGCACGCTTCTATTCCTGTAGACAGTGTTGGGCCTCCAAGAGCAGAGGTTTGTAGAACAGCAGCAAGTTTCCCTTAAGTGAATCACCCAAGGTTTATCGAACTCAGGGAGGTAGAGGTCAAAGATATTCCTCTCAAGCAACCCTGCAATTAAGATACCCCAACACACCTAATACACTTGTCAGATGTATAGGTGCACTAGTTCGGCGAAGATATAGTGAAATACAAGTAATATGGGTGATTATAAGTAGTAATTGCAATCTGAAATAAAAATGGCAGCAAGCAAACATGTAGCAGAACTTGTTGGAAACGGTGTTTCAATGCTTAGAAACAAGGCCTAGGGATCATACTTTCACTAGTGGACACTCTCAACAATGATCACATAATTGGATAATTAGATAACTTCTCTTCACTTGTGCTACTCTGAATTACTCTCCTATTGGAATCACTAATCATCACGTAGTGGCTACAAAAGCTCCACTCAAAGTTCATCAAGTACTTGACAAACACCACTCATAGGGATATCCTCATCAAATCATAATCCAAGATAATACCGTTGCAATTTAGACCGAGTACTAACATAGCATACACACTGTCAACAATAGCTATGAAAGGGGGAATAGATCACATCAATACTATCATAGTAATAGTTAACTTCATAATCTACAAGAGATTACAATCATAGCCTACGCCAAGTACTACATGATGCACACACTGTCACCTTTACATCATGGAGGAGGAATAGACTACTTTAATAATATCACTAGAGTAGCACATAGATTAATAGTGATACAAAGCTCATGATCACATAAAGATCACACCATGGGAGAGAGATGAACCACATAGCTACCGGTAGAGCCCTCAGCCTCGGGGAGAACTACTCCCTCCTCATCATGGGAGACAGCAACGGCGATGAAGATGGCAGTGGTGTCGATGGAGATGACTATCGGGGGCAATTCCCCGTCCCGGCGGCGTGCCGGAACAGAGACGAAACTTATCTTCGCGATGGCGGCGGCTACGAAACTCTTCGTGGAATATGACTGGATATTTTAGGGTTTTCGCGTGGAAGGATATATAGGCGGAAGGGCAGCCTCGGAGGGGTCCCGAGGTGCCCACACCATAGTGGGGCGCCCCCCCCCCTTGGCCGCGCCGCCAGGTGGGGTGCCCACCTCGTGGCCCCTCTCCGTCTCTCCTTCGGTGTCCTGGAACCCTCCGTGGAAAATAAGGCCTTGGGCTTTTGTTTCGTCCAATTCCGAGAATATTTCATGTGTAGGATTTCTGAAACCAAAAACAGCAGAAAACAGGAACTGGCACTTTGGCATCTTGTTAGTAGGTTAGTTCCAGAAAATGCATAAAAACATTATAAAGTGTGAACAAAACATGTAGGTATTGTCATAAAACTAGCGTGGAACATAAGAAATTATAGATACGTTGGAGACGTATCAGGTGCTGTCCCAGTCGAAGCAAAACTACCCCCACTACCAGAAGGTCACCTACGGCGTGTACATGGCGGCCAAGAAGCTCAAGCACTACTTCCAAGAGCACCCCATCAAGGTGGTGGCCACAGCGCCCTTGGCGGAAATCATTGGCAGCAAGGACGCCAATGGCCGGGTTGCCAAGTGGGCCCTGGAGCTGGCGGCCCACTCCATCCGCTATGAGCCAAGAACAGCCATCAAGTCGCAGATCCTAGCCGACTTCTTCGTCGACTGGGCCGAGATGCATGATGCGCGTAGATGTACACGTCCGTTGGGAACCCCAAGACGAAGGTATGATGCGCACAGCGGCAAGTTTTCCCTCAGAAAGAAACCAAGGTTATCGAACCAGTAGGAGCCAAGAAGCACGTGAAGGTTGTTGGTGGAGGAATGTAGTGCGGCGCAACACCAGTGAAACCGGCGCCAACGTGGAACCTGCACAACACAATCAAGATACTTTGCCCCAACGTAACAGTGAGGTTGTCAATCTCACCGGCTTGCTGAAAACAAAGGATTAAGCATATCGAGTGGAAGATGGTGTTTGTTTGCAAAGAACAGTAAAGAACAGTAGAATGTATTCAGATGTAAAAGAATGGACCGGGGTCCACAGTTCACTAGTGGTGTCTCTCCAATAAGATAACTAACATGTTGGGTGAACAAATTACAGGTGGGAAATTGACAAATAAAGATTCAATACATATCAACGATGATTACTATGAGATTTAATCAGGGCATTACGACAAAGTACATAGACCGCTATCCAGCATGCATCTATGCCTAAATAATCCACCTTCAGGTTATCATCCGAACCCCTTCCAGTATTAAGTTGTAAACAACAGATAATTGCATTAAGTATGGTGCGTAATGTAATCAACACAAATATCCTTAGACAAAGCATCGATGTTTTATCCCTAGTAGCAACATCACATCCACAACCTTAGAACTTTCTGTCACTGTCCCAGATTAAATGGAGGCATGAACCCACTATCGAGCATAAATACTCCCTCTTGGAGTTACAAGTATCAACTTGGCCAGAGCCTCTACTAGCAACGGAGAGCATGCAAGAACATAAACAACACATATATGATAGATTGATAATCAACTTGACATAATATTCTAGATTCATCGGATCCCACCAAACACAACATGTAGCATTACAAATAGATGATCTTGATCATGTTAGGCAGCTCACAAGATCTAAACAATGATAGCACATGCGGAGAAGACAACCAACTAGCTACTGCTATGGACCCATAGTCCAAGGATGAACTACTCACGCATCAATCCGGAGGCGGGCATGATGATGTAGAGCCCCTCCGGTGATGATTCCCCTCTCCAGGTGCCGGAGGCGATCTCCTGAATCCCCCAAGATGGGATTGGCGGCGGCGGCCTCTCGGAATGTTTTCCGTATCGTGGCTCTCGGGGGGGTTTCGCGACGAAGGCTATTTGTAGGCGGAAGGGTAGGTCGGGGCGACGCGAGGGCCCAGACCACAGGCCGCGCGGCCATGGCTGGGCCGCGCCGCCTGGTCTGGCCACCTCGTGGCCCCACTTCGTTATCCCTCCGGTCTTCTGGAAGCTTCGTGGAAAAATAGGACCATGGGCGTTGATTTCGTCCAATTCCGAGAATATTTCCTTACTAGGATTTCTGAAACCAAAAACAGCAGAAAACAACAACTGGCACTTCGGCATCTTGTTAATAGGTTAGTGCCGGAAAATGTATAATAATGTTGTAAAGTATGTATAAAACATTCAAGTATTGTCATAAAAGTAGCATGGAACATAAGAAATTATAGATACGTTTGAGACGTATCAAGCATCCCCAAGCTTAGTTCCTACTCGCCCTCGAGTAGGTAAACGATAACACAAATAATTTCTGAAGTGACATGCTACCAACATAATCTTGATCAACATTATTGTAAAGCATATGAGATGAATGGAGTGATCTGAACAAAAGATTGCTAACAAAGATAATGACTAAACAAATGAATCATATAGAAAAACTTTTCATGAATAGTACTTTCAAACAAGTATCAATAAGACTTGCATAAGAGCTAACTCATAAGCAATAAATTCTTAGTAGAATGAATTGAAGCAACACAAAGGATGATTAAGTTTCAGCAATTGCTTTCAACTTGTAACATGTATATCTCATGGATATTTGTCAACATAGAGTAATATAACAGGTGCAATAAGTAAACATGTAAGAATCAATGCACACAGTTAACACAAGTGTTTGCTTCTAAGATAGAAAGAAGTGGGTAAACTGACTCAACATAAAGTAAAAGAATGGCCCTTCGCAGAGGGAAGCATGGATTACTATTTTTGTGCTAGAGCTTTTGTTTTGAAAACATAGAAACAATTTTGTCAACGGTAGTAATAATTCATATGTGATATGCATAATATTTCCTACAAGTTGCAAGTCTCATGCATAGAGTACTAATAGTGCTCGCACCTTGTCCTAATCAGCTCGGAAGACACGGATTATCATCGCATAACATATGTTTCAACCAAGTGTCACAAAGGGGTACCTCTATGCCGCCTGTACAAATGTCTAAGGAGAAAGCACGCATTGGATTTCTCGCTTTTGATTATTCTCAACTTAGACATCCATACCGGGACAACATAGACAACAGATAATGGACTCCTCTTTTAATGCTTAAGCATTCAACAACAAATAATATTCTCATAAGAGATTGAGGTTGTATGTCCAAACTGAAACTTCCACCATGATACATGGCTTTAGTTAGCGGCCCAATGTTCTTCTCTAACATATGCATACTCAAACCATTTGATCATGAAATCGCACTTACTTCAGACAAGACGAACATGCATAGCATCTCACATGATATCCAACAAAGGTAAAGTTGATGGCGTCCCCAGAAACATGGTTACCGCTCAACAAGCAACTTATAAGAACTAAGACACATAACTACATATTCATCACCACAATAGTTTTTAAGCTATTTGTCCCATGAGCTATATATTGCAAAGATAAAGGAATGAAATTTTAAAGGTAGCACTCAAGTAATTTACTTTGAAATGGCAGAAAAATACCACATAGTAGGTAGATATGGTGGACACAAATGGCATGGGTTTTGGCTCAAGGTGTTTGGATGCACGAGAAGCATTTCCTCTCAGTACAAGGTTTGGGCTAGCAAGGTTGTTTGAAGCAAACACAAGTATGAACAGGTACATCAAAACTTACACAAGAACATATTGCAAGCATTATAAGACTCTACACTGTCTTCCTTGTTGTTCAAACACTTTACCAGAAAATATCTAGACTTAGAGAGACCAATCATGCAAACCAAATTAAACAAGCTCTACGGTAGTTCTCCATTAATAGATTAAACTACATGATGCAAGAGCTTAAACATGATCTATGAGAGCTCAAACAATTGCCAAATTTCCAAACCATATGCAGCATTTTCTGATTCCAACCAAATAGCAATTTAACGAAGCAATTTCAGCCTTCGCCATGAACATTAAAGCACAATTAAGAACACAAGTGTTCCATATGAAAAAGCGGAGCGTAATATCTCCAATATAAGAATGATGGGATCCAACTTTATTCAAACCAAAATGAAAATAAAAGCAAACCGACGCTCCAAGTAAAGAACATAAGATGTGATGGAATAAAAATATAGTTTCACTAGAAGTGACCTGATAATGTTGTCGATGAAGAAGGGGATGCCTTGGGCATCCCCAAGCTTAGATGCTTGAGTCTTCTTAAAATATGCAGGGATGAACCACCGGGGCATCCCCAAGCTTAGACCTTTCACTCTTCTTGATCATAGTATATCATCCTCTTCTCTTGACCCTTGAAAACTTCCTCCACACCAAACTTCAAGCAAACTCATTAGAGGGTTAGTGCATAATTAAAATTCACACATTCAGAGGTGACACAATCATTCTTAACACTTCTGGACATTGCACAAAGCTTCTGAAAGTTAATGGAACAAAGAAACTCATTCAACATAGCAAAAGCGGCAATGCGAAATAAAAGGCAGAATCTGTCAAAAACAGAACAGTCCGTAAAGAAGAATTTGGCAGGGGCACTTAACTTGCTCAAACGGAAAAACTCAAAACTAATGAAAGTTGCGTACATATCTGAGGATCACGCTCGTAAATTTGCAGATTTTTTTTGTGTTTTTACAGAGAGCTCTGCGAGAATTCGTGACAGACAGCAATGCTGTTTCTGCGCAGCAATCCAAATATAGCATCAACTTTAGCATAGAAACTTTACTTGGCACAAAAACATGATAAGGAGAGGTTGCTACAGTAGTAAACAACTTCCAAGACTCAACAATACAGTAAATAAAATAAAACATGGTTTATCTCCCAAGAAGTGCTTTTCTTTAACGCCTTTCAGCTAGGCGCAGAAAGTGCAAATCAAGTATTTTCAAGAGATGGAGCATCAACATTACCTCGGGCTTTACGCCTACCCTTCTTACTCTTTTTCTTACTCTTTGGTTTAGGGAATACATGTCGGCCTCCCGGTGTGAATTTTAGGGTGCCTTCTCCCGTATTTATGATTGCTCCCAATAGTTTCAGCAGGGATCTTCCAAGTGTGATTTGTCCTGTTCCTACACATTCAATAACAAGATAATCAATGGATATTGTTCTTCCAAGAATGGTTGTGTGCACACCCTCGGCTATTCCCTTAGGAATTATAACGGAGTTATCAATAAGAGTTATTCCTTCTCCCCCTTCAACAAGTCCCCAAAGTGTCAAAGATTCATAAATACTCTTAGGCATAAGACAAAATTCAGACATAATATCACAACGGGCATGAAAAGTTTCACCACCAATAATAACTTTAATAGTAGGGTTCCACATTGAGGGTTCAGAGTTCACTAAAACTTCATCAAGACGGTTTCGAACATAACCATAATTTTCTTTCAAGTAAGATGCACTTGTCTCAAGAGTGTTTAATCTATTATAAATGCTAATAAGAGCTGAATCAAAGTTATTAGCCGAACTATGTGATGCAACCAATTTTTTTATGGCATTAAAAGCTTGATCACCGTTGCAATGAAGGAAATCTCCTCCCACTATAGCATCTAAGGCATATCTATAGCGAATCATAAGCCCAAAATAAAAATTACTAAGGAGCAAACTTAGAGTCATTTGAGGTTCAGCTTTACGATAAGCATCAAAAATTCTAGACCAAGCATCTTTAAAACTCTCCTCATCCCCTTGTTTAAAAGTAAAGACTAATTCCTCAGGTGAAGAAGTAACAGGTACAGAGCTAGACATGATAACAAAAGTAAACTAAATGCAAGTAACTAAATTTTTTGTGTTTTTGATATAGAGCTAGTAAATAAGACAGAAAGTAAAGTAACTAATTTTTTTGTGTTTTTAGATATGAAGCAAACAAGACAGTAAATAAAATAAAGTAAAGCAAGACAAAAACAAAGTAAAGAGATTGGAAGTGGAGACTCCCCTTGCAGCGTGTCTTGATCTCCCCGGCAACGGCGCCAGAAAAAGTGCTTGATGCGCGTAGATGTACACGTCCGTTGGGAACCCCAAGAGGAAGGTATGATGCGCACAGCGGCAAGTTTTCCCTCAGAAAGAAACCAAGGTTATCGAACCAGTAGGAGCCAAGAAGCACGTGAAGGTTGTTGGTGAAGGAATGTAGTGCGGCGCAACACCAGTGAAACCGGCGCCAACGTGGAACCTGCACAACACAATCAAGATACTTGCCCCAACGTAACAGTGAGGTTGTCAATCTCACCGGCTTGCTGAAAACAAAGGATTAAGCGTATCGAGTGGAAGATGGTGTTTGTTTGCAAAGAATAGTAAAGAACAATGATTGCAGTAGAATGTATTCAGATGTAAAAGAATGGATCGGGGTCCACAGTTCACTAGTGGTGTCTCTCCAATAAGATAACTAACATGTTGGGTGAACAAATTACAGGTGGGCAATTGACAAATAAAGATTCAATACATATCAATGATGATTACTATGAGATTTAATCAGGGCATTACGACAAAGTACATAGACCGCTATCCAGCATGCATCTATGCCTAAATAATCCACCTTCAGGTTATCATCCGAACCCCCTCCAGTATTAAGTTGTAAACAATAGATAATTGCATTAAGTATGGTGCGTAATGTAATCAACACAAATATCCTTAGACAAAGCATCGATGTTTTATCCCTAGTAGCAACAGCACATCCACAACCTTAGAACTTTCTGTCACTGTCCCAGATTAAATGGAGGCATGAACCCACTATCGAGCATAAATACTTGATGTCTACGTTCCCCCTCCTTTCCTGTAGACAGTGTTGGGCCTCCAAGTGCAGAGGTTTGTAGAACAGCAGCAAGTTTCCCTTAAGTGGATCACCCAAGGTTTATCGAACTCGGGGAGGAAGAGGTCAAAGATATCCCTCTCATGCAACCCTGCAACCAAAAGCAAGTCTCTTGTGTCCCCAACACACCAAATAGGTGCACTAGTTCGGCGAAGAGATAGTGAAATACATGTGGTATGAATATATATGAGCAGTAGCAACGGTGCCAGAAAATAGCTTGCTGGCGTGTAGTTGATGGTGGTAGTATTGCAGCAGTAGTAACACAGTAAAACAGTAAACAAGCAGTAGTAACTCAGCAGTATTTAGGAACAAGGCCTAGGGATTAGACTTTCACTAGTGGACACTCTCAACATTGATCACATAACAGAATAGATAAATGCATACTCTACACTTTTGTTGGATGATGAACACATTGCGTAGGATTACACGAACCCTCAATGCCGGAGTTAACAAGCTCCACAATAATGCTCATGTTTAGGTAACCTTAAGTGTAAGATAGATCAAAAGACTAAACCAAGTACTAGCATAGCATGCACACTGTCACCTTCATGCATATGTAGGAGGAATAGATCACATCAATATTATCATAGCAATAGTTAACTTCGCAATCTACAAGAGATCATGATCATAGCATAAACCAAGTACTAACACGGTGCACACACTGTCACCTTTGCACACATGCAGGAGGAATAAAACTACTTTAATAACACATCACTAGAGTAGCACATAGATAAATTGTGATACGATGCACATTGCAATCATAAAGAGATATAAATAAGCACTTCACTACGCTCTTCAACAGTGAATAAGTACTTCGTGAAATATAGCCTAAGAGACCCACACGGTGCACACACTGTCACCTTTACACACGTGGGACAAGGAGTCTCCGGAGATCACATAAGTAAAACTCACTTGACTAGCATAATGACATCTAGATTACAAGCATCATCATATGAATCTCAATCATGTAAGGCAGCTCATGAGATTATTGTATTGAACTACATAGGAGAGATGAACCACATAGCTACCGGTACAGCCCCGAGCCTCGATGGAGAACTACTCCCTCTTCATGGGAGCAGCAGCGGTGATGAAGATGGCGGTGGAGATGGCAGCGGTGTCGATGGAGAAGCCTTCCGGGGGCACTTCCCCGCTCCGGCAGGGTGCCGGACCAGACTCCCCCAGATCTTGGCTTCACGATGGCGGCGGCTCTGGAACTTTTCTCGTATCGTGGCTTCCTCTGTCAGGGTTTTTGATGCAGGGGCTTTATATAGGCGAAGAGGCGGCGCAGGAGGGTCGAAGGGGCGATGACACCATAGGGTGGCGCGGGCCCAGCCCCACCATGTCATCTGGGGCCCACAGGGCCCCTCTCGGGTGTTCTGGATGCTTCCGGGCAAAATAGGAACCTGGGCGTTGATTTCGTCCAATTCCGAGAATATTTCGTTACTAGGATTTCTGAAACCAAAAACAGCCGAAAACAGGAACTGGCACTTCGGCATCTTGTTAATAGGTTAGTTCCAGAAAATGCACAAATATGACATATAATGTGCATAAAACATGTAGGTATCATCAATAAAGTAGCATGGAACATAAGAAATTATCGATACGTCGGAGACGTATCAGCATCCCCAAGCTTAGTTCTGCTCGTCCCGAGCAGGTAAAACGATAACAAAGATAATTTCTTAAGTGACATGCCATCATAATCTTGATCATACTATTGTAAGCATATGTAATGAATGCAGCGATCAAAACAATGATAATGACATGAGTAAACAAGTGAATCATAAAGCAAAGACTTTTCATGAATAGTACTTCAAGACAAGCATCAATAAGTCTTGCATAAGAGTTAACTCATAAAGCAATAATTCAAAGTAAAGGTGTTGAAGCAACACAAAGGAAGATTAAGTTTCAGCGGTTGCTTTCAACTTATAACATGTATATCTCATGGATAGTTGTCAATGCAAAGTAATATAATAAGTGCAATATGCAAGTATGTAGGAATCAATGCACAGTTCACACAAGTGTTTGCTTCTTAAGGTGGAGGGAGATAGGTAAACTGACTCAACAATAAAAGTAAAAGAATGGTCCTTCAAAGAGGAAAGCATCGATTGCTATATTTGTGCTAGAGCTTTGATTTTGAAAACATAAAGAGAGCATAAAAGTAAAATTTTGAGAGGTGTTTGTTGTTGTCAACGAATGGTAATGGGTACTCTAACCCCCTTGCCAGACAAACCTTCAAAGAGCGGCTCCCATTTTATTTTATTTTTGTGTGGCACTCCTTCCAACCTTTCTTTCACAAACCATGGCTAACCGATTCCATCGGGTGCCTGCCAACAATCTCATACCATGAAGGAGTGCCTTTTTATTTTAGTTTTATTATGATGACACTCCTCCCCACCTTTGCTTTCTCAAGCCATGGCTAACCGAATCCTTCGGGTGCCGTCCAACAATCACATACCATGGAGGAGTGTCTATTTTTGTTAATTAATTTGGGACTGGGAATCCCATTGCCAGCTCTTTTTGCAAAGTTATTGGATAAGCGGATGAAGCCACTAGTCCATTGGTGAAAGTTGCCCAACAAGATTGAAAGATAAACACCACATACTTCCTCATGAGCTATAAAACATTGACACAAATAAGAGGTAATAACTTTTGAATTGTTTAAAGGTAGCACTCAAGCAATTTACTTTGGAATGGCGGAGAAATACCATGTAGTAGGTAGGTATGGTGGACACAAATGGCATAGTGGTTGGCTCAAGGATTTTGGATGCATGAGAAGTATTCCCTCTCGATACAAGGTTTAGGCTAGCAAGGTTATTTGAAGCAAAATCAAGGATGAACAAGTGCAGCAAAACTCACATAAAAGACATATTGTAAACATATAAGACTCTACACCGTCTTCCTTGTTGTTCAAACTCAATACTAGAAATTATCTAGACCTTAGAGAGACCAATTATGCAAACCAAATTTTAGCATGCTCTATGTATTTCTTCACTAATAGGTGCAAAGTATATGATGCAAGAGCTTAAACATGAGCACAACAATTGCCAAGTATCACATTATCCAAGACATTTTACCAATTACTACATGTAGCATTTTCCAATTCCAACCATATAACAATTTTAACGAAGAGGAAACTTCGCCATGAATATTATGAGCTAAGAACACATGTGTTCATACGAACCAGCGGAGCGTGTCTCTCTCCCACACAAGGATGAACTTATTCAGAGAACTAAGATAACAAAACAAAAACAAAAATAAAAGCACACAGACGCTCCAAGTAAAGTACATAAGATGTGACTGAATAAAAATATAGTTTCACTAGAAGAAACCTGATAAGTTGTCGATGAAGAAGGGGATGCCTTGGGCATCCCCAAGCTTAGATGCTTGAGTCTTCTTAAAATATGCAGGGATGAACCACCGGGGCATCCCCAAGCTTAGACCTTTCACTCTTCTCGATCACATTATATCACCCTCTTCTATTGACCCTTGAAAACTTCTGCCACACCAAACTTCAAGCAAACTCATTAGAGGGTTAGTGCATAATCAAAATTCACATGTTCAGAGGTGACACAATCATTCTTAACACTTCTGGACATTGCACAAAACTTCTGAAAGTTAATGGAACAAAGAAACTCATTCAACTTAACAAAAGCGGCAATGCGAAATAAAAGGCAGAATCTGTCAAAAACAGAACAGTCCGTAAAGACGAATTTAAAGATGGCACCAGACTTGCTCAAACGGAAAAACTCAAAACTAATGAAAGTTGCGTACATATCTGAGGATCACGCTCGTAAATTGGCAGATTTTTTCGAATTTTCTACAGAGAACTGTGCCCAGATTCGTGACAGACAGCAATGCTGTTTCTGCGCAGCGATCCCAAATATAACATCAACTTTGGCATAGAAACTTTACTTGGCACAAAAACATGATAAGGAGAGGTTGCTACAGTAGTAAACAACTTCCAAGACTCAAATATAAAACAAAGTACTGTAGCAAAATAACACATGGGTTATCTCCCAAGAAGTTCTTTTCTTTATAGCCATTAAGATGGGCTCAGCAGTTTTAATAATGCACTCATAAGAAATAAGAGTTGAAGCAAAAGAGAGCATCAAGAGGCAAATTCAAAACACATTTAAGTCTAACATGCTTCATATGCATAGGAATCTTGTAAATAAACAAGTTCATGAAGAGCAAAGTAACAAGCATAGGAAGATAAAACAAGTGTAGCTTCAAAAATTTCAGCACATAGAGAGGTGTTTTAGTAACATGAAAATTTCTACAACCATATTTTCCTCTCTCATAATAACTTTCAGTAGCATCATGAGCAAACTCAACAATATAACTATCACTTAAAGCATTCTTATCATGAGTCTCATGCATAAAATAATTACTACTCCCAACATAAGCATAGTCATTCTTATTAATTGTAGTGGGAGCAAATTCAACAAAGTAGCTATCAAATATAGGAGGTATATTGTAATCATAATCAAATTTATCCTCCATAACAGGTGGTAACAAAAGACTACTATCATTATAATCATCATAAATGGGAGGCAAAGTATCATCAAAGTAAATTTTCTCCTCAATGCTTGGGGGACTAAAAATATCATGCTCATCAAAGCCAGCTTCCCCAAGCTTAGAATTTTCCATAGCATTAGCAACAATGGTGTTCAAAGCATTCATACTAATAACATTCCCATTATCATGCATATTGATGTCTACGTTCCCCCTCCTTTCCTGTAGACAGTGTTGGGCCTCCAAGTGCAGAGGTTTGTAGAACAGCAGCAAGTTTTCCCTTAAGTGGATCACCCAAGGTTTATCGAACTCGGGGAGGAAGAGGTCAAAGATATCCCTCTCATGCAACCCTGCAACCACAAAGCAAGAAGTCTCTTGTGTCCCCAACACACCAAATAGGTGCACTAGTTCGGCGAAGAGATAGTGAAATACAGGTGGTATGAATATATATGAGCAGTACAACGGTGCCAGAAAATAGCTTGCTGGCGTGTAGTTGATGGTGGTAGTATTGCAGCAGTAGTAACACAGTAAAACAGTAAACAAGCAGTAGTAACTCAGCAGTATTTAGGAACAAGGCCTAGGGATTACACTTTCACTAGTGGACACTCTCAACATTGATCACATAACAGAATAGATAAATGCATACTCTACACTTTTGTTGGATGATGAACACATTGCGTAGGATTACACGAACCCTCAATGCCGGAGTTAACAAGCTCCACAATAATGCTCATGTTTAAGTAACCTTAAGTGTAAGATAGATCAAAACGACTAAACCAAGTACTAGCATAGCATGCACACTGTCACCTTCATGCATATGTAGGAGGAATAGATCACATCAATATTATCATAGCAATAGTTAACTTCGCAATCTACAAGAGATCATGATCATAGCATAAACCAAGTACTAACACGGTGCACGCACTGTCACCTTTACACACGTGCAGGAGGAATAGAACTACTTTAATAACACATCACTAGAGTAGCACATAGATAAATTGTGATACAAACACATTGCAATCATCAAGAGATATAAATAAGCACTTCACTACGCTCTTCAACAGTGAATAAGTACTTCGTGAAATATAGCCTAAGAGACCCACACGGTGCACACACTGTCACCTTTACACACGTGGGACAAGGAGTCTCCGGAGATCACATAAGTAAAACCCACTTGACTAGCATAATGACATCTAGATTACAAGCATCATCATATGAATCTCAATCATGTAAGGCAGCTCATGAGATTATTGTATTGAACTACATAGGAGAGAGATGAACCACATAGCTACCGGTACAGCCCCGAGCCTCGATGGACAACTACTCCCTCCTCATGGGAGCAGCAGCGGTGATGAAGATGGCGGTGGAGATGGCAGCGGTGTCGATGGAGAAGCCTTCCGGGGCACTTCCCCGCTCCGGCAGGGTGCCGGACAGAGACTCCTCTTGGCTTCGCGAGGGCGGCGGCTCTGGAACTTTTCTCGTATCGTGGCTTCCTCGTAAGGGTTTTCGATGCAGGGGCTTTATATAGGCGAAGAGGCGGCGCAGGAGGGTCAACGAGGCGACGAGACCATAGGGTGGCGCGGCCAGGGCCTGGGCCGCGCCACCATGTCATCTGGGCCCACCAGGGCCCCCCTCTGGCGGCTCTCGGGTGTTCTGGATGCTTCCGGGCAAAATAGGAACCTGGGAGGTGATTTCGTCCAATTGCGAGAATATTTCGTTACTAGGATTTCTGAAACCAAAAACAGCAGAAAACAGGAACTGGCACTTCGGCATCTTGTTAATAGGTTAGTTCCATAAAATGCGTAAATACGACATATAATGTGTATAAAACATGTAGATAACATCAATAATGTGGCATGGAACATAAGAAATTATCGATACGTTGGAGACGTATCAGCATCCCCAAGCTTAGTTCTGCTCGTCCCGAGCAGGTAAAACGATAACAAAGATAATTTCTTAAGTGACATGCCATCATAACCTTGATCATACTATTGTAAGCATATGAGATGAATGCAGCGATCAAAACAATGGTAATGACATGAGTAAACAAATGAATCATAAAGCAAAGACTTTTCATGAATAGTACTTCAAGACAAGCATCAATAAGTCTTGCATAAGAGTTAACTCGTAAAGCAATAATTTAAAGTATAGACATTGAAGCAACACAATGGAAGATTAAGTTTCAGCGGTTGCTTTCAACTTGTAACATGTATATCTCATGGATAATTGTCAACATAGAGTAATATAACAAATGCAATAAGCAAGTATGTAAGAATCAATGCACAGTTCACACAAGTGTTTGCTTCTTGGGATGGAGAGAAATAGGTGAACTGACTCAACATAAAGGTAGAAGAATGGTCCTTCAAAGAGGAAAGCATCGATTGCTATATTTGTGCTAGAGCTTTTATTTTGAAAACATAAAGAGAGCATAAAAGTAAAGTTTTGAGAGGTGTTTGTTGTTGTCAACGAATGGTAGCGGGTACTCTAACCCCCTTGCCAGACAAACCTTCAAAGAGCGGCTCCCATTTTATTTTATTTTTGGGTGACACTCCTTCCAACCTTTCTTTCACAAACCATGGCTAACCGAATCCTCGGGTGCCTGCCAACAATCTCATACCATGAAGGAGTGCCTTTTTATTTTAGTTTTATTATGATGACACTCCTCCCCACCTTTGCTTTCTCAAGCCATGGCTAACCGAATCCTTCGGGTGCCGTCCAACAATCACATACCATGGAGGAGTGTCTATTTTTGTTAATTAATTTGGGACTGGGAATCCCATTGCCAACTCTTTCTGCAAAATTATTGGATAAGCGGATGAAGCCACTAGTCCATTGGTGAAAGTTGCCCAACAAGATTGAAAGATAAACACCACATACTTCCTCATGAGCTATAAAACATTGACACAAATCAGAGGTGATAAATTTTGAATGGTTTAAAGGTAGCACTCAAGCAATTTACTTTGGAATGGCGGAGAAATACCATGTAGTAGGTAGGTATGGTGGACACAAATGGCATAGTAGTTGGCTCAAGGATTTTGGATGCATGAGAAGTATTCCCTCTCGATACAAGGTTTAGGCTAGCAAGGTTATTTGAAGCAAACTCAAGGATGAACAAGTGCAGCAAAACTCACATAAAAGACATATTGTAAACATTATAAGACTCTACACCGTCTTCCTTGTTGTTCAAACTCAATACTAGAAATTATCTAGACCTTAGAGAGACCAATTATGCAAACCAAATTTTAGCATGCTCTATGTATTTCTTCACTAATAGGTGCAAAGCATATGATGCAAGAGCTTAAACATGAGCACAACAATTGCCAAGTATCACATTATCCAAGACATTTTACCAATTACTACATGTAGCATTTTTCCAATTCCAACCATATAACAATTTAACGAAGAAGAAACTTCGCCATGAATATTATGAGCTAAGAACACATGTGTTCATACGAACCAGCGGAGCGTGTCTCTCTCCCACACAAGGATGAACTTATTCAGAGAACTAAGATAACAAAACAAAAATAAAAATAAAAGCACACAGACGCTCCAAGTAAAATACATAGGATGTGACTGAATAAAAATATAGTTTCACTAGAGGAAACCTGATAAGTTGTCGATGAAGAAGGGGATGCCTTGGGCATCCCCAAGCTTAGATGCTTGAGTCTTCTTGAAATATGCAGGGATGAACCACCGGGGCATCCCCAAGCTTAGACCTTTCACTCTTCTCGATCACATTATATCACCCTCTTCTATTGACCCTTGAAAACTTCCTTCACACCAAACTTCAAGCAAACTCATTAGAGGGTTAGTGCATAATCAAAATTCACATGTTCAGAGGTGACACAATCATTCTTAACACTTCTGGACATTGCACAAAACTTCTGAAAGTTAATGGAACAAAGAAACTCATTCAACTTAACAAAAGCGGCAATGCGAAATAAAAGGCAGAATCTGTCAAAAACAGAACAGTCCGTAAAGACGAATTTAAAGATGGCACCAGACTTGCTCAAATGGAAAAACTCAAAACTAATGAAAGTTGCGTACATATCTGAGGATCACGCTCGTAAATTGGCAGATTTTTTCGAATTTTCTACAGAGAACTGTGCCCAGATTCGTGACAGACAGCAATGCTGTTTCTGCGCAGCGATCCCAAATATAACATCAACTTTGACATAGAAACTTTAATTGGCACAAAAACATGATAAGGAGAGGTTGCTACAGTAGTAAACAACTTCCAAGACTCAACAAAACAAAAATTGCTGTAGTAAAATAAACACATGGGTTATCTCCCAAGAAGTTCTTTCTTTATAGCCATTAAGATGGGCTCAGCAGTTTTAATGATGCACTCGCAAGAAATAGAAGTTGAAGCAAAAGAGAGCATCAAGAGGCAAATTCAAAACACATTTAAGTCTAACATGCTTCCTATGCAAAAGAATCTTATACACAAATGAATTCATGAAGAGCAAAGTGGCAAGCATAAGAGGATAAAACACGAGTAACTTAAAGATTCTCAACATAAAGAGGGGAAACTTAATATTATTAAGATGCATATAACCATATTTCCCTCTCTCATAATAACTTTCAGTAGCATCATTGATGAAATCCACAATATACCCGTCACTTAAAACATTCTTATCATGGTTCATATGCATAGAAGTATCATTAATTTTGGCATAAGAAGAGTTATTCTCATTAATAGTAATTGGAGCAAGATTATTATCAAGAATTTGAACATGGTAAACAAGTTGCATATTAAAAGAATTGTTTTTGGCAAGCCCATCATAACTATGACAAGTTTCATAAGGATAATTGTAACATGTGTCATATACATCTCTATAGCAATTATCTAAACCTGAATATGTAATATCATCATTTTCACTAAAAGTAGATGTCTCAAATACAGGATCTTCAAGCACAACATCCCCAAGCTTAGAGCTTTCAATATCATCGTTTAAGGGGACATGAATAATGCTATCATCATTAATTTCATAATCAGTACCAAAGAGATTTTCAATATCAAAGGCAGCGTGCTCATCCAAATCATGATCACTAATATGGGTAAAGGGTATAGGAAGATCATCGTACTCAGATTCATTATCATAATAATCATTAGGAGCAACATACTTACGGTTACCTAGCGTTATCTCATTCACGCGGGGATACGCCGTTACCTCTTTCTTTTTATTCTCCTTCTTCTTCTTCTTCTTCGTTCCCTTCTTCTTCTTCTTCTTCTTCTTTAGGAGGAAGAGGCTTGAAGGGTGGCTTGTCCGCATAACCTGATTTACTTTTAGAAACAATAGAAGAAACTTGGGAGGATCCCTCCTTTTCATTAATTAATTGAAAACACACAGCGGTCCTATCATATTTTGGCAAGGTGTCATCTTCTAAAATATTCTGTATGTAAGTATTTGTATGGCAATTATTAATGCAGTAAGAAAGACAACCATGCAGGACATCATCAATATCAAGATCGTTAATATTTAACAAAGAAATTTTTCTTGATAACTCTTCACACTTCAAAAATAAGGTAAGTTCATCATGCTGATTAGGAATAATTTCATCATCACAATACAAATTTGCAGCACTCATGGGGTTTGAATTATCATTGGAGGAGCATTGAAAATTAAAATGACCAACTCTATGGCAAAGTTCACAAATAAAAGGATAGAGGGCACACACTTTTTCTCCAAGATCATCTAGAGCTCTAGACCACTTTCTAGTTTTTTCATTTCTGTGATGGATACAATATTCATCTTCTATTTGATTAATTCCACAAGGTCTATGTATTCCACAAAAATTAACATGCTTATAGGAAATAGCATTCTTAGGAGTTTGAGCATGCTTATTGCAATCATTAACAACAATGTCATTCTTCATGCAAGCCTCTTTAAAAGGTTCATGATACTTATCAAAATTCTTCCTAGGCAATTCAATGTGAGAAGCAAAAGCTTTATAAAGATTTGCAGCAACTTGAGAGTCAAGACCATAAGTAGCACTCATATTTCGAAATTTATCAGTATCCATGAAAGTTTCAATGCATTCATAATCATAGTTTATACCTGACTCTTTACCTTTGTCGTTCTCCCAATCTTCAGCGTTCTCCTTAATCCGATCAAGAAGGTCCCTTTTAAACTCTTCTTTATTGCTCGTGAATGATCCAGAACAAGTAGTATCCAGCAAGGTCTTATCTTGAAAAGAAAGTCTTGCATAGAAATTATCAATGATGATATTACCTGGAAGCTCATGATTGGGGCATTTGAGCATTAAAGTCTTCAATCTCTCCCATGCTTGGGCAATACTCTCTCCATCATGAGGCCAAAAATTATATATATGGTTTCGATCTTTGTGAATTTCACTTGGAGGATAGAACTTGGAATAAAATAGAGGCACAATATCCTTCCAATCAAGAGAGCGCCCGTCCTTCAGCAGTTTATACCAATGCGCCGCTTTACCAGACAGCGACATAGAGAATAGTTTCTTCTTCACTTCATCCATAGAGATACCTGCACACTTGAATAACCCGCATAATTCATGCAAAAACAGTAAATGATTTCCAGGATGGACAGTTCCATCCCCTTCATAGCGGTTATCCATAACACGTTCAATAATTTTCATAGGTATTTTATATGGAATACTTTCAGCAGGTGGATTTAAAATATCAGAAGCATCATTAGAGTTATCGCATATGGGAGATAAAGCATTATCAGAACAAAATATTTCTTCCAAAGCGGAGGAGCTAAAAAGATTATTTTTAGGTAAACCAGCTTCCCCAAGCTTAGACTTCTTCATAGCATTAGCAGTAATTGCATTCATACTAATAACATTGCTACTATCATGTAAATAAGGTTCCATAGGTTTTTTAATTTTCGCATCAAACCATCCATGTCTTAAATCAGGAAATAGAATAAGAAGCTCTTTGTTGTCCATTATGCCTAACTAGTGTAAACAAGAAACAAAAAGATGTAATTGCAGAGTCTAAAGGAAATAGCTTCGAGCACACACACAATGGCGCCAGAAAAGTACTGTTACCTGGAACCGAAGTATGAGTGCCTTTTACCTTTCCTCCCCGGCAACGGCGGAAAATAGCTTGATGTCTACGTTCCCCCTCCTTTCTGTAGACAGTGTTGGGCCTCCAAGTGCAGAGGTTTGTAGAACAGCAGCAAGTTTTCCCTTAAGTGGATCACCCAAGGTTTATCGAACTCGGGAGGAAGAGGTCAAAGATATCCCTCTCATGCAACCCTGCAACCACAAAGCAAGAAGTCTCTTGTGTCCCCAACACACCAAATAGGTGCACTAGTTCGGCGAAGAGATAGTGAAATACAGGTGGTATGAATATATATGAGCAGTAACAACGGTGCCAGAAAATAGCTTGCTGGCGTGTAGTTGATGGTGGTAGTATTGCAGCAGTAGTAACACAGTAAAACAGTAAACAAGCAGTAGTAACTCAGCAGTATTTAGGAACAAGGCCTAGGGATTACACTTTCACTAGTGGACACTCTCAACATTGATCACATAACAGAATAGATAAATGCATACTCTACACTTTTGTTGGATGATGAACACATTGCGTAGGATTACACGAACCCTCAATGCCGGAGTTAACAAGCTCCACAATAATGCTCATGTTTAAGTAACCTTAAGTGTAAGATAGATCAAAACGACTAAACCAAGTACTAGCATAGCATGCACACTGTCACCTTCATGCATATGTAGGAGGAATAGATCACATCAATATTATCATAGCAATAGTTAACTTCGCAATCTACAAGAGATCATGATCATAGCATAAACCAAGTACTAACACGGTGCACGCACTGTCACCTTTACACACGTGCAGGAGGAATAGAACTACTTTAATAACACATCACTAGAGTAGCACATAGATAAATTGTGATACAAACACATTGCAATCATCAAGAGATATAAATAAGCACTTCACTACGCTCTTCAACAGTGAATAAGTACTTCGTGAAATATAGCCTAAGAGACCCACACGGTGCACACACTGTCACCTTTACACACGTGGGACAAGGAGTCTCCGGAGATCACATAAGTAAAACCCACTTGACTAGCATAATGACATCTAGATTACAAGCATCATCATATGAATCTCAATCATGTAAGGCAGCTCATGAGATTATTGTATTGAACTACATAGGAGAGAGATGAACCACATAGCTACCGGTACAGCCCCGAGCCTCGATGGAGAACTACTCCCTCCTCATGGGAGCAGCAGCGGTGATGAAGATGGCGGTGGAGATGGCAGCGGTGTCGATGGAGAAGCCTTCCGGGGCACTTCCCCGCTCCGGCAGGGTGCCGGAACAGAGACTCCTGTCCCCCAGATCTTGGCTTCGCGAGGGCGGCGGCTCTGGAACTTTTCTCGTATCGTGGCTTCCTCTGGGGTTTTCGATGCAGGGGCTTTATATAGGCGAAGAGGCGGCGCAGGAGGGTCAACGAGGCGACGAGACCATAGGGTGGCGCGGCCGGGGCACTGGCCGCGCCACCATGTCATCTGGGCCCACCGGGCCCCTCTGCGGCTCTCGGTGTTCGGATGCTTCCGGGCAAAATAGGAACCTGGGAGGTGATTTCGTCCAATTCCGAGAATATTTCGTTACTAGGATTTCTGAAACCAAAAACAGCAGAAGACGGCACTTCGGCATCTTGTTAATAGGTTAGTTCCATAAAATGCGTAAATACGACATATAATGTGTATAAAACATGTAGATAACATCAATAATGTGGCATGGAACATAAGAAATTATCGATACGTTGGAGACGTATCACATATAAAGTTCCATGGGTTTTTTAATTCTTTCTTCAAACACATCATGTCCTAATTCAAGATAAAGTTCATAAAGATCTCTCATATTTTTGTTGTTTTCCATTATGCCTAACTAGTGTAAACAAGAAACCAAATGTCGCAATTGCAGAGTCTAAAGGAAATAGCTTTGAGTACTTACAACGGCGCCGGAAAATAGCTTAGTAGCCGAGGTCCGGAGTGTGAGTACCTTTTACCTTTCCTCCCCGGCAACGGCGCCAGAAAATAGCTTGATGTCTACGTTCCCCCTCCTTTCCTGTAGACAGTGTTGGGCCTCCAAGTGCAGAGGTTTGTAGAACAGCAGCAAGTTTCCCTTAAGTGGATCACCCAAGGTTTATCGAACTCGGGAGGAAGAGGTCAAAGATATCCCTCTCATGCAACCCTGCAACCACAAAGCAAGAAGTCTCTTGTGTCCCCAACACACCAAATAGGTGCACTAGTTCGGCGAAGAGATAGTGAAATACAGGTGGTATGAATATATATGAGCAGTAGCAACGGTGCCAGAAAATAGCTTGCTGGCGTGTAGTTGATGGTGGTAGTATTGCAGCAGTAGTAACACAGTAAAACAGTAAACAAGCAGTAGTAACTCAGCAGTATTTAGGAACAAGGCCTAGGGATTAGACTTTCACTAGTGGACACTCTCAACATTGATCACATAACAGAATAGATAAATGCATACTCTACACTTTTGTTGGATGATGAACACATTGCGTAGGATTACACGAACCCTCAATGCCGGAGTTAACAAGCTCCACAATAATGCTCATGTTTAGGTAACCTTAAGTGTAAGATAGATCAAAAGACTAAACCAAGTACTAGCATAGCATGCACACTGTCACCTTCATGCATATGTAGGAGGAATAGATCACATCAATATTATCATAGCAATAGTTAACTTCGCAATCTACAAGAGATCATGATCATAGCATAAACCAAGTACTAACACGGTGCACACACTGTCACCTTTGCACACATGCAGGAGGAATAAAACTACTTTAATAACACATCACTAGAGTAGCACATAGATAAATTGTGATACGATGCACATTGCAATCATAAAGAGATATAAATAAGCACTTCACTACGCTCTTCAACAGTGAATAAGTACTTCGTGAAATATAGCCTAAGAGACCCACACGGTGCACACACTGTCACCTTTACACACGTGGGACAAGGAGTCTCCGGAGATCACATAAGTAAAACTCACTTGACTAGCATAATGACATCTAGATTACAAGCATCATCATATGAATCTCAATCATGTAAGGCAGCTCATGAGATTATTGTATTGAACTACATAGGAGAGAGATGAACCACATAGCTACCGGTACAGCCCCGAGCCTCGATGGAGAACTACTCCCTCTTCATGGGAGCAGCAGCGGTGATGAAGATGGCGGTGGAGATGGCAGCGGTGTCGATGGAGAAGCCTTCCGGGGCACTTCCCCGTCCGGCAGGGTGCCGGAACAGAGACTCCTGTCCCCCAGATCTTGGCTTCGCGATGGCGGCGGCTCGGAACTTTTCTCGTATCGTGGCTTCCTCCTGTCAGGGTTTTCGATGCAGGGGCTTTATATAGGCGAAGAGGCGGCGCAGGAGGGTCGAAGGGGCGATGACACCATAGGGTGGCGCGGGCCCAGCCCTGGCCGCGCCACCATGTCATCTGGGGCCCACAGGGCCCCCTCTGGCGGCTCTCGGGTGTTCTGGATGCTTCCGGGCAAAATAGGAACCTGGGCGTTGATTTCGTCCAATTCCGAGAATATTTCGTTACTAGGATTTCTGAAACCAAAAACAGCAGAAAACAGGAACTGGGCATCTTGTTAATAGGTTAGTTCCAGAAAATGCACAAATATGACATATAATGTGCATAAAACATGTAGGTATCATCAATAAAGTAGCATGGAACATAAGAAATTATCGATACGTCGGAGACGTATCAATACTCCCTCTTGGAGTTACAAGTATCAACTTGGCCAGAGCCTCTACTAGCAACGGAGAGCATGCAAGAACATAAACAACACATATATGATAGATTGATAATCAACTTGACATAATATTCTAGATTCATCGGATCCCACCAAACACAACATGTAGCATTACAAATAGATGATCTTGATCATGTTAGGCAGCTCACAAGATCTAAACAATGATAGCACATGCGGAGAAGACAACCAACTAGCTACTGCTATGGACCCATATTCCAAGGATGAACTACTCACGCATCAATCCGGAGGCGGGCATGATGATGTAGAGCCCCTCCGGTGATGATTCCCCTCTCCGGCAGGGTGCCGGAGGCGATCTCCTGAATCCCCCGATATGGGATTGGCGGCGGCGGCCTCTCAGTAATGTTTTCCGTATCGTGGCTCTCGGTACAGGGGTTTCGCGACGAAGGCTATTTGTAGGCGGAAGGGTAGGTCGGGGCGACACGAGGGGCGGACCACGGGGTCGCGCGGCCGGGGCACAGGCCGCGGTCTGGCCACCTCGTGGCCCCACTTCCTTTCCCTCGGTCTTGGAAGCTTCGTGGAAAAATAGGACCCTGGGCGTTGATTTCGTCCAATTCCGAGAATATTTCCTTACTAGGATTTCTGAAACCAAAAACAGCAGAAAACAACGGCACTTCGGCATCTTGTTAATAGGTTAGTGCCGGAAAATGTATAATAATGCTGTAAAGTATGTATAAAACATTCAAGTATTGTCATAAAAGTAGCATGGAACATAAGAAATTATAGATACGTTTGAGACGTATCAAGCATCCCCAAGCTTAGTTCCTACTCGCCCTCGAGTAGGTAAACGATAACACAAATAATTTCTGAAGTGACATGCTACCAACATAATCTTGATCAACATTATTGTAAAGCATATGAGATGAATGGAGTGATCTGAACAAAAGATTGCTAACAAAGATAATGACTAAACAAATGAATCATATAGCAAAACTTTTC
The DNA here is from genome assembly GCA_030979885.1 of Lolium multiflorum. Taxonomy (NCBI): domain Eukaryota; kingdom Viridiplantae; phylum Streptophyta; class Magnoliopsida; order Poales; family Poaceae; genus Lolium; species Lolium multiflorum. The sequence goes on from CM061750.1 coordinate 366,276,304, forward strand.
ATGAATAGTACTTTCAAACAAGTATCAATAAGTCTTGCATAAGAGCTAACTCATAAGCAATAAATTCTTAGTAGAATGAATTGAAGCAACACAAAGGATGATTAAGTTTCAGCAATTGCTTTCAACTTGTAACATGTATATCTCATGGATATTTGTCAACATAGAGTAATATAACAGGTGCAATAAGTAAACATGTAAGAATCAATGCACACAGTTAACACAAGTGTTTGCTTCTAAGATAGAAAGAAGTGGGTAAACTGACTCAACATAAAGTAAAAGAATGGCCCTTCGCAGAGGGAAGCATGGATTACTATTTTTGTGCTAGAGCTTTTGTTTTGAAAACATAGAAACAATTTTGTCAACGGTAGTAATAATTCATATGTGCTATGCATAATATTTCCTACAAGTTGCAAGTCTCATGCATAGAGTACTAATAGTGCTCGCACCTTGTCCTAATCAGCTCGGAAGACACGGATTATCATCGCATAACATATGTTTCAACCAAGTGTCACAAAGGGGTACCTCTATGCCGCCTGTACAAATGTCTAAGGAGAAAGCACGCATTGGATTTCTCGCTTTTGATTATTCTCAACTTAGACATCCATACCGGGACAACATAGACAACAGATAATGGACTCCTCTTTTAATGCTTAAGCATTCAACAACAAATAATATTCTCATAAGAGATTGAGGTTGTATGTCCAAACTGAAACTTCCACCATGATACATGGCTTTAGTTAGCGGCCCAATGTTCTTCTCTAACATATGCATACTCAAACCATTTGATCATGAAATCGCACTTACTTCAGACAAGACGAACATGCATAGCATCTCACATGATATCCAACAAAGGTAAAGTTGATGGCGTCCCCAGAAACATGGTTACCGCTCAACAAACAACTTATAAGAACTAAGACACATAACTACATATTCATCACCACAATAGTTTTTAAGCTATTTGTCCCATGAGCTATATATTGCAAAGATAAAGGAATGAAATTTTAAAGGTAGCACTCAAGTAATTTACTTTGGAATGGCAGAAAAATACCACATAGTAGGTAGATATGGTGGACACAAATGGCATGGGTTTTGGCTCAAGGTGTTTGGATGCACGAGAAGCATTTCCTCTCAGTACAAGGTTTGGGCTAGCAAGGTTGTTTGAAGCAAACACAAGTATGAACAGGTACATCAAAACTTACACAAGAACATATTGCAAGCATTATAAGACTCTACATTGTCTTCCTTGTTGTTCAAACACTTTACCAGAAAATATCTAGACTTAGAGAGACCAATCATGCAAACCAAATTAAACAAGCTCTACGGTAGTTCTCCATTAATAGATTAAACTACATGATGCAAGAGCTTAAACATGATCTATGAGAGCTCAAACAATTGCCAAATTTCCAAACCATATGCAGCATTTTCTGATTCCAACCAAATAGCAATTTAACGAAGCAATTTCAGCCTTCGCCATGAACATTAAAGCACAATTAAGAACACAAGTGTTCCATATGAAAAAGCGGAGCGTAATATCTCCAATATAAGAATGATGGGATCCAACTTTATTCAAACCAAAACGAAAATAAAAGCAAACCGACGCTCCAAGTAAAGAACATAAGATGTGATGGAATAAAAATATAGTTTCACTAGAAGTGACCTGATAATGTTGTCGATGAAGAAGGGGATGCCTTGGGCATCCCCAAGCTTAGATGCTTGAGTCTTCTTAAAATATGCAGGGATGAACCACCGGGGCATCCCCAAGCTTAGACCTTTCACTCTTCTTGATCATGGTATATCATCCTCTTCTCTTGACCCTTGAAAACTTCCTCCACACCAAACTTCAAGCAAACTCATTAGAGGGTTAGTGCATAATTAAAATTCACACATTCAGAGGTGACACAATCATTCTTAACACTTCTGGACATTGCACAAAGCTTCTGAAAGTTAATGGAACAAAGAAACTCATTCAACATAGCAAAAGCGGCAATGCGAAATAAAAGGCAGAATCTGTCAAAAACAGAACAGTCCGTAAAGACGAATTTGGCAGGGGCACTTAACTTGCTCAAACGGAAAAACTCAAAACTAATGAAAGTTGCGTACATATCTGAGGATCACGCTCGTAAATTTGCAGATTTTTTGATTTTTTTACAGAGAGCTCTGCGAGAATTCGTGACAGACAGCAATGTTGTTTCTGCGCAGCAATCCAAATATAGCATCAACTTTAGCATAGAAACTTTACTTGGCACAAAAACATGATAAGGAGAGGTTGCTAAAGTAGTAAACAACTTCCAAGACTCAACAATACAGTAAATAAAATAAAACATGGGTTATCTCCCAAGAAGTTCTTTTCTTTAACGCCTTTCAGCTAGGCGCAGAAAGTGCAAATCAAGTATTTTCAAGAGATGGAGCATCAACATTACCTCGGGCTTTACGCCTACCTTTCTTACTCTTTTTCTTACTCTTTGGTTTAGGGAATACATGTCGGCCTCCCGGTAGTGGGATTTTAGGGTGCCTTCTCCCGTATTTATGATTGCTCCCAATAGTTTCAGCAGGGATCTTCCAAGTGTGATTTGTCCTGTTCCTACACATTCAATAACAAGATAATCAATGGATATTGTTCTTCCAAGAATGGTTGTGTGCACACCCTCGGCTATTCCCTTAGGAATTATAACGGAGTTATCAATAAGAGTTATTCCTTCTCCCCCTTCAACAAGTCCCCAAAGTGTCAAAGATTCATAAATACTCTTAGGCATAAGACAAAATTCAGACATAATATCACAACGGGCATGAAAAGTTTCACCACCAATAATAACTTTAATAGTAGGGTTCCACATTGAGGGTTCAGAGTTCACTAAAACTTCATCAAGACGGTTTCGAACATAACCATAATTTTCTTTCAAGTAAGATGCACTTGTCTCAAGAGTGTTTAATCTATTATAAATGCTAATAAGAGCTGAATCAAAGTTATTAGCCGAACTATGTGATGCAACCAATTTTTTTATGGCATTAAAAGCTTGATCACCGTTGCAATGAAGGAAATCTCCTCCCACTATAGCATCTAAGGCATATCTATAGCGAATCATAAGCCCAAAATAAAAATTACTAAGGAGCAAACTTAGAGTCATTTGAGGTTCAGCTTTACGATAAGCATCAAAAATTCTAGACCAAGCATCTTTAAAACTCTCCTCATCCCCTTGTTTAAAAGTAAAGACTAATTCCTCAGGTGAAGAAGTAACAGGTACAGAGCTAGACATGATAACAAAAGTAAACTAAATGCAAGTAACTAAATTTTTTGTGTTTTTGATATAGAGCTAGTAAATAAGACAGAAAGTAAAGTAACTAATTTTTTTGTGTTTTTAGATATGAAGCAAACAAGACAGTAAATAAAATAAAGTAAAGCAAGACAAAAACAAAGTAAAGAGATTGGAAGTGGAGACTCCCCTTGCAGCGTGTCTTGATCTCCCGGCAATGGCGCCAGAAAAAGTGCTTGATGCGCCTAGATGTACACGTCCGTTGGGAACCCCAAGAGGAAGGTATGATGCGCACTGCAAGTTTTCCCTCAGAGAAAAACCAAGGTTATCGAACCAGTAGGAGCCAAGAAGAACGTGAAGGTTGTTGGTGGAGGAATGTAGTGCGGCGCAACACCAGGGAAACCGGCGCCAACGTGGAACCTGCACAACACAATCAAGATACTTTGCCCCAACGTAAAAGTGAGGTTGTCAATCTCACCGGCTTGCTGAAAACAAAGGATTAAGCGTATCGAGTGGAAGATGGTGTTTGTTTGCAAAGAATAGTAAAGAACAATGATTGCAGTAGAATGTATTCAGATGTAAAAGAATGGACCAGGGTCCACAGTTCACTAGTGGTGTCTCTCCAATAAGATAACTAACATGCTGGGTGAACAAATTACAGGTGGGCAATTGACAAATAAAGATTCAATACATATCAACGATGATTACTATGAGATTTAATCAGGGCATTACGACAAAGTACATAGACCGCTATCCAGCATGCATCTATGCCTAAATAATCCACCTTCAGTTATCATCCGAACCCCTTCCAGTATTAAGTTGTAAACAATAGATAATTGCATTAAGTATGGTGCGTAATGTAATCAACACAAATATCCTTAGACAAAGCATCGATGTTTTATCCCTAGTGGCAACAACACATCCACAACCTTAGAACTTTCTGTCACTGTCCCAGATTAAATGGAGGCATGAACCCACTATCGAGCATAAATACTCCCTCTTGGAGTTACAAGTATCAACTTGGCCAGAGCCTCTACTAGCAATGGAGAGCATGCAAGAACATAAACAACACATATATGATAGATTGATAATCAACTTGACATAATATTCTAGATTCATCGGATCCCACCAAACACAACATGTAGCATTACAAATAGATGATCTTGATCATGTTAGGCAGCTCACAAGATCTAAACAATGATAGCACATGCGGAGAAGACAACCATCTAGCTACTGCTATGGACCCATAGTCCAAGGATGAACTACTCACGCATCAATCCGGAGGCGGGCATGATGATGTAGAGCCCCTCCGGTGATGATTCCCCTCTCCGGTAGGGTGCCGGAGGCGATCTCCTGAATCCCCGAGATGGGATTGGCGGCGGACCTCTCAGTAATGTTTTCCGTATCGTGGCTCTCAGGGGGTTTCGCGACGAAGGCTATTTGTAGGCGGAAGGGTAGGTCGGGGGCGACACGAGGGCCCAGACCACGGGGTCGCGCGGCCAGGGCACGGGCCGCTGCCCTGGTCTGGCCTCCTCGTGGCCCTTCTATCCCTCCTCGGTCTTCCGGAAGCTTCGTGGAAAAATAGGACCCGGGCGTTGATTTCGTCCAATTCCGAGAATATTTCCTTACTAGGATTTCTGAAACCAAAAACAGCAGAAAACAGCAACTGGCACTTCGGCATCTTGTTAATAGGTTAGTGCCGGAAAATGTATAATAATGCTGTAAAGTATGTATAAAACATTCAAGTATTGTCATAAAAGTAGCATGGAACATAAGAAATTATAGATACGTTTGAGACGTATCAATGCAGTACCTGCCGCCTGTGCCGGACTCCACGCACTGGAAGCTGCACTTCGACGGCTCGAAGATGCGCACCGGCTTGGGAGCCGGAGTCGTCATCACCTCTCCTAAGGGGGACAGGCTGGACTACGTCCTGCAGATCCACTTCGCCGCATCCAACAATGTGGCGGAGTATGAAGCGCTCATCCATGGGCTCAAGCTGGCCAAGGAAATAGGCGTCCGTTGCATCCTCTGCTTCGGCGACTCCGACTTGGTCATACAGCAAGCATCTGGCGACTGGGACGCGAAGGATGCCAACATGGCATCGTACCGCTTCCACGTCCAGCAGCTAGCCGGCTTCTTCGAGGTTCCAACATGTGCCACGGGCCAACAATGAGGCGGCTGACGCCCTATCCAAGATAGGCTCAACCCGGCAGGCAATTCCACCGGGTGTGGCTCTACACATCTGCGCATGCCGTCCATCACGCCGTCACCGGACTCGGATTCAATATTCGTGTCGGCTGACCCGGGGGCTTCTCAGCCGAACCCGGGGGCTTCATCGCCCAAGTCGGGGGCTTATCAGCCAAACCCGCCGGCTTCTCAGCCGAACCCGGGGGCTTATCGGTCCAACGCGGGGGCTTCTCAGCCAAACTCGGGGGCTTATCAGCCAAACCCGCCGGCTTCACAGCCGAACCCGGCGACCACGCAGTCGAAACCGGAAGCTCCGAAGATGGAGGCCTTGGTGGTTAGCGTGTTTGAAATAAAATGCGTACCATCATGGGCACAAGAATTCCTCTCCTACCTCACCGATGGTGTGCTGCCCAATGATAGGGTTCAAGCCAGGCAGATTGAGAGAAGGGCCAAGGCCTATACCATCATCAACCACCAGCTGTACAAACGCAGCGTAAGTGGGGTGTTCCAGCGGTGCGTCGAGCCGGCTGAAGGGATTGAACTCCTACGGGAAATCCATCAGGGAGAGTGCGGCCACCACGCCTCCTCTAGAGCCATAGTGGGCAAAGCCTTCCGGCACGGCTTCTATTGGCCGACTGCGCTAAGAGACGCAGAAGATTGGTGAAGAAGTGCAACGGCTGCCAGCGCTTGCCAAGCAAAGGCAAACGCCGGCTTCCGCCTTGAAGACCATCCCCATTACCTGGCCGTTTGCCGTATGGGGCTTGGATATGGTGGGCCCATTCAGAACCGCCCGAGGCGGCATGACACACCTCTTGGTGATGATCGATAAATTCACTAAGTGGATTGAAGCCAAGCCGATCAAGAAGCTGGACGGCTCCACAGCCGTCACATTCCTCAAGGAAATCATTGTGAGATACGGCTACCCCCATAGCATCATCACCGACAACGGCAGCAACTTCGCCGAAGGCATTTTCAAGCGCTACTGCGGGGAGATGGGGATCCGAATGGACCTATCATCCGTAGCACACCCGGAGACCAACGGCCAAGTGGAGAAGGCAAACGGCTTGATCCTAGCCGGCATCCGGCCCCGGCTGGTGGAGCCGCTCGAGCGAGCAGCCGGCTGCTGGATTGAAGAGCTGCCCAATGTGCTGTGGAGCCTGCGCAACGCCAAACCGCTCAGTCGGCTTCACACCATTCTTCCTCGTATACGGGGCCGAAGCCGTCCTGCCGACTGACATCGAGCACGACGCGCCAAGGATCAAGCTATACACAGAAGCCGAAGCCAAAGAAGCTCGCGAAGATGGAGTCGACCTGGTCGAAGAGGCCCGGCTGCTGGCTGAGTCTAGATCTACTATATACCAGCAAAGCCTCCGACGCTATCACAGCCGGAAGGTCAGCCCTTAGCATTCCGAGAAGGAGACCTAGTGCTCCGGCTGATCCAACGGACAGCCGGACAGCATAAACTGTCATCCCCATGGGAGGGTCCCTTCATCGTGAGCAAGGCGGTAGGCAATGATTCCTACTATCTCATAGATGCCCAAGAGGCTAAGAAAAACAAGGCGAACAAAACTGACGAGGAGACTAAACGTCCCTGGAATGTCAACTTGCTTCGTCCATTTTACACTTGAGAGAAGGAATGTATGTATCCCTTGTGCTCCCTCTGTAACCTATGCTAATGAAAAAGTATGCGCCAAGAGCGCCGGTTTCAACAAGTTTTTCGCATACTCTACTTGCTTTCGCCAATTGGCTTGAACCCTCTCACGCGGTCGGCTCAGTAACGTGATCCGGTTTCCGACAGCCGGCTTCCGATCCAGCTACAGACCGCAACCCGGCTGTCCGGCTGGCGGGAGTAAGGCCTAGGGAGCCGGCACGCGAAAAACGACTAAGGGAAAGAGTAAAAGCGAGTTGACTTGCAACTTTTCATAAAAGTGCCGGATTGCCGAACTCAGCTCGTTCGACTGAAATACTATCGGCCTCACCCAGCGGCACGCTCTTGATCCGGCGACGGACCGCAAGTCGGACGTACGATCGGCAAGGGCAAAGCCAAAGAGTGGGGCGGATGGGAAAAAGCGAACGAGTCGGAAGAAAATAAGCCGACACACAAATGATTAATAAACACATTAAAGTGTAACTTCATAAAAGGATAATAATATTGTCTTACATATGCACCCCGCATCCCGGGGATTTAATAAACTTGTCTGGCAAAAGTAAAGTGCAACAGGTAAATTTAAGCACCGGCTAGAGGAGGACCAGCCGGAGGAGCATTCGACGAGCCGGCCGCCGGATCCGCTTCAGGCGCATTCGGCGCATCCTCCATCTCTTCGTCTTCGGACTCCTCATCCGAGTCCTCCGCCGGCGGATTCGGGTCCCGGATGAAGATGCCCTTGTCGACGAAGTCGGCAATGGCGCAAGCGCGGGCAAGCCAGGCGGTCTTGTTCGCGTCAGGAAGCTTGTCCTCCACCTCGGCCCACCGGTACTCCAGCTGGTCGAGGCTGACCGCGCTGTACCAAGACAGCACAAAGGACAACGCCATATCGGCTCCAGCACGCGCGCCGGATCCTTCCGATCGAGGAAGCGGTCGGAGCCGTCTCCAGCCACTTGATGAGTTTGGCGAGCTCACCGGCAGCGTCTCCATTGGCCGAGCAGCCGGAATAGCTCCTCGGCCTTCTGAGCTCCCAGCCGAGCATGGTAATCGGCTCGGCGAGGCGGCCATGGACGCGGGTAATCGTCCATGGAGAAGCGATCGGAGCTCTCTCGCCGTGGCCTGCGGACGTTTCTCCGCGCCTTGCCGGCCGCCTCTGTGCCGCCGCCGCGCCTCGGAAAGCCGCTGCAAAGATAAAAAGCATGTTAAAAATCTAAAGATCCGGTCGACAACCGCGGTCCCCCAACCGTATCAGCCGCAAGCCGGGAAAGAACAAAAAAATGCAAATTTTAAGTAACACAAGGCGGCGGCAACCGGCTAAGGAAAAGCCGCGCCCCCACACGAAGATGGAAATAATCGAGTTTTCAGCTAAAGGCGCGGCAGCCGGCTAAGAAAAACACGCCCCAGCCTGAAGATGGAGATAATCGAAGTTTCGGCTAAAGGCGCGAGCCGGCTAAAGAAAGCCGCCCCAGCCTGAAGATGGAGATAATCGAAGTATTCAGCTAAAAGACTAGCGGCAGCCGACTAAGAAGAAGCCGTTTGCCACCAGCCTGAAGATGGAGATATCGACGCAAAGCAAAGCCTAGCGGCAGCCGGCTAAGAAAACCTTGCCCCGATGAAGATGGAGATAGTGAATGTTCAGCGTTTCGGCCGGCCCTGCTAGGCCGGCGGTCGGCATGAGCCGAAAGCCGGCAAGAAGAGGAAAAGACTTACCCGCCAGCCGCCTTCAAGGCGCTAATCTCCGACACCCAGCGCTTGGCGGTTTCCGACAGCTCGTTGGACTTGGAGGTCACCTCGTTGCGGACGCCCGGGCGCTGCTCTCACCTCCTCCAGAGCGCTTGGCCGAGGTCGTCGCCTCCTTCCGCCCAACCTCCTTCGCAGCCTCGGCTGGGTGTGGTTGGACTCGGCGCGCAGCCGCTCCAGCTCCCGCTCGTCTCCTGGCCTTGGCGATTCTGGCCCTGGCCGCCTCCTTAACCTCGGCGCACTGCTCACGGGCGACTCGGAGGTCCTCCTCCAACTGAGGGACCCGGGCGGCGACAGCTGCAAGCGCGAGCCATGAGCCGGATGAACCAAAAAGCAAGAAAATAAAAACAAGACAAAAGAAGAAACCATACCCTTGGCGGCCTCCAGTTCGCGGGCCATGTCGGCTCGCTCGATCTTGGCCTTATGATAGCCGACCACGAGCCGGTTGTACAAGCGGTCCGCCTGTCCGACACCGTCTGAGGAGAAGACGAAGATGAGTGTTTAAGCGAAACTCGGACCGACTCCAAGCAGCCGGCCCATGCCTCGGAGGGTTACCAGGAAAATACCAAAATTGCAAAATATAGCACAGTTATGAACTAACCTTGTCGGCCGCCTCCAGCCACGCCAGGCGGACTTGATCTCGGCGGCTTGTTTCTTGGTGAAAGCGCGGAAGCCGGAGAAGAACACCTCCACAGCGCCACGCCCGGCGGCCCCTCTCTGCTGGTCACCTCACGGGCGTCCGCTGGTGCCGATCCTTCTCCATGGTGCCGGGCGGGCAAGGCTGGACTCGGGAGCGGACACCACGTTCAGCGACGAGGCGGCCTTGGAGACATGAAGACCACGGGCGCGCGCCGAGTCCTTCGTCGTCACCAGCGCCCGGCGTCGGCATCAGCCGTGCGCACCGTCTGCTCGCTGGCTCATCTCTCGCCGCTCGAAGATGGAGGCGGCGCAGGTTAAGTGTTGGCCCAATGAGAGCGGTAGACTTGGGCGCGAGCGGCGCTTCGTTCGAGCCCGCGTCCAAGATAGCTGCGGCTCGGGAGCAGCCCCGCCGGCTCCGGCCGCGGAGGCACGGCCCCGCCAGCTCCGGCTCGCCCGGCCGCACCTCTGCGACTCAGTGCCGGGTCTATAAGCGGGCGCGGCGCGGGAAAGTTCATCCGCGTGGGCTGGCCGGCACGCGAACCGGCTCGCCCCGAGCCGGAGGCGGATGCACCAGCGAAGGTGCAGCTGAAGAAGCCCCCTAGCAGGCGGCGGGACGATTGGTGGCGTGCGCGAGCGTGGTGGAGGTTGCGGGTCGGCTCCCTCCTCCGCCGTGCGTGACTCCGCTCCGGGGGGCAGAGCCGGCACCCTTGGAAAATTTAATGGCGGCCCTGAAACAAATAAACAGAAAGAAGATGAGCAAAAAGGAAAGAAAAGGAATCAAACGAGGTCATAAGGGAGAAAGCCTACCCGGCTGCCTCCGGAACCACCTTCGGACCCGCTCGGCGCTGTTTCTTCGCCTTCGATTCGAGCCGGGCGGTGCTCCTCTCGGTCGGCCGCTTCCGCCCCTGAGGCGCGGCTGTAGAAGATGAAGAGGTCGCAGGCAGCCTCGCCGCCAGCGGCACCGCGAAGATTGGTGCCAAAGAGGCCGGCATGTCCGCCTCCGGCTCCTCCTCGTGCGGCTGCGGAGATGGCGGCAGGTCGTCGTGCCCTGCTCGGCCGCATCCGGGTTCTCGTCGTTGCCGGATCAGCCGGGTCGACATGGTCCGGCGCCCAGTCCTTGTGCGCCAGGTCGCCATCCTCGGCCAGCTGCCGGGCAAAGTTCTGTAGCGACAAACAGTAAGATAAGCCGGCCTCGCAGCCCGAAAGCCGGAACTCGGCCAAAAGAAGAAAGCTTACCACTGGCGGCAGCTCATGCCGGTTGTAGGGCTTCAACCCCCAGTTCCAGTTGTCCGGCAACTTTGCCTGGGAGATGTGGTTGACCCGCTTGGCGACCTGGGCCTTGGTGAGCTCCAGTTTGGATGTCCGGGTCGGGTCAAACCGGCCGGACATGTGACAGATCTTGTGGCGCGTGCACTGCGAAGGCAGCACCGGCCGGGCGTAGCAGCAGAGAAGATCGGCTGCGCACAGTCGTTCGGTGATAGCAGTCGTGAAGATAACTCCAGAGGCGTTCACCTCCGCCTCCGGGTCCGCCGTCTTGTAGTTGGTGCCCAGTTCTTGCGGGCAATCGGAGGCGCCGGGTCGTATTCCGGCATTTCACCCAGTCGAATGCCGGGTTCGCGTTCTTCACGTAGAAGAACGACATTTGCCACTTCTTCACCGAGTCGACCGTGGGGATCCTCGGGAAGGGCGTGGCGGTGCGAGAGTAGATGGATGCGGCGCCGCATGCTCGCAGGTGGCCGTCTGTCGTCTGGGCCTTGAGGTAGAACAGCGGCACCCGAATTCAGTGTGGAGCCACAGCCGGCGTAGCCCTCCATGAAGGCCACGAAGCATCTCAGCTGCACAAACGCGTTGGCCGGCAGATGGTGTGGCTGGAGGCCGAAGAACTCCAGGAACTGGCGGAAGAAGGGCGAAGCCGACAGCCCAAGCCCGCGGTCGAAGTGCGCGCCGAAGACGACGCGCTCGCCGGGCTCCGGCCTCGGCTCCACCTCCGTCCCCGGAGCCCGCGTGACCACCTGTTGCGGGATCCAGCGGAGGCGGATGAGGCGGTTGATGCCCTCCTCCGTCATGTACGAGCCCTCCCACGAGCCACTGGGAGGCGCCATCGCCGCCGTCGAGGAAGAAGAAGAGGAGGAAGTCCAAGAAAGCGAGAAGGGCGAGGAAGAGCCGCTCGGCGAAGGAGAGCGCGGTGGCGGCGGACGTACCGTAGACACGCGGGGACCCATGGCGCCGGATCGACGAAGATAAAGCTGTGGACCGGCGGAGGAGCTTGGCCGCAGTGGTTCGCCGGAGTTCGCCAGGAGAACACCGGTGAGGTCGCCTGGGCGCAGGAGAGATCGCTCGGGCGAGAGAGGAAAAGCGGAGCGTGGGCGCGAGGAAGAAGAGAGCGGTGTGGCCGCCTCGGTGCTGCCCCGCGGGCATTTATAGACGCCTGCCACGTGTGGGTTACAGCCAAGTGGGGGGCGTGGGCCACGATGCCGGATTTATTGCGCCGTAACTTCCCCCCATGACCGCGGCGGTTACAGAAACGGCCGCACCACGTCGCCCACGGCCGCACAAGATTCGGAGGAGACAGTGATTAGACAAGACGAAGCGGCAACATGAGTCAGCCGTCAGGACCGGTCAAGTTGGGCGCAGAACCCGAGGTGGCGGAAACTCCGGTGCGCCCAAGCCGAAGCCGGACAATTTCTCCAATCCGGCCCAAATTCTCCCAGCAAGGCGGGGACATCTCCAACACTTGTAAAAAGTAAAACTGCAGAAACAAAGTGGCGTCCGGCTGCGGCGGCGGCGGGTGGGAAGAACTCGGTGGAGGGCTGGACATGATCGAACCCGGGAAAGCTGATACTAAATGTTATGGTGCTGCTAGAGGGATGGCGCGAGAGGGCCGGCCGGGGGCCTTGCCCACGGCCGGTGGCAAGAGGGAAGGGATTTCCTTCTTAATTCTTGCTTCATTAGATTGATACGTCTCCTCTCCTTATATAGAGAGGTTTACTTGACCCCTAAGCAAGCTACCTTATCTCTAATTAATCCTAATACTAATGGGCTATAGCGCCAGCCCAAGCCCATTACGTACTCTAACAAACTCACTATTTTTGTAAACATAAAATGAATTCCGAGTGTTTTCAGATCAAACACTAAGAGCAGCTGGCAGCAGTTGGTGATCTCCAGAAACTGCAAGAGGAGCTTTTAGATTCTCAGCTATGAAAATTCTAAAAATGATTTCCTATGCATCTATCACCCAATCTGATGACACATCAACTACATAAATCAAATTCCAAATAGCTATCACCCAGGCATGAGAACACTATGAGGTAACTACTGTTTCACACAAAGAAAAACGGATTCCTAATCTTTTCTGTTCTTGCAACAGATCTGCCCAAAACTGCATGACAGAATTAAATATTCCAGATCAAGAAATTGAGCATACCATCCCAAAGATCAGTGCAGCATGGGGATTGTTAAAGAACACCTTATGGTGCATCTAAAAACGTGGTATTAAAATTTAGAAACACAAACCTTAATCTTACCTCTCCCTTCCAATGATCTAATGCCACGAACAGGGGCTTACAGACCACGAAAGCACAAACCAGGGGAGAAACTGAAGATGAATTATGTGAGAAATAGAAGTGCCCACCCTGCACCTTCGCCACTCCTTTTACCACCCCAAACTTGTTCTGGAGCCAGGGCCTGTCGGCGGCCCGAGAGGTAGCCGTGGAGCCTGGAGGCGAGGATGTGCAACAAGGGTTGAGATCCTCCCATGGGCCCGTCGCTGCGATTGTTGACAAAGAGAGAGGAGGTGAGGCGGGAGAGGTAGAGGGTAGCTGTCAGCCACGGCGGGGCGGCCACGAAGCAAAGCAGTGCCCCCGATCCAGAGCAGCCGCTAGCGTTGGTGGTCGTCATGCGCCCACACAGCGAATCAGGAGGGGAGTTACGGCGGCGGAGGGGGGCGACGGGAGCGCCTCGGTGACGACCATGGCATCGAAGGACCTGACACGCAAGAGGTGGTTGTGGAGGCCTGGCGCAGCCCTCCCCGTGCGCCTCCTCGCTCGTCGGAGCGCCATGGCAGAGTCTTCCGCAACGCGCTCGTCGCCAGCGGCTTGGCGGAGCCTTCCGCGATGCGAGCCCCCTCCTCGCCCTCGTCGGAGGCGTCATGGCGGAGCCTCCCGCGGCGCGCTCGTCCGAGACGTCATGCCGGAGCCTCCCGCGGCGCGCTCGTCAGAGGCGTCATGGCAGAGGCTCTGATACGTCTCCAACGTATCGATAATTTCTTATGTTCCATGCTACTTTATTGATGATACCTACATGTTTTATGCACATTATATGTCATATTTATGCATTTTCTGGAACTAACCTATTAACGAGATGCCGAAAGTTGTTGTTTTCAGCTGTTTTTGGTTTCAGAAATCCTAGTAAGGAAATATTCTCGGAATTGGACGAAATCTTCGCCCAGGGTCCTATTTTTGCACGAAGCTTCCAGAAGACCGAAGAGATAACGAGAATGGGGCCAGGCGGCCAGATGACAGGCGGCGCGGCCCCAGCCGCGCCCGGCCCCTGGGCCCCTCGTGTAGCCCCCGCGTTGCCCTTCCGCCTGCTTAAATCTCCGTCGCGAAACCCGTACCGAGAGCACGATACGGAAACCTTCCAGAGACGCGCCGCCGCGGATCCCATCTCGGGGGATTCAGGAGATCGCCTCCGGCACCCTGCGGGAGAGGGATTCATCTCCCGGGAGGACTCTTCATCGCCATGATCGCCCGGAGTGATGAGTGAGTAGTTCACCTGGACCATGGGTCCATAGCGGTAGCTAGATGGTCGTCTTCTCCTTGTTGTGCTTCATTGTTGGATCTTGTGAGCTGCCTAACATGATCAAGATCATCTATCTGTAATACTATATGTTGTGTTTGTCGGGATCCGATGGATAGAGAATACTATGTTATGGTGATTATCAATCTATTGTTTATGTGTTGTTTATGATCTTGCATGCTCTCCGTTATTAGTAGAGGCTCTGGCCAAGTTTGTACTCTTAACTCCAAGAGGGAGTATTTATGCTCGATAGTGGGTTCATGCCTTCATTGACACCTGGGACAGTGACAGAAAGTTCTAAGGTTGTGATGTGCTATTGCCACTAGGGATAAAACATTGATTCTATGTCTAAGGATGTAGTTGTCGATTACATTACGCACCATACTTAATGCAATTGTCTGTTGCTTTGCAACTTAATACTGAATGGGGTTCGGATGATAACCTGAAGGTGGACTTTTTAGGCATAGATGCAGTTGGATGGCGGTCTATGTACTTTGTCGTAATGCCCAATTAAATCTCACTATATTTATCATATCATGTATATGCATTGTTATGCCTTTCTCTATTTGTCAATTGCCCGACTGTAATTTGTTCACCCAACATGCTTTTATCTTATGGGAGAGACACCTCTAGTGAACGGTGGACCCCGGTCCTATTCTTTACATAGCATACAATCTACTTGTTTTACTGTTTTCTTTGCAAACATCTTCCACTCGATACGCTTAATCCTTTGTTACAGCAAGCCGGTGAGATTGACAACCTCACTGTTTCGTTGGGGCAAAGTACTTGGGTTGTGTTGTGCAGGTTCCGCGTTGGCGCCGGAATCCCTGGTGTTGCGCCGCATCACATTTCGCGACCATCAACCTTCAACGTGCTTCTTGGCTCCTCCTGGTTCGATTAAACCTTGGTTTCTTTCTGAGGGAAAACTTGCCACTGTGCGCATCATACCTTCCTCTTGGGGTTCCCAACGGACGTGTACATTTACGCGCATCAAGCCTGTTTTCTGGCGCCGTTGCCGGGGAGATCAAGACACGCTGCAAGGGAGTCTTCACTTCTCAATCTCTTTACTTTGTTTTTGTCTTGCTTTATTTTATTTACTACTTTGTTTGCTGCACTAAATCAAAACACAAAAAAATTAGTTGCTAGTTTTACTTTATTTATTGTCTTGCTCTCTATATCAAAAACACAAAAAATTAGTTACTTGTCTTTACTTTATTCGCCTTTTTGTTTATTGCATCATGTTTCCTTTTAATTTCACCACAAAAGACATACCGGTAGGACGTGGGTCCATAGTTGGGAGAAATAATATAGAAGAATTTTTCAATCATGTTAGTATTACTGAAGATTTTGAAGATAGACACTTGGTAGAACTTGCACCTACCTATGAAATTGCTGCTGCTGCTTTAGTTCGCATGTTGGAAACTAAATTTGTTAATCTCAATCCTATAATCCAACACATGTTTCTTACACTCGGTGATATGGAAGAAGGGGAAAAGAAAGATTTTGTTCTAGAAACTCTTCTTAGAGAATTTGGTGGTCTAGCAAGAGAGGCTAGAAAGGTTTTTGCTAAATTTAATATGCTAGGTTCTCATACCAATTTTATTGGTCTCCTTGAAAAAATGGACATGGATAGAATAAGGTACACTAATAATATTAATGATGGTGGGGAGATCAAAGCACCAATACCATGTAAACTCCTAGCTATGAATGATGCACTAGAAAATAACTATGCTTGGCTTGTTCCTGAAAATTTGTTCGATGAGAGTAGCAAGCCCAAGACTAATGAAAAGGGAGACGCTAAAACTTATGTATCCAATATACTATGCTTAGTTGAGAAAACTCCCAACACCCCTGGTAATAATGTTGATGCTTCATCTCTCGATGTTACTTGATTTGCACTTTCTGCGCCTAGCTGAAAGGCGTTAAAGAAAAGCGCTTATGGGAGACAACCCATGTTTTTACTACAGCAATTTTTTGTTTTGTTGAGTCTTGGAAGTTGTTTACTACTGTAGCAACCTCTCCTTATCATGTTTTGTGCCAAGTAAAGTTTCTATGTCAAAGTTGATGTTGTATTTGGGATCGCTGCGCAGAAACAGCATTGCTGTCTGTCACGAATCTGGGCACAGTCCTCTGTAGAAAATTCGAAAAAATCTGCCAATTTACGAGCGTGATCCTCAGATATGTACGCAACTTTCATTAGTTTTGAGTTTTTCCATTTGAGCAAGTCTGGTGCCAGCTTTAAATTCGTCTTTACGGACTATTCTGTTTTTGACAGATTCTGCCTTTTATTTCGCATTGCCTCTTTTGCTATGTTGGATTTATTTCTTTGATCCATTAATGTCCAGTAGCTTTATGCAATGTCCAGAAGTGAAAAGAATGTTTGTGCCACTCTGAACATGTGAATTATTAATTGTGCACTAACCCTCTAATGAGTTTGCTTGAAGTTTGGTGTGAAGGAAGTTTTCAAGGGTCAAGAGAGGAGAATGATATACTATGATCAAGAGGAGTGAAAGCTCTAAGCTTGGGGATGCCCCGTGGTTCACCCCTGCATATTTTAAGAAGACTCAAGCGTCTAAGCTTGGGGATGCCCAAGGCATCCCCTTCTTCATCGACAACATCATCAGGTTCCTCCCCTGAAACTATATTTTTATTCAATCACATCTTGTATTCTTTACTTGGAGCGTCGGTTTGTTTTTGTTTTTGTTTTTGTTTGAATAAAATGGATCCTAGCATTCACTTTGTGGGAGAGAGACACGCTCCGCTGTTGCATATGGACACATGTGTCCTTAGGCTTTACTCATAATGTTCAAGGCGAAGTTTCTTCTTCGTTAAATTGTTATATGGTTGGAATTGGAAAATGCTACATGTAGTAATTCTAAAATGTCTTGGATAATGTGATACTTGGCAATTGTTGTGCTCATGTTTAAGCTCTTGCATCATATGCTTTGCACCCATTAATGAAGAAATACATAGAGCTTGCTAAAATTTGATTTGCATATTTGGTCTCTCTAAGGTCTAGATAATATCTAGTATTGAGTTTTGAACAACAAGGAAGACGGTGTAGAGTCTTATAATGTTTACAATATGTCTTTTATGTGAGTTTTGCTGCACCGGTTCATCCTTGAGTTTGCTTCAAATAACCTTGCTAGCCTAAACCTTGTATCGAGAGGGAATACTTCTCATGCATCCAAAATCCTTGAGCCAACCACTATGCCATTTGTGTCCACCATACCTACCTACTACATGGTATTTCTCCGCCATTCCAAAGTAAATTGCTTGAGTGCTACCTTTAAAATTCCATCATTCGCCTTTGCAATATATAGCTCATGGGACAAAATAGCCTTAAAAACTATCGTAGTATTGAATATGTACTTATGCACTTTATCTTTTATTAAGTTGCTTGTTGTGCGATAACCATGCTTCTGGGGAACGCCATCAACTATTGTTGAATATCATGTGAGTTGCTATGCATGTCCGTCTTGTCTGAAGGATCTATCATTTTAGTGGTTGGAGCATGCAAAATTGTTAGAGAAGAACATTGGGCCGCTAACTAAAGCCATGAATCATGGTTGAAGTTTCAGTTTTGGACATATATCCTCAATCTCATATGAGAATAATAATCATTGCTACATGCTTATGCATTTAAGAGGAGTCCATTATCTGTTGTCCATGTTGTCCGGTATGGATGTCTAAGTTGAGAATAATCAAAAGCCAAAATGCGAGCTTTCTCCTTAGACCTTTATACAGGCGGCATGGAGGTACCCCTTTGTGACACTTGGTTGAAACATGGCATGCAAAGATCCGGTAGTCCAAGCTAAGTAGGACGAGGTGCGGGCACTATTAGTATACTATGCATGAGGCTTGCAACTTGTAAGATATAATTTACATAACTCATATGCTTTATTACTACCGTTGACAAAATTGTTTCATGTTTTCAAAATAAAAGCTCTAGCACAAATACAGCAATCGATGCTTTCCTCTTGAAGGACCATTCTTTTACTTTTATTGTTGAGTCAGTTTACCTATCTCCTTCCACCTTAAGAAGCAAACACTTGTGTGAACTGTGCATTGATTCCTACATACTTGCATATTGCACTTGTTATATTACTTTATGTTGACAATATCCATGAGATATACATGTTATAAGTTGAAAGCAAACCGCTGAAACTTAATCTTCCTTTGTGTTGCTTCAACACCTTTACTTTGATTTATTGCTTTATGAGTTAACTCCTATGCAAGACTTATTGATGCTTGTCTTGAAGTACTATTCATGAAAAGTCTTTGCTTTATGATTCACTTGTTTACTCATGTCATTACCATTGTTTTGATCGCTGCATTCTTTACATATGTTTACAAATAGTATGATCAAGATTATGATGGCATGTCACTTCAGAAATTATCTTTGTTATCGTTTTACCTGCTCGGGACGAGCAGAACTAAGCTTGGGGATGCTGATACGTCTCCAACGTATCGATAATTTCTTATGTTCCATGCTACTTTATTGAAGATACCTACATGTTTTATGCACATTATATGTCATATTTATTCATTTTCTGGAACTAACCTATTAACGAGATGCCGAAAGCCAGTTGCTATTGCTGTTTTTGGTTTCAGAAATCCTAGTAAGGAAATATTCTCGGAATTGGACGAAATCTTCGCCCAGGGGTCCTATTTTTGCACGAAGCTTCCAGAAGACCGAAGAGAAGTGGGGCCACGAGGCGGCCAGATGACAGGCGGCGCGGCCCAAGCCCGGCCGCGCCGGCCTGCCCCCTGGGCCCCTCGTGTGGCCCCCGCGTTGCCCTTCCGCCTACTTAAAGTCTCCGTCGCAAAACCCCAGCTATGAGAGCCACGATACGGAAAACCTTCCGGAGACGCCGCCGCCGCGAATCCCATCTCGGGGGATTCAGGAGATCGCCTCCGGCACCCTGCCGGAGAGAGGATTCATCTCCCGGAGGACTCTTCATCGCCATGATCGCCTCCGGAGTGATGAGTGAGTAGTTCACCCCTGGACCATGGGTCCATAGCAGTAGCTAGATGGTCGTCTTCTCCTTGTTGTGCTTCATTGTTGGATCTTGTGAGCTGCCTAACATGATCAAGATCATCTATCTGTAATACTATATGTTGTGTTTGTCGGGATCCGATGGATAGAGAATACTATGTTATGGTGATTATCAATCTATTGTTTATGTGTTGTTTATGATCTTGCATGCTCTCCGTTATTAGTAGAGGCTCTGGCCAAGTTTGTACTCTTAACTCCAAGAGGGAGTATTTATGCTCGATAGTGGGTTCATGCCTTCATTGACACCTGGGATCGTGACAAAGTTCTAAGGTTGTGATGTGCTGTTGCCACTAGGGATAAAACATTGATTCTATGTCTAAGGATGTAGTTGTCGATTACATTACGCACCATACTTAATGCAATTGTCTGTTGCTTTGCAACTTAATACGAATGGGGTTCGGATGATAACCTGAAGGTGGACTATTTAGGCATAGATGCAGCTGGATGGCGGTCTATGTACTTTGTCGTAATGCCCAATTAAATCTCACTATATTTATCATATCATGTATATGCATTGTTATGCCTTTCTCTATTTGTCAATTGCCCGACTGTAATTTGTTCACCCAACATGCTTTTATCTTATGGGAGAGACACCTCTAGTGAACTGTGGACCCCGGTCCTATTCTTTACATAGCATACAATCTATAATTGTGTTTTGTTTTCTTTGCAAACATCTTCCACTCGATCGCTTAATCCTTTGTTACAGCAAGCCGGTGAGATTGACAACCTCACTGTTTCGTTGGGGCAAAGTACTTGGGTTGTGTTGTGCAGGTTCCGCGTTGGCGCCGGAATCCCTGGTGTTGCGCCGCATCACATTTCGCGACCATCAACCTTCAACGTGCTTCTTGGCTCCTCCTGGTTCGATTAAACCTTGGTTTCTTTCTGAGGGAAAACTTGCCTGTGCGCATCATACCTTCCTCTTGGGGTTCCCAACGGACGTGTACATTTACGCGCATCAGGCTCCCGCGACGCGCTAGTCGCCGGTGGCTTGGCGGAGCCTCCCGCGACTCGAGGTGCCTCCTCGCGCTCATCGGAGACATCCTGGCGGAGCCTCCCGCGACACGTTCATCATCCGGCGGCGCGGAGAGAGAAAAATAAGGACGATGGATAATGTGGATATTTCTCCACCAATCTGTCGCGGGAAGCGCGACCTCCAACACGAACTCGAGGAAGAGGCTCGCCAGCGTGGGCAGTCAAGCACGCATGCCGGCCGGCGCTGTCCGCGTGGCCTCGAGTGCATCCCGCGGACCGGGCGGTTGGTCGATCGATCTTCCTCCCCTTTTTGATGCGAGAAATCAACGAGAGACGCACCGTGACGGGCTTGGTCACCACACGGTGGATGGCCACCCAACACAAATTCGAAAGAGGTTCGCCAGCGTGGGCTCGAGAGCCGCGCCGGCCGCTAGCCGCCGCTCCGAGTCCACTCGCTTGGGGCAGCACTGGAAAAGGTCTCGCCGACCGATCTACGCAGGCTTTTCCCGGCGGCATGGGATACCAACGACTGTATTGAGGGAAGAGAGCGGGGGAGGAGGGTGGAATTGTGGGGATGGCCCAAGCAGCTCCGATGGGCGGTATCCAGGGAGAGAATCGAAAAAATGGGACGGATGGCGACGGGATTTGTCTAGAGAGAGGACACGTAGGTTGATATAGAGCAAAAAAAAAATGGTCAAAGTGGGATACACGTGGGCCGAATCCACCGTTGTTTCCACTTTGCATCTACGGTCACACCAACAATGGAGCAAAAGAACCAGCACTTACTACTACAAACAAGAAAAGACACCTTACTTCAAACTGCTAGGCAGCACCGAAACTGCACACACACAAATAACTGCAGGAATTTACCACCAAGCAGCACACGCCTCAACTCAGAGTTAATCCCTAAGCCACCGACGCCTCTCCATCGACCATCATTGATTCCCCCATCCATGTGTGAGTAATTCTCCCGCTGTAGGCTGAAGGGGATGGTAGGGATTGGATGAGATTGTTCATGTAATAGCCATAAGATGTTAGGGCATAGTGCCTAGTATCCGTAGTTGGTACTTTTATGATATTGTTGCAACTTGTTATGCTTAATGCTTGTCACTAGGGCCCGAGTGCCATGATTTCATATCTGAACATGTTATTGATTCATGATGATATTCATTGTTTTATGATCTTACCTGCAAGTTGTATACACATATTGTTGTCCGGAACCCGAGGCCCCAAAGTGACAGAAATTGGGACAACCGGAGGGGAAGGCTGTGATATGAGGATCACATGTGTTCACGGAGTGTTAATGCTTTGCTCCGGTACTCTATTAAAAGGAGTACCTTAATTACCAGTAGTTTCCCTAGAGGCCCGGCTGCCACCGGCTGGTAGGACAAAAGATGTTGTGCAAGTTTCTCATTGCGAGCACGTACGATTATATACGGAACACATGCCTATGGTTGTTTAGTACTTGGATACTGTTTTATTATTATCTGCAAATGCTTAGTCTCGATTATTACATGAGTTATCTTATCCATGCAGCGCCCGTTCATCCATCCCTATGCCTACAATATTTTAATCCCGCTGTTTACTAAAATCACTACTGCTGTCTTTATTACATGCTGCTTATATTTCCTCTCATCTTGCTATAAAACTGTACTCGATAAACTATTGCGAGCAAGTTTGTTTCCAGGTGCAGCTGAATTGACAACTCCGCTGTTAAGGCTTACAAATATTATTTGGCTCCCCTTGTGTCGAACCAATAAATTGGTTTTACTTTCCTGTTTAATCGATCCCTATACTTGTGGGTCATCAGGCTTGGAAGCCCATTTAGTAGTTGGAAAGATAGAATTGTATTAGGAATATTGACTTGTAACTATTACGGGACGGCTCAAAACCCTCTCGGACTCTGTAAACTTGTGTATCACGAAACCCTCGGCTCCGCCTCCTATATAAGGGGGAGTCGAGGGACAAAGAAAGGATCGACTCATTGTTTCACGCAACCCTAATAGCAGTCGAGTACTTTTCCGGCTGAAACCTTCGAGAAACTTGCCCTCTACTTCCAACTAAACCCTAGTCTACAACCCGTAGGCATTGATAAGTTAATCCCTTGTTGTTGACAGCATCCTTTCCATCTGCCCAGCGATTTTCTATCTCCATGAGTGCTGCTATTGTTTTTGGATTAGTCCTTCCGAGGTCCTCGATGAAGTCTTTCCTTCGGATCCCCAAAAGCATCTATCGCTCTTTCGTCGATACATTTTCTGCCGAAGATAATATTCCACCTCTGTATGTACGCCCTCATCGACTCATCGTACTTCTGTCCACAGGCTCTCAGCTCCTCTATTGATGCAGGTTTCTTGCACGTGGACAAGAAATTCTTTACGAATAAGTTCTCGAAGGTTTCCCAACTGTCGATAGATTCAGGTGGAAGCTTCTTGATCCATGATCGAGCTGCACCACTTAAATACATCTGGATGCTTTGCATAGCTGTTGCCTTAGTTCCACCCGCCAATTTTACTGTCTCCAGGTAATCAACCAACCAATCATCGGGATCTTGCAATCCATCAAATTTCTTATAACTATCAGGCAACTTGAAATATGACGGGACTCGCGTTTTGCGGACTCGTCGAGTGAAACAAGGGAGTCCACACAGATCTTCGTCATCTACTTCAGGTGACTGCCGACGTTCTCTCCTTTCTTGTCGCGCCTGTCAACCCGTGTATGCGCCACTGTATCTCTTGCCGACGTTCTTGGAGGTGGTTGTACGCGCAGGGTCGCGGGCTATTTTCCCTTGCAGCACCTTCGGAGGTGTGCTTGTACTCGCAAACGCCATCCCCATGACTCCGACTCCTGCCAAAGCCATGTTATACAATGCCTCTCTTGATCTCCTGCGGGTGGCCTGTTCGCCAGTATAAGGCATGTGTCGCCATATATCCTGCTTCCGGTTTTTGGGATAATGTTCCCTCTGTGTCGATCGACATGAAAGACATGTCGAGGTTCTGGATCAAGTTCTCCCTATCTGCCTCCGGTATATTCTGCAGTCGAGATCTTGCCCTGACCATCTCTCTGTGGTTGTCTCCCGAAGTTCCTGAATGGCTCAGCTCAGCCCTTCGCCTGCTTGACACGAAGCAGCGGCTCTTCTCTTTTCGAGTTCGATTCTTTCTTTTTCAAGTTCTCTCCCTTACGGGCTAGCCTATATTGGTACGCCTGTAACTCTGCGACTGTTGCAGTGGTATTCATCGGCTCCGTGCCATTCATGGCTCTTGTCGCTCTATCCCAGGCTTCTTGCGGGAGTTGCACTTTGTCTCTTGGTTCGGGACCGAGGTATTTGGTACCCAAACCTCGCATGAGATCAGCGGGATCGATGTATGGATTTCCCAAATCATCGAAAGCCTCTGATGTCTCCGGCTCTGCTCGGCTTGCTTCACCAATGGCGTACACTTGGTGATGTGTTGAAGCTTGATTGTTGTCAATATCGGTGACACCGTCATATAGATCGGCGAAAACCTCACGAATAGAAGTAGATCTGTCGATGAAGTCAAAAACATCGACGCTGTTGGAATCGCTGCTTATATTTGAGTCCGCAGACGATCCGACGGATATGTTGCCGAAGATCTTGATGAGTTCTTCGCTTGATGCAGGCTTGGTGGAGATTGCCGACGAAATCTCTTCATCGTCGGACTCGAACGATGAAACCGATCCCGATGAATCGGAACCAGCTGCAACCGATCTCGCCGAATCCGATCTTGCGAGTCGATGAGATCCTTCCTTCCCGACGCGGAAGTGGAACCTTCCGAACGCCATGTCCATGGGCTCCTCCAGATACGCATATGCATCCATACGGGAGGGTGGGTGAGGAACAAAATCGACTAGAGCAGTTTCGATCTGTTTACCTCGATCCATCGCGTTGCTTGCTACCGAAGATGTTGATGATGTTGAACGTGCCATCGAGATCAGAACCTTGCTGCCTCTAATTCCCACAGACGGCGCCAATTGATAAGGGATTAAGTTATCAATGCCTACGAGTTGTAGACTAGGGTTTAGTTGGAAGTAGAGGGCAAGTAGATCTCGAAGGTTTCAGCCGAAAAAGTACTTGACTGCTATGAAAACTAGAGTTGTTGACAGTGAGTCGATCCTTTCTTTGTCCCTCGACTCCCCCTTATATAGGAGGTGGAGCCGAGGGTTTCGTGATGTACAAGTTACAGAGTCCGGGAGGGTTTCTGAACCGTCCCGTAATAATTACAAGTCGATATTCCTAATACAATTCTATCTTTCCAAACTATGTAAAACTTCGGGTCGTGGACCTCCAGTAAACCCCGGGTACCTTCTTCGGCAGGTCCATTGGGGATGCCTATATCACTGACTACCAGCTGTTTTGGAAAATTAAATATGAAATGGGGCAGTCAAGGAAACAGACTGGGCATAATACATCAGGGGAAAAAGAGATGGACCAAGCCTTTATTTATGGAGATTTTTATGATAGGAGCATGGCATATTTGAAAGGAAAGAAATAATCTGGTTTTTAATGGAGTTTCTCCTAGTATTGACGGTTGGAAAAGAGGATTCCTTAGTGACCTCAACCTGCTTGTCCACAGAACAAAACAGCAGATACACCCTTTTATTTCTTCATTAGCTAGCTCTGTTTAGACTTTGTATAGCTTCTCACTCATTCTGTGGCTTGGACCAAAGCATGTAACACATGTACATGTGTGTGGTTTAATGTGAAAAGGCAGTAGGGACCTCCCCTACGAGGTTTCAAAAAAAAATTATAATTACCATTGATAAATAACGGAGCACCAGGTTGATAGCTTGTAAACTAAAAAAACTCGATAGAATATTCTAAATAAAATTAGCTTTCTAGGTTTGCTAAGTATTCTAATCTTTAATGCTGTTGAGTACCCAGCCTAATGAGCACCCTTGCGGTTTGAGCTTTGTGGGCCGCTGGATCCATCCTGGCCATCAATTTGGGCCTGTGAACAATAGTTTTTGTTACTGCCAGGTGAGACAATGCATGTGATTTGCAAAAGAGCCTACCTGTGCTGTCCCACCATGCAGCGGCTGCGTATTTTATAGACGGTGTACGGAAACAACCGGCAGTAGAAAAAATCAGACAGCCCTAGCGACCGTCTCACTTTTCCTACTCCTTCCGTGCCGCCATCTCTCGCGCCCCAGCCCTCCCCGGTTCCCAGCCATCAGCGCCAGCCGCCCGGCTGTCACTGCATCACCTCTCGACCTACTTCTTCCTTGAAGCTTGGCCGCTGATGATGAGGAGGGAGCACCAGGTATGTGCAGAAAAGACATCGTCGGAGATCTCATAGCAAAAGTTTTGTGCTTTGACAGTTCGGACGAAACCCTAACCCCGCCTCCGGGTCGCTCCCAGGCGACTCCGAGGCGTCCGCGCCGCCGCCGCCACACCCCGCCCCTCCACCGCGCCCTCCAGCCCCGCTGCCGTCGGAGGAAGCCGCGCAGCGGCGGACGGCGGCAGCGGGAGGCCACCTCCTCCCCAAATCCAAGCCCCCCAACCCCGTGAAACAGCCCAATCGGGTTGCCTTGGCGCTCCAGGCACAGCGCCCGTGGCCGGCGAGCCAGACGGCGGCGGCCGTCGGGATCTGCCGCGGGCGTGCAACGGCTGCTCTCCGCCAGGGGGCCACTGCTGCGTCCAGCGCGCCTCCTCGACTTGGCCCTTGCGCCATTCGATGGCGCCCCCCGTCGACATCCGCCGTGGCTGCCACTCCGCCCCCAAGCCCGCACGCAAACGGGCGTCGCGGCTCTCTCTGCCTTGATCCCGTGGGTGCACGGCCCGACCCGCCAGGCCGTCGCGCCAGGCCTCGGCGCCCGTCGAGATCAATTGCTGCCCCCCCTGCTGCTCCCCCGGCGTCGTCAAGCCGTCCCGACTTACTCCACCAAGGCTCCCGGCATCGTCAAGCCGGCTGCGGCATGGTCCGGCCGCCTTCCGTGTCTCTGCCTTGGGTGTCCGGCCGTTGATCCCGGCCCCGGTGCACAGCCGGCGCCGTGCCCCTGCGACGGGCCTCTGGGTGGCTGCCCCTCTTCTTGCCGCTGCCCTTCCGTCCAGGGTGTGGGCTCCCTGCAGTTTGACCACTTCCCTTCTCCGGTGGCCCGTGTCCACCCTTCGCCGTGGTCCCTGCTGGGCGGGGGAGGTCGGCCCGTCCTAATGTCTGGTTGTAGGTGCACATCCGAGCGAAAGCTCGTGGACGATGACGCCGCTGGCGCCATACCCCTCCTTGGAGGCGTCCTTTTGGCTCTGTGCACCTCGCTGCGCTCGGGACTGTGCTTACCTCTCGTCTTCCCGTTGGCCGCCCGCTCGTATATTTACGGGCCTAGGTCGTTGTCATGGTGGCCCCGTCCCAGCCGCCTGGACGTCATGGGGTTGCCTCGGCATGCGCCCCCTCGACCACGGGGGCGGCACACCGGTGCCGTCGCCCCAGTCTCGGCTATCCGACGCCTTTCGACTGTGTTGGTCTTGGCGGCACACCGCCTTTGGCATCGCCGGCGGCACACATGTGTCGCCGCCGTGGCTACCCGACGCCTTTCGTCCGTGCCGGGGTGCTTCTTCGTGTGTTTCTGATGGGTTCCACGTATTCCACTGCCTGCTCCCTCGGTCTGCTTGCGGTGTGGTTTCTCTCCGGAGTTGCTCGCCTTGCGGTCGGCGTGAGGTCCTCAAGGTGATGTCGGGTTTTGGCTTTGTGTCGCTTGCGCTTGTGGCGTGACTCGTCTCTGCATCGCCCTTTGACCACGGGGTCGGCACACCGGTGTCGTCGCCCCAGTCTCGGCTATCCGACGCCCTTCGACTGTGCTTGGTCTCGGTTCTGCAGGTCTTTGTCGCCGTCCTTCGCTCGCCGTGCCAAGTTGCAATGACTGTCCTTTGTGGAGCTGACCTCCCGGGGGGTTCGGTTGGCTTCGGTTGCTAACCTCCCCCTCCCTTTGTGTTCCCTTTTCTAGTTTTCTTTTTTCTGTATTTTTATTGTCTTCTTCTCCCTGTATCCCCGTGTATCTCCCCACATCTGTTGTAAGAACATGGGCCTGCCAGGCTACTTTCGTGGAATATAACAAGCGATTCCCCGTCAACCTCGAAAAAAAAGGTATGTGCAGACTATTTCCGCTCAGGGTTTTTTAGGTAGGCTTCTTTCTCAATATATTTTTTCTTTCCTAGTCGCCAGATTTTGGGTGTGGATTTTGGCGATGTATCTGATGCTTTATCTGGAGGTCTTTCACGGTTCCCGTCCTCTTCTTTCTTGCTGCCATGGGGGTGGCCGGAACCGTACGAGTGATTGGCTGGGAGGGTCAGATCGAGGCAGGGGCGATCAGAGCCATGTTGTACAGTAGACAGTATTACCTATACAAGTATTACCTATGGGCAGAGATAATTACTGGATTAATTAAATTTTGATGCCTAATTAGACTTGCATGGAGAAATATAGCATACCAATAATTGCAAATCTGCTGAAATCATCGTGGTATATACGTGCAAAATGGCTGGAGATAATTACTGGATTAATTTGATTGATGTCTAATTGGACTTGCATGGAGAGAAATAGCAGGCCAATTGCCCATCGGCTAAAGTCATTGTGACCTGGACTAACCTAGATATCTTAGACTCTGCAAAATTTCAGTTCTGTAAATACTGTCACCTTGCCTGCGTACGGTCCTGCCATTTGATTTTGTGTTTTCTATTTTCATCTTTCCATTAAATTGAGAAAAATACACAAGAAAGTGAAGATGCTTTGCTCTTAATGATACTAGCAAAGATCGGCGCGGCGGCACGCCGCGCGAGGCTCACTGATTGAAATTTTGGTGGAAAAACATGATACACTATTTAAATTGTAATATGTATAATAAGCCAGATTACCTAAAACGAAGGAAAACGCTGCCCTTCCCCCGGGGGATAGCGCGTTCGCATCGTCCGCCTCCTAGGCGTGACGCGTGTCCTTCCATGCGCGGTGCCAGCGACGGGTCAACATCACCTTATCTCCTCCGTGAGACCGTGACCCATCTCCTCCACACTCTTCTCCTTCCCCATTTTCTTCTCTCGCCTCCCAGCGCTCGCTCGCACAACCACGGCCACACGACGCCTCGTCTCTCCCGTGAGCACACCATGAATACTCCTCCAGCCTTCACCTCCACGAGCGCACCGCCCCGCCGCCGGCCACCATTTCCGCGAGCGTGCCGCCCCCAATCCGTCGTTCTTCCTCCTCCTCAGTGTGTTGATGCGACTCTCGCCGCCAGCCATTACTGCAAGTCCCGCCGCCACTGCAAGTTGCCCCATGGACGCCGGAGGAGTGGGGCCGCGCAGCCTCTGATGGATTCGGGCGGCAGAGGAGCTGCCATGCGCGATGCTGCGAGCGCCGGCGTTGGAGCTGCGAGCGGCGGCGGCGCCTGCTACAAAAGGCGTCGGCGTCTGCTACATGTGGAGGCGGCGGTTGCTACACAGGGCGCCGGCGTTCGCTACAACAGGCGTCGCCGGTTGCTACACAGGGCGCCGGCGCTCGCTACAACAGGCAGCGGCGGTTGCTACACAGGGTGCCGGCTTCCGCTACAACAGGCGGAGGCGGTTGCTACACAGGGCGCCGGCGTCCGCTACAATAGGAGGTGGCGGCTGCTACAGAGGGCGGCCACGGCTGCTACAAGGTTGCTACCAGCGGCGCTGGCAGTTGCTACACAGGGTGCCGCTGTGCTGCAAGAACGCCGGCGAGACCGGCGGCCAAGCTACAAGTATATGACGCCGGTGCTGGCGTGCTGCATGCGAGGGACCTCGGTGCTGCTTGTGGTGGTGCTGCGGACGGTGCTGCCGGAGCGAGCAACGGTTCTACCGGCGTAGGCGGCGGTACTGCAAGCAGGACTCGACGTCGCCGGCGTGCTGCGTTCGTGCGGGCGCATCCGGCGAGGGCGCGTCCGGGGACGAGAGGAATTTTTCTAGATGCGTTTTTTTTTTGTTTTCGTGCGTGGGCGGACACGGATCTGAGGATTGTTATCGTTCTCATCGAACGGCTGGCGACCCGGGGGATCGGGGATTTGATCCCCCGGGGGACGCTCAGCACTGTCCTAAAACGAATGGGCTAGCAAGGGCTTCTATGGTCCCAAAATACAGTGGTTTTACCTTTGGTCCATGTAAAATTGAGTGGGCCACAATTTATTCATATTTACATACCGGTGTCATTGTATTTCTGTTCTTCAAATGAATACTAACGATATATACATCATTGTATTTTTGTTCTTCAAATGGATATTAACAATAAATACATCATTCTGCTAGTAGCTTTTATTTCCTTGCGTGTAATTCTTTACTAAATCATGTTCAGGCTAAGAGATTACATGAAATGTAAATCACACTAAATGATGGTCACCATAAAAGGTGAACCACACTAACTAAAGTTCAGCTTTGACCAATTTGAAATTGCAGCCATAAAAATGGGATAAAAGAAGCCCATACTTTATTTCTCATTGGCTAATATTGGAAAGAACAAATATTAGGCATCGTAATTAAGGGGAAAAGGATGGGATACCACCATAAAGAATTAATGTCAATATGCCAAAGAATAAATCCTCACCACTTACAGTCCACTAAACGTTATAAACGCAAATCAGAAGTCTTGGTATTATCTTGCCTTATTATTTTCGCGAACTCATTGTGTATAAGAAGAAAACTGTCGAGAAGGAAGCATTACATTGTGATAGCCAGGATACGAAAAAAATTCAGTGAAATCAAGGAGAAAAACTGTACAAACCCAACTTTGTTAATCCTGAAGGTTCTGTCCCGGTGGGTCATCAGGGGCATAGCGTGCAGGTGAAACCAGCGCCCAACGGCCAGCAAGAATCCAGTTCATTTCTGTTGGGGATAAGTTTTTGAACATGGCATTATTGCGCGTCTTCCAAAAGTATCCACACTGTGAGAATGATAACTTATGTAGCCCCTTTCCGAACTGCAGGGTCAGAGTTGGCGACAGCCATCTCAAACCAAGCGGTGAACTCCATGTTGGGATCTGGCATACTAATAAGGCACTTGCCTTATTAGTGTCTTCAAGCTTGAAACATCATGAACGCGCCTACTCAGTCAAGATTGAGATCCAATGAGTTGGCTCTGTCAAACCACCGAGTAATTTGCCCTTCACATATACTGCAAACAACAATTCCAAAGACATAGATCAAACACTACCAAAGCAGAACAATGCTTCAAAGCATTTCTCTGATACAAATTTATCAGCCGCCTCGGGTTTTTTTGCCACAAAATGAAGATATAACCATTTGCCAGGTGTGATACAGAATGAAAAATATTATTCCTGTTGACGTAGCTGGAATAGAGTATGAATCCTATCTTAATTATTAATACTGGTTGATGTAAATATGTACTCATGAGTCAGAAGGAAGACAGATACAACGACACACTGAAGGGAAGAAAATTTGACCGGAAGAGAAGATTCAGTAGTGCACATTCGAAAACAATGAGTGTGTTTGTTTCGTAGCCATGCAGCTCATGTGTACCAAGCCACCGTACATTGCAACATATGAGCCTAGTGCAAAAATAGCATGCAATGCCTGCAAACTATTTGAGTCTTTCCCTGCTTTCTTACATTTTGTAAAATCATGGAGAATTAACAGACAGTAAGGGTTTAACCATCTGAATCCAAGAAGATATATATACACAAGAAATATGCAGGCCGTGTATTGTTAATCTAAGGTCTAATCAGTCAATTACATATTTAGATTGCAGGGTACCTGAAGGTTTCTAGGTAGATGGAAATTTTGCCTGATCACGTTTATTAAGTACGGGGAGGAACAACTTAAGTCGCACAAATGTTCAGGGGAACAGAATGTGAAATGCACTATATGCATAAAGAACACTAACAGCACATCTATGAAATCTAGGATCTAGAACTTAAATCCGATGTGTAGAACTAACCAAGAAGTAGGGAACAAAGAGGGACTTACTCTACCAGGGCATACCTCAATAATTGTGCTGGATTCTGTTTCTAACAATAACACTACAGCTCTAGCTTCAAACTTGCCAGAACAAAATAGAAGAGGCCATCTGGACTAAGAAAATTCATCAGCCACTTTTTTTTACACAATGAAAATAATTGCGTTCCTCATATATTTATAAAATCAAGCTAGTTCTATATTTCAGCAGTTAATCAGGAGAAAGATACCAGGAGAGAAACCCAGTTGATTATAATGCCAATGTAACTACCTCAAGTACCCAACGCCACTTTATCCTAATATATACTAAGAAGTGCTTGAAACCAAGAGACCAGTTCTTAAACATGGCAGACAAAAGCAGCATCCAAATGATTAATTATGGGTTTCCCATTTGGAGTATTTAACTTCACATACTATTAGCATGAGGCGTGATATTCTCCATCTGTCTTCGCACAAGAACACTCCATGAGTAAGAGGTAAGGGAACATCCTTCAGCAGTGCTCCTTCCATTACTACGATGGCCACCTGTGCGGAGCAATACGAAATCAAAGATTATGAAATGCAAGACACCGAGGCTTTATAAGAATGTATCTGTTCCTTCAAAGAAATATACAGGGAAGGTCGATTCATTACCTTGCACGGACTTGTACTGCAAATAGAATCTATCCTAATTAGCAGTTCTACTGATGCACATATAGGAATAAGAACAGAGAGGTGGCACATAAACCAATCATTGGCAATTTTAGTTTAACCCTCGAACCTATAGGCACGACAACTCCTCGCACGAAAATACATTCTCTAGTCTACAGAAAATTCATTTCAACAGCTATAGCCACTGCAGAACACATCTGTATAATTTCAGTGGCAAATGGTAACACATCTATTACCTGCCATGATACATCAAAGAGAATCTGCCCAGACTTGCATATGGTAAATCTCTGGTTCTAACTAATCAGAGTTGGCCAAAAGCATATAAAAAAATAGATAGAAAAAAGGTAGCACGTGCGTGTCAATGTGCAACAGAGCGATCAGCAGGGAGAAATCCATCAACCCAAGAATTGTGTATCATTCAGTGCCAAGCCGGAAGAGAAAAATGGTAAGATTTCCAATAGAATGATAGTTATCTAGTTTCATGCAAGATTGAGGTGTATCATACTGACACTGACGTGTGATCAAACCCTGTTGACATCTAAGAACTGGCCTTCTAACAAACTTATATCACCTACAGAATAAGAAATAGACATAGACTGATGAATTTATCAAACGGTAGCTCACCTCACAAGACACTGTTTCTCTGCAAAAAGAATAACACAACTATCAGCCTAGAATAAATACGGTAATCCACTAACAGTGAATAATCTAGGTTCTTTTTTGTTACTGTTAGTCATATAAACTGACTATAAGAGCAACCAAACAAAACCATTAGCTGGAAAGGAAGTTCACATGTTAATTTGCGATTTTCACCACCCGGAGTTTATATTACCAAATTTTGGGACGAACTAAAATTTACAAATCCTACAGGGGCATCGGTGAGTACCCACCATACATCTACTAAAGCAGTAAGTAGAAAATATCGAGACATATAAATCCAGCTTTGCAATGAACAAGTCAACATACTCCAGCAGTTTCCATGATACACCAAGAATCCAAGCTGCGACCAAAAGAAAGCAAGCCATGGCTACACAAAAGTATTTTTTCAGTACCATAATTTCTAAGAGCATTTGTTAATGAGAATGGGCATACATGGACACAATTTTCAGATGTAAGAAACTGGACGTATCCAAGTCTGGAAATTACCTAAATTACTCTCTAGAACGCGGATGGATCAATGGTCGAGGCCGATGTATCTGACCTCCCCTCTCCCTGCTTGCTGGCCCTCCTCCACGCCGATGCTGTCGCCACCACCCCAACTGCCTCCCGAAGTCGCGCCCTGCCCCAATGTCATGGAGCCGCCACCTGCAGATGTGGATTCGAGAGGGGCGCCCCTCCCCTGCTTGCCGGTCCGCCTCCACACCAACGGCGTCGCCGCCACCCCAACCGCCGCAGGCAGATCGGTGCACGCCCCGCTGCGACGCCTCGGCTGCCTGCTGATGGGGAATAGAGAGGGCGCGTCGGGGCACGGCGCGGTGGCAGGGAAACGGAAGTGGATGAGGAGGGTGCAGCACTGCGTGGCGATGCTGGCTGTGCTAGGGAGGGGAGCAGGGCGCTATGGCGGCCATGGACAAAAAAATGAGAAAATTAGAGAGAAGAGCGGGAGAGATGGAGGGCAAATTGGCTGCCTAGCTCAAGAACCGACACAGCGTTAAGCGGCGTGGCACCGCTTTGACTAATATATAGCTAGGCTATAGCCACGCGCGAAAGGAGAGGAAAAAACTGCATAGATGTTTCTCAGTTCTCCTAAAAATTATACAGAGCACCAAAGTGTACGCAGTAAAATCCCTCTAGGAATCAAACTATATAACCTCTTACGTGTCAACATCACAGTAATTTAGAAGTAGGCTCAAAATTATGAGAAAAATGAAGTGGGTTGCCCTTTAATATAGTAGTTATATACCGCCATATGTTATTTGAGTTTTTGATTCCTTTTCTTTTTATTACTATAAATACACTCGCTACTATAGCATATCAAACATGGGGACATCAAGGCAAATACATTTCACTCCCAGTGAGAAAAGGGACATAGATAGTGCTGCTTCTACTTCTAAATTCCATCTTCTTGAACCATGACACTACACTGTACGCCAAAGAATTTATGTTAATTCATGTCGTCAATATTACCATTCATGTCTAAGGTCCTATAATATACATATAAATACAAGAGCATGAGAATCTTAAATTGTATCTCAGGATTACTTTTGTATGGCCTCACACCTGTTCTATTGACAAAAATACGTTCAATATTTCTCACTAAATAGTTTAACAATTTAGTGGCTATTTTCTGTATTACTTTATCTTTCAACCTTTACATCTTATGGCATTCTTTTGTTTGTGGGGATGCATGCCATTGTTCTATATGGCTAGATAGTACATGTAAAGAAACATGATTTTTGCTGCTTTCCTAGAGGCAGATATTTGATTGGCCTTACAATTTAGTGAAATCTGTATGTCCTAAGAGCATCTCCAGTCGCGTCCCCCAAAGCGTCCCCCAAAGCAATTTGGGGCGCGCCGGATCAAAAAACGGTTCCAGCCGCGTCCCCCAAAGCCGAATTTTGTCCGGCGCGGCCCGATACGGTGTCCGGCGCCCCGAGCCCATCCCCGTCCCACAGGGGACGCACCGGGCACGCCGGACACAACGAGCGAGGCGAACCGACGCGGGGCCGACGCGTCAGCGGCTCGGAAGGCTAAAACCCCGTCTCCTACCTTTGGTCAAGCGACGTTAATGGTGTCCATGTTTTCCCAGGCTACGCAGGGACGCGTCTCGTCCTGCATGGCCGCGTGGCCGTCCGCGCCGGCGTTATTGCGTGCAACCACCCGCTGCCATCGCTGTACATTAAGACGCCCTGCGGTTCGTCTCTCACCGCTCCCACACCTTCGCTTCGCCGCCGCCCCTCCCAGATCTTCTCCTCGCCGCTCCAAACAATGTCGACCTCGTCCTCCCGCAAGATCGCCGCGGTGAACGGCTTCGGCCGCGGCAGCCTAATGATACGTCTCCAACGTATCTATAATTTCTGATGTTCCATGCTAGTTTTATGACAATACCTACATGTTTTGTTCACACTTTATATCGTTTTTATGCATTTTCCGGAACTAACATATTAACAAGTTGCCGAAGGGTCAGTTCCTGTTTTCTGCTGTTTTTGGTTCCAGAAATCCTACAAAGGAAATATTCTCGGAATTGGACGAAATCAACGCCCAGGACCTTATTTTCCCGGAAGCTTCCAGAGCCGAGAGAGTCACCAGAGGAGCCCTGGGGGCCCACCCACGGGCGGCGCCTGGCCCCGGGCGCCCCCTATGGTGTGGGACCACCAGGTCCCCTCCGAGGCTGCCCTTCCGCCTATAAAGTCTCTCCGACTCGAAAACCCTAAAAACATAAGCCACGGGACGAGAAAAGTTACGCAGCCGCCGCCATCGCGAAGTCAAGTTCGGGGGACAGAAGTCTCTGTTCCGGCACGCCGCCGGGACGGGGAATTGCCCCGGAATCCATCTCCATCGACACTACCGCCATCTTCATCGCCGTTGCTGTCTCCCATGATGAGAAGGGAGTAGTTCTCCCTCGAGGCTAAGGGCTCTACCGGTAGCTATGTGGTTAATCTCTCTCTCATGTACCTCAATACAATGATCTCATGAGCTGCCTTGCATGATTGAGATCCATATGATGAGCTTTGTATCACTATTAATCTATGTGCTACTCTAGTGATGTTATTAAAGTAGTCTATTCCTCCTTCATGATGTAAAGGTGACAGTGTGTGCATCATGTAGTACTTGGCGTAGGTTATGATTGTAATCTCTTGTAGATTATGGAGTTAACTATTACTATGATAGTATTGATGTGATCTATTCCCCCTTTCATAGCTTAAAGGTGACAGTGTGTATGCTATGTTAGTACTTGGTCTAAATTGCAACGGTCTATTATGCTCTAGAGGTTACTTAAATATGAATGCCGAATGTTGTGGAGCTTGTTTAGGGAGCTCTTGTAGCCCTACACAATGAATGGTGTTTGTTATCAAACAAAAGAGTGTATGTAGCACAAATGAGGAGAAGTTATTTATTTATTATGTGATCAATGTTGAGAGTGTCCACTAGTGAAAGTAGGATCCCTAGGCCTTGTTTCCAAATACTGCAAACATCGTTTATTTACTGTTTTACTGTATCTTTACTTCCTGCAATATTACCACCATCTATACCACCTGTGTTTTACTATCTCTTCGCCGAACTAGTGCACCTATACATCTAACAAGTGTATTAGGTGTGTTGGGGACACAAGAGACTTCTTGTATCTTAATTGCAGGGTTGCTTGAGAGGACTATCTTTGACCTCTACCTCCCGAGTTCTACAAACCTCGCTCTGGGCCCAACACGTCTACAAGAATAGGCACACGGCAGCCTAACCGTGCCGGAGGCGTGGGCGCTGTACCGCGCGGGATATCCTGTCCCGCCGGACATGCGCCTGCCAAGCAGCGGCGGCTGGAGGATGGCCGCGAACGGCATTGGCGTCCCGCCGCCGCCGAAGCCGGGCACGGAGCAATGGAGGGACGGCATCAAGGCCCGGCGGGCTCAACTCACCGCCGAGGAGCGGGCGGATCCGACATGGGCGGCCAAGGACAACGACGAGTGGTGGGCCACGTACTTCAAGGCCAAGTACGATGTTGAGATGAGCAGCACCATCGGCCTCATCGGCGGGCCGAACAGCTGGAACAAGGACGGCCGCGCCCTGTTCTGGGGCGTTCCGGGGCGCACCCTCGACAACGTCATCCGCGGCATTCACAATGGCGCTCCAAGGTTGGAGATGCCTCCCTCACCACCAGCGTCTCCTCGAGGAGGACCACCGCAATGGCAGCCGAGGAGGACGACGTACTCATCCTCCTCGAACTCTTCTTCCTCAGGACCGGCCCGGTCGACGCCGTCCTCGTCGTACCGCTCGGCGCCCTACACCGTCCCCAAACGGGAGGTGAAGGAGGAGTCGGCGACGCCCGTCAACACGAGGCGTGGCGGCAGCGGCAGCCGGCGGCAGCAAGAGAGGCGTGGCGGCGCCCTCCTCATCCTGAAGCCGGAGGTGAAGGAGGAGCCGGAGGAAGCATCGCAGGCGGCGCTGCTGGCGGAGTACGAGCGGCAGCAGCGGCTCATCGCCAGCAGCGACGACCCCGAGGACTGCCCAGGGCTGCGGGCGGCGTGCTTGGCGTCGATGAACGACAAGGACGCCTGGAGGGGCGACATCGACATGGCGATCGCCATGTCCATCCGCGACTCCGGCAAGCCGCTCGTGGACCTCACCGACGACGGCGAGGCAGGACCAAGCGGCTTGGTGAAGGACGAGCCCGTCGACGAGCCCGACGAGCGCGTCAAGCAGGAGGTCGTCACCGACGACATGTACAACTTCCGCCAGTACTACGACGCCTCCGGCCGCCGCAAGTACTTCTAGATTAGATTTAGTTTAAATTTAGTCAAATTTCGTTCGAATCTATGTAAATATATGCCAAGTTTGGATGAATCTATCGAATCTCGCTTAAGTTTAAAATTTTCGAAATTTTGTTTGGGGGACGCGATTGGGGAGCGACGTCCCCCAAACACGGCATGAACGAAACACGTCCCCCAAACTCTCAATCCAGTGCGGTTTGGCAGACGGTTTGGGGGACGCGACTAGAGATGCTCTAAGCCCTTATTTCGGTTCTTTAGTGTGGCTTTTTTTTCCTGATCTTCCCAGCCTCAGAGTTGTGTTCTTTTATTTGGACACAAGAAGTTCTTATGACGTTGAGATATGTCTATTGTCATTTCAGAGGTGGTATAATTCGTTTCAAAATCCAGTCTCCAAAATTTTGATGTCACACCACTGTTATAGATACAATTTATTTTGCAACAGACGAGTGATGTTTTCTTACAGACAGTAACGAAGATATTAATGATGGGATTTCTATTTTCGTGCCCTCGGGTCCTTAGTTGTACTCAGTTTTCCCCAACTCCTTAGTTTTTCCTCAGTTTTCCCCAAGCCCTTGTCTGAAACCCGCAGAAGGAGCTCGGACGGAAGGAATCCCGTTTAGTTGACGTTGGTTGGTGCTGGCAAGTGGGGCCGCTGTTGGTGCCCCGCAGTGGACACGTCTCCACTTATCCAGATCATCGTGGGACCCACAACTTGTCCACGTTAGCACGCCGGACCCACAGCTTACCCAGGTGACCGTTGCAAAATGGGAGCCCGAGCTAGCCCCGCGCCCGTGCCCGTGCCATTGCTTCCCCTTTCTTTCTCCGCGCCCCATTGTTCTTCTTCTCCGCCAGCGGCAGCCCTTCTCCGGCACGCGGGTGATGTCTAGTTTCTCTTCGACCTCCCGTTCTTCATGGCCGCAGTATGGACCCGTGCCTTTGACAAGATGCCCTGACTGCCCACGCCAGGAGCCTCTGAAGCGGTCGATCTGTAAGACGGACGAGAACGGCAACCGTGGACGTGAGTTCGTTGCATGCGAGAGCTTGCCATATAGAGAGGGGATAAGGTTAGATCTCGCTCCAATTTCTCTGTTTTCTCTCGATTTTCTTGTTATTCCCTCGAATTTGGGATTTAGGGTTCACGTTGTTGTTTTCAGATCTTGAAGAAATGCAGGCATTTCGAGTGGATCGATGTGTACGTTCAGAGGCTTCAGTTGCAGGAATCAATTGGCGCTATTGGGGGCGCAATTTGGGAGGGGGGACTTGCTGTAGAGAATGCGGCGGAGAGAGGAGCCGTTCCGATTATGCCTAATGCTCCCAATGCAGAACTGGTGGAAGTGAAGGGAGAACTGAAGAAAATGAACAAGCAGTTAAGGCAGCTGATCGAGTTGAAGAAGCAAGCTAATCTGATGGCTGGTTGTTTTTTTTGTTGTATAATTACGATTGGATTCTTATCATTGCTCACCAGGCGCTAGAAGTTGTTACAAGGGATACCTTGTTACAAATCCATTATTCAGTTACATGTACTTGTAGTTGTTTTCAAAGTTAGTGTGTGCATTCACCGAAATTACCAACTATATTCCCTAAAAGAAAAGGAAAGCTCAAGATAGTTGATAATTGTTAGAGGGGTGACAAATAATGCAATCACCGAGATCCGCAAATATGTATGCCTCATGTTTATACCAAAATTATACCACTTTTAGGCCTTTCCAAAATACCAATACCATATCCCAAACTATATTCCCTAAAAGAAAAGGACAACTAAAGATAGTTGATAATTGTTAGTGGGGTGACAAATAATGCAATCACCGAAATCCGCAAATATTTATGCCTCATGTTTATACCAAAATTATACCACTTTTAGGACGTTTCAAAATACCAATACTATATCCCAAACTATATTCCCTAAAAGAAAAGGACAGCTCAAGATAGTTGATAATTGTTAGAGGGGTGACAAATAATGCAATCACCGAAATCCGCAAATATGTATGCCTCATGTTTATACCAAAATTATACCACTTTTAGGCCGTTTCAAAATACCAATACTATATCCCAAACTATATTCCCTAAAAGAAAAGGACAGCTAAAGATAGTTGATAATTGTTAGAGGGGTGACAAATAATGCAATCGCCGAAATCCGCAAAAATGTATGCCTCATGTTTATAACAAAATTATACCACTTTTAGGCCGTTTCAAAATACCAATACTATATTCCCTAAAAGAAAAGGACAGCTAAAGATAGTTGATAGGGATTTCTATTTTCGTGCCCCTGCTTCGTTAGTTGTACTCAGTTTTCCCCAGCTCGTTAGTTTTTCCTCAGTTTTCCCCTCCCTCTAGTTTGAAACCCATCGAAGACGCGGGTTGCCGTCAGGTCAGAGGCCTTACCGTTACCGTGAGGTCAGTTCCTCGCTGACCGTCTCGTGCTGACGGGTGGATCCATCTACCGCTGACGCGTGGGCCGTTTTATTTCCTGATTGTATACGCGGTGCTGCCAATGATAAATGGGGCCGCTCTATGGGGCTGCCGCAGCCAATGACCAGTGGGTCGTCTATTTATTTATAGAAAATTATATATTGCCGCTCTGTGGGGCCTCCGCAGCCAATGACCGCTGTGGTCGTCTATTTTATTTAGAGAATATAATATAGAGCCGCTCTGTAGGGGCCGCCTCAGCCCATGGCACGTGACTATTTTCGCAGCTTAATCTAAAGTGACTCTTATGCTAAACATTGTGCATCCCGACGTTGACCTAGCAGTGGCGGCGAGCATAGCCGTTCTGACCATGCCGATATCGGCATCGGCATCGGCATCGTTTGGAGGATGTGGTGCTCGAATAATAGTGGAAATACGATATTATTTTTTACATGCATAATATATAGAAAATAGCTAGATCTCTAAATCGATGCATATGAAGCTACATATATATTCTTGGTCATAATCCCCTTAATTATCTAAAGGGGATGGATGCATGGCTTCACGTCGTCGTCGCTTTCATCGTCAGTATCTTCGTCGTCTGAGTAGTAGTACCTCCTGCACATTGTTCCGTCGAACACCTTCACTGTGAGCACATCATCGCCTTCATATTTGAAGTGTATGAACCAGCCGAAATCCACACCGTGCGCGATGGCGAATTTCTCCCAGCCCTTGTCGAGGTACATCCGGCCTTGTCCGTCAAATAGGACCTCCACGGTCCAGAGACGAGGACCACAGTCAGCTGCTCGCAGATACACCTTAGCTGGCTCCTTGCCGTCAAGATAGTCCGCAAATTTTTTTGGGAGTTCCTGCAAAGAGATCGAGCGCCGATCGTTTGAAATTAGGGAACCCTTGAAATTAAAGGTTTTTTAGAACATGCCCATAATTAATCACATGCATCATATATGTGGGAACGCGTACGTACCTTCTTGACCAAAGGGTCTTCATAGACGACGATGAAGAACTCCTCTATGATCAATGGCAGTGTTGACGGTGGTGGTGG
The DNA here is from genome assembly GCA_030979885.1 of Lolium multiflorum. Classification (NCBI taxonomy): domain Eukaryota; kingdom Viridiplantae; phylum Streptophyta; class Magnoliopsida; order Poales; family Poaceae; genus Lolium; species Lolium multiflorum. The sequence continues at coordinate 366,317,066 of CM061750.1, forward strand.
CAATGATGATGATCCACTTCCCCTTCCCCTTCCCCTTCCCCTTCCCCTTCCGGTCCGCGTCCGAGACGTGGAAGCCATGGCAATGGATAAAGTGTATGTGAACGAAGAAGAGAGAGGCAGAACCTATTGACACAAGGGATGGCCGTGTGGGTGTTTATAAGGGAGAGATGACCGTTGTAGGGGTTTACACAATAAAATAAGGAGGAGATGACCGTTGTGGGGGTTTATACACAATAAATTAAGGAGGAGACGACCGTTGTGGGGGTATATATCTCAACAAAAAAGTAATGCGGACTATGTTGACGGAAATGGAACTTCGTGATATAGTTTATCATTTTACCGTGAAAAGTAATGCCTAAAAGAAAAGTAATGGCTACAAGAAATCGGTGATGGTTTATCGTTTTTTGCGTGAAAAGTAATGGGTACAAGAAATGGGTGATGGTGTATCATTTTTGCGTGAAAAGTAATGGCTACAACAAAATCGGTGATGGTTTATCGTTTTTTGCGTGGAAAGTAATGGGTACAAGAAATGGGTGATGGTGTATCATATTTTTGCGTGAAAAGTAATGGCTACAACAAAATCGGTGATGGTTTATCGTTTTTTGCGTTGAAAGTAATGGGTACAAGAAATGGGTGATGGTGTATCATTTTTGCGTGAAAAGTAATGGCTACAACAAAATCGGTGATGGTTTATCATTTTTTGCGTGGAAAGTAATGGCTACAAGAAATGGGTGATGGTGTATCATTTTTTTGCGTGAAAAGTAATGGCTACAACAAATCGGTGATGGTTTATCATTTTTTTGCGTGAAAAGTATTGGCTACAACAAATCGGTGATGGTTTATAATTTTTTTGCGTGGAAAGTAATGGCTACAACAAATCGGTGATGGTTTATCGTTTTTTGCGTGGAAAGTAATGGCTACAACAAATCGGCGATGGTTTATCGTTTTTTGCGTGAAAAGTAATGCCTAAAAGAGTTTATAATTTAGCTCGTGAAAAATAATGCAGAAAACCAAACTTTAGCGTACTGGGTAACCGCCCTTTCGCATACATAGAGGGTGGAAGCTAACCGACGACAGAGAGAGAGGGTGGTGGCCCCGACCAGAGAGAGAGATAGGGATTATCCTGCCCGTTAGATCATACGATCAACGGTCGTCGGGCACGATCCGCGTGACATGGGCTAGACCAATCAGGGCAATGTTCGGCGTCTGTGAGAGTGTGTGAAGGGAGAGGGCAAAACTGAGTAGTATCAAGAAACCAAGGGCAAGTGAGTAGTAAACAGACTAAGGGATTGAAATATGAGATTTAAAAATTGGAAAATGCGTGTTTTGTACAATGAAACCCATCTTGGCCTACCTCAAACTATTTGCAATACAAATCTACACGAGTGTGAAAATTATGGCCTCATTCAGACAAAGTATATTTTGGGGAAAGCTGTTTTGGGTAGGGCTTATTATGGAAAACCATGCACCTTCATAGCTACTAGGTGATTTGAGAAGTGGCAATTTGTGGTGAAACTTGATTTATCTATGATTTGAGAAGTGGCAATTTGTGGTAAAGACTCCATGAGTAAGTGCCACTCTTTTTCGGATTTTTTTGCACATTAAATAACTCATTTAACTAGTTAATCTCATTTGTTGACTCTCTGTTGACCAGCCACTTGAGGGTAAACTGAGTATATTGCACTAGCCAGTATTAGCACTCAAGGAGAAAACGAGCACACAAAAATGCTAGTATATGACTCGAGGGTATACCTGAGTATATCTAAATTTCCAGGGTTAGACTCGAGGACGCGTGTTGCGGTGCAGAAGTGGAAGACGTGCCATTGTTGACGCGTGTCGTGGTGCAGACGTGCAAATAGTGGACGCGTAGGACGCGGGTCGCATTTAGGACGCGTAAGCCCCTCCCTCCCTCCCTCTGCACATAGTCGTCTCATTCTCGCTCACGCACGAAACCACCCCTCTCACGTCCCATCAACTTCTCCAAATCGAAAAAACCCCAACCGCCGTACGCACGCTACCCTGCCGGCGATGGAGAAGAAGAATGCGCCGGCGGCCGTCGCCTCCGACCCCGTCGCCTCCGAGCCCGTCGCCTCCGCACCCGTCGCCGCGGAGCAGTCGCCGCTGAGCCGTCGCCGCCGAGCCGATCGCCGCCGAGCCCGTCGCCGCCGGCCAGTCGCCGCCGAGCGCGTCGCCTCCGAGGCGGCGCATCCAGCGCGGCTCCTCCGCCTGGGCCTCTCTCTCGGCTGATGGACCACTTCACAAGATCGGCGAATGCTTGGGCGAACGAGGAGTACGCCGACACCTACTCTGCCATGAGGCAAGTCTGTAGAAATTGGCGCTCAGGTTTGCCTGAGCCCGACGTGCACCTGACGAATGGATCATGCTAGACCACGCCCTTCCACACGTCGCTGAGTTCACCTTCCTCCAACTCGGCACATCACGCTACGTCACCATAGATCTATCGGAAGTTCATACAAGGTTCAACTTCCTCCATATCTACCTCTTTATTTTCAATCTTAAACATCTTAGTGCTGAATGTTATCGTGCTTGCCCAGATACTACTTCGTCGGATTTTGCCGTGGCGTCATCGTGCTTGCCCAGAAGAACCCGCCGCACAAGATACGGCTTCTGAACCCACTCACAAAGAAATCGAACACTATGTTTGAGGCGCAGATGCCATCTGTTTTCCTGAAATCAGTCGCTGTGATCAAATCCCCGACTATGGTCTTCGTTGCCGCACATTACCCGTCGGAAATTGGTTGGGTCGATGAGAGCACTCCAACTAAGGATATAGATGAAGATTGGGAAAAAAGATTTAAGATCAAGAACCATTGTCTGCGTTGCATTACCCCGTTCAATGGTGAACTGTATGCACTAGCTGTGGACAATTTTGAGAACGGAAGAATAGTGTGCACCAATGTACAGTTGCAGCAGCGCGCGAGCACTGTCAAGATGGAGACACTAATTTCATTTCCAGAACTTGGACATCAGAAGTTCTACCTTGTGAAGTCGGATGGTGATCTGCTGCTTGTGTTGTTGGTCAGCGTGGCTTTGGCGGGCAGACCATTGGTGTACCGTGTGGACACTCAGAGCCGCTCTCTCCATCCGGTCAGTAACATTGGCAGTAATGCCTTCTTCGTGAATTATATCCGGTGTATCTCCGTCGACACCAGAGTGTACCCGACACTTCGACCTGGCTGCATCTACTACACGGATTTGGGTTATATCAGAGAGTACTCTCATGATACAAAGGCCTGGGATGAGTGGGCAGTACGTGTGGATAGAATAGGAAACTACGGTATGAGAAATGAACACAAGCCATACCGTTTGGAGGATGTATTGGCCGCACACTGCAGACGGAGGGAGTTCAATGAATATTTCCTTCGGGTAATGCACGATTGGAGCGACGACGAAATATATGAGGAGGAATGAAGAACAAATTCATTCATCCTAATCTTCTTGTTGTCCATACATTGCGTGCGTCTTGTATATTACAACGTTATTGGCTGCTTTTGGCTGCTGTATGCAGTTTCCCTATGTATTATACTTAGTTTTCTGATTATGCAGTTGTCAATTTATCATATACTAGCTTCTAGATTTGCTACTAGATTTGCTGCCATATTGGGCAAAAAACGAGGGCCAAAAGGCATAAATAACCCCAGAGATTTGCTACTAGATTTGCTGCCATATTGAAGAAAGACAGAAATAGAAGCTTCTCTAGATTTGATACTAATTTGGTAAAAAGACAGAGAGAGAAAGAGGGGAAAAGGTGCTCTTAAAAATGCCAATTTGGGCCGAGAGAGACAAAACCCAGCTCCTGCTCACGTGCAACCAAACGCTTCTCGTCTGTCCCACGCGGTCCCTTTCTACCAGCCCCACGCGACGCGGCCCCACCGCGGCCCCACACGACGCGGCCCCACAGGCGACGGGCGCAACACGCCAGCCAGAACGTCCAAATAGACGGATTCCTTCCGTCTGAGCTCCTTGCGGGTTTCAGACATAGGCTTGGGGAAAACTGAGGAAAAACTAAGGGGCTGGGGAAAACTGAGTACAACTAACGACCCGAGGGCACGAAAATAGAAATCCCTAGTTGATAATTGTTAGAGGGGTGACAAATAATGCAATCACCGAAATCTGCAAATATGTATGCCTCATGTTTATACCAATACTATATCCCAAACTATATTATGTGGCAAACTCGTTATTGTATTCTCCACCGACAGAGAGAGAGAGAGAGAGAGATGGGTGGCCACGAAGAGAGAGAGAGAGAGAGAGAGAGGTTGCCACGAAGAGACGGATAGGGGTATACTGCCCGTTAGATCAGTGGATCAACGGTTCGTGGAGTCGATCCGTGTGACAACGGCTCAACCAATCAGGATAAGTTTGGGCTTCTCGGAGCATTTGTGACAGTACTTGAGGGCAAAACTGAGTAGTACTAAGAATCCAAGGGCACATAAATAGTAAATAGACTAAGGGATTCAAACAAAAGAATTACAAAATGAAAAATGTGTGTTTTGTACAATATAATTCATATTGGGCTACATCAAATTATTTGCAATTCAAATATACATGAGTGTGACAATTATGGCATCATTTAGACAAACTATGTTTTGGGAAAGATGTTTTGCAAAGGGGTTTGGGTGGAAAACCATGCATCTTCATAGCTACACTAGTGATTCTGAGAAGTGGCAATTTGTGGTAAAACTTGATTTATATATGTTTGTTAAGGTTTTCTAGGTGGCAGGTTGCGTAGGAAGACTCCATGAGTAGTTGCCACTATGTTTTTATTTTTTTGGATTTTTTTGCGCATGAAATGACTCAATTAGCTATGTTAATCTCATTTGTTGACTTGAGGGTAAAACTGAGTATATTGCACTTGCCGGTCTAAGTCCTCGAGGGGAAAACTGAGTACAGATAAAATTTCTGTATAAGGCCTGAGGTTATAACTGAGTACACCAAACGTCCCAGGGTTAGACTCGTGTAGCGGTGCACGCTGCAGCCGTGCATAGCGGACGCGTGTTGCGGTACACGCCACCTTCGTCTTTATAGAGCCCCTCTTTCTCTCCCTCGACGCACGTTCTCACTGCAACCGCCTCTCCTGTCCCATCATCTTCTCCACAACCGAAGAAAAAACCCCGAAGAAAACCGCCGGCGATGGAGAAGAATGAGATGCCCATTGTCGGCACATCAGCCGCCGCCCCCGTCCAGGCCCCTGTCGCTGCTTCCAACGTAGCAGCCGGCGCATCGGCCGCCGCCCCCGTCCAGGCCCCTGTCGCTGCTTCCAACGTAGCAGCCGGCGCATCGGCCGCCGCCACCGTCCAGTCCCCCGTCGATTGGGACCCGTACGAACCAGTGCAGTACGACGCGCCGGAGAACCCCTACGACACCACCATCGTCGACAACGAGTGGAGGTAACCCTTTGTTCCCTTGTTCTTATCTCATTTCAATCATTTTGTGTTAGATCTAGCGTTATTACGGTTCGTCTGTTCCTAGTTCAATCTTTTTGTGTTAGATCTTGCGTTATTACTGTTCGTCTGTTCCTAGTTCAATCCTTTTGTGTTAGATCTTGCGTTATTACTGTTCGTCTGTTCCTAGTTCAATCCTTTTGTGTTAGATCTTGCGTTATTACTGTTCGTCTGTTCCTAGTTCGATCCTTTTGTGTTAGATCTTGCGTTATTAGTGTTTGTGATTTGCTTTTGTTTAAGATTTGTGTCGATGATGATGAATATTTGGGCATAAATTGATTCAGGGTTTGGTCAGTAAACAATTGGTGTGTACAAATTTGTTGTGCATGATCTTTGGTTTGCTGACTCAAATCCTGGATATAAGTGTGTCCAATGTAACTGAGGCTACCTCTTTTTTCGAGCCCATATTATCATGCATGATTTTTTGTTCACTCTCTGTTCCATCATCGTTGCAATTGACTCCGTGTTTTTTGCACGATCTTTGGTGCTACGTGACAGGTGCAGAGCAGCGACGTCGACAGCGACGACGAGTCCTTCCACACCAAGACTCGTCACGTCCTCAGGAGGCTGCAGTCCGGCCATTACGATGGCCCCTTTGCTCGAGGCATTTACAAGTGCCCCTTCTGCAACAGGAAGCTCCGCGCCACCGACTTCAACTCCCTGGTGAACCATGCTGAATCCATTGGCAGATGTGGTGCTAGAGTTGGAAGGACCGTGAACGTGCATGCGTACATGGCCAAACACAAAGCACTTGGGATTCACCTGCGCAACCTCCAAGCGAGTCACACGCGCTACCTGGAGGCGTTGAACGTGCCTACTGCACTCTCTGTATGTGACTGCTCTATCTGTAGAGTAGCTTAAATTCATGTAAAATGTAGCTTATGTTGGATCTATCGGTACTACTTTTGGATCTGTCCTGAATATATCTATGCTATGTTGGTTGCTGTATGCAGCTTATCCTATATTTTCTCTCTGGATTTGTGCCCTAGATTTCCTACCTGATTGGGTAAAAACGAAGGCATAAAGAAATGAATGGCGTTAAAAAACAGAAGGAGAAGCTGCTCTAGATTTGCTACCAATTTGGGCTATCAAATATGAATGAGATCGAGCGATAGAGAGGAAAAAGGTACATTGAAAACTGCTAATCTGGGCGAAAGAGACAGAAACCACTCGTGCCCCCGTCCCGGACCCACACGGCTCCACACGCTACGGCCCCACACGCTACGGCCACACAAACACGGTCTCGTCCTGTCCCACGCGGTCCCTTCCTACCAGCCCCACACGACGCGGTCCCACACGACGCGACCCCACAAACGACACGACCCCACTCGTCAGCACGGAACGGTCAACTTAACGGATTCCTTCCGTCCGAGCTCCTTCTGCGGTTCAGACAAGGGCTTGGGGAAAACTGAGAAAAAACTAAGGAGCTGGGGAAAACTGAGTACAACTAAGGACCTGAGGGCACGAAAATAGAAATCCCATTAATGATAGGCAAGTCATGGCATTTCCGGAGAGATTTGGTGGGTTTTTTTCATTCATGTTTTTCAAGCTATATTTGGTAATTCCGCTTTACACATCTTTTCCTAGCATTGTTTGTAATTTATGCTTGCTTCCCTCTTATTTATTTGCTTTGGGGGAACATAGCAATTGATATTATGCATTGCAGGTTTAGTCATGAAGATTGTGAACTGGATGTAGGTATGATGCCGTGAAGCTTTTTCTCCGTGTTTTTTTGTGCTCACAACACTATTTACTTGATTTGGCAAAAATGTTTGGAAAATGCATAGTTGATTTAGCAATGTGGATCTGTTCATTACTCTTTCATATCATTAAATTTATATGTACATCATTGCAAAATTTGATTCAAAAGATTCGTTCATGACGAGGTCCTTTATTCATTTGTGTTTATCTTAATTATTTTGTGTAAGACTACAGCATGTTATCTCTATATCTTTTGTCTACTTGCTTAAATGTAGAATTGCGTTGATGTTACTCCATGATTACGAGTCATTTTTTACGTTGTTTCTTTGTTTGCCAATTTGAGGGCAGACAATCGGTGGATTTAACCTGGGAAAGGTATATTCGCTTTGGTCTAGATGGTTACAAATCGTTGTGTGCAGTTTCAGAAATTGTGATAATGATATCTGCCATATATTTTTATTTTAACGTTCTCGCTACAACACTATGTTTATTAGAAATTTGTCTACACAAAAATTGTTTTTCCACTTAGCTACTTTCAACACGTACTACAACAATATATTGGTTAATTTTGAGGACGGTTTATATTTAATACTTTTAGGTTTTGCCAGGAACTTAACATTCGGATTGTTGGATCTAGCTGGTGTTGTGGACGGAGAGCCACTGATAACGTATGTATGGGGTGTGATTCTTGTGGAAGTCCTCTTCCTCATTGGAGACTGGATTCTTCTAGATGGATATTGGATCTCGGAGTTAGTATATTGGTTGGGTAGAGCCGCTCAAAGTTCCAGACTCACTATTTTTTTAAAAAAAGACTAGTAAATTTGCCCGTGCGTTGCACTGGGTGATTGAAATCCGACTCCCTCGTCTGTAATCTTATTTATTCTGCAAATATACAATGAAGTTTTCTACAATAGAAAAGAAAAAATATTAAATTTCAAAGAAACTCGTTGGTGTGACCTAAATTTTGCCCCAAACAGCACCCTCAGTTTGCCCTTACCTAACAATTTTAATCCTGCGGAGCTAACTTGTCGTGAACCATCAGATCTTTTAGTGTACAGTGTGGATTGCAAATTTTTCAATGAAATTGTGAAAGCTTTCGGATGCCCCACTGGTTTTTTTCTGGCAACTTTGATGAGTGGAAGCGTTGCCGCCCCAACGCGCGGACTTCCGCAGGATTGGGGTCTAAGCTTTCTATGCTATACTAAAACAATCACAACGGTGGAGGAAGGCACATCCGTAGTTTCGTACAAAGTTTTTGCAATTAGATAGAGTAAGAAAAATCAAGATTTTCTGTTCTAATGCAAAGAAAGTACTATCCTAGAAAAAAATCGGTTTTACGAAACTTGACGAACACAAATATATTGTGGAGATTTACATGTAGAATTTTTTTGTCAAAAAAAATGACACTTTGAAATATCATATATTTTTCGGATAGAGGGAACATATATGCAGCTGGGAGTCAAATTGAGTTTCCGCCTACCATGAGATTTCTCAACAACAAGAAACCATCTTCTTGAGAGAGGTGAGGATGAACCACTACGGGAGAGCCGGCATGTGCCGACGGCCAAGAGATGTGCCGACGGCCAAATGTCGGGGCCGTCGGCACAGAAGCCCTCGTCGACCGGCGACGGAGTTGACCGTCGGCATAGGCCGGCCGTCGGCACACTGCATGCTACACCGACGGTCACCGTCGGCGCAACCATGGCCGTCGCCACAAAAATAGAGCGCCCGAAGGTCACCGTCGGCACAGATTCACCCGTCGGCACAGGCGCTGGTAGGTGGGCCCAGCCGTTACGCTGTCACGGCGCCGTCTATGCTGTGCCGACGGTGGCCCACGGCGCAACCTCGGCCGTCGGCCCAGAGCCTGACAACTGGGTCCCTTCTCCTACTGTGCCGACGGTGGCCTACGGCACAACCTCGGCCGTCGGCACAGCCCATCATTTTTATTTAACATTTTTTATTTAACATTTTTTACTACATATAATTGATAATCCCAATCATTTTTATTTGTTTATTTCTTTCTTACTGCTAGTTTGGCGAACCCCTTTGCGGGAAACCTATATATGTATAAGGGCGGTATAAGGACACAAAAGTGATATACTTAAGAACTTAAGACCCAGACACGATACAAAACACTTAAATAAATAGACTCACACACATACCAAAGCGCTTACAGAACTAGACCCACACACGAACCGAAACAGTTAAAGAACTGCACCCACACACAGGAACCAAAACACTTAAAGAAACTACACCCACACACAGGAACCAAAACACTTAAAGAACTAGACCCACACACAAACCAAAGCATTTAAAGAACTACACCCACACACGAACAAAGCACTTAACACTGGGTCGACACATGACCCGCTAGACACACGGACTCGACACACACACATATTAATCAGAGAAGTCGAAATCTTCATCCTCGCTGGGGGTGTCCTCTGAAGCGGTGGTTGTGAGGTTCCACGACCACCGTTCATCATTCTCCCCCCATGTCGACGCCTCTCCTTTGGCGTACTCTGCTTCAACCTCGGCCTTCCTCTGCCGCTTTCCCGCCCTCCTCTCTCTCCTGTACGTCTGCTTCTCCTTCCAGAATGCGCGCGTTGCCTCGACGTCTCCGGGATGGTCTCTGCGCCACTGTGCCATGAACTGCTCGTCCGCCTCGGTGGTATCAATCCGCCGCTGGCCAGCCCTGTACCGCCGCGCTTCACCCTGTGAGCGAAGTAGCGGCTCAGTAGAGAGACTCTGAGCTTCCGTCAGAGACCTGACCTCCGGGAAATTCATTTCGTGGCGCGGCCGGCCAAACCTCCAAGCCGCAACGTCGTATGCGCGGGCAGCAGCCTCCTTCGTGTAGAAGGTGCCGAGCCACACACGCGTACCACCGGCGGTGATTTCAGCCGCGAAATGTCCCGCAGGCCGCAGGCGAACGCCGATGAAGCCCGTGTTGCTACGGCGACGAGGAGCCATCTCAGCGGCAGCTTAGAGGATTTTGTGGTTCTATTGGATGAGAGAAGCGATGAAGGGAGAAATGTTGCTGGTGCTGTTAGTGGAGAAGACATGGCTATATATAGGCCGGCAAGGGGCTGAAACGGCGGGAGAACTTGGCGGGAGGGAATGGGCGGGAAAGGGTGGGCGGGAAAACTTGGCGGGAAATCATGGAGGGAAAAAAAAGGCGGGAGAGAAGGAGCGGGAAAGGGTGGGCGGGAAAAAAGGGCGGGAGAGAAGCAGCGTGAAAGGGTGGGCAGGAAAAAAAGGCGGGAGAGAAGGAGCGGGAAAGGGTGGGCGGGAAAAAAGAGCGGGAAAGGGTTTCCACATGTACCTATGACCTAACCAAGCTCAAATGGAGGCACACGCCCACCGGGGGACCCCCGATGGGATGCAGTCAAAGGGGTAGACGGCGCGGTCAACAGAACTAGGGTTTCTTCAGAAATCGAGCATCGGATCTAGGGAATGGCCCCAAAACTTGTGTGTGTCCACATGGCATGCACATAAGTGATTTGTGATGGTTCTACATCCAATGCTACCCCCGGGTGTGTCCGGCTTCTCGGACGGGGGTTCCTACACTTAGGCAGATTCTGCATGTATAGGGGGAACTCCCTCGGAGGTGAACCGGAGAGAACCTTGGGATCATATGGGATGATCCTTGTTTCCACATGTACCTATGACCTAACCAAGCTCAAATGGAGGCACACGCCCACCGGGGGACCCCGATGGGATGCAGTCAAAGGGTAGACGGCGCGGTCAACAGAACTAGGGTTTCTTCGAAATCGAGCATCGGATCTAGGGAATGGCCCCAAAACTTGTGTGTGTCCACATGGCATGCACATAAGTGATTTGTGATGGTTCTACATCCAATGCTACCCCCCGGGTGTGTCCGGCTTCTCGGACAGGGGGTTCCTACACTTGGGTTCTGCATGTATAGGGGGAACTCCCTCGTACGTGAACCGGAGAGAAACTTGATATCATATGGGATGATTTTTGTTTCCACATGTACCTATGACCTAACCAAGCTCAAATGGAGGCATATGCCCACCGGGGGACCCCCGATGGGATGCAGTCAAAGGGGTAGACGGCGCGGTCAACAGAACTAGGGTTTCTTCAGAAATCGAGCGTCGGATCTAGGGAATGGCCCCAAAACTTGTGTGTGTCCACATGGCATGCACATAAGTGATTTGTGATGGTTTTATATCCAATGCTACCCCCCCGGTGTGTCCGGCTTCTCGGACTTAGGCACATTCTGCATGTATAGGGGGAACTCCCTCGGAGGTGAACCGGAGAGAACCTTGGGATCATATGGGATGATCCTTGTTTCCACATGTACCTATGACCTAACCAAGCTCAAATGGAGGCACACGCCCACCGGGGGACCCCCGATGGGATGCAGTCAAAGGGGTAGACGGCGCGGTCAACAGAACTAGGGTTTCTTCAGAAATCGAGCATCGGATCTAGGGAATGGCCCCAAAACTTGTGTGTGTCCACATGGCATGCACATAAGTGATTTGTGATGGTTCTACATCCAATGCTACCCCCGGGTGTGTCCGGCTTCTCGGACGGGGGTTCCTACACTTAGCAGGTTCTGCATGTATAGGGGACTCCCTCGTACGTGAACCGGAGAGAAACTTGATATCATATGGGATGATTTTTGTTTCCACATGTACCTATGACCTAACCAAGCTCAAATGGAGGCATATGCCCACCGGGGGACCCCCGATGGGATGCAGTCAAAGGGGTAGACGGCGCGGTCAACAGAACTAGGGTTTCTTCAGAAATCGAGCGTCGGATCTAGGGAATGGCCCCAAAACTTGTGTGTGTCCACATGGCATGCACATAAGTGATTTGTGATGGTTCTACATCCAATGCTACCCCCCCGGGTGTGTCCGGCTTCTCGGACAGGGGGTTCCTACACTTAGGCAGATTCTGCATGTATAGGGGGAACTCCCTCGGAGGTGAACCGGAGAGAACCTTGGGATCATATGGGATGATCCTTGTTTCCACATGTACCTATGACCTAACCAAGCTCAAATGGAGGCACACGCCCACCGGGGGACCCCCGATGGGATGCAGTCAAAGGGGTAGACGGCGCGGTCAACAGAACTAGGGTTTCTTCAGAAATCGAGCATCGGATCTAGGGAATGGCCCCAAAACTTGTGTGTGTCCACATGGCATGCACATAAGTGATTTGTGATGGTTCTACATCCAATGCTACCCCCCGGGTGTGTCCGGCTTCTCGGACAGGGGGTTCCTACACTTAGGCAGATTCTGCATGTATAGGGGGACTCCCTCGTACGTGAACCGGAGAGAAACTTGATATCATATGGGATGATTTTTGTTTCCACATGTACCTATGACCTAACCAAGCTCAAATGGAGGCATATGCCCACCGGGGGACCCCCGATGGGATGCAGTCAAAGGGGTAGACCGCGCGGTCAACAGAACTAGGGTTTCTTCAGAAATCGAGCGTCGGATCTAGGGAATGGCCCCAAAACTTGTGTGTGTCCACATGGCATGCACATAAGTGATTTGTGATGGTTTTATATCCAATGCTACCCCCGGGTGTGTCCGGCTTCTCGGACAGGGGGTTCCTACACTTAGGCGGATTCTGCATGTATAGGGGGAACTCCCTCGGAGGTGAACCGGAGAGAACCTTGGGATCATATGGGATGATCCTTGTTTCCACATGTACCTATGACCTAACCAAGCTCAAATGGAGGCACACGCCGGGGACCCCGATGGGATGCGGTCAAAGGGGTAGACGGCGCGGTCAACAGAACTAGGGTTTCTTCGAAATCGAGCATCGGATCTAGGAATGGCCCCAAAACTTGTGTGTGTCCACATGGCATGCACATAAGTGATTTGTGATGGTTCTACATCCAATGCTACCCCCCGGGTGTGTCCGGCTTCTCGGACAGGGGGTTCCAGATTCTGCATGTATAGGGGGGACTCCCTCGTACGTGAACCGGAGAGAAACTTGATATCATATGGGATGATTTTTGTTTCCACATGTACCTATGACCTAACCAAGCTCAAATGGAGGCATATGCCCACCGGGGGACCCCCGATGGGATGCAGTCAAAGGGGTAGACGGCGCGGTCAACGGAACTAGGGTTTCTTCGAGAAATCGAGCGTCGGATCTAGGGAATGGCCCCAAACTTGTGTGTGTCCACATGGCATGCACATAAGTGATTTGTGATGGTTTTATATCCAATGCTACCCCCGGTGTGTCCGGCTTCTCGGACAGGGGGTTCCTACACTTAGGCAGATGCATGTATAGGGGGAACTCCCTCGGAGGTGAACCGGAGAGAACCTTGGGATCATATGGGATGATCCTTGTTTCCACATGTACCTATGACCTAACCAAGCTCAAATGGAGGCACACGCCCACCGGGGGACCCCCGATGGGATGCAGTCAAAGGGGTAGACGGCGCGGTCAACGGAACTAGGGTTTCTTCAGAAATCGAGCATCGGATCTAGGGAATGGCCCCAAAACTTGTGTGTGTCCACATGGCATGCACATAAGTGATTTGTGATGGTTCTACATCCAATGCTACCCCCGGGTGTGTCCGGCTTCTCGGACAGGGGGTTCCTACACTTGGGCAGATTCTGCATGTATAGGGGGGACTCCCTCGTACGTGAACCGGAGAGAAACTTGATATCATATGGGATGATTTTTGTTTCCACATGTACCTATGACCTAACCAAGCTCAAATGGAGGCATATGCCCACCGGGGGACCCCCGATGGGATGCAGTCAAAGGGGTAGACGGCGGTCAACAGAACTAGGGTTTCTTAAATCGAGCGTCGGATCTAGGGAATGGCCCCAAAACTTGTGTGTGTCCACATGGCATGCACATAAGTGATTTTTGATGGTTCTACATCCAATGCTACCCCCCGGGTGTGTCCGGCTTCTCGGACAGGGGGTTCCTACACTTAGCGATTCTGCATGTATAGGGGGAACTCCCTCGGAGGTGAACCGGAGAGAACCTTGGGATCATATGGGATGATCCTTGTTTCCACATGTACCTATGACCTAACCAAGCTCAAATGGAGGCACACGCCCACCGGGGACCCCGATGGGATGCATCAAAGGGGTAGACGGCGCGGTCAACGAGAACTAGGGTTTCTTCGAAATCGAGCATCGGATCTAGGGAATGGCCCCAAAACTTGTGTGTGTCCACATGGCATGCACATAAGTGATTTGTGATGGTTCTACATCCAATGCTACCCCCCCCCCCCCGGGTGTGTCCGGCTTCTCGGACAGGGGGTTCCTACACTTGGGCAGATTATGCATGTATAGGGGGGACTCCCTCGTACGTGAACCGGAGAGAAACTTGATATCATATGGGATGATTTTTGTTTCCACATGTACCTATGACCTAACCAAGCTCAAATGGAGGCATATGCCCACCGGGGGACCCCCGATGGGATGCAGTCAAAGGGGTAGACCGCGGTCAACAGAACTAGGGTTTCTTCAGAAATCGAGCGTCGGATCTAGGGAATGGCCCCAAAACTTGTGTGTGTCCACATGGCATGCACATAAGTGATTTGTGATGGTTTTATATCCAATGCTACCCCCCCGGGTGTGTCCGGCTTCTCGGACAGGGGGTTCCTACACTTAGGCAGATTCTGCATGTATAGGGGGAACTCCCTCGGAGGTGAACCGGAGAGAACCTTGGGATCATATGGGATGATCCTTGTTTCCACATGTACCTATGACCTAACCAAGCTCAAATGGAGGCACACGCCCACCGGGGGATGGGATGCAGTCAAAGGGGTAGACGGCGCGGTCAACAGAACTAGGGTTTCTTCAGAAATCGAGCATCGGATCTAGGGAATGGCCCCAAAACTTGTGTGTGTCCACATGGCATGCACATAAGTGATTTGTGATGGTTCTACATCCAATGCTACCCCCCCGGTGTGTCCGGCTTCTCGGACAGGGGGTTCCTACACTTGGGCAGATTCTGCATGTATAGGGGGGACTCCCTCGTACGTGAACCGGAGAGAAACTTGATATCATATGGGATGATTTTTGTTTCCACATGTACCTATGACCTAACCAAGCTCAAATGGAGGCATATGCCCACCGGGGGACCCCCGATGGGATGCAGTCAAAGGGGTAGACCGCGCGGTCAACAGAACTAGGGTTTCGAGCATCGGATCTAGGGAATGGCCCCAAAACTTGTGTGTGTCCACATGGCATGCACATAAGTGATTTTTGATGGTTCTACATCCAATGCTACCCCCCCGGGTGTGTCCGGCTTCTCGGACAGGGGGTTCCTACACTTAGGCAGATTCTGCATGTATAGGGGGGAACTCCCTCGGAGGTGAACCGGAGAGAACCTTGGGATCATATGGGATGATCCTTGTTTCCACATGTACCTATGACCTAACCAAGCTCAAATGGAGGCACACGCCCACCGGGGGACCCCCGATGGGATGCAGTCAAAGGGGTAGACGGCGCGGTCAACAGAACTAGGGTTTCTTCAGAAATCGAGCATCGGATCTAGGGAATGGCCCCAAAACTTGTGTGTGTCCACATGGCATGCACATAAGTGATTTGTGATGGTTCTACATCCAATGCTACCCCCGGGTGTGTCCGGCTTCTCGGACAGGGGGTTCCTACACTTAGGCAGATTCTGCATGTATAGGGGGACTCCCTCGTACGTGAACCGGAGAGAAACTTGATATCATATGGGATGATTTTTGTTTCCACATGTACCTATGACCTAACCAAGCTCAAATGGAGGCATATGCCCACCGGGGGACCCCCGATGGGATGCAGTCAAAGGGGTAGACGGCGCGGTCAACAGAACTAGGGTTTCGTCAGAAATCGAGCGTCGGATCTAGGGATGGCCCCAAAACTTGTGTGTGTCCACATGGCATGCACATAAGTGATTTGTGATGGTTTTATATCCAATGCTACCCCCGGGTGTGTCCGGCTTCTCGGACAGGGGTTCCTACACTTAGGGCTGGATGTATAGGTATAGGGGGGAGGTGAACCGGAGAGAACCTTGGGATCATATGGGATGATCCTTGTTTCCACATGTACCTATGACCTAACCAAGCTCAAATGGAGGCACACGCCCACCGGGACCCCCGATGGGATGCAGTCAAAGGGGTAGACGGCACGGTCAACAGAACTAGGGTTTCTTGAAATCGAGCATCGGATCTAGGGAATGGCCCCAAAACTTGTGTGTGTCCACATGGCATGCACATAAGTGATTTGTGATGGTTCTACATCCAATGCTACCCGGGTGTGGTCTCGGACTTCTACATGGATTGAGCGGCTGATGCCGGTGATGCTTCGAGGGTATCTCCCCGATCATGTCTGGCGAGTGCTTGCGGAGGTGAGCCATTTTTTCCGCACGGTCTGTGCTAAGCAGATATGTACCGAGGTGATTGAGAAGCTGCAGAAGCAAGTGCCGGACATGCTATGCAAGTTAGAGATGATATTCCCCCCAGGCTTCTTCACTCCGATGTTACATCTCATCGTGCATCTCGCCAACGAGGCACTCTTGGGGGGACCGGTGCAGTATCGTTGGCAGTTTTGTATTGAGAGGGAGTTCAAGTATATTCGGTACAAATGTGGAAACAAAAATAAGATTGAAGCATGCATAGCTGAGGCAACTCTCCTCCATGAGATGGCAGACGCCACGATAATGTACTATGCCAATGATGTGCCCACTAAGCATAACCCGGTCGCTCGGTACAATTCCGACGAGCCCAAGCGTGACCCAAAGCTCTTGCTCTTCCAATATCCCGGTGGCAAGGCCGGTGCCTCAAAAGTGGAGAACATTTCGCCAGAAGAGAAGGATTGCATAATGCTTTACGTGCTTATGAACATGGATGAAGTGGTCGATTTCATGAGGTAAAA
The DNA here is from genome assembly GCA_030979885.1 of Lolium multiflorum. Classification (NCBI taxonomy): domain Eukaryota; kingdom Viridiplantae; phylum Streptophyta; class Magnoliopsida; order Poales; family Poaceae; genus Lolium; species Lolium multiflorum. The sequence goes on from CM061750.1 coordinate 366,334,105, forward strand.
TGATGAACCAATTACTTTGCAACCAGTAACTTGGTTTTGGTCTAATACGTATTTTCTCCTTTCAGCCAATTCCATGATGAAATGTGGTCAGGAAGAAATGGTCCCACTCCCACGCAGTGGTACACTCTTCTGAAAGAGGGTGCCCCGCCCTTAAATAAAAGCTTCGTGAACTGGTTCTATGAAAAAGTAATTTCTCAAATGTTCCTCTTACTTTGCAATCCGTGACTTGTCTTATTACACGTAACTAATGCACAGAATAATCTGAACTAAACTTGTAGGGAGCTGATCCCAACGTTGAGATGACAGACGAGTTGAGATGCGTTTCCCAGGGTTTTAACCGTAGAGTCCATACGCATGAGAAGTATGATGTAAATGGGTATCGCTTCCATACGGAGTTTCACCAGAAGAACCGGCCTAATGCAAAAACAATAAATACTGGGGTCTACACCCGTGGAGCCGATGATCTTGATTACTATGGAAGGTTACAAAAGGTATACGAGTTGACGTTCAACAACGCAAACATAGAACTCAAGCTCTTTGTGTTCAAATGCCACTGGTTTGACCCACACGGTGGAATGAGAAGCACCCCCTCCATTGGTTTAGTTGAAGTTAGGCCTACAACCACCTACAGCGGATCCGACGTCTATGTTGTGGCTCACCAAACCAAGCAAGTTTATTATTTGTCCTACCCATGTCAGAATGAGGAACTCATGGGCTGGGAAGTCGTGTTCCAGGTATCGCCACATGGTAAGCTACCCATCCCCTCCGAGGACGATTACAACAACATTGACCCGGTAACATATGAGGGAATTTTCTATCAAGAGGAAGAGCAGTTCGGGGACCTTCAAATAGACATAGGTCTTCAGGAGCTCCACAACGATGTACAAATGCGTGGTGAGACCGTGGTGGACCTGAAGGACATAGCTATGCTCACCAAGCGCAATGCGAACAAAGACAACATTGTCGAGACTCAACCGGAACCCAATGCCGACCATGAATACTCATATGATACTGATTTTGATAGTGAGGCTGAGAACCCAATGCCTAGAGATGAGAGTGGTGATGAATGGTGAGGGTCTTTTATGCTTAGTACCTACATTATCATTATGCTTAATACATACATTTGTCATTATGCTTAGTACCTACATTGTCATTATGCTTAGTACCTACATTTTTCATTATGCTTAGTACCTACATTTTTCATTATGCTTAGTACCTACATTTGTCATTATGCTTAGTGTTTACTTATTTTCAACATGCTTATTAATTATTTTCTCTTTTCTTATGCAGGTAATTGCCCAATATGAGCGGACGGAAGGCATCATCGAGCTCCTTGCTTGATCAGATGCATCAGCGGAAGCCAGGGCCGGGTGCTTCCAGACGGAGTGGAAGACCCATTGTTCCCACCCGGCGTTACGAAGACGCAGACGGAGGACGGGGAGGACGAGGGGGTGGACGAGGGGGTGGACGAGCTGGAGGACGAGGGGGAGGACGAGCTGGAGGACGAGGGGGAGGACGAGCTGGAGGACGAGGGGGGATGCACAGCTCCTTCTAGCTGACATTCCCTCTGCTTCTGGCTCAGTGGCTTCACAGTCTATGGACGAGGAGGAGGACACTAGGGAGGAGGAGGACACTAGGGAGGAGGAGGAGGAGGAGTCTAGGGACGAGGAGGCTTCGACGGAGATGGCTCCGAAGAAGTTACGGATTCGTGGGGAAGCGCAGGTTCCCGATGAGAGTAAGGAACCTGCTACGGAGGATGACAAGTGGCTCCTTGTCCCAGGAACTATAGAGTAAGTAGTAAGGTGATTTCATTTTTGTTATGACACTTAGCATTTTTCTAATGTTTGATAATTGTGCAGAAATTTCACATATACGGGGAAGAATGTCCGCGTGCCAGGGAGTCTGATTGGAGCTGCTATTAGGAAGTACTGGCCGGGGATGTACACTCCGGTCCTTGGAGGCGAGTCCAAGCTAGCCTACACTTGGGAAGACTTTGAGATAGCGCCTTACCCTGGCTTTACTTCCGCCGCCGACGCCGTGATCAAGAAGTTTTGGGTACGTAATGCATACTCTTTGGGTTTCGTTCATATGTAGTTGATTACCCCACCGTGATAACTCATGCCTCTCACACTTTCTGTTATGCTTGATTGCAGCGCAATTATAGGGTGGCGACTGAGCATAAGGAGAGGGCGGACGTGATCCTCCGTAACATGTGTCGGAAGTTGACACGGCAGCAGTGGTACAACCAGAGGATCACGTGCATCGGCCACTTCTATGCTGAGCAGGGCGTAAGGTACACAAAGCCTGAGATTGTGAAGGGACTCGCCCCGGCTATGACGATAGAGGACTTCATGTTGGTAAGTAATTGTCAATGCGATTCTATGTACTTCGGCTAACTTGCAACTATATTGTTTGTTCTTCAAATGAGTTTTGATTTTGCAGGTTGTACCACATTGGGCTGATAATAAGAGGGCCGCCTTCATGGAGTTGGTCAAGAATTGGGTCGGCGAAAACCCCGATTTCAAGGCCGTGAGCGACCGGAACAAGGCCAACCGTGGGAATCAGGGAACACACAGTGCGGGGAGCAGCAGCACCGATCGCTATCGGGACCGTCTGGTACATACAAAAATGGAACAAGCTGCATTTTTTTGATTTTCGATGATATGCATAACATTTGTTTTGTGATGCAGGGGAAGAAGCTCGGGAGGGAAGTTGGTCAGATGGAAGCGTGGACACACATGAAGGTGGTGACGCCGGGTCCGAACGAGCCTCGGCCCGCGCCTGAGATGTACTACGGCAAGGCCAAAGAGAGCAAGGAAAAATACTGCGAGGAGTACGCCAAGCTCCATCCAGAGGTGGAGGACCCTATGACCGAGCCGGTCGACGAGGTGGCGATGATGCTGGCGGGGTGCGGCCAGCCGCATGGACGTCCTGCCTGCCTTGCTGGGGGTTTCAAGCCTCAGAGGAACTTCACGCAGATCAAGGCTACCCTCCCCTCCGGCAGCTACGCTACCTCCTCGCGGACTACATGCCGTTCTCGGGTAGAGGTAGATGTAAGTCATCCACACTTTCATCCTCTGTTTTGACTCTTGTTCCTGAATGGCTATGTTGATGAGACACATTATTTCTGAAATTGTAGACTCAGCTCGAGGAGGCCTATGAACTAGCTTACGAGGAGTATCTCGAGAAGATTAAGGAGCATGACCTTGTGAGAGATGCCTATGCCCAGTGGACGAGCAACCAGATGGCGGTAAGTTTCAATCTCCTTGGTTGCAAAACATCTTAAGTCCCCATGTTTGAATCTGAGCTATCTCTTCCGTTTCTTGCAGAGTTTCACTCGGTTCATGATGACTGGAGTGCGAGAGGAACCACTCCCAGAGCCGCCTCATCCGGGGCCGACGCCAGTGTTCCCGTCCAAGGAGGAGTTCTATTGCATGTACAAGCGTCAGCGTCAGTTGACCCCGGTAAGTTGCTAACTTGGCTAAGTTGCTAACTTGGTGTTACATGGCTAAGTTGCTAACTCCCTCCAACATGTAGGGATTGGGAGAATCCGGGAACGACACTCCTTGTGGTACGCCGATGCACCCCGGTCGCCATTCTCCTGGTGCTTCTGCCGAACCTCGGCATGGTTCTGCTTCCGGTGGCTCTCGTCGTGGTTCTACCTCCCCGAGCACCGTCGAAGTATTCCAGCCTCGCTTCACCCAAGCGGAGCTAGATGAGTACTCGGGTCCGCCGGGTGGTGCACCACCATAGTTTCTACATTGTACTAGCACATGACACATGCTATATGTGTAGAATGATCTATGTAGGATGACTATATGTACCGTATTGCTTGTGTGCTATATTTGTACTAAATTTGGGATTTGGTGCCATATTTGTGCTATATCTGTGATGTGAGCTATATGTGTGCAATTCATATATGATACTGCTATTTTATATGCAATTGCTGTGCAAATGGCAAAATGGGAAATAAAAAATCTGGCGCAGCTGGGTACGGTGCAGAAGCGTGGTCGCGACCCGGCGGCCACCGTCCGGCACCGCGTGTCGGGCGCCATGCCCGACGGTGTCCTTCTCGCCGGCGGTGCTGCGCGAACGACGGCTTCTGTGCCGACGACTGTGCGCCGACGGCCACCGTCCAGCCGTCGGCTGAGACGGTACCGACGGTGCCTTTAATACCTGTACCCGGCGATTAACGGTGGAGCGTCGACCCCGCGGCGTCGCTCCCGTAGTGAACACGAGACAGCCCTCAATCGGTAGCACAACATGTACACGTACAGAAGCAGTTGCCATGCACTGGAGCGGTGGAGCCTGCCTTTGCCGAACAATCAAGCTATGACGCATTCTAAGCAGACTACATGGACACCCGCATAGCTGCAACCCTTGCACAGTTCCAGCTGTTTGTCCTTCTCATCGTCCTTCGCCATGAGCGTCGGCTCAATCTGAGCTGCTTTTCGTGCTCATCAGCCTCCGCCATGAGGGCGAGCTCCATCATCGTTCCTATTTGGTTTCAAACCAAGGGGTGGACATGCATTAGCAAGTTCCAACTATGGAAAATATTAATCGAGTCCAGCTCGCTCGTTGCTTAGCCGGGTACCTCGCTCCTCTCGCCGGGCTGGCGCATACGAAGGCGACGGTAACCGTGACGCCAACATCCGCCAGGCCCGCTATGCTCCAGTGCACGCCCGCCGTGATGGCGAAGGATCAGCGTGCCAATGAAGATGGTGATGTTACGGCCCAATGGCAGGGGCTAGCTGCAGCCGCGCGGGCGAGGACGTCACAGTTTGTTGACGACGATGCGCCGAAGCAGTCGGCCACGCGCTGCAAGCAGGTGGATGGGAAGTAGAAGAAGTTGTCGACTGGCCCTTGTCCTGTAAATCGTTCGCTGCGGCGGGCGAACGCGGCGGGCGAACGCAGCTGTCAGCGGTGGCCGGGGAGAGCGGCTGGAGGCGGCCTGGCGTCCTAGAGGATAGAGCAGAGGATGAAGATGTCCTGTGGCCGCGGGTTTCGACTTTCGACGGAATCGTTGCCCGTTGCCCGCGATTGCGCGCCGAAACCTAATTATCTCTACCGTGCTGAAACGGAGTCGTCGCCTCGTGGGTGTAGGATGCAGGGTGAGTGTTTCTCTAGACGTGAAGTAAGGTACGTATCTATCGGGAGTGCGCTTGCGATCAGGAGTGCACCTGGAATTTGATCGGGACTGCTACTGAACCAATGTGCTGTTGGGTTAGGCGAAAAACAAAACAAAAGAATTTGAATCGTTTTTTTACTTACGGGTGGCATTGGTGGGTAATTTGTGTCAATTCTATGGGCAATAAAAGATGGACCAACAAGAAGCTCTTTTCCCTTTATTATTAGGTATAGATATCTGAGCTTCTTGTTCATTAAAATAATGTGAGCATCTGGTTACAAAGTTTGTGATTTGGTTTACAGTGTTTTGATGCGTGATAATGAATGTCATGAGCTTCAACATCATTGCTTCTGCAATCCTGCTCACCCAAAATATTAAGAAATGCTAAACGGCCACCATGTGGCGATGTTGTAAACAAAAAAAAATCTCTGATTTTGCAACGTTATAGACCTTGTGCAAATATCAAATGTAGATGGCGGGGCGAAGCCCGCCTATTCATCTAGTTTGTATTTACCGTTGATCAATAACGGGGCACCTGGTTGATAGATTGTAGATTAAAAGAGTTGCTGAAATATTATAAATGAAATTAGCTTTTTAGGGTTGGTAGTTATTTATTACCATTGATAAATAACGGGACACCGGGTTGATAGCTTGTAAATTTAAAAAAGAGACGCTAAAATATTCTAAATGAAGTTAGCTTTTTAGGGTTGGTAGTTATTTATATTTACCCTTGATAAATAACGGGCACCGGATTGATAGCTTGTAAACTAAAAAGAGTCTCTAAAATATTCTAAATGAAATTAACTTTTTAGGGCTGGTAGTTATTTATATTTTACCATTGAAAAAATACCAACAAAGGAAATACATGTGTTGATAATTTGTGAGATAATAAAATATTTAAAAATATTTCATATAAAAGTAACTTTTTGGGTTGGTAACTTTTTAAATTTACAATTGATAAATAAAGAATTTAAGGGTTGATTACTTTTAGTCCTAAAAAAAGTTGTTGAAACATATCAACATGGGTACTAGTTTTAAAGATCCCGATGAGACCGATTGATTAGCGAAAAGAGATTTTAAATCGGAGTTGTCGTTTATGAGATAAAACATTTTGAATTTTAGAATTTAGAAAGGTTGTCGCTGATGTTAGCCTTTTTGTCTCGACAACATGCAATTTTTTTAATATATTTGCAAATTCAAACTAGAAAATAGCAAAAAATAAAATACGAGTGTTGATAATCTATGAGCTAAAAAATTTATCAAAATATGTTATATGAAATTTACTTTTTAGGTTGCTAAGTTTTTAAATTTCAGGGTTGATAACTTTTAGGCTAAAAAAAAGTTTTCGAAACATAATAACATGAGTGCTAGTTCCGAAGATCTCGTCGAGACCGGCTAATAGGTGAAAATGGATTTTAAATTGGAGTCATTTTTGAAAGATAATACGTTTTGAAATTTGAATTAATAGAGAATACGTACTAATCTTTTTCAGTTGAGAGAGAAGGAAAAAAGTAAAGTTGACACGCAGAACCATCATGCATGCCTTGTCGTGTAGGGAGAAGTAAAAGGAATCTCCGCATGCATAGGGCGATTCAGCAGGAAATTGCAATCGTATGATTAAGCCAAAATTAGTACAGCGCCAGCTAATCATGCCAAAAAGAGAAAGGAAGGTGGTCAGAGTGAACGCGCGCGAGCCCCCAAGCGGTCAACCGCCAACTAAGGTTGGCCCTTTGAAGGGAGCTTTGGCATTGGGAATGACTCTGGAGTCTTCTGTCGATCGGAACCATACTTAAAGTTCAAACTACTATTGATCTTAATCTTCTGGGCATTAGTGGATGCCTGGATAGGGTCGTTCGACTCACTTAATTGTTTGGAAGTAGTACAACAAGATACGCGTTCGGAACTACTGCCCAGCCATATCACATGAAAACTCGCTTTGTTCGCCTGAAAAAGGGTGTTGGGTTAACACCACAGAATTCTATAGGGATCTATGAGACCGAGTATGGAATTCTGTTTACTCACTTTAAATTGAGTATCCGTTTCCCTAAAATGAAAAAAGAATTTACCAAAAAAAAGGATGGGACCTTTTATCGAAGGTTGGAAAGTTCCATTCGTATTGGTGGGGGATAGAAAATCCTCCTTGTGAACCGTGTTTGTCTGAAAGTAATGTCTGAGAAGGGAAATGCCAGTTCCAAGAAATGGTCCCACTAGTGGCTAGACTTATTTACATAGGTAGCTTTCGTAGTCAAAGCTCATGGGCCAAATGCTCTATTGGAGTGGGGACGAACACACTCACCAAGTTTGACAAGGAGACTGCATGCATACCATCGCCCATCCAGTTTGTGTAAATAGTCTATCTTAAAAATACTGATACGTTATATTTTCTATAGCAATATCCCATGCTTGCCAAAACTTAGTGCAACTAAAGTAGTTCCGAAAGTCATGCAATGTAAAGTTTAACCAACTTTATTGAGAACATTATCTATATCTAGATTATCAAATGTATATCATATGAAAATATACATCATGATAAATCTATTATTATTGATTCGATATTCTAGGTGTTGTTGTTTTGTTCTAGAGACTTAGTGAGATTTTACACTGTCGACATCCGAAGAACCTATGTACTACATGTCGGGTAGGGAGGGAGTATTATGAACTTTTTAAAAAGTCCCTTTAGTGGGTCCCGGTGTTACTTGAGGTTGATTGTTGTTCTTTTTTGTAAGTATCGTTCAATGATGAATAAAGAGGGATGTGTGCATCATTTTCATGCAGAATCGGGGGTATCACCTGGTGTGCCAATGTATTCGCTAAAGCTAAACATGACTCCGCTTGTGTAGCCACCGCACTAACTTCATCACCGCAGCACGATTCTCTATCCAGTCTTACTCCCTTGCTTTTGTCGGCGGGTCTGACAACAGGCAGGGGTTTGAATTGACCCAACTGACTCAAACTCGCTCTCCCAAAACCAATACTTTCCCTGAAACTATCTATGTCTCTCTCTTGAAACCATATCATCATACATGAAATATTTAGAATTTTGGCATGTGTGACTTTCTATGAGTGAGTAGCTCTTTTTTTGTAGATCTATGGGTAACTAGAGATCTAGATACATGATCAAGTGCGATTTAAGAGTATATGTTTCTGTTTTATTACTTGTATCGGTAAAAGGAAGATACAATATGCAGGTGCCCTAAAAATACTCATAGCACGGCACTGCTTTATTTCATATCACATCGCCGCTTCATTTTTATTTCTATTGTCCAATCAACCTTCACTTGGTGCGCCCATGTGCATCTCCATAATGAACAATGTAACCTGCATATGAGATATATATAGTTTCTCAGTTCGGACATAAAGATACTAATAAGGCAATGATATAGAAATCGAGCATCTCAGACAGAGTTTCTGCTTTTTTTTTGCGAAATTTCTTGTATTACTCAAAGAATCAGATTAAAATCGGTATCGCAAATGTCTGCTAAACCCTCCAGACCGGAAGATAGCCACACTGCCGTATGATTACTAGTTCTAGCATAGTTAGCCATAAAATGGCTACTAGTATTCTGAATTCTACTAACATGAGTAACACAAGTTGGTCTAATCTTAAGTAAAGATTTAATCTCCTCTATGGTAGTTGAGTAGACTGATCTATCCGGCTCTTCTTTCTTCAGCAAATTTATCAACTCCAGACAATCCGCTTATTATAAGTTCAGCCATAAAGAAATTAATTTGGAGGAGATATACAAATTCTAAGGAAAAATTGTTTAGATCACTTATTTCTGGATGGATATTATCAATGAAAACGAACCTGCACAGTTGCTCCCTTGAAGCAATGGATTACGACACGTATATGTAACCTTAGCCCACCTGGGCAGACTGATTTTCTCCAATTCCTGGGCCGTAAACTCGTTACAAATGGCTATGAGGTTCGATGCTCTCACTACTTGGCAGCATGCGTGGTTATGATCCAAGAATGGCATGGGAAAATGTCTCCTCATGTAAGCCTCACAGTGTTGCATTACTGCATCCTTTTCTTGGGAGGCTTTACTTGCTAGTGCATGGTGAGAGCAAGAAGAGATCAACACGAAAACTGCAAGCCAAAACACGGTTGCCGTCTTAACTAGTGCCATATCGATTGTATTTTGGAAGATTTTGCTACTTAACCTGGCAGCTAGTATGTATGTAAGAGTTTTTGGGAAGGACTGTCACCCTTTGTCCGGGGTCCTCATGTATTAATAGAGGAGGGCCGGTTAACCAAATCACTGGAAGGAATTACATCTCTATCTCTATATCTATCTCTATCTCTAGCTCTATCTCTATCTCTATCTCTATCTCTACTACTTATATATTTAAAAAGAACGAAGTTCCTCTTTTTCCTTCGGTCGAAGTTTTCGTCAACCATATTTTTAATAGGACAACTTTGCCCTCCCACCAAAACACATACAAAAATACTCTGAAATAGCTCCACGATTTCAGGAGTAATAAAGCAACTTCATGCAGGCAGGCGGGCACTAATAAAACGAACAATACCCTCCGTACACATGGTAAGTTACGATCTGGCTAAATAAAAACCACCCGCCCACCATTTCAGCAGAATCTTCATAAGTAGCAATTTTGCTCTCCCGCCTACAGTAGCTCCACGATTTCAGGAGTAATAAAGAAACTTCATGCGGGCACTAATAAGAACGAAGAATTCCCTGCCTACACATGGTAAGTAACAATCTGGCTTGGTCTCCTTCCCTTTTTCTTCGAAGGTGGTCTGATTTCCTGCCTACACTCACGAATCAATCAACCAATTTTCATCAAAATAGATCGGTACTTACCATATAGCCTGACAGCATATCAAAACAGATCGGAAAATGCGAACCATATAAAGGGTATACCCTCAAACATGAATGGGGCATAGATCCAGGTGTGTGCATCAGGTGTTCCCGAGCTGCTTTCAGAGAGTTCAGGTATGTATAAACTGTTGGAGATATGCCCAAGAGGCAATAATAAAAGTGGTTATTATATATCTTTATGTTTATGATAAATGTTTATATACCATGCTATAATTGTATTAACTGAAACATTGATACATGTGTGATATGTAAACAACAAAGAGTCCCTAGTAAGCCTCTTAACTAGCTTGTTGATTAATAGATGATTAGTTTCATAATCATGAACATTGGATGTTATTAATAACAAGGTTATATCATTGTATGAATGATGTAATGGACACACCCAATTAAGCGTAGCATAAGATCACGTCATTAAGTTATTTGCTATAAGCTTTCGATACATAGTTACCTAGTCCTTATGACCATGAGATCATGTAAATCACTTATATCGGAAAGGTACTTTGATTACATCAAACGCCACTGCGTAAATGGGTGGTTATAAAGGTGGGATTAAGTATCCGGAAAGTATGAGTTGAGGCATATGGATCAACAGTGGGATTTGTCCATCCCGATGACGGATAGATATACTCTGGGCCCTCTCGGTGGAATGTCGTCTAATGTCTTGCAAGCATATGAATAAGTTCATAAGAGACCACATACCACGGTACGAGTAAAGAGTACTTGTCAGGAGACGAGGTTGAACAAGGTATAGTGTGATACCGATGATCAAACCTCGGACAAGTAAAATATCGCGTGACAAAGGGAATTGGTATCGTATGTGAATGGTTCATTCGATCACTAAAGTCATCGTTGAATATGTGGGAGCCATTATGGATCTCCAGATCCCGCTATTGGTTATTGGTCGGAGTGAGTACTCAACCATGTCCGCATAGTTCACGAACCGTAGGGTGACACACTTAAAGTTGGATGTTGAAATGGTAGTACTTGAATATGAAATGAAGTTGGAATATTTGTTCGGAGTCCCGGATGGGATCCCGGACATCACGAGGAGTTCCGGAATGGTCCGGAGAATAAGATTCATATATAGGATGTCATTTTATGTGAATAAAATGATGCGGAAGGTTCTATGGAAGGTTCTAGAAGGTTCTAGAAAAGTCCGGAAGAAACCACCAAGGAAGGTGGAGTCCACATGGGACTCCACCTCCATGGCCGGCCAACCCTAGTGGGGGAGGAGTCCCAAGTGGACTCCCCCTTAGGGGGCCGGCCACCCCATGGAAGGTGGAATTCCCACCTCTAGTGGGAGGGAAAGTTTCCCACCATATGGAAGGTTTTGGTTTCGGGTCTTATTCGAAGACTTGGACACCAACACTTGGGATCCACCTATATAATGAGGGGCCAAGGGAGGGGGCCGGCCACCCCAAGACCACAAGCTGGCCGCCCCCCATAGAGTGGCCGGCCACCCCCTCCCAAACCCTAGCTTTGCTCCTCCACTTCATATTGCCCGCATAGCTTAGTGAAGCTCCGCCGGACTTCTACACCGCCACCGACACCACGCCGTCGTGCTGTCGGATTCAAGAGGAGCTACTACTTCCGCTGCCCGCTGGAACGGGGAGGTGGACGTCGTCTTCATCAACAACCGAACGTGTGACCGAGTACGGAGGTGCTGCCCGTTCGTGGCGCCGGAACCGATCGTGATCAAGATCTTCTACGCGCTTTTGCAAGCGGCAAGTGAACGTCTACCGCAGCAACAAGAGCCTCCTCTTGTAGGCTTTGGAATCTCTTCAAGGGTGAGTCTCGACAATCCCCTCGTTGCTACCGTCTTCTAGATTGCATCTTGGCTTGGATTGCGTGTTCGCCGTAGGAAAATTTTTGTTTTCTATGCTACGTTATCCTACAGTGGTATCGAGCCGTGTCTATGCATAGATGGTTGCACGAGTAGAACACAATGGTTTGTGGGCGTTGATGCTCTTGTTATCTTTAGTTGAGTACTTTGCATCTTTGTGGCATAGTGGGATGAAGCGGCTCGGGCTAACTTTACATGACCGCGTTCATGAGATTTGCTCCACGCTTGACATGCAACTTGTATTGCATAAGTGGCTTTGCGGGTGTCTGTCTCTCCTACTATAGTGAAGATTCAATTTACTCTTCTATTGACAACACTAGTATCACCGTTGTGGTTCATGTTCGTAGGTAGATTGGATCTTGCTCGAAAACCCTAAACCACGTAAAATATGCAAACCAAATTAGAGAACGTCTAACTTGTTTTTGCAGGGTTTGGTGATGTGATATGGCCATAATGTGATGATGAATATGTATGAGATGATCATTATTGTATTGTGGCAACCGGCAGGAGCCTTATGGTTGTCTTTAAATTTCATGTTGAGTAGTATTTCAAAGTAGTTGTAATAGTTGCTACATGGAGGACGATCATGAAGACGGCGCCATTGACCTTGGTGCTTCGCCGACAATGATGGAGATCATGCCTGTTGATGATGGAGATCATGTCCGTGCTTTGGAGATGAAGATCAAAGGCGCAAAGACAAAAGGGCCATATCATATCACATATGAATCGCATGTGATGTTAATCCTTTATGCATCTTATTTTGCTTAGATCGCGACGGTAGCATTATAAGATGATCCCTCTCACTAAAATCTCAAGATAATAAAGTGTTCATCCTTAGTAGCACCGTTATCAAGTCTTATCGTTTCGAAGCATCTCGTGATGATCGGGTGTGATAGATTCGATAAGTACATATAACGGGTGCAAGACAGTTTGCACATGCGGATACTAAGGTGGCCTTGACGAGCCTAGCATGTAAAGACATGGTCTCGGAACACGTGATACCGAAAGGTAGAGCATGAATCATATGATTGATATGATGAACACTTTGAGTGTTCGCCATTGAAATTACATCTTGTCTCGTGATGATCGGGCATAGGTGTGATGGATTTGGTTTGTGTGATCACTAAGACAATGCGAGGGATATTGTTTTGAGTGGGAGTTCACCTAGATTTTTAATTATGTAGAATTAAAATTTGAACTCAATTTGTCATAAACTTAGTCTAAACTATTGCAAATATGTTGTAGATATGGCGTCCTCAATCAATTTTAACCAGTTCCTAGAGAAAGAAAAGCTTAAGAGCAACGGTAGCAACTTCACCGACTGGTTCCGTCATGTGAGGATCTTCCTCAATGGCGGAAATCTGCAATATGTGCTTGATGCACCGCTAGGTGACCCTCCTGCAGAAACTGAAACCGATGAAGTAAAGAATGTTTACATGACTCGGAAAACTCGGTACTCTCAAGTTCAGTGTGCCATCTTATGCAGTCTGGAATCCGATCTTCAAAAACGTTTTGAGCACCACGATCCTCATGAGTTGATAAAAGAGTTGAAGACTATTTTTGAGACTCATGCGGCCGTGGAATGCTATGAAGCATCGAAACACTTTTTCAGCTGTATGATGGAAGAAGGCAGCTCCATCAGTGAGCACATGCTCGTTATGACCGGGCATGCGAAGAAACTCAGTGACTTGGGAATAGTGATTCTTAACAGACTGGGGATTAATCGTGTCCTTCAATCACTGCCACCAAGTTATAAGAACTTTGTGATGAACTACAATATGCAGAACATGAACAAGGAGTTTCCTGAACTCTTTGGCATGCTAAAAGCTGCTGAGATTGAGATCAAGAAAGAGCACCAAGTGTTGATGGTCAACAAGACCACCAGTTTCAAGAAACAGGGCAAGTCTAAAGGCAAGAACAAGAAGAGTGGCAAGAAAGCTGCCACGCCTCCCGTGAAACCTAAGTCTGGCCCTAAGCCTGATGCTGAGTGCTATTACTGCAAGGAGAAGGGACACTGGAAGCGTAATTGCTCCAAGTATTTGGCGGATCTGAAGAGCGGCCTTGTCAAGAAGAAGAAAGAAGGTATATCTGATATACATGTTATAGATGTTTATCTCACTAGTTCTCGTTCTAGTACCTGGGTATTTGATACTGGTTCGGTTGCTCATCTTTGTAACTCGAAACAGGAACTAAAGAATAAACGACAACTGCTGAAAGATGAAGTGACGATGCGCGTTGGAAACGGATCCAAGGTCAATGTGATCGCAGTCGGGACACTTCCTCTACATCTACCTTCGGGATTAGTTTTAAGCCTAAATAATTGTTATTATGTACCCGCGTTGAGCATGAACATTATATCGGGATCTTGTTTAATGCAAGACGGTTATTCATTCAAGTCTGAGAATAATGGTTGTTCTATTTTTATGAATAATATCTTTTATGGTCGAGCACCACAAAAGAATGGCTTATTTCTGTTAGATCTCGATAGTAGTAATACGCATATACATAACATTGATGCTAAGCGAATTAAATTGAATGATAATTCTACTTATATGTGGCACTGTCGTCTTGGTCATATTGGAGTGAAACGCATGAAGAAACTCCATACTGATGGATTACTTGAATCACTTGACTTTGAGTCACTTGATAGATGCGAAGCATGTCTGATGGGAAAAATGACTAAGACTCCATTCTCGGGTATGATGGAGCGAGCTACTGACTTATTGGAAATCATACACACAGATGTATGTGGACCAATGAGTGTAGCATCGCGCGGTGGTTATCGTTATGTTCTAACCTTCACAGATGATTTAAGTAGATATGGGTATATCTATTTAATGAAACATAAATCCGAAACTTTCGAGAAGTTTAAGGAATTCCAAAGTGAAGTAGAAAATCAACGTAACAAGAAGATTAAATTTCTACTGATCTGATCGCGGAGGTGAATATCTGAGTTATGAGTTTAGAATGCATTTAAAGAAATGCGGAATACTTTCACAATTGACACCGCCGGGAACACCACAACGAAACGGTGTGTCCGAACGTCGTAATCGAACTCTCTTAGATATGGTTCGTTCTATGATGTCTCTTACTGATTTGCCGTTATCATTTTGGAGTTATGCATTAGAGACAGCCGCATTCACTTTAAATAGAGCACCATCAAAATCCGTTGAAACGACGCCGTATGAATTATGGTTTAATAAGAAACCTAAGCTGTCGTTCCTAAAAGTTTGGGGTTGCGAAGCCTATGTAAAAGTTACAACCGGACAAGCTAGAACCCAAAGCGAGAAATGCGTCTTCATAGGATACCCTAAGGAAACTATAGGGTACACTTTCTATCACAGATCCGAAGGCAAGATCTTTGTTGCTAAGAACGGAACCTTTCTTGAGAAAGAATTTCTCACTAAAGAAGTGGCTGGAAGAAAAGTAGAACTCGATGAGATTGAAGAATCTCTACTCGTTGATCAGAGTAGCGCAGTCGGAAAATGTTCCTGTACCACCTACACCGGCAACAGAGGAAGCTAATGATAATGATCATGAAACTTCAAATGAGACAGCTACTGAACCTCGCAGATCGACAAGGGATCGTGCCACTCCAGATTGGTATGATCCTTGTCTAAATGTCATGATTGTGGATAACAATGATGAGGACCCTGCGACGTATGAAGAAGCGATGATGAGCCCAGATTCCAACAAATGGCAAGAAGCCATGAAATCCGAAATGGGATCCATGTATGATAACAAAGTATGGACTTTGGTAGACTTACCTGATAGCCGCAAGGCTGTCGAGAATAAATGGATCTTCAAAAGAAAAACAGATGTTGAATATTACTGTCTATAAAGCTCGACTTGTCGCAAAGGGTTTCCGACAAATTCAAGGTGTTGACTACGATGAGACTTTCTCACCGTAGCGAAGCTAAAATCTGTGAGGATTTTGTTAGCAATAGCTGCATTTTTGATTATGAGATTTGGCAGATGGATGTCAAAACGGCGTTCCTTAATGGAGACATTGAGGAAGAGTTGTATATGGTACAACCCAAAGGTTTTGTCGATCCTAAAAATGCTGACAAAGTATGCAAACTTCAGCGTTCAATCTATGGACTGAAGCAAGCATCGAGAAGTTGGAACCGACGTTTTGATAAGGTGATCAAAGACTTCGGGTTTATACAGTGTCATGGAGAGGCCGTGTATTTACAAGAAAGTGAGTGGGAGCTCTGTAGCATTCCCGATATTATATGTAGATGACATATTATTGATTGGGAATGATATAGAACTATTAAGCAGTGTAAAGGGTTATTTGAATAATAGTTTTTCAATGAAAGACCTTGGTGAAGCATCATACATATTAGGCATCAAGATTTATAGAGATAGATCAAGACGTCTAATAGGGCTATCACAGAGTACATACCTGGACAAGATTCTGAGAAGTTTAGAATGGACGAAAGTAAGAAAGGATTCTTACATATGTTACCAGGCAAGGTCTTGAGTAAGACTCAAGGACCGGCTACGGCAGAAGAAAGAGAAAGGATGAGTCAGATCCCCTATGCCTCGGCAGTAGGCTCTATCATGTATGCCATGCTATGTACAAGACCGGATATAGCACATGCCGTTAGTTTGACTAGCAGATATCAAAGTGATCCAGGAATGGAACACTGGACAGCGGTCAAGAATATCCTGAAGTACTTGAAAAGAACTAAGGATATGTTTCTTTGTTATGGAGGTGACCAAGAGCTCGTTGTAACAAGTTACACCGATGCAAGTTGGAACACTGATCCTGATGACTCTAAGTCACAATCTGGGTACGTGTTTATATTGAATGGTGCTGCAGTAAGCTGGGCAAGCTCGAAGCAGTGCACGGTGGCGAAATCCTCAACAGAATAGCGGCTTCAGAGGCTTCATCAGAAGCGGTATGGATGAAGAGGTTCATTGTAGAGCTCGGTGTGGTTCCTAGTGCATTGGACCCATTTGTCATCTACTGTGATAACATGGGTGCCATCGCCAATGCACAAGAGCCAAGGTCACACAAGAGGCTGAAGCATATCAAGCTGCGTTACCACTCGATTCGCGAGTACATCGAAGATGGAGAAGTAAAGATTTGCAAAGTACACACTGATCTGAATGTAGCAGATCCGTTGACTAAAGCTCTCCCTAGGGCAAAGCATGACCAACACCAGAATGCCATGGGTGTTAGGTATATTACAATGTAATCTAGATTATTGACTCTAGTGCAAGTGGGAGACTGAAGGAGATATGCCCAAGAGGCAATAATAAAAGTGGTTATTATATATCTTTATGTTTATGATAAATGTTTATATACCATGCTATAATTGTATTAACTGAAACATTGATACATGTGTGATATGTAAACAACAAAGAGTCCCTAGTAAGCCTCTTAACTAGCTTGTTGATTAATAGATGATTAGTTTCATAATCATGAACATTGGATGTTATTAATAACAAGGTTATATCATTGTATGAATGATGTAATGGACACACCCAATTAAGCGTAGCATAAGATCACGTCATTAAGTTATTTGCTATAAGCTTTCGATACATAGTTACCTAGTCCTTATGACCATGAGATCATGTAAATCACTTATATCGGAAAGGTACTTTGATTACATCAAACGCCACTGCGTAAATGGGTGGTTATAAAGGTGGGATTAAGCATCCGGAAAGTATGAGTTGAGGCATATGGATCAACAGTGGGATTTGTCCATCCCGATGACGGATAGATATACTCTGGGCCCTCTCGGTGGAATGTCGTCTAATGTCTTGCAAGCATATGAATAAGTTCATAAGAGACCACATACCACGGTACGAGTAAAGAGTACTTGTCAGGAGACGAGGTTGAACAAGGTATAGTGTGATACCGATGATCAAACCTCGGACAAGTAAAATATCGCGTGACAAAGGGAATTGGTATCGTATGTGAATGGTTCATTCGATCACTAAAGTCATCGTTGAATATGTGGGAGCCATTATGGATCTCCAGATCCCGCTATTGGTTATTGGTCGGAGTGAGTACTCAACCATGTCCGCATAGTTCACGAACCGTAGGGTGACACACTTAAAGTTGGATGTTGAAATGGTAGTACTTGAATATGAAATGAAGTTGGAATATTTGTTCGGAGTCCCGGATGGGATCCCGGACATCACGAGGAGTTCCGGAATGGTCCGGAGAATAAGATTCATATATAGGATGTCATTTTATGTGAATAAAATGATGCGGAAGGTTCTATGGAAGGTTCTAGAAGGTTCTAGAAAAGTCCGGAAGAAACCACCAAGGAAGGTGGAGTCCACATGGGACTCCACCTCCATGGCCGGCCAACCCTAGTGGGGGAGGAGTCCCAAGTGGACTCCCCCTTAGGGGGCCGGCCACCCCCCCATGGAAGGTGGAATTCCCACCTCTAGTGGGAGGGAAAGTTTCCCACCATATGGAAGGTTTTGGTTTCGGGTCTTATTCGAAGACTTGGACACCAACACTTGGGATCCACCTATATAATGAGGGGCCAAGGGAGGGGGCCGGCCACCCCAAGACCACAAGCTGGCCGCCCCCATAGAGTGGCCGGCCACCCCCTCCCAAACCCTAGCTTTGCTCCTCCACTTCATATTGCCCGCATAGCTTAGTGAAGCTCCGCCGGACTTCTACACCGCCACCGACACCACGCCGTCGTGCTGTCGGATTCAAGAGGAGCTACTACTTCCGCTGCCCGCTGGAACGGGGAGGTGGACGTCGTCTTCATCAACAACCGAACGTGTGACCGAGTACGGAGGTGCTGCCCGTTCGTGGCGCCGGAACCGATCGTGATCAAGATCTTCTACGCGCTTTTGCAAGCGGCAAGTGAACGTCTACCGCAGCAACAAGAGCCTCCTCTTGTAGGCTTTGGAATCTCTTCAAGGGTGAGTCTCGACAATCCCCTCGTTGCTACCGTCTTCTAGATTGCATCTTGGCTTGGATTGCGTGTTCGCGGTAGGAAAATTTTTGTTTTCTATGCTACGTTATCCTACATAAACACACATAGATGTTTGCTCAAAAGTCTATGCATCTCCTGATCTACCTGTTGTGATCTACAAGTCCAGTTCATTTCCAGGTGTGTGCGAACCATCAGGTGTTCCTGAGCTGTTTTCAAATAGTTCAGGTATGTATATTCACAAATGAATGTTTGCTCGAAAGTCTATCCATCTCGTGATCTGTTGCCATCTACTGTACATGCATGGATGTGCCTGTTGTGATCTGCTAGTCCACTTCATTTCTGCAATCAGGAGGTTCCGGTGGTGCACCATGGTTCAAGCATTGCCTATGGACAACTCCTACACATATGACTCAATGCAAACATTTGTCCATAGAGATTTTCATTAATTACCAAAACCACACATGGGGGCTCTATGATCTTTCAGTCTCCCCCATTTTGGTAATTGATGACAATATCTTTGAGAGGGTTTATGTAATGAATTTAAGTAAAAAAACGAGTTGAATATATAGAGCAAACTCCCCCATAATATATGCACGTGTGAATAAACTTGAATTTCATTGCATATATTGGCAATCAAAGCCTAGTGGAGTTTCCTCTAAATATTCAACCAAGCAAGGCAACAAGATGCAAAGCATGAAGGGCAAATACTTTGGCACAAAGTAAGAAGCATAAAATCCAAGAGGGTTAAGGAATTTAAGTAACAAACAAGTTGAATATATAGAGCAAACTCCCCCATAATATATGCACGTGTGAATAAACTTGAATTTCATTGCATATATTGGCAATCAAAGCCTAGTGGAGTTTCCTCTAAATATTCAACCAAGCAAGGCAACAAGATGCAAAGCATGAAGGGCAAATACTTTGGCACACAGAAGAAGCATAAAACCCAATTCCCTTAAACCCTCGAAACATCCAATTTCAATTCCGAAAGAAGAAGAATTCCAGAGATCCAAAATTCAGAGCCAACAAAAACTTTTATTTGCATATAGTGCCATGCATAACTTGTGCATTTGAGTGATATGCCATGATGATTGTTATTGTGTTATTGTGCTAAACCCTAAAACCCTAATGTGATCAAGTGAAGATCACTAACCAAATAAAATAAAAGAGAAAGAAATCAAATAAGAAAACCCTAATACCCTCACATATGGTTTATGCCATTTTTGCAAATCTTGACCCTAGACCATTTTGGTCTTCACCATTAGTTGTATTACATTACTAAACACTTATTACAACTTTTGGAATCAAAGAAACACAAATCAAATCAAATTCAAACTCAAATTGTGATCACATATGATGATGGTCAAATCTGCCATTTATATTCTGGTCACTACTTTGAGCCCTTGTATCTCAAGTTTTTCAAACTAAACTTTCTCAATTCTTTGCATGTCATCCAAGAGTACATCAAGGTGAGCAACTTTGGTAAAGACCATCATGCCAAAATCATCTTGGATCAAAATCTATGCTCATGCAAAGTTGAGACTTTTTAGCATATGCAACAATCTCACTTTGTCCAATTTTGCATTTCTTTGATTTTTAAAATTCCACCACCACACATGTGTGTCTCTGGTCATTTACAACTCAACCAAATCAACCACTCTCAATTTTTGCAACCATATGAACTCTATCAAATTTTGCAAGAATTTGAATTGGGCAAATATGGAACCAATCAAACACTATTTGAAATAGTGTTTTGGGCCAACCCTAACCCACCACTTGACATCTACCTTGTCCCCTGGTCCCTTCTATCTCTATTAAACCAAATAGCAAGCCTAGAGGAGGGCCACACATGGCAAACCCTAACCATGCCGGCCATGGACATGCCACCTCACTCCCTCTCTTTTCTCTCCAACCTAGCACCGACCACCTTGCCCTACTGCCTCCCCTTGGTCCCCTGAGCATGCTCATCGGCGCCATTCGTCGAAAGGTGGACCACAACGCCTAGCCAGCACGCGCCCATGAGGCACAGGTGCGACAGGAGCGGCATGGCCATGCCATGGCGTGTCTGCCGTGGACGCCAACGGCACGCGCGCGCCACCGCCTGGCGCAACCCCTGGCCCCTCCCTCGACGCGTTGAGCACCACCGTGCCACCGCGGACGCGCAGGACACGCCCACGACACGGACCCGCGCCCGCCATTGATACGTCTCCAACGTATCGATAATTTCTTATGTTCCATGCTACTTTATTGATGATACCTACATGTTTTATGCACATTATATGTCGTATTTACGCATTTTCTGGAACTAACCTATTAACAAGATGCCGTGCCAGTTCTGTTTTCTCGCTGTTTTTGGTTTCGAAATCCTAGTAACGAAATATTCTCTGGAATTGGACGAAATCAACGCCCAGGTTCCTATTTTGGAAGCATCCGTAACACCCGAGAGCGCGGAGGGGGTGGGCGAATGACATGGTGGCGCGGCCCAGGGCCCGGCCGCGCCACCCTATGGTGTCGTCGCCTCGTTGACCCTCCTGCGCCGCCTCTTCGCCTATTTAAAGCCCCTGCATCGAAAACCCTTAGGGGAAGCCACGATACGAGAAAAGTTCCGAGCGCCGTCATCGCGAAGCCAAGATCTGGGGGACAGGAGTCTCTGTTACGGCACCCTGCCGGAGCGGGGAAGTGCCCCGGAAGGCTTCTCCATCGACACCGCTGCCATCTCCACCGCCATCTTCATCACCGCTGCTGCTCCCATGAGGAGGGAGTAGTTCTCCATCGAGGCTCGGGGCTGTAGCTATGTGGTTCATCTCTCCCTATGTAGTTCAATACAATAATCTCATGAGCTGCCTTACATGATTGAGATTCATATGATGATGCTTGTAATCTAGATGTCATTATGCTAGTCAAGTGGGTTTTACTTATGTGATCTCCGGAGACTCCTTGTCCCACGTGTGTAAAGGTGACAGTGTGTGCACCGTGTGGGTCTCTTAGGCTATATTTCACGAAGTACTTATTCACTGTTGAAGAGCGTAGTGAAGTGCTTATTTATATCTCTTTGATGATTGCAATGTGTTTGTATCACAATTTATCTATGTGCTACTCTAGTGATGTGTTATTAAAGTAGTTTTATTCCTCCTGCATGTGTGCAAAGGTGACAGTGCGTGCACCGTGTTAGTACTTGGTTTATGCTATGATCATGATCTCTTGTAGATTGCGAAGTTAACTATTGCTATGATAATATTGATGTGATCTATTCCTCCTACATATGCATGAAGGTGACAGTGTGCATGCTATGCTAGTACTTGGTTTAGTCTTTTGATCTATCTTACACTTAAGGTTACTTAAACATGAGCATTATTGTGGAGCTTGTTAACTCCGGCATTGAGGGTTCGTGTAATCCTACGCAATGTGTTCATCATCCAACAAAAGTGTAGAGTATGCATTTATCTATTCTGTTATGTGATCAATGTTGAGAGTGTCCACTAGTGAAAGTGTAATCCCTAGGCCTTGTTCCTAAATACTGCTGAGTTACTACTGCTTGTTTACTGTTTTACTGTGTTACTACTGCTGCAATACTACCACCATCAACTACACGCCAGCAAGCTATTTTCTGGCACCGTTGCTACTGCTCATACATATTCATACCACCTGTATTTCACTATCTCTTCGCCGAACTAGTGCACCTATTTGGTGTGTTGGGGACACAAGAGACTTCTTGCTTTGTGGTTGCAGGGTTGCATGAGAGGGATATCTTTGACCTCTTCCTCCCTGAGTTCGATAAACCTTGGGTGATCCACTTAAGGAAAACTTGCTGCTGTTCTACAAACCTCTGCACTTGGAGGCCCAACACTGTCTACAGGGAAAGGAGGGGGAACGTAGACATCAAGCACTTTTCTGGCGCCGTTGCCGGGGAGGAAAGGTAAAAGGTACTCACACTCCGGACCTCGGCTACTAAGCTATTTTCCGGCGCCTTGTAAGTACTCGAAGCTATATCCTTTAGACTCTGCAATTGCGACATTTGGTTTCTTGTTTACACTAGTTAGGCATAATGGAAAACAACAAAAATATGAGAGATCTTTATGAACTTTATCTTGAATTAGGACATGATGTGTTTGAAGAGAGAATTAAAAAACCCATGGAACTTTATATGCATGATAATGGGAATGTTATTAGTATGAATGCTTTGAACACCATTGTTGCTAATGCTATGGAAAATTCTAAGCTTGGGGAAGCTGGCTTTGATGAGCATGATATTTTTAGTCCCCCAAGCATTGAGGAGAAAATTTACTTTGATGATACTTTGCCTCCCATTTATGATGATTATAATGATAGTAGTCTTTTGTTACCACCTGTTATGGAGGATAAATTTGATTATGATTACAATATACCTCCTATATTTGATAGCTACTTTGTTGAATTTGCTCCCACTACAACTAATAAAATTGATTATGCTTATGTTGGGAGTAGTAATTATTTTATGCATGAGACTCATGATAAGAATGCTTTATGTGATAGTTATATTGTTGAGTTTGCTCATGATGCTACTGAAAGTTATTATGAGAGACGAAAATATGGTTGTAAAAATTTTCATGTTACTAAAACACCTCTCTATGTGCTGAAATTTTTGAAGCTACACTTGTTTTATCTTCCTATGCTTGTTACTTTGCTCTTCATGAACTTGTTTATTTACAAGATTCCTATGCATAGGAAGCATGTTAGACTTAAATGTGTTTTGAATTTGCCTCTTGATGCTCTCTTTTGCTTCAACTTCTATTTCTTGCGAGTGCATCATTAAAATTGCTGAGCCCATCTTAATGGCTATAAAGAAAAGAACTTCTTGGGAGATAACCCATGTGTTATTTTGCTACAGTACTTTGTTTTATATTTGTGTTTTGGAAGTTGTTTACTACTGTAGCAACCTCTCCTTATCTTAGTTTTGTGTTTTGTTGTGCCAAGTAAAGTTTCTATGTCAAAGTTGATGTTATATTTGGGATCGCTGCGCAGAAACAGCATTGCTGTCTGTCACGAATCTGGGCACAGTTCTATGTAGAAAATTCGAAAAAATCTGCCAATTTACGAGCGTGATCCTCAGATATGTACGCAACTTTCATTAGTTTTGAGTTTTTCCATTTGAGCAAGTCTGGTGCCATCTTAAAATTCGTCTTTACGGACTGTTCTGTTTTTGACAGATTCTGCCTTTTATTTCGCATTGCCACTTTTGTTAAGTTGAATGAGTTTCTTTGTTCCATTAACTTTCAGAAGTTTTGTGCAATGTCCAGAAGTGTTAAGAATGATTGTGTCACCTCTGAACATGTGAATTTTTGATTATGCACTAACCCTCTAACGAGTTTGCTTGAAGTTTGGTGTGAAGGAAGTTTTCAAGGGTCAATAGAAGAGGGTGATATAATATGATCGAGAAGAGTGAAAGGTCTAAGCTTGGGGATGCCCCGGTGGTTCATCCCTGCATATTTTAAGAAGACTCAAGCATCTAAGCTTGGGGATGCCCAAGGCATCCCCTTCTTCATCGACAACTTATCAGGTTTCTTCTAGTGAAACTATATTTTTATTCGGTCACATCTTATGTACTTTACTTGGAGCGTCTGTGTGCTTTTATTTTTGTTTTTGTTTTGTTATCTTAGTTCTCTGAATAAGTTCATCCTTGTGTGGGAGAGAGACACGCTCCGCTGGTTCGTATGAACACATGTGTTCTTAGCTCATAATATTCATGGCGAAGTTTCTTCTTCGTTAAATTGTTATATGGTTGGAATTGGAAAATGCTACATGTAGTAATTGGTAAAATGTCTTGGATAATGTGATACTTGGCAATTCTTGTGCTCATGTTTAAGCTCTTGCATCATATACTTTGCACCTATTAGTGAAGAAATACATAGAGCATGCTAAAATTTGGTTTGCATAATTGGTCTCTCTAAGGTCTAGATAATTTCTAGTATTGAGTTTGAACAACAAGGAAGACGGTGTAGAGTCTTATAATGTTTACAATATGTCTTTTATGTGAGTTTTGCTGCACTTGTTCATCTTTGAGTTTGCTTCAAATAACCTTGCTAGCCTAAACCTTGTATCGAGAGGGAATACTTCTCATGCATCCAAAATCCTTGAGCCAACTACTATGCCATTTGTGTCCACCATACCTACCTACTACATGGTATTTCTCCGCCATTCCAAAGTAAATTGCTTGAGTGCTACCTTTAAACAATTCAAAAGTTATTACCTCTTATTTGTGTCAATGTTTTATAGCTCATGAGGAAGTATGTGGTGTTTTATCTTTCGATCTTGTCATTTACTTTTGACAGACTTTCACAATGGACTAGTGGCTTCATCCGCTTATCCAATAATTTTGCAAAAAGAGCTGGCAATGAGGTTCCCAGCCTCAATTAATTAACTTGCATTAATAATTCTCTTCACATGTTTTGCTCTGATTCATCAGTAAGCAACTTAATTTTGCAAATAGACACTCCTCCATGGTATGTGAATGTTGGAAGGCACCCGAGGATTCGGTTAGCCATGGCTTGTGTAAGCAAAGGTTGGGAGGAGTGTCATCCATAAATAAAGAAAAACTAAACTAAAGTACATGTGTAAACAAAAGAGAAGAGGGATGATCTACCTTGCTGGTAGAGATAACGTCCTTCATGGGAGCCGCTCTTGAAAGTCTGGTTGATGAGGTAGTTAGAGTACCCGCTACCATTCGTTGACAACAACAAACACCTCTCAAAACTTTATTTTTATGCTCTCTTTATGTTTTCAAAATCAAAGCTCTAGCACAAATATAGCAATCAATGCTTCCCTCTGCGAAGGGCCATTCTTTTACTTTTATGTTGAGTCAGTTCACCTATTTCTCTCCACCTCAAGAAGCAAACACTTGTGTGAATTGTGCATTGATTCCTACATACTTGCATATTGCATTTATTATATTACTTTGCATTGACAATATCCATGAGATATACATGTTATGAGTTGAAAGCAACCGCTGAAACTTAATCTTCCTATGTGTTGCTTCAACACCTTTACTTTGATTTATTGCTTTATGAGTTAACTCTTATGCAAGACTTATTGATGCTTGTCTTGAAGTACTATTCATGAAAAGTCTTTGCTTTATGATTCAGTTGTTTACTCATGTCATTACCTTTGTTTTGATCGCTGCATTCATTACATATGTTTACAAATAGTATGATCAAGATTATGATGGCATGTCACTTCAGAAATTATCTTTGTTATCGTTTTACCTGCTCGGGACGAGCAGAACTAAGCTTGGGGATGCTGATACGTCTCCAACGTATCGATAATTTCTTATGTTCCATGCTACTTTATTGATGATACCTACATGTTTTATGCACATTATATGTCGTATTTACGCATTTTCTGGAACTAACCTATTAACAAGATGCCGAAGTGCCAGTTCCTGTTTTCTGCTGTTTTTGGTTTCAGAAATCCTAGTAACGAAATATTCTCGGAATTGGACGAAATCAACGCCCAGGTTCCTATTTTGCCCGGAAGCATCCAGAACACCCGAGAGCCGCCAGAGGGGGGCCCTGGTGGGCCCAGATGACATGGTGGCGCGGCCCAGGCCCTGGCCGCGCCACCTATGGTGTCGTCGCCTCGTTGACCCTCTGCGCCGCCTCTTCGCCTATTTAAAGCCCCTGCATCGAAAACCCTTAGGGAGGAAGCCACGATACGAGAAAAGTTCCGAGCCGCCGTCATCGCGAAGGCCAAGATCGGGGGACAGGAGTCTCTGCTCCGGCACCCTGCCGGAGCGGGGAAGTGCCCCCGAAGGCTTCTCCATCGACACCGCTGCCATCTCCACCGCCATCTTCATCACCGCTGCTCTCATGAGGAGGGAGTAGTTCTCCATCGAGGCTCGGGGCTGCCGGTAGCTATGTGGTTCATCTCTCTCCTATGTAGTTCAATACAATAATCTCATGAGCTGCCTTACATGATTGAGATTCATATGATGATGCTTGTAATCTAGATGTCATTATGCTAGTCAAGTGGGTTTTACTTATGTGATCTCCGGAGACTCCTTGTCCCACGTGTGTAAAGGTGACAGTGTGTGCACCGTGTGGGTCTCTTAGGCTATATTTCACGAAGTACTTATTCACTGTTGAAGAGCGTAGTGAAGTGCTTATTTATATCTTTTATGATTGCAATGTGTTTGTATCACAATTTATCTATGTGCTACTCTAGTGATGTGTTATTAAAGTAGTTTTATTCCTCCTGCATGTGTGCAAAGGTGAGTGCGTGCACCGTGTTAGTACTTGGTTTATGCTATGATCATGATCTCATGTAGATTGCGAAGTTAACTATTGCTATGATAATATTGATGATCTATTCCTCCTACATATGCATGAAGGTGACAGTGTGCATGCTATGCTAGTACTTGGTTTAGTCTTTTGATCTATCTTACACTTAAGGTTACTTAAACATGAGCATTATTGTGGAGCTTGTTAACTCCGGCATTGAGGGTTCGTGTAATCCTACGCAATGTGTTCATCATCCAACAAAAGTGTAGAGTATGCATTTATCTATTCTATTATGTGATCAATGTTGAGAGTGTCCACTAGTGAAAGTGTAATCCCTAGGCCTTGTTCCTAAATACGCTGAGTTACTACTGCTTGTTTCTGTTTCTGTGTTACTACTCTTGCAATACTACCACCATCAACTACACGCCAGCAAGCTATTTTCTGGCACCGTTACTACTGCTCATACATATTCATACCACCTGTATTTCACTATCTCTTCGCCGAACTAGTGCACCTATTTGGTGTGTTGGGGACACAAGACTTCTTGCTTTGTGGTTGCAGGGTTGCATGAGAGGGATATCTTTGACCTCTTCCTCCCGAGTTCGATAAACCTTGGGTGATCCACTTAAGGGAAAACTTGCTGCTGTTCTACAAACCTCTGCACTTGGAGGCCCAACACTGTCTACAGGAAAGGAGGGGGAACGTAGACATCAGCCATCGTCGGAGAAGGAGACCTGCTCCGCCGCAGACGCGCCCGACACGGAAGCAACGCGACCAAACCAGACGCCGCACGACCGCGCTGTCGCCGCCAAACGCATCGCCTGGACACGCTGAACAGCTCCACGCACATGCCCAGCTCGCTAGCCCACCGGAGAGCCCGCGCCCATGTCGCCACCGCCGCAGCACCACGGTGCCCTCCCTCGCCTATAAATGGAGGCATCCATTGCTCGATTTCTTCACACCGCAACACTCCTCTCTTCTCCCTCGACCTCCTGAGCCACTCCACCGTCGACATTAGCCATCACCGCCGCTCAATTGAAGCCTCACTACCGAGCATCGCCGCGGAAGCTCGCCGCCGATTGGAGCCCTCCCCGGAGACGCCGCTGCTACCAGGAGGACCGCCGTCTACAACCTCGTCGAGCACGCCAACCCTTGCTGGAGCCACGGTGAGCTCTCCCACCCCCTACGCCGCCGGTGAGCTCCTCTCGCCGTCGACGACGACGGCTCTGAGCCGTTCGATCTCGTTCTAATCCAACGACCCGTAGCGCTCGTACCCCTTCGCTGTTTAATAGCCACTGACGGGTGGAGCCCCCTGTCAGGCAGCCCAAGCGTGCGTGGATGCGTGGTGGGCTGGCCTTGCGCCGTTTAAATCGATTCGGCCCAGTTAGTTTTCCCGCCAGGCCCATTTCATTTAAATTCGAATTTCCAAATTCTGTTAAATTCAATACTGGCCCTGGCTTTGAAATTAAATAGAATTTGTTTGGCTTGGCCAAATTTAGCAAACTTTATATTGTTGGAAAGCCACTGAAAAGATCTACAATTTGCCACTGGTCTCACTTTGAGATTTTTTGTATAAGTAATGTGATAAAAAGAACAAGTCAGGGACTTTTGCACATTCAAATAAATATTAAAAATCAACCAAAAATGATATTTAGTTGATTCCAACTCTAATAGCTCACATTTCACTTACACTAATTGTTTCTGCAAAAATATGGTGTGGTCACTTTGAATGATCATGCCCTAGTTTAAATAAAGGACTATATGGCTAGTTTATCTAAGTGATATTGTCCAAAACTATTATGCAAATTATATGGAGTGTTATACTTCATTTAAATCTTGTCCCAAGTACTTTCATATGAAGTTTGGACCACTGGTCAAATACTCTCACATGAAATACTTGGTGATATTAAATCATATTGAGAATTATTAAATAGTATGAGGTACTATACCTCATTTAAATCATTTTCTCAAATAATGATGTTGAAGGGTTGACTTAGGTCAACCTAAATTCATGTAGGATTGTTTGAGAAATTAAATCTTAAGAAGATTCAATGAGAGGAAATTATTCCTCAAGAACTCAAAGGAAACTATCATTTACATATATAATGAGAGGAAATTATTTTTCCATGAATTAAATAGAAACATTAATCAATATATGTAATGAGAGGAAATTATTTTTCTTAAGAATAAAACAATATCAACCAACATGATGGCAATGTGATAATGCTAGCATAGTTTGTGTGATTTATGTGTGTGCTTAGTATAGCTCTTGAACTTGTTGAGTGATTATACCTCGTATTCAAATTTAGACGCTAGTACCGGAGAATACCAGGAAGAGGAAGGTTGCTACCAAGAGGAGGAAGAGGAGAACTTTGACCACTACCAAGGCAAGCTAATACTCTTGCAAAGTGCAAAGCTCTATCAAGAGCAAGGCACACTCATCTTTTCTTATGCTTCATGAACCCATCCCAAATTTTACTCTTCAAGTTTTCATTTTGAATATTTAAGATTCCTTTTATAGTTAACTTTGGTCTAAGTCTAGAGTACTACAAGAGTATCAAACTTAGCCTAATAAGCATTACAAGTAGCTAGCACCCCTCATGACTAGTTGCTAGTGCTAATACTAAAACTTGACTACTCTAGATGGGAACATGTGACTTGAAATAAAATTGAAACTTTGGAATGATGATGTATTCCATTGAATGAATTTTGAAGGTGAATATGACCAAGAGAAGATAGTGATTTTTGATTAAAAACTGATATTGGTTTGGATGCGATACCTTTCCAATTCTTGAGTACCCCCACAATACCTGATTATGGGTAAGGGCTTAACTAGAAATTTATGTATCTTAGTATGGGTTCCCTCTGAACACACATCATAGGGGTTATGCTTGAGGCTGCCTCCGTTGTTGAGAAATGATGTGAATTGAGGTGAATTGTACGGCCAAGCCCTGTGCAGTTCCCAGGTTGACAGTTGGTCTTCACTGGGAGGCCAAGCTCATGGGGAGAGGTGCTCATACTAGGGTTTGTAAATGAAAGGTTATGGTTGATGATCCGCGTACTGTGTTACGATGATTCGGGGTTATCCCGACGGATGAAATCAAATGTTGTGGCACAAGCGTGCAACCTCTGCAGAGTGTAAACCTATTTGAATAGCCGTGTCCACGGTTACGGACGGTTGGAAAGGCCATACAGTTTCCGGTGTCAGATTCGTAAAAATGTTGGTGAAATGAATGGTGAAATGGGTGACTTGTTTTTGAATCACAACTTGAGTTGTGGAAATGACACTAATGTTCCCACTTGAGTTAGTTAGCACATGAATAAGTCTTTTATCAAATACTTGTGAACTAAAATTGGCTTTATGCAAATAAACTAGAGCTTAGCACCCTTACTAGAATTGCTAGCACTTACACTAGTATTAGTTTGCGAGTACTTAAAGTACTCACGGCTTTGTCCCTGGCTATTCAAATGGCCAGAGTATGAAGACAAACAGAACTACCAAGGAGATGACCAGCAGGATGCCTATGACAACTAGGAGTCTTCCAACGTCAAGCGTTGGCCTGTGGACTAGAGAGTCCATTTATCTTTACGCTTCCGCTATGAACTTGTGTTTGTTCGTTGATCTATAGATCAACTATTTGTGTAATATGGATCATGTGATCTGAAGTTGTAAGACAATATGGTTTGTAATGAATGATGGCTATGATACTTAACTATTATGCCTCACAACAACAATATTCCTGGGATTGCGATGAATGACATAATAGGCATCTGGACTTAAAAATCCGGGTGTTGACAAGTTGGTATCGAGCCATTGTTTGACCTTAGGTGACCCTAGTTTAGAACGGACGTTATGAAAAATTTAGTTTCACAAAAACAAATAAGTGAATACTTGCAAAAATTTATACACGCTCTTTTCTTGAGATCTGTTCAAAATGATATGTCATGATCTTCCTTATAAATATACTTAAAATTTTGCCACACTTGTTCACTCTCTAACTTGCTCATCCAACTCACTTTCAGATGGAGCCGACCAACGTCAAGTTTTACCAGCTCGGGAACGGCGGGGACTTGATCTTCGAGAGGGACCTTGACGGTCTGTCGGAGTACCTTGGACGCCCACCCCGAGTTTCACGGAGTCGAGGTCAACGACCAGCACGGAGGGGAGCTTCAGTGGGTTATCACCGCTGACTTGAGGGGCAAGGTGGAGCCTCCTACTTCTGAGAGGATCCTCTTTTCCTTCAGGGAAAGCAGCTGGATGGACGGACTCGCTCGTGCTCTTCAGGAAGCACTTGCACGTCTGTGCGGACAGAACGTGATGGCGGTACTCACATCTCGTTTTGCTAACCATGCAAGGCGTGACTCCTTTGGAGCACCCATGGAGCTGCAGATGCACCCCGAGCTGAGGCACCACGTGGACCACCTCGACTTCATGTTGTGACGAAGGAGCTGGATAACTCTCGTGGTTACGCCAACCAGACTCACATGGCCTTGGCTCACCATGCCGATGCCATCAAGATGCTCAACCATGACCGCAAGTCACTCCGCCTGCAGCGTGCCAAGAAGGACGCTACCATCATGCGCCTTCGCGCCAAGATAGCATCTTTGGAGGCCACTGTCAAGGCCCAGGAGGACCAGCTGAGAGAGATGGAGGATGACGATGGATGTATCGACCTTCAGGGAGGAGGAGCCTTCCTGAGTGACGACGACGACTTTGAGGAGGACGAGTTCACCGAGGAGGAGGACTACGAGTTCCTAGAGAGGATGGGATCATCCCCATCGATGTGGATGGAGATGTCGAGGAGTAGTTGCACTGGATCACTTATGTAGGTGTGAGTTGTATCCCGTCCTTTGTATCGTAGCATGAGAAGAATGGTTCTTAAAACCATGGGGTGTTAACTTGTAATGTGTGATGAATGAATGAATGAATGAATGTTTGTGTGTTATCATGAAAGGTTTCAAGTTTTCCATATTTTCAAATTTACTCAAACAAGCCATAGAAAATTTCCTCTTATCTCATGATCTGTATACTTGTTCAGATGGCTCGTCCGAATCGCAACGTGAATCCGGATGCAATGATGCAACTGCTGCAAACCCTGATGGCAGATAGGGAGGCTGACAGAGCTGAACATCAATCCAAAATAGCAGCACCGCAATAGTTGGCCAACAACAATTATGGCCATGGAAACCATGATCACCCCGGGTCAAAGCTCAAGAACTTCCAGAACACCAACCCACCGGTCTTCAGCAAGACTGAAGAACCTCTGGATGCCGATGATTGGCTGCAGACCATGGAAAACAACTTAGAAGTGGCTGGAGTGGAGGCCAATGAGAAAGTGCTATTTGCCACGCACTACTTAGCAGGACCAGCAAGAGCTTGGTGGACCAGCACCCGTGCCATGAACGGAGGTCAAGTCATGACTTGGGCAGATTTCAAGCTCAAGTTCAGCAAGTACCATGTGCCCCCGGGCTTGATCAAGAAAATGAGGGATGAGTTCCGTGAACTCAAGCAAGGCAGGATGACGGTGGTAGAATACCGCGACAGGTTCCTTACCCTGTCAAGGTACGCCCCCGACGAGACCGACACCACCGAGAAGAGGCAGGAGAGATTCCTGAACGGATTGCATGATGAGATGCAGACTGTCCTTGTCAACATTCCCTTCGCCGACCTTGAAGCCTTAGTGGACTCTGCCATCCAGATGGAAGGCAAGCTGAATCAAGCCAATGAGAACCGCAAACGCCGCATGATGCACCAGAGTGGGCCCAGCAATGCCCCGAAGTATCGCCCCAGCTCAAGCGGAGGTTTCACTCCGAGAAACAACAACAAGCCCCAGATGCAGACTTCACGCCCGGGTTATCAGAACCGGAGTGGAGGAAACCCCAGGCCAGGAGGCCACCACAACAACAGCTACCACAACAACAACAACAACAACTTCAACCGCGCTCCGCCCAGAGCCCCCAACACCAACAACAACAACACCAACACCGCTCCAAGGACTGGGAGCAACGCCATCCCCGTCGCCACCAAGGACAAGGCCACCATCACTTGCTATGAGTGTGGCGTGGTGGGACACTACTCCAACGAGTGCCCCAAGAGGTTAGCCAAGATTGCAGCCAACATCGCTGCACCCGCTCAGCAACACCGTGTCTCCACCGGCAAGAAGTTCACCCCCAACAACCCCAATAACACAACGGCCGTCTCTTCCACATGAATGCTGAAGAAGCCCAGGAAGCACCAGATGTTGTACTGGGTATGTTTTCTGTTAATTCAGTACCTGCCGAGTGTTGTTTGATTCCGGAGCATCTCATTCATTTGTCACCGAAGATTTTGCATCCACAAGTAAAATCCAATCCATCAGTTTGAAGCATGTTATGATAGTTCAAATTCCGGGATCAACCACCAAAGCCAGAAAATTTTGCAAAAATGTACCCATCAGAATCCATGAAGTAGATTTTTATGCCAATCTGATTGTTCTGGGAACCAAAGGTTTGGAAGTCGTACTAGGAATGGACTGGATGTCAAAACACCATGGATTGATTGACTGTGCCAAGAAAGCCATCACCATGACTAGCAGCACCGGTATCCTAGTAGAGCATGTATCTGAAAGATTACCCAGAAAATTTACCTGCAACCAAAGTGTAGCCAAGCCAACTCGGATCAAATCAGGGTCGTCTGTCGATACCCGATGTGTTTCCTGAGGGTCTACCCGGTATGCCCCCAGATCGAGATATCGAGTTTATCATCGAGTTAATCCCTGGAACAGGACCTATAGCCCAGAGAGCCTATAGCATGAACCCAGCAGAGTTAGTGGAACTGAAGAAGCAACTGGATGAATTATTAGCCAAAGGTCTGATCCGACCAAGTGCGTCGCCTTGGAGATCCCCTGTTTTGTTTGTGGACAAGAAGGACGGTGCCAGTCGTTTATGTACGGATTATCGTAAGCTTAACGATGTCACCATCAAAAACAAATACCCCTTGCCAAAGATAGAAGACTTGTTTGACCAGTTGACCGGTGCCACCGTGTTCTCTAAGATTGATCTTAGGACTGGTTATCATCAGCTGAAGATCCGTGCAGCGGATATCCCAAAGACTACCTTCACCACCAGATATGGGTTGTATGAGTACAACGTCATGTCGTTTGGATTAACCAATGCCCCAGCTTATTTCATGAACCTCATGAATAAGATCTTCATGAACTTTTTGGATAAGTTTGTCGTTGTCTTCATTGATGACATCCTTATCTACTCCAAAACCGAAGAGGAACATGAGCAACATTTGGAAATCATCCTAGAAACCCTTAGACAGCACAAGTTGTATGCCAAGTTCAGCAAGTGCGAGTTTTGGTTGAAGGAAGTAGGATTCCTGGGACACATCTTGTCTGCAGGAGGAATTGCCGTAGATCCCGCTAAGATCAAAACAGTTGAAGAATGGAAAGCCCCAACCACTCAGACTGAAGTCCGTGCCTTTCTCGGATTAGCCGGATACTACCGTAGGTTTGTTGAAGGATTTTCCAGCATAGCCCGACCAATGACTCAACTGCTGAAGAAGGACAAGAAGTTTGAATGGACGGACAAATGTGAAGAGAGCTTCCAGACACTGAAGACAAGACTGACCACAGCCCCAATCCTGATCATGCCGGATATCACCAAACCATTTGATGTCTATTGTGATGCATCCAAGATTGGTCTTGGATGTGTGTTGATGCAGGAAGGCAAGGTGATATCTTATCTGTCTCGGCAACTGAAGCAACATGAGCAGAACTACCCAACCCATGACCTCGAGCTTGCAGCCGTAGTTTTAGCACTAAAAGTATGGCGTCATTACCTCATGGGTAATCGATGCGAGATCTATTCAGATCACAAGAGCCTGAAGTACATTTTCACCCAGAAGGAACTAAACATGAGGCAGAGGAGATGGTTAGAGTTGATAAAAGATTATGACATGGAAATCCATTACCACCCCGGCAAAGCCAATGTAGTGGCAGATGCCCTGAGTAGACTGCCGTGTCAGTTGAACTCCATGATAGCAGCAGAACAACCTAGCCTACACCAAGAGTTTGAGCAGTTCAGAATGGAACTAGTTAGTGAAGGATTCCTAGCCAGCATAGAGCTTCAGCCCACCTTGATTGGTCAGATCAAGGAAGCCCAGAAGGGAAATACCAGCATTGACGTAATCAAGAGCCAAATAGTTGTAGGGAAAGCGCCGGGATTCACCGAAGATGAGGAAGGAGTTCTTTGGTACAACGGACGCCTGTGCGTACCATCGGACTCAGAGTTGAAGCAAGTTATTCTGCAGGAAGCCCACGATACCCTTTATTCTATCCACCCCGGAGGTACCAAGATGTATCAAGATTTGAAGGAACAATTTTGGTGGCATGGAATGAAGCGGGAGATTGGAAGCTACATCGCCAAGTGTGACATCTGTCAGCGAGTCAAGGCAGAACATCAACGACCCACAGGATTGCTGCAGCCACTGCAGATTCTGGAATGGAAGTGGGACTCAGTAGGAATGGACTTTATCACAGGTCTGCCCAAATCCATCAAAGGAAATGACTCCATTTGGGTAGTCGTCGATAGACTGACCAAGGTAGCCCATTTCATCCCCGTCAAAACCACATACCAAGGCCCAAAGTTAGCTGAGTTGTATATCTCCAGAATAGTCGCCCTGCACGGAACCCGATAGTGTCAGATAGAGGATCACAATTCACCTCAAGATTCGGCGAAAGTACATGAAGGACTCGGAACTCGGCTGAATTTCAGCACCGCCTATCACCCGAGACCGATGGACAGACTGAAAGAGTCAACCAGATACTAGAAGATATCTTGAGCACATGTCTTTGGAGTATGGATCTAAGTGGGAAGACCGCTGCCTTATGCAGAATTATCATACAACAGTTACCAAGCCAGCTTGCAGATGGCCCCTTTGAAGCCTTGTACGGAAGGAAATGCCGTCTGAATTGGTCTGAAGTCGGAGAAAGCCAAGTCTTTGGACCTGATGTTCTTCGAGAAGCCGAAGAGAAAGTGCACAAGATCCGAGAGTACCTCAAGACTGCCCAGTCAAGACAGAAGAGTTACGCCGACAAGAGACGCCGAGAAATGACCTTTGAGATTGGAGATTTTGTCTACCTCAAGGTGTCACCCCTTAAAGGAATGCAGAGATTCCAGCTGAAAGGAAAGCTTGCACCCCGATATGTCGGACCCTTCAAAGTTCTCAGCCGCCGAGGTGAAGTATCTTATCAACTGGAGCTACCAGAAGAAATGGCGGCTGTGCACGACGTGTTTCACATCTCACTCCTCCGGAAGTGCCTAGAAGTCCCCGAGAAGACCGAAGTGTTCAAGAATATCGATCACCGATCGGTGGATATCAACACGGACTTGACATACCGCGAAGTGCCGATTCGCATCCTGGAGGAAGCTTACAGAACCACCCGCACCCGAAGCATCAAGTTCCTGAAGATACAGTGGAGTAACCATACCGGAGACGAAGCCACTTGGGAGCGGGAGGAAGATATGAAGAAAGAATACCCAGATCTCTTTAGTACCTAATTTTCTTCTAGATCTCGGGACGAGATCTTTTGTAAGGGGGAAGGGTTTGTAACATCCCAAATTTCAATAAAAGAAAAGAAGAAGAATTCCAGAGATCCAAAATTCAGAGCCAACAAA
This sequence comes from Lolium multiflorum, assembly GCA_030979885.1. Taxonomy (NCBI): domain Eukaryota; kingdom Viridiplantae; phylum Streptophyta; class Magnoliopsida; order Poales; family Poaceae; genus Lolium; species Lolium multiflorum. The sequence continues at coordinate 366,370,749 of CM061750.1, forward strand.
AACTTTTATTTGCATATAGTGCCATGCATAGGACTTGTGCATTTGAGTGATATGCCATGATGATTGTTATTGTGTTATTGTGCTAAACCCTAAAACCCTAATGTGATCAAGTGAAGATCACTAACCAAATAAAATAAAAGAGAAAGAAATCAAATAAGAAAACCCTAATACCCTCACATATGGTTTATGCCATTTTTGCAAATCTTGACCCTAGACCATTTTGGTCTTCACCATTAGTTGTATTACATTACTAAACACTTATTACAACTTTTGGAATCAAAGAAACACAAATCCAATCAAATTCAAATTGTGATCACATATGATGATGGTCAAATCTGCCCTTTTATATTCTGGTCACTACTTTGAGCCCTTGTATCTCAAGTTTTTCAAACTAAACTTTCTCAATTCCTTGCATGTCATCCAAGAGTACATCAAGGTGAGCAACTTTGGTAAATACCATCATGCCAAAATCATCTTGGATCAAAATCTATGCTCATGCAAAGTTGAGACTTTTTAACATATGCAACAATCTCACTTTGTCCAATTTTGCATTTCTTTGATTTTTAAAATTCCACCACCACACATGTGTGTCTCTGGTCATTTACAACTCAACCAAATCAACCACTCTCAATTTTTGCAACCATATGAACTCTATCAAATTTTGCAAGAATTTGAATTGGGCAAATATGGAACCAATCAAACACTATTTGAAATAGTGTTTTGGGCCAACCCTAACCCACCACTTGACATCTACCTTGTCCCCTGGTCCCTTCTATCTCTATTAAACCAAATATCAAGCCTAGAGAGGGCCACACATGGCAAACCTAACCATGCCGGCCATGGACATGCCCTCACTCTCCCTCTCTTCTCTCCAACCTAGCACCGACCACCTTGCCCTACTGCCTCCCCTTGGTCCCCTGAGCATGCTCATCGGCGCCATTCGTCGAAAGGTGGACCACAACGCCCTAGCCAGCGCGCGCCCACGACGCACAGGTGCGACAGGAGCGGCATGGCCATGCCATGGCGTGTCTGCCGCGCGGCACCCGGCCACGCGCGCGCCGCCACCGCTCGCAACCCTGGCCCCCTCCTCGACGCGTTGAGCACCACCGCCGCGGACCGCGTAATGTACCCGTACCGTTTGGGAACCCCAAGAGGAAGGTATGATGCGCACGTGGCAAGTTTTCCCTCAGAAAGAAACCAAGGTTGAATCGAACCAGGAGGAGCCAAGAAGCACGTTGAAGGTTGATGGTGGCGAAATGTGATGCGGCGCAACAACAGGGATTCCGGCGCCAACGTGGAATCTGCACAAAAAAACCAAAGTACTTTGCCCCAACGATGTGAGGTTGTCAATCTCACCGGCTTGCTGTAACAAAGGATTAAACGTATCGAGTGGAAGATGTTTGCAAAGAAAACAGTAAAACACAATTGCATTAGATTGTATGCTATGTAAAGAATAGGACCGGGGTCCACAGTTCACTAGAGGTGTCTCTCCCATAAGATAAAAGCATGTTGGGTGAACAAATTACAGTCGGGCAATTGACAAATAGAGAAAGGCATAACAATGCATATACATGATATGATAAATATAGTGAGATTTAATTGGGCATTACGACAAAGTACATAGACCGCCATCCAACTGCATCTATGCCTAAAAAGTCGACCTTCAGGTTATCATCCGAACCCCATTCAGTATTAAGTTGCTAAGCAACAGACAATTGCATTAAGTATGGTGCGTAATGTAATCGACAACTACATCCTTAGACATAGAATCAATGTTTTATCCCTAGTGGCAACAGCACATCACAACCTTAGAACTTTCTGTCACTGTCCCAGGTGTCAATGAAGGCATGAACCCACTATCGAGCATAAATACTCCCTCTTGGAGTTAAGAGTACAAACTTGGCCAGAGCCTCTACTAATAACGGAGAGCATGCAAGATCATAAACAACACATAAACAATAGATTGATAATCACCATAACATAGTATTCTCTATCCATCGGATCCCGACAAACACAACATATAGTATTACAGATAGATGATCTTGATCATGTTAGGCAGCTCACAAGATCCAACAATGAAGCACAACAAGGAGAAGACGACCATCTAGCTACTGCTATGGACCCATGGTCCAGGGGTGAACTACTCACTCATCACTCCGGAGGCGATCATGGCGATGAAGAGTCCTCCGGAGATGAATCCCCTCGGCCGGGTGCCGGAGGCGATCTCTGAATCCCCGAGATGAGATTGTGGCGGCGTCTCGGAAGGTTTTCCGTATCGTGGCTCTCGGTACTGGGGTTTTGCGACGGAGGCTTTAAGTAGGCGGAAGGGCAACGTGGGGGCACGGGGCCCCACACCTAGGTCGGCGCGGCCAGGCGCGCCGCCTGGTGTCGGTGCCTCGTGGCCCCACTTCCCCTCTTCGGTCTTCCGAAGCTCCGTGCAAAAATAGGACCCTAGGCGAAGATTTCGTCCAATTCCGAGAATATTTCCTTACTAGGATTTCTGAAACCAAAAACAGCGACAAGCAGCTCTTCGGCATCTTGTTAATAGGTTAGTTCCGAAAATGCATAAATATGACATATAATGTGCATAAAACATGTAGGTATCATCAATAAAGTGGCATGGAACATAAGAAATTATCGATACGTTGGAGACGTATCAGCATCCCCAAGCTTAGTTCTGCTCGTCCCGAGCAGGTAAAACGATAACAAAGATAATTTCTGAAGTGACATGCCATCATAATCTTGATCATACTATTTGTAAACATATGTAATGAATGCAGCGATCAAAGCAAAAGTAATGACATGAGTAAACAAGTGAATCATATAGCAAAGACTTTTCATGAATAGTACTTCAAGACAAGCATCAATAAGTCTTGCATAAGAGTTAACTCATAAAGCAATAAATCAAAGTAAAGGTATTGAAGCAACACAAAGGAAGATTAAGTTTCAGCGGTTGCTTTCAACTTATAACATGTATATCTCATGGATATTGTCAACATAAAGTAATATAACAAGTGCAATATGCAAGTATGTAGGAATCAATGCACAGTTCACACAAGTGTTTGCTTCTTAAGGTGGAGGGAGATAGGTAAACTGACTCAACAATAAAAGTAAAAGAAAGGTCCTTCAAAGAGGAAAGCATCGATTGCTGTATTTGTGCTAGAGCTTTTATTTTGAAAACATGAAACAATTTTGTCAACGGTAGTAATAAAGCATATGAGTTATGTAAATTATATCTTACAAGTTGCAAGCCTCATGCATAGTATACTAATAGTGTCCGCACCTCGTCCTACTTAGCTTGGACTACCGGATCTTTGCATGCCATGTTTCAACCAAGTGTCACAAAGGGGTACCTCCATGCCGCCTGTACAAAGGTCTAAGGAGAATGCTCGCATTTTGGATTTCTCGCTTTTGATTATTCTCAACTTAGACATCCATACCGGGACAACATGGACAACAGATAATGGACTCCTCTTAAATGCATAAGCATGTAGCAATGATTATTATTCTCATATGAGATTGAGGATATATGTCCAAAACTGAAACTTCAACCATGATTCATGGCTTTAGTTAGCGGCCCAATGTTCTTCTCTAACAATTTTGCATGCTCCAACCACTAAAATGATAGATCCTTCAGACAAGACGGACATGCATAGCAACTCACATGATATTCAACAATAGTTGATGGCGTTCCCCAGAAGCATGGTTATCGCACAACAAGCAACTTAATAAAAGATAAAGTGCATAAGTACATATTCAATACTACGATAGTTTTTAAGGCTATTTTGTCCCATGAGCTATATATTGCAAAGGTGGATGATGGAATTTTAAAGGTAGCACTCAAGCAATTTACTTTGGAATGGCGGAGAAATACCATGTAGTGGGTAGGTATGGTGGACACAAATGGCATAGTAGTTGGCTCAAGGATTTTGGATGCATGAGAAGTATTCCCTCTCGATACAAGGTTTAGGCTAGCAAGGTTATTTGAAGCAAACTCAAGGATGAACAGTGCAGCAAAACTCACATAAAAGACATATTGTAAACATTATAAGACTCTACACCGTCTTCCTTGTTGTTCAAAACTCAATACTAGATATTATCTAGACCTTAGAGAGACCAAATATGCAAATCAAATTTTAGCAAGCTCTATGTATTTCTTCATTAATGGGTGCAAAGCATATGATGCAAGAGCTTAAACATGAGCACAACAATTTCCAAGTATCACATTATCCAAGACATTTTAGAATTACTACATGTAGCATTTTTCAATTCCAACCATATAACAATTTAACGAAGAAGAAACTTCGCCTTGAACATTATGAGTAAAGCCTAAGGACATATTTGTCCATATGCAACAGCGGAGCGTGTCTCTCTCCCACAAAGTGAATGCTAGGATCCATTTTATTCAAACAAAAACAAAAACAAAAACAAACCGACGCTCCAAGTAAAGAACACAAGATGTGACTGAATAAAAATATAGTTTCGGGGGAGGAACCTGATGATGTTGTCGATGAAGAAGGGGATGCCTTGGGCATCCCCAAGCTTAGAGCTTGAGTCTTCTTAAAATATGCAGGGGTGAACCACGGGGGCATCCCCAAGCTTAGAGCTTTCACTCCTCTTGATCATAGTATATCATACTCCTCTCTTGACCCTTGAAAACTTCCTTCACACCAAACTTCAAGCAAACTCATTAGAGGGTTAGTGCACAATTAATAATTCACATGTTCAGAGGTGGCACAATCATTCTTTACACTTCTGGACATTGCATAAAGCTACTGGACATTAATGGATCAAAGAAATGAATCCAACATAGCAAAAGAGGCAATGCGAAATAAAATGCAGAATCTGTCAAAAACAGAACAGTCCGTAAAGACGAATTTAAAGCTGGCACCAGACTTGCTCAAATGGAAAAACTCAAAACTAATGAAAGTTGCGTACATATCTGAGGATCACGCTCGTAAATTGGCAGATTTTTTCGAATTTTCTACAGAGGCCTGTGCCCAGATTCGTGACAGACAGCAATGCTGTTTCTGCGCAGCGATCCCAAATATAACATCAACTTTGACATAGAAACTTTACTTGGCACAAAAACATGATAAGGAGAGGTTGCTACAGTAGTAAACAACTTCCAAGACTCAACAAAACAAAAAATTGCTGTAGTAAAAACATGGGTTGTCTCCCATAAGCGCTTTTCTTTAACGCCTTTCAGCTAGGCGCAGAAAGTGCAAATCAAGTAACATCGAGAGTAGAAGCATCAACATCATAACTTGTTCTAATAATAGAATCAAAAGGCAACTTCATTCTCTTTCTAGGGAAGTGTTCCATACCTTTCTTGAGAGGAAATTGATATTTAATATTACCTTCCCTCATATCAATAACAGCACCAACGGTTCGAAGAAAAGGTCTTCCCAACACAATAGGACAAGATGCATTGCATTCGATATCCAAAACAACAAAATCAACGGGGACAAGGTTATTGTTAACCGTAATGCGCACATTATCAATCCTCCCCAAAGGTTTCTTGTTAACATTATCGGCAAGATTAACATCCAAATAACAATTCTTCAATGGTGGCAAGTCAAGCATATCATAAATCTTTTTAGGCATAACAGAAATACTTGCACCAAGATCACATAAAGCATTACATTCAAAGTCATTGAATTTCATTTTAATGATGGGCTCCCAACCATCTTCTAACTTTCTAGGAATAGAAGTTTCAAGTTTTAGTTTCTCTTCTCTAGCTTTTATGAGAGCATTTGTAATATGTTTTGTAAAGGCTAAATTTATAGCACTAGCATTAAGACTTTTAGCAAGTTTTTGTAAGAACTTTATAACTTCAGAGATGTGGCAATCATCAAAATCTAAATCATTATGAGCTACAGCAATGGGATCATTGTTCCCAAGGTTGGAAAAAATTTCAGCAGTTTTATCACAAGCAGTTTCAGCAGTTTTAGCAATTTCAGGCAGTTTTGTTCGCTTTGCACTAGGAGTAGAAACATTGCCAACACCAATTATCTTACCATTGATAGTAGGAGGTGCAGCAACATGTGAAGAATTAGCATTACAAGTGGTGGTAATAGTCCAAACTTTAGCTACATTATTCTCTTTAGCTAGTTTTTCATTTTCTTCTCTATCCCACCTAGCACGCAGTTCAGCCATTAATCTTATATTCTCATTAATTCTAACTTGGATGGCATTTGCTGTAGTAGTAATCTTATTATCAATATCATTATTAGGCATAACTTTCAAATTTAAAAGATTAACATCAGAGGCAAGTCTATCAACTCTAGAAGCAATAGTATCAATTTTATCAAGCTTTTCCTCAACAGATTTGTTAAAAGCAGTTTGTGTACTAATAAATTCTTTAAGCATAGCTTCAAGACCAGAGGGTACACTCCTATTATTATTGTAAGAATTCCCATAAGAATTACCATAACCATTACCATTAGCAGAAGGATATGGCCTATAGTTATTACCAGAGTTGTTCCTATAAGCATTGTTGTTGAAATTATTATTTTTAATGAAATTCACATCAACATTTTCTTCTTGAGCAACCAATGAAGCTAAAGGAACATTATTTGGATCAACATTAGATCTACCATTCACAAGCATAGACATAATCGCATCAATCTTATCACTCAAGGAAGAGGTTTCTTCAACAGAATTTACCTTCTTACCTTGTGGAGCTCTTTCCGTGTGCCATTCGGAGTAATTTATCATCATATCATCAAGAAGCTTTGTAGCCGCCCCCAAAGTGATGGACATAAAGGTACCTCCAGCAGCTGAATCCAATAAATTCCGCGAAGAAAAATTTAGTCCTGCATAGAAGGTTTGGATGATCATCCAAGTAGTCAGTCCATGGGTTGGGCAATTCTTTACCAAAGTTTTCATTCTCTCCCATGCTTGAGCAACATGTTCAGTATCTAATTGCTTAAAATTCATTATGCTACTTCTCAAAGATATAATTTTAGCGGGAGGATAATATCTACCAATAAAAGCATCCTTGCATTTAGTCCATGAATCAATACTATTCTTAGGCAAAGATAGCAACCAATCTTTAGCTCTTCCTCTTAATGAGAAAGGAAACACTTTCAATTTAATAATATCACCATCTACATCTTTATACTTTTGCATTTCACAAAGTTCAACAAAATTATTGAGATGGGCAGCAGCATCATCAGAACTAACACCAGAAAATTGATCTCTCATGACAAGATTTAGTAAAGCAGGTTTAATTTCAAAGAATTCTGCTGTAGTAGCAGGTGGAGCAATAGGTGTGCATAGGAAATCACTATTATTTGCATTTGTGAAGTCACACAACTTAGTATTTTCAGGGGTATTCATTTTAGCAACGGTAAATAAAACAAACTAGATAAAGTAAATGCAAGTAACTAATTTTTTTGTGTTTTCGATATAGAGAGCAAGACAGTAAATAAAGTAAAACTAGCAACTAATTTTTTTGTGTTTTGTTTAGGTGCAGCAAACAAAGTAGTAAATAAAATAAAGCAAGACAAAAACAAAGTAAAGAGATTGAGAAGTGGAGACTCCCCTTGCAGCGTGTCTTGATCTCCCCGGCGCCAGAAAACAGGCTTGATGCGCGTAAATGTACACGTCCGTTGGGAACCCCAAGAGGAAGGTATGATGCGCACAGTGGCAAGTTTTCCCTCGAAAGAAACCAAGGTTGAATCGAACCAGGAGGAGCCAAGAAGCACGTTGAAGGTTGATGGTGGCGAAATGTGATGCGGCGCAACAACAGGGATTCGGCCAACGTGGAATCTGCACAACAAAACCAAAGTACTTTGCCCCAACGAAATAGTGAGGTTGTCAATCTCACCGGCTTGCTGTAACAAAGGATTAAACGTATCGAGTGGAAGATGTTTGCAAAGAAAACGGTAAAACACAATTAGATTGTATGCTATGTAAAGAATAGGACCGGGGTCCACAGTTCACTAGAGGTGTCTCTCCCATAAGATAAAAGCATGTTGGGTGAACAAATTACAATCGGGCAATTGACAAATAGAGAAAGGCATAACAATGCATATACATGATATGATAAATATAGTGAGATTTAATTGGGCATTACGACAAAGTACATAGACCGCCATCCAACTGCATCTATGCCTAAAAAGTCCACCTTCAGGTTATCATCCGAACCCCATTCAGTATTAAGTTGCTAAGCAACAGACAATTGCATTAAGTATGGTGCGTAATGTAATCGACAACTACATCCTTAGACATAGAATCAATGTTTTATCCCTAGTGGCAACAGCACATCACAACCTTAGAACTTTGTCACTGTCCCAGGTGTCAATGAAGGCATGAACCCACTATCGAGCATAAATACTCCCTCTTGGAGTTAAGAGTACAAACTTGGCCAGAGCCTCTACTAATAACGGAGAGCATGCAAGATCATAAACAATAGATTGATAATCACCATAACATAGTATTCTCTATCCATCGGATCCCGACAAACACAACATATAGTATTACAGATAGATGATCTTGATCATGTTAGGCAGCTCACAAGATCCAACAATGAAGCACAACAAGGAGAAGACGACCATCTAGCTACTGCTATGGACCCATGGTCCAGGGGTGAACTACTCACTCATCACTCCGGAGGCGATCATGGCGATGAAGAGTCCTCCGTGAGATGAATCCCCTCTCCGGCAGGGTGGGAGGCGATCTCCTGAATCCCCCGAGATGGGATTCGCGGCGGCGGCGTCTCTGGAAGGTTTTCCGTATCGTGGCTCTCGGTACTGGGGTTTTCGCGACGGAGGCTTTAAGTAGGCGGAAGGGCAGCGTGGGGGCCACACGAGGGCCCCACACCCTAGGTCGGCGCGGCCAGGGGCCTGGGCCGCGCCGCCCCTATGGTGTCGGCGCCTCGTGGCCCCACTTCCCCTCTTCGGTCTTCTCCTCCGTGCAAAAATAGGACCACAGGCGAAGATTTCGTCCAATTCCGAGAATATTTCCTTACTAGGATTTATGAAACCAAAAACAGCAGCAACTGGCTCTTCGGCATCTTGTTAATAGGTTAGTTCCAGAAAATGCATAAATATGACATATAATGTGCATAAAACATGTAGGTATCATCAATAAAGTGGCATGGAACATAAGAAATTATCGATACGTTGGAGACGTATCACGGACGCGCAGGACACGCCCACGACACGGACCCGCGCCCGCAGTCGCCGGAGAAGGAGACCCTGCTCCGCTGCAGATGCGCCCGACACGGAAGCAACGCGACCAACCAGACGCCGCCCGACCGTCTGTCGCCGCCAGCGCGCCGCCTGGACGTGAACAGCTCCGTGCACACGCCCAGCTCGCTAGCCCAATGGAGAGCCCGCGCCCATGTCGCCAGCGCCGCAGCACCACGGTGCCCTCCCTCGCCTATAAAATGAGGCCTCCATTGCTCGATTTCTTCACACCGCAGCACTCCTCTCTTCTCCCTCGACCTCCTGAGCCACTCCACCGTCGACATTAGCCACCGTAGCCACCCAATCGCCACCTCTGCCGCCGGACGCCGCGGAAGCTCGCCGCCGATTGGAGCCCTCCCCAGGAGGCGCCGCGCTACCGGGAGGACCGCCGTCGTCCACACCTTTCGAGCCTATTGCCAACCCTTGCTGAGCCACGGTGGCTCTCCCACCCCCTACCTGCGCGTCGGGCCAGCTCCTCTCTCGCCGTCGACGATGACGAGCGTGAGCCGTCTGATCGTCGTCTAATCCAACGACCCAGAGTAGCCCGTACCCCTTTGCCGTTTAATAGCCATTGGCGGGAGGAGCCCCCTGTCAGGCAGCCCGCGCGTGCTTGGATGCGTGGTGGGCTGGCCTTGCGCCGTTTAAATCGATTCGGCCCATCTAGTTTTCCCGCCAGGCCCATTTCATTCAAATTCGAATTTCCAAATTCTGTTAAATTCAATACTGGCCCTGGCTTTGAAATTAAATAGAATCTGTTTGGCTTGGCCAAATTTAGCAAAATTTATATTGTTGGAAAGCCAATGAAAAGATCTACAATTTGCCACTAGTCTCACTTTGAGATTTTTTGTATAAATAATGTGATAAAAAGAACAAGTCAGGGACTTTTGCACATTCAAATAAATATTAAAAATCAACCAAAAATGATATTTAGTTGATTCCAACTCTAATAGCTCACATTTCACTTACACTAATTGTTTCTGCAAAAATATAGTGTGGACACTTTGAATGATCATGCCCTAGTTTAAATAAAGGACTATATGGCTAGTTTATCTAAGTGATATTGTCCAAAACTATTATGCAAATTATATGGAGTGTTATACTTCATTTAAATCTTGTCCCAAGTACTTTCATATGAAGTTTGGACCCTGGTCAAATACTCTCACATGAAATACTTGGTGATATTAAATCATATTGAGAATTATTAAATAGTATGAGGTACTATACCTCATTTAAATCATTTTCTCAAATAATGATGATGAAGGGTTGACTTAGGTCAACCTAAACTCATGTAGGATTGTTTGAGAAATTAAATCTTAAGAAGATTCAATGAGAGGAAATTATTCCTCAAGAACAAAAAGGAAACTATCATTTACATATATAATGAGAGGAAATTATTTTTCCAAGAATTAAATAGAAACATTAATCAATATATGTAATGAGAGGAAATTATTTTTCTTAAGAATAAAACAATATCAACCAACATGATGGCAATGTGATAATGCTAGCATAGTTTGTGTGATTTATGTGTGTGCTTAGTATAGCTCTTGAACTTGTTGAGTGATTATACCTCGTATTCAAATTTAGACGCTAGTACCGGAGAATACCAGGAAGAGGAAGGTTGCTACCAAGAGGAGGAAGAGGAGAACTTTGACCACTACCAAGGCAAGCTAATACTCTTGCAAAGTGCAAAGCTCTATCAAGAGCAAGGCACACTCATCTTTTCTTATGCTTCATGAACCCATCCCAAATTTTACTCTTCAAGTTTTCATTTTGAATATTTAAGATTCCTTTTATAGTTAACTTTGGTCTAAGTCTAGAGTACTACAAGAGTATCAAACTTAGCCTAATAAGCATTACAAGTAGCTAGCACCCCTCATGACTAGTTGCTAGTGCTAATACTAAAACTTGACTACTCTAGATGGGAACATGTGACTTGAAATAAAATTGAAACTTTGGAATGATGATGCATTCCATTGAATGAATTTTTAAGGTGAATATGACCAAGAGAAGATAGTGATTTTTGATTAAAAACTGATATTGGTTTGGATGCGATACCTTTCCAATTCTTGAGTACCCCCACAATACCTGATTATGGGTAAGGGCTTAACTAGAAATTTATGTATCTTAGTATGGGTTCCCTCTGAACACACATCATAGGGGTTATGCCGAGGCTGCCTCCGTTGTTGAGAAATGATGTGAATTGAGGTGAATTGTACGGCCAAGCCCTGTGCAGTTCCCAGGTTGACAGTTGGTCTTCACTGGGAGGCCAAGCTCATGGGGAGAGGTGCTCATACTAGGGTTTGTAAATGAAATGTTATGGTTGATGATCCGCGTACTGTGTTACGATGATTCGGGGTTCTCCCGACGAATGAAATCAAATGTTGTGGCACAAGCGTGCAACCTCTGCAGAGTGTAAACCTATTCGAATAGCCGTGTCCACGGTTACGGACGGTTGGAAAGGCCATACAGTTTCCGGTGTCGAATTTGAAAATGTTGTTGAAATGAATGGTGAAATGGGTGACTTGTTTTTGAATCACAACATGAGTTGTGGGAATGACACTAATGTTCCCACTTGAGTTAGTTAGCACATGAATAAGTCTTTTATCAAATACTTGTGAACTAAAATTGGCTTTATGCAAATAAACTAGAGCTTAGCACCCCTTACTAGAATTGCTAGCACTTACACTAGTATTAGTTTGCGAGTACTTAAAGTACTCACGGCTTTGTCCCTGGCTATTCAAATGGCCAGAGTATGAAGACGAATAGAACTACCAAGGAGATGACCAGCAGGACGCCTATGACAACTAGGAGTCTTCCGACGTCAAGCGTTGGCCTGTGGACTAGAGAGTCCATTTATCTTTACGCTTCCGCTATGAACTTGTGTTTGTTCGTTGATCTATAGATCAACTATTTGTGTAATATGGATCATGTGATCTGAAATTGTAAGACAATATGGTTTGTAATGAATGATGACTATGATACTTAACTATTATGCCTCGCAACAACAATATTCCTGGGATTGCGATGAATGACATAATAGGCATCTGGACTTAAAAATCTGGGTGTTGACAGGCATCCATTGCCAAAATGGGCGAAAAATCTAGAGAGGCCAATATAGTGAGTATTCATCTATAAGGTGTGCATTTCTCATATTGGGAGTGGAATCAAATGCAAGTATCCAATGATGAATACTCGGAGGAATTCAAACTATATCTAGGGTCAAAGATTGCAAAAAAAGATAACAAATTCAAGAAGTTTCAACACATGAAGCAGGCAATCAAATGAACCAAAAATAAGAAACCAAATGAAAGATAGATATTATGATAAGATCAAGTAGAGTGCTCTAAATAACATAAGGAAGCTCCTCAAGGTTTGTGCACAAAGATAGACAATTTGTATTGGAATATAGGTGCACAAACATGGTATCATCACTACCATAATATCATTCAAAGAGAAAGATACCAAGTGAAATAAAGTCTTATGATCGCCGCAAGATAGTGCTTTAAATAAAATGAGGAAGCTCCCCAAGGTACATGCATAAATTAGATTGTTGCATTTGAATATAATATGTCCAACATGGAATCCTCAGTTCCTTATTAACATTTAAAACACAAACATTTCAATAGATCATAGATAGAAAATTAAGCTTAACACTTGGAGTCAAATGATTGAGCAACAAGTAAGAGACACATTAATAAAAGGCTCAACCAAAAGGATATGTGAGAGGCATGACAAAGCATATTATAAGACTAATACAAGGATGAGCAAATAGCATCATCATAGTCTTCAAAGAGTGATTTTGCTTAGCATGACCAAACAACATATAAAAATTAAATAAGATATCAAATGGAGATTGATACGTCTCCGACGTATCGATAATTTCTTATGTTCCATGCCACATTATTGATGATATCTACATGTTTTATGCACACTTTGTGTCATATTCGTGCATTTTCTGGAACTAACCTATTAACAAGATGCCGAAGTGCCAGTTCTGTTTTCTGCCGTTTTTGGTTTCAGAAATCCTAATGAAAATATTCTTGTAATTGGACGAAATCAACGCCCAGGTTCCTATTTTGCCCGGAAGCATCCAGAACACCCGAGTCGCCGGAGGGGCCACGGGCCCAGATGATAGGCCGGCGCGGCCCAGGCCCTGGCCGCGCCGCCTTATGGTGTCGTCGCCCCTTCGACCGTCTGACGCCGCCCTTTCGCCTATATAAGGTCCCTGACGTAAAACCCCGAGACGAATAAGCCACGGTACGCGAAACCTTCCAGATCCGCCGCCATCGCGAAGCCAAGATTTGGGGGACAGGAGTCTCTATTCCGGCACGCCGCCGGGACGGGGAAGTGCCCCCGGGCTTCTCCATCGACACCGCTGCCATCTCCACCGCCATCTTCATCACCGCTGCTGCTCCCATGAGGAGGGAGTAGTTCTCCATCGAGCTCGGGGCTGTGCCGGTAGCTATGTGGTTCATCTCTCTCCTATGTACTTCAATACAATAATCTCATGAGCTGCCTTACATGATTGAGATTCATATGATGATGCTTGTAATCTAGATGTCATTATGCTAGTCAAGTGGGTTTTACTTATGTGATCTCCGGAGACTCCTTGTCCCACGTGTGTAAAGGTGACAGTGTGTGCACCGTGTGGGTCTCTTAGGCTATATTTCACAGAATACTTATTCACTGTTATGAATGGCATAGTGAAGTGCTTATTTATATCCCTTTATGATTGCAATGTGTTTTGTATCACTATTTATCTATGTGCTACTCATGTGATGTTATTAAAGTAGTCTATTCCTCATGATGTAATGGTGACAGTGTGTGCATTGTGTAGTTCTTGTCGTAGATTATGATCATAATCTCTTGTAGGTTATGGAGTTGATTATCGCTATGATAGTATTGATGTGATTTATGCCTCCTTCGTAGTGTGATGGTGACAGTGTGCATGCTATGTTAGTACTTGGTTTATTTTGCAAAGATCTATTATACTCTAAGGTTACTTAAACATGAATATCGAATGTTGTGGCGCTTGTTAACTCCGGCATTGAGGGTTCGTGTAATCCTACACAATTAGTGGTGTTCATCATCTAACAAGAGTATATGTAGCACAAAGGAAAGAGAACTTATTTATTATGTGATCAATGTTGAGAGTGTCCACTAGAGAAAGTATGATCCCTAGGCCTTATTTCCACCACAAAGAATTGCTTCCCACGCCAGCAAGCTATTTTCTGGCGCCGCTTGTTTACTGTTTTACTGCATCTTTACTTGCAATATTACCACCATCTATACCACCTGTGTTTTACTATCTCTTCGCCGAACTAGTGCACCTATACATCCCGACAAGTGTATTTGGTGTGTTGGGGACACAAGAGACTTCTTGCTTTGTGGCTGCAGGGTTGCTTGAGAGGATATCTTTGACCTCTTCCTCCTGAGTTCGATAAACCTTGGTTGATCCACTTAAGGAAAACTGCTTTTGTTCTACAAACCTCTGCTCTTGGAGGCCCAACACTGTCTACAGGAAAAGAAGCGTGAGTAGACATCAGAGATGTATCCTTTCTCATCCTCTAAGTAGACAATATTGCGAAGATATTTATCCACAAAGAAACATGTACACAAAATAAATACACAAGAAGTAGGACATGCTATCTAACATGAAGTCATGCAACATAACAATAAGAATTTTTGCTTAATAGCATGGCCAACGGCTCAATATTATCTTATTGTTCATTAATGAACTTCAACCACAAACACATCAAAGACATCACAAATATCAACAAGGGATAGAAGATATTTGGGATGCTTGGAGAAAAGCAACAAGTATCACAACTAAAGGATACCAAAAGAAAGAACTCAATTTGCAATAAGGAGGTTTCATTAAGACATTTGCAAATAGATAGATTCATGTCAAGATCCAACCACGAGGTTGGATACAAGAAAAGTGTGCAAGAGAAGATACTTGTTACCGAGATAACATTGGTTTGAATGTAGTAGGTATGAGTTCGTTGATCATCCTAGCTTGCCTGAAATAATCATTTAGTAACCACTTCTTCCTTATGAATTTGGCAAGCATCCAATGCATCTTCATGTACCTAAAACAAATTTAAGTACAAAATGGTCCCCAAACTAATTGGGTCCAAAGTAGTTAGACACTACAACATATAGGACAAACTCCACATAAATATGTGCATATTGATATGAAATTGAATTTCATGCACATCTTAGCCCATTTAGGATTTGTTGGAGTTTACCCTATATATTGGATCAAAGAAAGCAAAGCATGCCATAGAATATACATATATTAAATATGCATGCAGAATACTTTCAAGAACCAAAGGAAGATACAATTTGGACAAAACACCAAATAAATCAAGAGACAATAGTTGTCCAAATTATATCAAAGAATCAAATCAACACAAGATTGATTCCAAAGACTTATCTCATTACAAGAAGCTAATTAAACCCAAGACAAGCAATGAGATAACCAACTCCCAAAGAGAGCAAGGTTCCAATAAATAAACCAAACCCTCAACACTTTTCTTGATGGCACGAAGTACCAAAAGAAAAGGTTTGTCTTCCAAAAAAATACTTGATAATGATCAAGAGATGTTATAGGATCATAAAAGTAGCATTCTAACAAATATAGGAGAGCTCCCCAAGATTAGTGCATTATTTAGGATATTGCATATGAATACAAAATGCACAAAACTAGGATCATCACGCTACCTATATCTAATAAAATACTAAGAGAATATAAAGATCCATAGAATGCAAGAAAGAAACATGGGACTTAAAATCAATTTCTTGCTCTTAAACTAGGCAATAAAACACAAGAGTGATACGTCTCAAACGTATCTATAATTTCTTATGTTCCATGCTACTTTTATTACAATACTTGAATGTTTTATACATACTTTACACATTATTATACATTTTCCGGCACTAACCTATTAACAAGATGCCGAAGTGCCAGTTGCTGTTTTCTGCTGTTTTTGGTTTCAGAAATCCTAGTAAGGAAATATTCTCGGAATTGGACGAAATCAACGCCCAGGGTCCTATTTTTGCACGAAGCTTCCAGAAGTCCGAAGAGGAAACAAAGTGGGGCCACGAGGCGACGACACGCTAGGGCGGCGCGGCCCTGTTGTGTTGCCACCTCGTGTGGCCCCCTGACCTACCCTTCCGCCTACTTAAAGCCTCCGTCGCGAAACCCCCTGTACCGAGAGCCACGATACGGAAAACCTTCTAGAGACGCCGCCGTCGCGAATCCCATCTCGGGGGATTCGGAGATCGCCTCCGGCACCCTGCCGGAGAGGGGAATCATCACCGGAGGGGCTCTACATCATCATGCCCGCCTCCGGATTGATGCATGAGTAGTTCATCCTTGGACTATGGGTCCATAGCAGTAGCTAGATGGTTGTCTTCTCCGCTTGTGCTTTCATTGTATTAGATCTTGTGAGCTGCCTAACATGATCAAGATCATCTATTTGTAATGCTACATGTTGTGTTTGGCGAGATCCGATGAATAGAGAATATTATGTTAAGTTGATTATCAATCTATCATATATGTGTTGTTTATGTTCTTGCATGCTCTCCGTTGCTAGTAGAGGCTCTGGCCAAGTTGATACTTGTAACTCCAAGAGGGAGTAATTATGCTCGATAGTGGGTTCATGCCTCCATTAAATTTGGGACAGTGAAAGAAAGTTCTAAGGTTGTGGATGTCTTGCTGTTGCTACTAGGGATAAAACATTGATGCTTTGTCTAAGGATATTTGTGTTGATTACATTACGCACCATACTTAATGCAATTATCTGTTGTTTACAACTTAATACCGGAAGGGTTCGGATGATAACCTGAAGGTGGATTATTTAGGCATAGATGCATGCTGGATAGCGTTCTATGTACTTTGTCGTAATGCCCTGATTAAACCACATAGTAATCATCGTTGATATGTATTGAATCTTTATTTGTCAATTGCTCGCCTGTAATTTGTTCACCCAGCATGTTAGTTATCTTATTGGAGAGACACCTCTAGTGAACTGTGGACCCCGGTCCATTCTTTTACATCTGAATACATTCTACTGCTTTTACTTGTTCTTTGCAAACAAACACCATCTTCCACTCGATACGTTTAATCCTTTGTTTTCAGCAAGCCGGTGAGATTGACAACCTCACTGTTACGTTGGGACAAAGTACTTTGATTGTGTTGTGCGGGTTCCACGTTGGCGCCGGTTTCTTGGTGTTGCGCTGCACTACATTCCTCCACCAACAACCTTCACGTGCTTCTTGGCTCCTACTGGTTCGATAACCTTGGTTTCATACTGAGGGAAACTTGCTTCTATAGGCATCATACCTTCCACTTGGGGTTCCCAACGGACGTGTTCATTCACGCGTATCAAGCTAAATTTCTGGCGCCGTTGCCGGGGAGATCAAGACACGCTGCAAGGGGAGTCTCCACTTCCAATCTCTTTACTTTGTTTTTGTCTTGCTTTATTTTATTTACTATTTTGTTTGCTGCACTTAAACAAAACACACAAAAATTAGTTGCTAGCTTTACTTTATTTACTTGTCTTGTTCTCTATATCAAAAACACAAAAAACTTGTTTTACTTTATTTGCCTAGTTTACTTTTGATATCATGTCTAGCTCCGTACTTGTTACTTCTTCACCTGAAGAATTAGTCTTTACTTTTAAACAAGGGGATGAGGAGAGTTTTAAAGATGCTTGGTCTAGAATTTTTGATGCTTATCGTAAAGTTGAACCTCAAATGACTCTAAGTTTGCTCCTTAGTAATTTTTATTTTGGGCTTATGATTCGCTATAGATATGCCTTAGATGCTATAGTGGGAGGAGATTTCCTTCATTGCAACGGTGATCAAGCTTTTAATGCCATAAAAAATTTGGTTGCATCACATAGTTCAGCTAATAACTTTGATTCAGCTCTTATTAGCATTTATAATAGATTAAACACTCTTGAGACAAATGCATCTTACTTGAAGGAAAGTTGTGGTTATGTTCGAAACCGTCTTGATGAAGTTTTAGTGAACTCTGAACCCTCAATGTGGAATCCTACTATCAAAGTTACTATTGGTGGTGAAACTTTTCATGCCCGTTGTGATATTATGTCTGAATTTTGTCTTATGCCTGAGAGTATTTATAAATCTTTGACACTTTGGGGGCTTGTTGAAGGGGGAGAAGGAATAACTCTTATTGATAACTCCGTTATAATTCCTAAGGGAATAGCTGAGGGTGTGCACACAACCATTCTTGGAAGAACGGTATCCACTGATTATCTTGTTATTGAATGTGTAGGAACAGGACAAATCACACTTGGAAGATCCTTGCTGCTGAAACTATTGGGAGCAATCATAAATACGGGAGAAGGCACCCTAAAAATCCCACTAGGAGGCCGACATGTATTCCCTAAACCAAAGAGTAAGAAAAAGAACAAGAAGGGTAAGTGTAAGGCCCGAGGTAATGTTGATGCTTCTTCTCTTGAAAATACTTGATTTGACTGCGCCTAGCTGAAAGGCGTTAAAGAAAGCACTTCTTGGAAGATAACCCATGTTTTATTTTATTTACTGTATTGTTGAGTCTTGGAAGTTGTTTACTACTGTAGCAACCTCTCCTTATCATGTTTTTGTGCCAAGTAAAGTTTTTGTGCTAAAGTTGATGCTATATTTGGGATAGCTGCGCAGAAACAGCATTGCTGTCTGTCACGAATTCTGGCATAAGTCTCTGTAAAAAATTAGAAAAAATCTGCAAATTTACGAGAATGATCCTCAGATATGTACGCAAATTTCATTAGTTTTGAGTTTTTCCATTTGAGCAAGTTAAGTGCCCCGTCCGGATGCATCTTTACGGACTGTTCTGTTTTTGACAGATTCTGCCTTTTATTTCGCATTGCCGCTTTTGCTATGTTGAATGAGTTTCTTTGTTCCATAACTTTCAGAAGCTTTGTGCAATGTCCAGAAGTGTTAAGAATGATTGTGTCACCTCTGAATATGTGAATTTGTGGTTATGCACTAACCCTCTAATGAGTTTGCTTGAAGTTTGTGTGAAGGAAGTTTTCAAGAGTCAAGAGAAGATGATGATATATTATGATCAAGAAGAGTGAAAGGTCTAAGCTTGGGGATGCCCGGTGGTTCATCCCTGCATATTTTAAGAAGACTCAAGCATCTAAGCTTGGGGATGCCCAAGGCATCCCCTTCTTCATCGACAACATTATCAGGTCACTTCTAGTGAAACTATATTTTTATTCCGTCACATTCTTATGTTCTTTACTTGGAGCGTCGGTTTGTTTTTATTTTTGTTTTGTTTTGAATAAAGTTGGATCCCACCATTCTTATATTGGAGATATTACGCTCCGCTTTTTCTTATGGAACACTTGTGTTCTTAATTGTGCTTTAATGTTCATGGCGAATAATTGCTTCGTTAGATTGCTATTTGGTTGGAATTGGAAAATGCTGCATATGGTTTGGCAATTTGGCAATTGTTTGAGCTCTCATTAGATCATGTTTAAGCTCTTGCATCATGTAGTTTAATCTATTAATGAAGAACTACCGTAGAGCTTGTTTAATTTGGTTTGCATGATTGTTCTCTCTAAGTCTAGATATTTTCGGGTAAAGTGTTTGAACAACAAGGAAGACAGTGTAGAGCCTTATAATGCTTGCAATATGTTCTTGTGTGAGTTTTGTTGTACCTGTTCATACTTGTGTTTGCTTCAAACAACCTTGCTAGCCCAAACCTTGTACTGAGAGGAAATGCTTCTCGTGCATCCAAACACCTTGAGCCAAACTCCATGCCATTTGTGTCCACCATATCTACCTACTATGTGGTATTTTTCTGCCATTCCAAAGTAAATTACTTGAGTGCTACCTTTAAAATTTCATTCCTCTACCTTTACAATATATAGCTCATGGGACAAATAGCTTAAAAACTATTGTGGTGATGAATATGTAGTTATGTGTCTTAATTCTTATAAGTTGCTTGTTGAGCGGTAACCATGTTTCTGGGGACGCCATCTTTACCTTTGTTGGATATCATGTGAGATGCTATGCATGTTCGTCTTGTCTGAAGTAAGTGGACTTCACGATCAAATGGTTTGAGTATGCATATGTTAGAGAAGAACATTGGGCCGCTAACTAAAGCCATGTATCATGGTGGAAGTTTCAGTTTGGACATACAACCTCAATCTCTTATGAGAATATTAACTGTTGTTGAATGCTTAAGCATTAAAAGAGGAGTCCATTATCTGTTGTCTATGTTGTCCCGGTATGGATGTCTAAGTTGAGAATAATCAAAAGCGAGAAATCCAATGCGTGCTTTCTCCTTAGACACTTGTACAGGCGGCATAGAGGTACCCCTTTGTGACACTTGGTTGAAGCATATGTTATGCGATGAGAATCCGTGTTTCCGAGCTAAGTAGGACAAGGTGCGAGCACTATTAGTACTCTATGCATGAGACATGCAACTTGTAGGAAGTATTATGCATAGCACATATGAATTATTACTACCGTTGACAAAATTGTTTCTATGTTTTCAAAACAAAAGCTCTAGCACAAAAATAGTAATCCATGCTTCCCTCTGCGAAGGGCCAATCTTTTACTTTATTGTTGAGTCAGTTTACCCATTTCTTTCTATCTTAGAAGCAAACACTTGTGTTAACTGTGTGCATTGATTCTTACATGTTTACTTATTGCACTTGTTATATTACTCTATGTTGACAAATATCCATGAGATATACATGTTACAAGTTGAAAGCAATCGCTGAAACTTAATCATCCTTTGTGTTGCTTCAATGCATTCTACTTTGAATTTATTGCTTATGAGTTAGCTCTTATGCAAGTCTTATTGATACTTGTTTGAAAGTACTATTCATTAAAAGTTTTGCTATATGATTCATTTGCTTAGTCATTATCTTTGTTAGCAATCTTTTGTTCAGATCACTCCATTCATCTCATATGCTTTACAATAATGTTGATCAAGATTATGTTGGTAGCATGTCACTTCAGAAATTATTTGTGTTATCGTTTACCTACTCGAGGACAGTAGGAACTAAGCTTGGGGATGCTTGATACGTCTCAAACGTATCTATAATTTCTTATGTTCCATGCTACTTTTATTACATGAATGTTTTATACATACTTTACAGCATTATTATACATTTTCCGGCACTAACCTATTAACAAGATGCCGAAGTGCCAGTTGCTGTTTGCTTTTTTGGTTTCGAAATCCTAGTAAGGAAATATTCTCGGAATTGGGCGAAATCAACGCCCAGGGTCCTATTTTTGCACGAAGCTTCCGAAGTCCGAAGAGGAAACGAAGTGGGGCCACGAGGCGACGACAGCTAGGCGGCGCGGCACGGGCTGGGCCGCGCGGCCTGTTGTGTCGCCACCTCGTGTGGCCCCCGACCTACCCTTGCCTACTTAAAGCCTCCGTCGCGAAACCCCCGTACCGAGGCCCGATACGGAAAACCTTCGAGAGACGCCGCCGTCGCGAATCCCATCTCGGGGGATTCGGAGATCGCCTCCGGCACCCTGCCGGAGAGGGGAATCATCACCGGAGGGCTCTACATCATCATGCCCGCCTCGGATTGATGCGTGAGTAGTTCATCCTTGGGTATGGGTCCATAGCAGTAGCTAGATGGTTGTCTTCTCCGCTTGTGCTTTCATTGTATTAGATCTTGTGAGCTGCCTAACATGATCAAGATCATCTATTTGTAATGCTACATGTTGTGTTTGGCGAGATCCGATGAATAGAGAATATTATGTTAAGTTGATTATCAATCTATCATATATGTGTTGTTTATGTTTTGCATGCTCTCCGTTGCTAGTAGAGGCTCTGGCCAAGTTGATAGTTGTAACTCCAAGAGGGGGTAATTATGCTCGATAGTGGGTTCATGCCTCCATTAAATCTGGGACAGTGACAGAAAGTTCTAAGGTTGTGGATGTGCTGTTGCTCTAGGGATAAAACATTGATGCTTTGTCTAAGGATATTTGTGTTGATTACATTACGCACCATACTTAATGCAATTATCTGTTGTTTAACTTAATACTGGAGGGGGTTCGGATGATAACCTGAAGGTGGATTATTTAGGCATAGATGCATGCTGGATAGCGGTCTATGTACTTTGTCGTAATGCCCTGATTAAATCACATAGTAATCATCGTTGATATGTATTGAATCTTTATTTGTCAATTGCTCACCTGTAATTTGTTCACCCAACATGTTAGTTATCTTATTGGAGAGACACCTCTAGTGAACTGTGGACCCCGGTCCATTCTTTTACATCTGAATACATTCTACTGTTTTTACTGTTCTTTGCAAACAAACACCATCTTCCACTCGATACGTTTATTCCTTTGTTTTCAGCAAGCCGGTGAGATTGACAACCTCACTGTTCGTTGGGACAAAGTACTTTGATTGTGTTGTGCGGGTTCCACGTTGGCGCCGGTTTCACTGGTGTTGCACCGCACTACATTCCTCCACCAACAACCTTCACGTGCTTCTTGGCTCCTACTGGTTCGATAACCTTGGTTTCATACTGAGGGAAACTTGCTTCTATACGCATCATACCTTCCACTTGGGGTTCCCAACGGACGTGTGCATTCACGCGTATCAAAGAGCTAATGCAAAGATGATCAATAGGTATCTACCTCATAATAGATTGCCAATTTTCCCAGGACAAGAGGTATTTAGGAAATATTTCCCGATGGTAGCTTGTAAGTATACATAAGATCATATTTACACCAAATAAAGCATATGGTAAAAGATAAGAGTTAACCATTATGCAAAGAGAGTTTCTTGATAGCTTCAATTAATTACACCATCATGCAAAGCAATGAATAGCATAACATGAAGCACATGATTTCCCAAAAAGGATATGAGACACACATTGTGGAAAACCATGTCAAGAAAAGCTCTCACAAACAAGATCCACAAGGATATTAGCAAAGAAGCCATTTAAGCAATTTGGACTTGTTTGAGCAAACCATGCCACATAGGAGCAAGATAATTTACAATATCAATAGTATGTGACATAACCTCAAATATACATATTTTCATGGCTTGTAATATGCACAAAGCATAATACTCCCCCATAATGTGATAAAGCATTTATTTTCACAAGAGGCAAATAAGATCCAACTAGAGATATTAATGGACATTAGAATTTGAATTTCTCATGAAGATGACATACCACATAGAAACTAGATAATCTTGCAATATCAATTCTAAGTGATATTCCTCATGTACACACATTGTTAGGATTGTGAAATTCCTAAAGGCATATCACTCCCCCAAAATGTTATAGTCCATTAATCGGTCATGAGGATTCCAGCGAACCCGCCGAAATCCGCATGATATCGATTCAGAGACGCCCTCCGACACGACGTGCGCGACAAATCACACACGTGATGCCAGAGGAATTAACACGAGCGGTAACATTACAACAGGATTACAATAGAGCCCACAAGAAACATATATTACAACAACGACTCCAACGAGTCAAGATACAAATATACAATACAAAGATCCAAATCATACAGAAGATCAAATACATCCGAGTACGGACAAGATACAAATTGGACTAAGAGTCCTGAAGATAACCAGCGGCGTCCATAACCCTGCCCAGGCCAAGCCGGAAGGGTAACCTTGCTAACGTCGTCATCTTGTACCTGCCAAAGTCGGGCCATCGGTTGCCGACAAAAGGGAGGAAGCAAAAGAGAAAGGGAAAAGGCGAGAGTAAGTACCAAGGAACGAACTCCGGCACGTACTTAGCGAGACTAGAAATGGCTATGCTCGCCGGGCGAGTATAAATATATATCGCCTGGGGCTATATGGTAGGTTTAGCGGCAGCAAAACTATAACCAATAGAGACACACTACAACATCCGTCTACTCAGAGAAGATAAGAGAGCGCATAAGGTAACAGATAAATACTACACAAACATAACCCAGCCGATTACACATATCCCCTCCAACAAAGCGAAGAGGCAATGTAAAAGGCACTCAACGGTGGACAAGTTTTATTAGGTATCAGTTGTAGTAATGCTATATTACTAATCAAGTTATTAGCAAATTATTATCAACAACATAAAGGTGTAAGTTGTTCTATGATCGAGCTATACAATTCCAAGTCGTCCATAACCGCGGACACGGCTTATCGATAAGATGTACACCCTGCAGGGGTTGCCCAAATGTAACCATACGCATGCTCGACCCGCTTCTTACAGGCGATGTCTCACAACAAGACCGTTCCCAGTTCAACAAGAAAGTCTAGGGGGGCCACCCGACTAAGCTACCCGTGACGAAGTCCGGCCGTACTCCGAAGACGGACTCAGGGTTTGCGGCGGCGGCTAGGCGTGCGAACCACACGCTTCGCTAAACGTCCCGCGGGGTACAGTACAGAATATAAACACCCGAAGGCAACAGGAAGTAAACACCCGAAGGCAACAGTAAGTAAAGCATGGCATACATGGCATAGGCAAATAAAACCAAGGTTGTGGCCCCCTTTTCAACTGACTTGAGAAAAGGTAATGGGTGAGGGGGGTCCCAATAAACGTCCCCACGTACGGGTAGAGCGCTCAATCTCGGAACAGATAACAAGAACTCGGGTCCTAGGGGACATTAGCGAGTCAAAGTTCCGATGCTTTCGCAAAGGGGCTCACAGATGCCTCTGCTTACAATTTTAGTTGTTAACAATAAAGTAAAGTGTGAATATCTCCAACAATGATATAGCATGTGTAAACCTCCCAACAACCCAACATATCCCGATAACAGATCGAGATAAACAACAGAGCCTAAACACGCCTACGACTCGCAAGGCTCAAACATCAAGCAACGGCTATGGTTAAGGAATGATACATATAGGATTATTATGGTAAACAAGTGGAATAGGACACGTGACTCGATAGAGAAGCGCAACATAAGGATAGCAATGCGAGGGAGAGTAGGTGAAGAGAGAGGGCTCGCCTGTGAAAAGCTGCAGAAGAACTTGTCGTATCTCACAACACCACTTCGTGATCCTATCCGGGAAGAAGCAAATGCTGGAACACACAACGTATGCAATCTTACTACTACGGAAGAAGAATCGGCATGATCAAGATAATATGCATGACATGGCAACGATGATGCGATGCAACTTATCCATATTAATCGGAGTCGGAACCCCGGACAAACAAATTAGGTTTGGAGTTGCATTTCTACCGGCAAATTTAAGTGTTGGTTAGCATGGCATAACATGGCAAGGGTGAGCTACTTCAATATTAAACGGAGCGGGGAAAACCATAGTCGGCGTTCCGAAATACTCCGCATATATGTGAGGTGAACATGCATAACTATCATCGTGTGTCATGATGCGGGATGCAAACAGATGAATGGATGGCATATTCATGTTCAGCATATTTTTCTGATCAATTTTCATATACAACACTTTTAATTTCGAGTTACCAACTAAAAGTTATTAACAAAACAGTTTTTATTATTTAAAATAGATAAACAGGTTATATTTTATTTGGGGAAGGACCCGAAAAAACATTTTCAGTCGGGGGGGGAGGACCCCGGGTTGTTTAACAAAAGATCCAGGGTGTTTTGTAGGAAAGCTTCCGTGTCAGGGGCTGCGGGTTGTTTACAGAAGAAAAGGAGGGGCCTGGATGCAAAATGTCCAGATCTGGATCTGGGGAAGGGATTCTCACCGAGGGGACGTCTAGCCGCAGTCGGTCCGCGACGGGACGCAGCGCGCACGCGGGGGCGCCGACGTTTGCCCGCCGACGTCGCTCGCGCACGGGCGCGCGTTCCGCCTCGAGCGACGGTTCTGTCGAGAGAGCGGTCACCGGCGATGTAGAGGATTAAGGCATGCAAGTGCGTGGGCGCAGGCGGCTGCTCCCGCGTCGGAGCTCGGATGGTGGTGGCGACGGTGAGAACTGAAATCAGCTGAGAGCTGAGAAAGGCTTCGTTCTGCGGTGTTCGACGTGAGGGAGTGTGGCGGCGTCGACGAAGAAGAGGAGAAAAGGGAGGGCGCGTGAGAAGGTTAGAGCGGAGAGGAAGACCGGAGGTGCTCACCGGAGAGCTTAAGAGAGGTTCGGTTTGGCGGGGAGGAGGTCGGTGGTCGCGGAATCGGTGAAGAACCTGCGCCGGCGCGCACGAATCGCGAGCTAGGCGACGACACGAGGCGCCCGGGCTCGATTCACTGCGCCAGGAGAACAAGGACTTCGAGGCGCTTCTCCTGGTGCTCTTGGTTCGTCGCGGGAGGCTCGGTAGTGGCGGAGCCATGGGGTGCTGTGGCGGTGGCGTCGGACGTGCACGCAGGAGAGAAAACGGAGGGAAGAAAAAGGGTTTCTGGTGGTGGCGCGATGAGGGGAAGAAGGTTAGGGTTTGGTGGGGATCTGGAGAGGATTAAAGGGAGGGGATGGAGAGCAGGTGGTGGAGGGCGCGGTGGTTGGGAGAGGAGGACCACGCCAGAGAAGGTTCACGCCTCTCTCGTGAGAGAGAGGAAGACGACAACGGGGAAAAGGTGGGTGAAGGGGTACGGGCCGATGCAGTGTTGGGCCAGCGAAGGAGAGGGAGTGGCCGCCGGGAGGAACCGGATCCAGAGAGAAAAAGGTGGCCTGGTTAGCAGGTTAGGGTTAGATGGGTAGGGTTTTTCTTTTACTTTCTCCCTTTGTTTAAAACTGATTTTCAAAACCTTTTAAAACCAAACCAGAACAAAGACAAATTTTATTTTTGAATTTGAAACAAACAAACTAATTTTATTTGCTTGATACTTTTATTTTTTAGAGTTTTGTTAAAAGAAAAGATGGGAGAGGAGGTTTTATTATAAAACCATATGAGAGGGAGAATTAAAATAGTTTAGGGTTTATAAAATAATTTTTATTTCATAAAACATGGATGATATGATGCATGATGCAGGATGATGCACAAAAGAAAAAGAACAAGCAAATCTATTAGGGGTACTACCCGGGGCCGTTACAATAGTTGAATGTACAAGGATGTCGCCTAGAGAGGGAGGGTGAATAGGCGGGTTATAAAAACTTCTACTTGAGGGCTAAACAAGGCGGAATAAAACTACTAAGTGTTTACTAGTTTAGCTCAAAGCCTATCAACTAGGGTTTGCCTATGTGCACCAACAACCTATGCTAAGCATGATAAGCAACAAGGTGATAACAAACTAGATATAGAACATCAAGCATGAAGGCTATCACAATGTAAAGTGCATAGGTAAAGGAGCGGGTTGAGAAGTAACCGGTGCACGAGGAGACGACGATGTATCCCGAAGTTCACACCCAAGGGTGCTACGTCTCCGTTGGAGCGGTGTGGAGGCACGAGGCACTCCAATGAGCCGCTAGGGCCACCGTATTCTCCTCGAGCCTTTCCACCAAAGGAAAGCCTCGATCCACTAAGGGACCCTTGAGGGTGGTCACCGAACCCGTACAAGCTTGGGCAAACCCCAAGTATCAAGCTTGAGGCAACTCCACAACACGGAGGCTCTCAAGTACAAGGCCACAAAGGCTACAACACGCCACACCGGCAACAAGGCCACAAAGGCTACAACGCGCCACAACCGGCTCCAAAACCACAAAGGCTACCACACTCCACAAAGGCAACAACGCCACAAAGGCGACAAGGCCACAAAGGCAACAAGGCCACAAAGGCTACCACGCCACAAAGGCGACAAGGCCACGAAGGCAACAACACCACTAAGGACAACAAGCCCTCTATGAGATCATAACCCCAGAGAGAACCCAAACCGATGCACCTAATGCAATGGCTAAGAACACCACTAAGATGCCCAAGTTCTTCTCTCCCAAACTCCAACAAAGCTACAAAAGCTATTGGGGGAATAAGGGAGGAAGAACAAAATAGGAGGAACACCAAATTACTCCAAGATCTAGATCTAGCAAGATCCCCTCACTAGGAGGGGGATTCACTTGGTGGAGCACTAGATCTAGATCTCCTCTCTCCTTTCCCCCAAAAAGATGCAAGAAATAGTGGGGGGATCAAGAGGAGGATCAAGCTCTTCAAGGTCAACAATGTAGGAGAGAGAGTATATGGGAAGAACTAGGGTGGACGGAGGTGGGAGAGAGGTATATATAGGGGCCCAGAAATATGACTGTTGGGGCTCAAAAACGGAAGCCAGCGAGCGGGCGTTGACTCCCGCGTGGGAGTCGAACGGGAGAGCAGAGCAGCGCACGGGAGCGGCAGCGGGAGCGAAGCGTTAACCACGCGCGGGGATCGAGAGAAGCTGGCGGGCGGGGATCGAGCGCTCGCTCGTGCCTGCGTGGTGGCGGCCTGGCTTGGGCGAGAAGATCTGGGCCGTGGCGGCCCGCCATGGTGGGAGGCAGGGCGCTGCGGTGGGCCGGGGAGCTGGGCGGCGGCTCAGGAAAGGGCAGCCCAGGTGGAGGAGCAACCTGGGGCTGGTGGGGAGGAAGCCAGGCTGGACCGCGTGGGCCGGTAGTACTGGACCGGGTGGGACGGTAGTACCGGCCCGATACCGGCCGGGTAGCACATGGGCTACGGTACTACCGGCCCGATACCGGCCTGGTACCTGTTGAAGTCCAGAAGCTCGCAGAGGCATGTGCGGTATTGGGCCGGTACTTCACACGGAAGTACCGGCCGGCCCAAAATACATTTTCCTTTTCTTTTTCAAATATGATGCAATTGTAAAATCCAGAATTTGAGCTAGGAAACTCCAAATGAGGTGAAACCAATTTTGCTGGACAGAGGACGACAAGAGCTACCTCCGCACATGGTGAAAACATGGAAACAAGTGGATGCTGATTTTCTTATGGTCATAGAGGTGTAACCTCTCAATATGTTAAATCGAGAAAATCATCACCCTCGAATATGCAACATGCGATGCATCCGGAATCCATTTCCGATGAGCTAGAGCTTGTCATGAGAATGAACACAAGCTCTAAAACTCATCTCATGGATAAGAACCAAGAACAACCAAGAAACACGATGCAATGCATGCAAGGTTTGAGCTCTCTCCGATGATGCGACCCACTGTCCTATCGAGCACAAACCTTGTCCTTGTGTGTTCCACTCAAGTCGGCAAGCTCCGTCTTCACCCTCTTCATCATTGTACATGCCACCATCTTCTTCCAACATACACGCCACCATATTCATCCATCTTGTACACCGTCTTCGTCCCTCTTCATCTTCTACACTGTCTTCATCTCTTGATATCCTTCATCCGTCTTCTTCATTATTGCATCCTTCCAGCCAACCTTGGTTCAAGCATTGCCTATGGACACACCTACAAATATATTCTCAATGCAACCATTAGTCCATAGGGATTGTCATCAATTACCAAAACCACACATGGGGGCTCCATGTTCTTTCAATCTCCCCCATTTTGGTAATTGATGACAATCTCTTTGAGAGGGTTTAAATATGGAATTTAGCGAACAACCCAAGTTGAATATTTAGAACAAACTCCCCCATAATATATGCATGTGTGAATGAACTTGAATTTCATTGCATATACCGGCAATTAAAGCCTAGCGGAGTATCCTCTAAATATTCAACCATGCAAAGCAACAAATGCAAGGCATGAAAGGCAAATGCTTAAGAACCAACAAAAGCAATTCCCTTAAACCCTCCAAACTTCTCCCCCATTGGCATCGATTGCCAAAATGGACGAAAGGTTTGGAAGGCCAATATAGTGAGCGTTCCTCCATAAGTTGTGCATTTCTCATAATTGTGAGTGAAATCAAATGCACATATTCAATGACGAATATTCGGAGGAAATCAAACTATATTGAGGATCAAAGATTGCAAGAGGATAAGAAGGTGAGAAAGCTTCAACAAATGAAGCAAGTGATGCGCGTAGATGTACACGTCCGTTGGGAACCCCAAGAGGAAGGTATGATGCGCACAGTGGCAAGTTTTCCCTCAGAAAGAAACCAAGGTTTAATCGAACCAGGAGGAGCCAAGAAGCACGTTGAAGGTTGATGGTGGCGAAATGTGATGCGGCGCAACACCAGGGATTCCGGCGCCAACGTGGAACCTGCACAACACAACCAAAGTACTTTGCCCCAACGAAACAGTGAGGTTGTCAATCTCACCGGCTTGCTGTAACAAAGGATTAACCGTATTGTGTGGAAGATGATTGTTTGCAAAGAAAATAGTAAAGAACAATTGCAGTAGATTGTATGCGATGTAAAGAATAGGACCGGGGTCCACAGTTCACTAGAGGTGTCTCTCCCATAAGATAAAAGCATGTTGGGTGAACAAATTACAGTCGGGCAATTGACAAATAGAAAGGGCATAACAATGCACATACATGATATGATAAATATAGTGAGATTTAATCAGGGCATTACGACAAAGTACATAGACCGCCATCCAACATGCATCTATGCCTAAAAGGTCCACCTTCAGGTTATCATCCGAACCCCTTCCAGTATTAAGTTGCAAACAACAGATAATTGCATTAAGTATGATGCGTAATGTAATCAACAACTACATCCTTAGATATAGCATCAATGTTTTATCCCTAGTGGCAACAGCACATCCACAACCTTAGAACTTTCTGTCACTGTCCCAGA
Source organism: Lolium multiflorum (assembly GCA_030979885.1). Taxonomy (NCBI): domain Eukaryota; kingdom Viridiplantae; phylum Streptophyta; class Magnoliopsida; order Poales; family Poaceae; genus Lolium; species Lolium multiflorum. The sequence goes on from CM061750.1 coordinate 366,401,494, forward strand.
TTTAATGGAGGCATGAACCCACTATCGAGCATAAATACTCCCTCTTGGAGTTAAGAGCAAAAACTTGGCCAGAGCCTCTACTAATAACGGAGAGCATGCAAGATCATAAACAACACATAGGTAATAGATTGATAATCACCATAACATAGTATTCTCTATCCATCGGATCCCGACAAACACAACATATAGTATTACAGATAGATGATCTTGATCATGTTAGGCAGCTCACAAGATACAACAATGAAGCACAATTAGGAGAAGACGACCATCTAGCTACTGCTATGGACCCATAGTCCAGGGGTGAACTACTCACTCATCACTCCGGAGGCGATCATGGCGATGAAGAGTCCTCCGGGAGATGATTCCCCCTCCGCAGGTGCCGGAGGCGATCTCCTGAATCCCCCGAGATGGGATTGGCGGCGGCGTCTCTGGAAGGTTTTCTGTATCGTGGCTCTCGGTACAGAGGGTTTCGCGACGAAGACTTTAAGTAGGCGGAAGGGCAACGCGGGGGGCCACACGAGGGCCCCACACGCTAGGGCCGCGCGGCCAAGGCCTGGGGCCGCGCCGCCTCTAGTGTGGCGGCGCCCGTGGCCCCACTTCCTTTCCCTCGGTTCCGGAAGCTTCGGCAAAAATAGGACCCTGTGTTGATTTCGTCCAATCCGAGAATATTTCCTTACTAGGATTTCTGAAACCAAAAACAGCAGAAAACAGCAATTGGCTCTTCGGCATCTTGTTAATAGGTTAGTGCCGGAAAATGCGTAAATACGACATATAATGTGTGTAAAACATGTAGATATCATCAATAATGTAGCATGGAACATAAGAAATTATCGATACGTCGGAGACGTATCAGCATCCCCAAGCTTAGTTCTGCTCGTCCCGAGCAGGTAAACGATAACAAGGATAATTTCTGGAGTGACATGCCATCATAACCTTGATCATACTATTGTAAGCATATGTAATGAATGCAGCGATCAAAACAATGGTAATGACATGAGTAAACAAATGAATCATAAAGCAAAGACTTTTCATGAATAGTACTTCAAGACAAGCATCAATAAGTCTTGCATAAGAGTTAACTCATAAAGCAATAAATCAAAGTAAAGGTATTGAAACAACACAAAGGAAGATTAAGTTTCAGCGGTTGCTTTCAACTTATAACATGTATATCTCATGGATAGTGTCAATGTAAAGTAATATAACAAGTGCAATATGCAAGTATGTAGGAATCAATGCACAGTTCACACAAGTGTTTGCTTCTTAAGGTGGAGAGAGATAGGTAAACTGACTCAACAATAAAAGTAAAAGAAAGGTCCTTCAAAGAGGAAAGCATCGATTGCTATATTTGTGCTAGAGCTTTTATTTTGAAAACATGAAACAATTTTGTCAACGGTAGTAATAAAGCATATGTATTATGTAAATTAGTTAACAGTAAGATGGAACTACCTAGGCTATCCCACAGCGATTTAGGGCTCTAGACCGTCGGATCCAGCTCTTTAACGCACCAGATTATCCTATGTCGCTGAAACGTTACTGCAATCAGACTACCCTGTCAATTCACGTCAAACACCAGCCCAACATTACATGGGCCTCTACTCCCCAAACCGACCTAGCCGTTCTCTGGTTAACTGGGCTGATAGCTTCATCACCTGTTGGCAGGCCTTGCTCGATGCAGAGCGGAGGAGATGGGGCCGAGTCGATGCGGGCTTTGATTCTCGCATGCCAGTGCAGTCCTCCGCACGACTGCAAAAAAAACCTGGTGCGGTGGGGGCGAAGCGTCGCTGCGGCTGCTGAGTTATGCATTGTGGGCGATTGAAACTGGCACGGACTTGCCGGAGTAGTTAATGGTGAGAAGCGTTACTGCATCGCTGGCCTATTTCATGTGCACGAGGCGAAGAAGTTCGTTGTCGCCTCAATCTTCTCCGCCTCATCATCGTTTTGCCTTCTCTCCTTGGTTGCGATGGCGAGACGGCGGAGATGGTCGGTGCGCGGTGGCTCGATGAGGGCAGCCATGAAACGGCTCATCTTTTGCAAAATAGGGTTAGGCTCTCCTGGTGGCGCGGGAGGTACGTCAAAGGCCTAGATAAGCAACCCAGGTTCGAGCGTGGACGCGGTGAGGTTGCACTGCGCAGGCCATGACCTCCATCTTTTTAAGGAGTTATGTAACATGAATCTTCGATGGATTCAGTTTTAATGTTCGATCTCCCCATTTTACTGATTCAGTTTTTTTGCCTAGGTAGCTGGCCACATGTGTTGGTGAGCATCTGAAATGTATGTTGGACTCAATCCCCTTTTCCTCGCTTCGTATTGTTTGATCATGAGTATTTCATCTGGTTACAAGAATGTCAATGCTACCCATGTATTATTTGATAGATATAAGAAACAAATTAACATGGGCAAAATTACTTATATATCATATTTTTGTAATGAGCACCATGTCTGATTTAATTTTTAGCAGAAATTCCAGAAAGTGATTCTAAGAATGAGGGAATCACTCGCCAGCAAAGACTTCAGGGAGGTGAGGCTATCCTTGTGGGCGGCCCGCTTTCTGCCAAGGTAACTGATATGACCTTGCCGTCAACAGAAGCATGCTGGCTTGATGACCATCTTCTGCAAAGCGGGCCTTGACGAGGAGGAGCAGACGACGCCGTCAACGCCATCGATCACAAATGAGGATAGTAAGGAAGCCGCTTGCTGCTGGGGCTTGCCAAGGCAAGAGAATACGGGCGCTAGGTTGCTGGCCATGGCTGCTCTCCATTTTTTTAATCTCTCTGTCCTGCGTCCTCTATGTTTTTACTAACTTATACTCCCTACACACCCAAATGGTTCCTATCTGCTCCTCCCTACACACACCTAAATGGTTCCTATCTGCCTAGCAAATTGTAAAAGTTTTTTCTTTGACAGGAGTACAACGGTCTGAAATCACCCAGTTGTTATTGTACATCTGATTTATTCATCTGGTCTTCTCACCTACTAGAAGGAATATCTATGAGAACCTTCCAAGGAAGGTACGCGACTGATTCATATTCCACTGACGCAAATAGATTTTTGTTGTACATATTGCTCGTTCCAGAAGTTTACTCGACAATTGAACGATATCTTTTGTATGGTTATTGTCAATGATTCGATTATATATTTCTAAAATATTAGGCTCCTGGCATGTCTATCAAAATCGATGAATGATTATCTTCTTCAGTGAGAAACTGTACCAAATGAAAGAGGACTCTAAAGGAAACTGCACCAAGTTTCATTGTTATAATTACTATTACTAAGTGCAGATGATTCCCAGAAGCCATTATACACAACCGGTTAAACGATTTGTCACTTGGTTACTAGAAGGTTTATCCGAAATTTACATCTCAAGTTAAGTGTTGGGAAGGTACGGGCACCTACTCTACTATGTGCTATTACGCTTGAGTGAAGCAGCTATCCCAACCCCATCCACCGTTTTTAGCTCATTTGTCCGATTATAACTTCGCAGTTGCTTATTTACCATTCGACCAAATTCCAGTTGACTGGAGAGTTCACTAAAATTTAAGTTCTCCACCTTTCTACTCTACTCTCATTGTGTGCATATGAAGTTGAGTTTAGGCGTCAAGTTAATTCCAGGATATGTATTTGGTTCACGCATAATTTCTATTCTTTGATTACAAGGCAAGAGGCTTGCTATTTCATTATTATAAAAGAATACAACTCGTCAGTTTACAGGAAAACCGGCCGAAAACAGATTTGAGATGTGCTTACCTGGTGAACTCTTTCATGAGAATATATAAAAGAAGGAAATTTTATTTATTCGGGAGTGGGCTATCATGAGAATAAGAGGCTTATGATTTTATTTTTAACGATCTGAACTCAGATATAATTTTATTTAAAGAAATGGAGAACTCTTAGTTTAGTAACTCAGTCTTGTTTCGTTAACACGGTGTCTAGCTTACATAGTCATGGCCACAGTTGGTTGCTAAATGCCACGATAAATTCCGTAAAGTAGCTAATCTATTTTTCATCTTGGTATCTTGTTATGTGGGAAATTGCTTATCTGATTTCTATATCTATTTTTTTACTTGAGTAATTATAAGTTTGCATTGGTCCCTTTTTTTCAGAAAATGTGTGGTCTTGAAGAAAGAAAAGACACTCCCTAATGGACTCAAGAATTTATCCCCTCCCGGCTTGATAAACTGAAATTGAGAATTAACCAATCATAATAATGAGCAGTATATTTATTTGGAAATTTTGAACACCTAAATTTTATACCTTTATGTTAATGAAATTACAACAATTGTATCTAAAATAGAACGGGCGCAGCAACGCGCGCTATCATGGTCTAGTTATATCTTACAAGTTGCAAGCCTCATGCATAGTATACTAATAGTGCCCGCACCTTGTCCTAATTAGCTTGGACTACCGGATCATCGCAATACACATGTTTTAACCAAGTGTCACAAAGGGGTACCTCCATGCCGCCTGTACAAAGGTCTAAGGAGAAAGCTCGCATTTTGGATTTCTCGCTTTTGATTATTCTCAACTTAGACATCCATACCGGGACAACATTGACAACAGATAATGGACTCCTCTTTAATGCATAAGCATGTGGCAACAATTAGTGTTCTCATATGAGATTGAGGATATATGTCCAAAACTGAAACTTCCACCATGATTCATGGCTTTAGTTAGCGGCCCAATGTTCTTCTCTAACAATATGCATGCTCTAACCATTAAGGTGGTAGATCTCTCTTACTTCAGACAAGACGGACATGCATAGCAACTCACATGATATTCAACAAAGAGTTGATGGCGTCCCCAGAAGCATGGTTATCACACAACAAGCAACTTAATAAGAGATAAAGTGCATAAGTACATATTCAATACCACAATAGTTTTTAAGGCTATTTTGTCCCATGAGCTATATATTGCAAAGGCGAATGATGGAATTTTAAAGGTAGCACTCAAGCAATTTACTTTGGAATGGCGGAGAAATACCATGTAGTAGGTAGGTATGGTGGACACAAATGGCATAGTGGTTGGCTCAAGGATTTTGGATGCATGAGAAGTATTCCCTCTCGATACAAGGTTTAGGCTAGCAAGGTTATTTGAAGCAAACTCAAGGATGAACCGGTGCAGCAAAACTCACATAAAAGACATATTGTAAACATTATAAGACTCTACACCGTCTTCCTTGTTGTTCAAAACTCAATACTAGAAATTATCTAGACCTTAGAGAGACCAAATATGCAAACCAAATTTTAGCAAGCTCTATGTATTTCTTCATTAATGGGTGCAAAGTATATGATGCAAGAGCTTAAACATGAGCACAACAATTGCCAAGTATCACATTATCCAAGACATTTTAGAATTACTACATGTAGCATTTCCCGATTCCAACCATATAACAATTTAACGAAGAAGAACCTTCGCCTTGAACATTATGAGTAAAGCCTAAGGACATATTTGTCCATATGCAACAGCGGAGCGTGTCTCTCTCCCACACAATGAATGCTAGGATCCATTTTATTCAAACAAAAAAAAAACAAAACAAACCGACGCTCCAAGCAAAGTACATAAGATGTGACTGAATAAAAATATAGTTTCAGGGGAGGAACCTGATGATGTTGTCGATGAAGAAGGGGATGCCTTGGGCATCCCCAAGCTTAGACGCTTGAGTCTTCTTAAAATATGCAGGGATGAACCACGGGGGCATCCCCAAGCTTAGAGCTTTCACTCCTCTTGATCATAGTATATCATACTCCTCTCTTGACCCTTGAAAACTTCCTTCACACCAAACTTCAAGCAAACTCATTAGAGGGTTAGTGCACAATTAAAATTCACATATTCAGAGGTGACACAATCATTCTTAACACTTCTGGACATTGCACAAAGCTACTGGACATTAATGGATCAAAGGAATTCATCCAACATAGCAAATACGGCAATGCGAAATAAAAGACAGAATCTGTCAAAAACAGAACAGTCCGTAAAGACGAACCTGAAAGGGGCACTAGACTTGCTCAAATGGAAAAACTCAAAACTAATGAAAGTTGCGTACATATCTGAGGATCACGCTCGTAATTTCGCAGATTTTTTCGAATTTTTTACAGAGACTTATGCCATAATTCGTGACAGACAGCAATGCTGTTTCTGCGCAGCGATCCCAAATATAACATCAACTTTAGCATAGAAACTTTACTTGGCACAAAAACATGATAAGGAGAGGTTGCTACAGTAGTAAACAACTTCCAAGACTCAACAAAACAAAAATTGCTGTAGTAAAATAAACACATGGGTTATCTCCCAAGAAGTGCTTTTCTTTAACGCCTTTCAGCTAGGCGCAGAAAGTGCAAATCAAGTAACATCAAGAGTAGAAGCATCAACATCATAACTTGTTCTAATAATAGAATCAAAAGGCAACTTCATTCTCTTTCTAGGGAAGTGTTCCATACCTTTCTTGAGAGGAAATTGATATTTAATATTACCTTCCTTCATATCAATAACAGCACCAACGGTTCGAAGAAAAGGTCTTCCCAACACAATAGGACAAGATGCATTGCATTCGATATCCAAGACAACAAAATCAACGGGGACAAGGTTATTGTTAACCGTAATGCGCACATTATCAATCCTCCCCAAAGGTTTCTTTTTAACATTATCGGCAAGATTAACATCCAAATAACAATTCTTCAATGGTGGCAAGTCAAGCATATCATAAATCTTTTTAGGCATAACAGAAATACTTGCACCAAGATCACATAAAGCATTACATTCAAAGTCATTGAATTTCATTTTAATGATGGGCTCCCAACCATCTTCTAACTTTCTAGGAATAGAAGTTTCAAGTTTTAGTTTCTCTTCTCTAGCTTTTATGAGAGCATTTGTAATGTGTTTTGTAAAGGCTAAATTTATAGCACTAGCATTGGGACTTCTAGCAAGTTTTTGTAAGAACTTTATAACTTCAGAGATGTGGCAATCATCAAAATCTAAATCATTATGAGCTACAGCAATGGGATCATTGTCCCCAAGGTTGGAAAAAATTTCAGCAGTTTTATCACAAGTAGTTTCAGCAGTTTTAGCAATTTCAGGCAGTTTTGTACGCTTTGCACTAGGAGTAGAAACATTGCCAACACCAATTATTTTACCATTGATAGTAGGAGGTGCAGCAACATGTGAATCATTATCATTACTAGTGGTGGTAATAGTCCAAACTTTAGCTACATTATTCTCTTTAGCTAGTTTTTCATTTTCTTCTCTATCCCACCTAGCACGCAATTCAGCCATTAATCTTATATTCTCATTAATTCTAACTTGGATGGCATTTGCTGTAGTAGTAATCTTATTATCAATATCCTTATTAGGCATAACTTTCAATTTTAATAGATCAACATCGGAGGCAAGTCTATCAACTCTAGAAGCAATAATATCAATTTTATCAAGCTTTTCCTCAACAGATTTGTTAAAAGCAGTTTGTGTACTAATAAATTCTTTAAGCATGGTTTCAAGACCAGGGGGTACACTCCTATTATTGTTGTAAGAATTCCCATAAGAATTACCATAACCATTACCATTAGCAGAAGGATATGGCCTATAGTTATTACCAGAATTGTTCCTATAAGCATTGTTGTTGAAATTATTATTTTTAATGAAATTCACATCAACATTTTCTTCTTGAGCAACCAATGAAGCTAAAGGAACATTATTTGGATCAACATTAGATCTACCATTCACAAGCATAGACATAATCACATCAATCTTATCACTCAAGGAAGAGGTTTCTTCAACAGAATTTACCTTCTTACCTTGTGGAGCTCTTTCCGTGTGCCATTCAGAGTAATTTATCATCATATCATCAAGAAGCTTTGTAGCCGCCCCCAAAGTGATGGACATAAAGGTACCTCCAGCAGCTGAATCCAATAAATTCCGCGAAGAAAAATTTAGTCCTGCATAGAAGGTTTGGATGATCATCCAAGTAGTCAGTCCATGGGTTGGGCAATTCTTTACCAAAGATTTCATTCTCTCCCATGCTTGAGCAACATGTTCAGTATCTAATTGCTTAAAATTCATTATGCTACTTCTCAAAGATATAATTTTAGCGGGAGGATAATATCTACCAATAAAAGCATCCTTACATTTAGTCCATGAATCAATACTATTCTTAGGCAAAGATAGCAACCAATCTTTAGCTCTTCCTCTTAATGAGAAAGGAAACAATTTCAATTTAATAATATCACCATCTACATCCTTATACTTTTGCATTTCACAAAGTTCAACAAAATTATTAAGATGGGCAGCAGCATCATCAGAACTAACACCAGAAAATTGCTCTCTCATAACAAGGTTCAGTAAAGCAGGTTTAATTTCAAAGAATTCTGCTGTAGTAGCAGGTGGAGCAATAGGTGTGCATAGGAAATCATTATTATTTGTGTTTGTGAAGTCACACAACTTAGTATTTTCAGGGGTATTCATTTTAGCAACAGTAAATAAAGCAAACTAGATAAAGTAAATGCAAGTAACTAATTTTTTTGTGTTTGATATAGAGAACAAGACAGTAAATAAAGTAAAACTAGCAACTAATTTTTTTGTGTTTTGTTTAGGTGCAGCAAACAAAGTAGTAAATAAAATAAAGCAAGACAAAAACAAAGTAAAGAGATTGGAAAGTGGAGACTCCCCTTGCAGCATGTCTTGATCTCCCCGGCAACGGCGCCAGAAAAAAGGCTTGATGCGCGTAGATGTACACGTCCGTTGGGAACCCCAAGAGGAAGGTATGATGCGCACAGTGGCAAGTTTTCCCTCAGAAAGAAACCAAGGTTTAATCGAACCAGGAGGAGCCAAGAAGCATGTTGAAGGTTGATGGTGGCGAAATGTGATGGCGCAACACCAGGGATTCCGGCGCCAACGTGGAACCTGCACAACACAACCAAAGTACTTTGCCCCAACGAAACAGTGAGGTTGTCAATCTCACCGGCTTGCTGTAACAAAGGATTAACCGTATTGTGTGGAAGATGATTGTTTGCAAAGAAAATAGTAAAGAACAATTGCAGTAGATTGTATGCGATGTAAAGAATAGGACCGGGGTCCACAGTTCACTAGAGGTGTCTCTCCCATAAGATAAAAGCATGTTGGGTGAACAAATTACAGTGGGCAATTGACAAATAGAAAGGGCATAACAATGCACATACATGATATGATAAATATAGTGAGATTTAATCAGGGCATTACGACAAAGTACATAGACCGCCATCCAGCATGCATCTATGCCTAAAAAGTCCACCTTCAGGTTATCATCCGAACCCCTTCCGGTATTAAGTTGCAAGCAACAGAAATTGCATTAAGTATGGTGCGTAATGTAATCAACAACTACATCCTTAGACATAGCATCAATGTTTTATCCCTAGTGGCAACAGCACATCCACAACCTTAGAACTTTCTGTCACTGTCCCAGATTTAATGGAGGCATGAACCCACTATCGAGCATAAAACTTGGCCAGAGCCTCTACTAATAACGGAGAGCCACTACAAGAAAAGTTGCCATGGCCGACGAAGTTGAAGTCGCGCCGTGGTTGCTGGTGTACCATGGCCGACGATTTTTGGTCCCTCCGTGGTGCATGTCAAAACTTTTTTTTCTCGTTTTTGAGGCCACCTAGCCCGACGAAAGCGGCCAAAACGTCGCGTATGGTGGCCCGGGACGTGGTGCATCTCGAAATCTCGGGTTCGCCGGCCGAGTCAACGCAAATCCGCACCGCCGAGGGATGTAGGGCCCAGATGGCAGCCTCTCTGGCATTGTTTTTTTCTAGATCGCGCCATCTCGTTCAACGTTCTCCGATCGAGCCGTTTACGATGCAGGATCATGGGTCCCGCATGTCATCCTCTATGAACCAAAATTCTTTCTATTCTTGGATTTTTTGACCCCCTGATTTCTGGCTACTTCCTTTTTCTTTTGATCCCTTGCCGCCTTGGAAACGTTGAGACCGCTGCTGCTAAATGGGACCCGCATGTCATCCTCTATGTGCAATCAACTTTCTTTTCTTGGAGTTTTTTTTGGCACCTCAAATTTGGTCACTTGCCTTTTTCTTTCGATCCCTGCCGCCTCAAACGGTGATACCGCTGCTGCTAAATGGGACCCGCATGTCATCCTCTATGTACTATAAAACTTTCTTTTCTTGAATTATTTTTGGCACCTCATATTTGGTCACTTACCTTTTTCTTTCGATCCCCTGCCGCCTCTCAAACGGTGATACCGCTGCTGCTAAATGGGACCCGCATGTCATCCTCTATGTACTATAAAACTTTCTTTTCTTGGATTTTTTTTGGCACCTCATATTTGGTCACTTGACTTTTTCTTTCGATCCCCTGCCGCCTCTCAAACGGTGATACCGCTGCTGCTAAATGGGACCCGCATGTCATCCTCTATGTACTATAAAACTTTCTTTTCTTGGATTATTTTTGCACCTCATATTTGGTCACTTGACTTTTTCTTTCGATCCCCTGCTGCCTCTCAAACGTGATACCGCTGCTAAATGGGACCCGCATGTCATCCTCTATGTACTATAAAACTTTCTTTTTTTGGATTATTTTTGGCACCTCATATTTGGTCACTTGACTTTTTCTTTCGATCACCGCCTCAAACGGTGATACTGCTGCTGCTAAATGGGACCCGCATGTCATCCTCTATGTACTATAAAACTTTCTTTTTTGGATTATTTTTGGCACCTCATATTTAGTCACTTGACTTTTTCTTTCGATCCCCTGCTGCCTCAAAATGATACCGCTCTTGCTAAATGGGTCCCGCAGTCATCCTCTATGTACTATAAAACTTTCTTTTCTTGGATTATTTTTGGCTCCTGATATTTGGTCACTTGCGTTTTTTTCTTTCGATCTCATGCCACGTTTGAAACTTTGAGGAACCTGCTGGCTCATGGGACCCGCATGTCATCCTCTATGTGCTATAAAAGTTTATTTTCTATGGTTTTTTTCACTCTCTGATTTTTGTCTATTTCCTTTTTCTTTTGATGCCCTGCCGCCTTGGAAACGTTGAGTAAGCTGCTTACTCATGGGACCCGCATGTCATCCTCTATGTACAATCAAGTTTCCTTGAATTATTTTTGGCTCCTGATATTTCGTCACTTGCCTTTTTCTTTCGATCTCATGCCACGTTTGAAACGTTGAGGAACCTGCTGGCTCATGGGACCCGCATGTCATCCTCTACGAACAATAAAAGTTTCCTTTATTGGAGTTATTTTTGACCCCTAATTTCTGGCTATTTGCCTTTTTCTTTTGATCCCCTGCCCCCTTTGAAACGATGAGGACGCTGTTGGCAGGTCGGTCCCATATGTCATCCTCTATGAACAATACAAGTTTCCTTTGGTGGATTTATTTTTTACCCCTAATTAATTTCTGGCTATTTCCTTTTTTTCTTTGATCCCCTGCCGCCTTGGAAACGTTGAGGATGCTGCTGCCTCATCGGTCCCGCGTGTCATCCTCTCAGAACGATAAATGTTTTCTTTTCTTGGATTTTTTTACCAACTGATTTTTGGTTTTTTTTTATTTTCGATCCCCTGCCGCCTTTGAAACGTTGACGACGCTGCTGGCTCATGGGTCCCCGATGTCAGCCTCCCCGTACAAGAAACATGTGATATCTTGATTATTTTGCAGACAATAAACAGTGTATTTCGCTCTGAGCTATTGCAAACGGATAAATTAAATCTTTATTTTTACAACATATATCTTGAATCTCCTTGTTTTTTGTTTTGGCGAAGCATAGGACTTTCCTGTTTTTTTTTTGAGAAAAATCCGAACTATCATGTTCTGGAGTGGGCTGAAATTGTACGTGTCAAAAGGCCCAGAAGGATAGTTCGAAGGCCCAGATGTCCAGATGCAGCCCAATTGAAATCTTTCTTTTCTTGGATTTTTTTCACCCCCTGATTTCTGGCTACTTCATTTTTCTTTTGGTCCTGTGCCGCCTTGGAAACGTTTAGACCGCTGCTGCAAAATGGGACCCGCATGTCATCCTCTATGTACAATAAAGTTTCTTTTCTTGGATTATTTTTGCCTCCTGATATTTGGTCACTTGCCTTTTTCTTTCGATCTCATGCCACGTTTGAAACGTTGAGGAACCTGCTGGCTCATGGGACCCGCATGTCATCCTCTATGTACAATAAAAGTTTGATTTCTTGGATTTTTTTTCACCCTCTGATTTTTGGCTATTTCCTTTTTCTTTTGATCCCCTGCCGCCTTTGAAACGTTGAGTAAGCTGCTGGCTCATAGGTCCCACATGTCAGCCTGTATGAACGATAAAGCTTTCCTTTCTTGGAGTTTTTTTTGACCCCCTAATTTCTGGCTACTTTCTTTTTCTTTTGATCTCAAGCCGCATTTGAAACGTTGGGACCGCTCTGCAAAATGGGACCCGCATGTCATCCTCTATGTACAATAAAGTTTCTTTTCTTGGATTATTTTTGGCTCGATATTTGGTCACTTGCCTTTTCTTTCGATCCCATGCCACGTTTGAAACGTTGAGGAACCTGCTGGCTCATGGGACCCGCATGTCATCCTCTATGTACTACAAAAGTTTATTTTCTTGGGTTTTTTTTCACTCTCTGATTTTTGGCTATTTCCTTTTTCTTTTGATCCCCTGCCGCCTTGGAAACGTTGAGTAAGCTGCAAACTCGTGGGACCCGCATGTCATCCTCTATGTACAATCAATTTTCTTTTCTTGGAGTTTTTTTACCCCCTAATTTCTGGCTACTTTCTTTTTCTTTTGATCTCAAACCGCATTTGAAACGTTGGGACAGCATGTCATCCTCTATGTACAATAAAAGTTTCTTTTTTTGGATTATTTTTCACCCTCTGATTTTTGGTCACTTGCCTTTTTCTTTCGATCTCATGCCGCCCTTGAAAACGTTGAGGAACCTGCTGGCCCATGGGACCCACATGTCATCCTCTATGTACTATAAAAGTTTCTTTTCTTTGATTTTTTTCACCCTCTGATCTTTGGCTATTTCCTTTTTCTTTTCATCCCCTGCCGCCTTGGAAACGTTAGTAAGCTGCTGACTGGTGGGACCCGCATGTCATCCTCTATGTACAATCAAGTCTCTTTTCTTGGATTTTTTTTACCCCCTTATTTTTGGTCACTTGCCTTTTTCTTTCGATCTCATGCAGCCTCTGAAACGTTGAGAAGCTGCTGGCTCATGGGACCCACATGTCATCCTCGATACTATAAAAGTTTCTTTTCTTGGATTTTTTTCACCCTCTTATTTTTGGCTGTTTCCTTTTTCTTTTGATCCCCTGCCGCCTTGGAAACATTGATTAAGCTGCTGACACAAGGGGCCCGCATGTCATCCTCTATGTACAATCAACTTGCAAGATCTTGGGGCGGAAGAGCTTGTATAAGTGGGACCCATATGTCATCCTCTATGTACAATAAAAGTTTCTTTTTCTTGGATTATTTTTTGCTCCTGGTATTTGGTCTCTTTCCTTTTTCTTTCGATCTCATGCCGCCTCTGAAACGTTGAGTAAGGTGCTGGGTCATGGGACCCGCATGCCATCCTCTATGTACAATCAACTTTCTTTTCTGGGAGTTTTTTTTACCCCTAATTTCTGGCTACTCTTTTTCTTTTGATCTCAAGCCGCATTTGAAACGTTGACACCGCTGCTGCAAAATGGGACCCGCATGTCATCTTTTATGTACAATAAAGTTTCTTTTCTTGGATTATTTTTGGCTCCTGATATTTGGTCACTTGTCTTTTTCTTTCGATCTCATGCCCCCTTTGAAACGTTGAGGAAGCTGCTAGCGCATGGGTCCCGCATGTCATACTCTATGAACAATAAAAGTTTCCTTCCTTGGAGTTATTTTTTACCGCTAATTTCTGGCTACTTCCTTTTTCTTTTGATCCCCTGCCGCCTTGGAAACGTTGAGTAAGCTGCTGACACAAGGGGCCCGCATGTCATCCTCTATGTACAATCAACTTGCAAGATCTTGGAGCGAAAGAGCTTGTATAAGTGGGACCCATATGTCATCATCTATGTACAATAAAAGTTTCTTTTCTTGGATTATTTTTTGCTCCTGATATTTGGTCACTTTCCTTTTTCTTTCTATCTCATGCCGCCACTGAAACGTTGAGTAAGGTGCTGGCTCATGGGACTGTACAATAAAGTTTCATTTCTTAGATTTTTTTTACCCACTGATTTTTGCTAACTTGCCTTTTTCTTTTCGATCATATGCCGCCTTTGAAATTGAGGTCGCCGCTGGCTCATGGGTCCCACAAGTCAGCCTCTATGAACAATAAACCTTTCCTTTGTTGTATTTATTTTTTACCCCTAATTTCTGGCTATTTGCCTTTTTCTTTTGATCCCCTGCGGCCTTTGAAACGATGAGGACGCTGCTGGCAGGTCGGTCCCACATGTCATCCTCTATGAAGAATATAAGTTTCCTTTTTGGATTTATTTTTGACCCCTAATTTCTGGCTATTTGCCTTTTTCTTCTGATCCCTGCCGACTTCGAAATGATGAGGATGCAGCTGGCAGATCGGTCCCACATGTCAGCCTCTATGAACTATAAATGTTTCCTTTGTAGGATTTATTTTTTACCCCTATTTTCGGGCTACTTGCCTTTTTCTTTGAAACGTTGAGGACGCTACTGTCTCATGGGTCCCACATGGCATCCTCTCTGAACGATAAACCTTCATTTCTTGTTAACGACAGGTTTATCAGTATTATTTTCGCAGACTAATACAAGCTCTTTGGCTCCAAGATCTTGCAAGTTGATAGATTAAATCAAGGAATTATTAGGATATGTTTTAAATTTCAAATCCACTTTATGAATTTTTAAAAATACCGTTATCCATGTGGGTATGGAGCGATCAAGGATTTTCATATTGGGCATGAGCAGTTTCAAAAATTGGAACCCTATAATTCAAAATAAATAAAAACAACTTTTATGTAGAATCTCCGTGTATTTTTTTTTGCCAATCATAGGATCTGTGTTTCATTAGAAAAGGGCCGAAATTGCATGAGCAGAAAGGCCCATTTGAAGTTATTGGGCTTCGACGGCCGGAGCAAGTAGACCGATAACAATTACCATGTAGATGTTCCTTGGCAACCCAAAAGTGAAATATTGGGCCCAACAGGGGAAGGTTGAACAGTACTTTTTCTATTGGGAAGGTGGTACATGGGGTTATCCTGACAAAAAAAATGGAACATGGGTTACTGAAGGTTGCCCATTTGTGCCTAATATGTTTGTCAGCAGGAGCTTTACCTTCCGCCGCCGCCGCTCCGCTTCCGCCGCCGCCGCCATGCCTCGTCGCGGGTCGAGCTACCGGTACGGCGGCGTCTCGAGCTCGGGGTACAGCAGCGTCCGCGCGCGCCCCAAATTAAGGTACTTCCTCCTCGGGACGGCACCTACGATAGGCTCGGCTGGCCTTGGGGCATTTACCCCTAGCCTCTTCCATGCTCAAGTTTTTGAAATGTTTCTGGCTCTGTTCAACACTGGATCAAATTTGTCAACATGACCATTCTTATGGAGTAGCAACGAGTTGAATCTCTCAAAACTCTTTAAGTTCTGCAATATAACGACTAATTGGTACTACCTTATACAAAATGATTACATATCCTTATTTTGGAAGCAAGCAATCACACACTTATAGTTTGCTAGTCAGCTGCACGTAACGTTAAAAATCGGCAATTATAATGAATAAACCTGTAATTTTCACTTAAAATGCATTAAGGAGCATCAAATTTGACAAATCAAACCATGTCGTACTGAAAATTGACATGTCTTTCTCATGCAGAAATGTAAAATTATCCATGCATGTGCGTTTATACAGGTTAAGTTTTGCACGTATTATTTTTTGTAACTTTTCTGACTACCTTCAAAGCTCCAATCCTTCTTCATCATCTTTGTTGTACCGCACTGATGCAAGTGAATGCGAGCTGCTCGCCAGACGCGACTTCGTGTCCGATATGTGTACTATGCCTTCTCCATCTAGTGCTAGTTACGCCTCTGTGCTAATTAATTCAGCACAAACCTCTGTCATTGCAGCTGTGACTCACCTCGACCATTGGAGCCCAATCACAAGAGCGAGCTCAGTCTCAACCAGAGAGGCATGTGTCTCATGGTTAGCTATCTACAACTTGCTGTCTTACTAAAACCGTGCCTATCATAGAGATCACCTCGCTGGTGTAGCAATGGCTGCAAGTAGCTGCTAGCATGAGCGAAGGGGATAAGGAAGAAAAGATTAAAAAAATGGGGTGGGGCCAACAAGCAGGAAAGCTATCTACTAGCTTTATGGATGTTTCTGGAATTGGGTAGAAAATAGTAGATGACACTGTAGCAGCGAATCCCAGAGACCAAAGGCCGTTGGATGATGTCTAATGAACGGCAGAACAAAATCGGCGAAATTAGCTTGAATTTTGATAATAAATCTTGGGCATTTTCCCTCGAACATGATTTATCAACTTTGGGTAGTCTCTGGACTAGTCTCCCTCGTCCACCAATTATTATCATACTACTGCGGAAAGTTGAGGGCAGTCCCTAGTCCCGAGCACTTCGCCCACTTCCCCTGGCCTCATCCCAGAGATCTCACACCAACCACCTCACCGTCGACTAGCCGCCTGTCTACAGCCCTCCGAAGAATCCCCAATGGCGGCGACGCCCCTACTAGAGCGCTCCTCACGCGAGCGCATCATCGAGTCTGGCCCACATGTCTTCCGTGCCTGCCGTGTGTCGGCAAGCACGACCGACTTCTCCGTCGGCGAGCCGCCGGCCGTGGGCGAGGGCGAGGCGTCCCCGTACACTATGACAGTGCACATCTTCTTCTCGAGGACGTACGAGCTCAGGAGGATGGCCGGCCCCCTCCCTGCCCCACTGGATGAGGACGATATCACCACTACACCCTGCGAAGAGGTGGTGCTGGATCTTGGCTTGCCTCCGAGGAAGCTGCGTAGTGGGGGCAATGTCGTGCGAACTATGCGCGAGATTCTTGCCCGTGTATGGCTGCTCAAGAACCTGAACCTCACGGAGGAGGAGTGGGACATCATCATGCCTTACGATGTTATGCACCTGATGTGGCAGCAGGCGTGTCGTCGGCTCGGTGGCCTCCACTTCGACCTCACCCTTAGGGTGGACCACCGGCTCATCGTCAACTTGCCGGCGCTGCAGGACAGTTGGGTCCTAGTTGCGCCGGAGGACGGCCACTGCAGCATATGCATGCTGGGGCTGTCGCAGCGCACAACGGTGCGTCTCCGGGGATGCAAACACCCGTTCCATAGGAAGTGCATCTTCTCCTGGTTTGTAACGAACGCCAGCTGCCCTATCTGCCGCGATAAAGTGCTGACCCATCTTATTTTCGATTTGTAGCATAGTATGAATAAAAACCCTGTATGATAGGGATGCCATGCCAACTTGAATCCTATGTCAAGAGAAATTCTATTTGATTGTGGTTATAAGATATTCTGCATTAGTTTGATCTATTATCATTCTATTTTCCTATGGGATATGACCCTATGAATCAAACAGCATGTGATTACTTCCACACAATTAAGTTTGACCAACTTTTAGTAGGACAACAAACATAAATAATTAGTCATCATGGGATTACAATCCAACAGATAATTGTCTTCAGGACTCATACATTTTCCAAATAGAAAAATCAAAACAAATCATGGTTCTTCATCTCACAGCATGATACAGAGACAAGAGTCTAATCATCATCATCATCATCATCATCATCATCATCATCATCATCACCTCCGTCTTCATTCTGATATTCGTGCATGGTCTCATCCTGCTCGTCCTGTCCATTCTCCTCCTGAGATTCACCAGGTAGCTTCAGTTTATCCATCTCTTTGTCGACTATGCTAACTGATACGTCTCCAACGTATCGATAATTTCTTATGTTCCATGCTACTTTATTGATGATACCTACATGTTTTATGCACATTATATGTCATATTTATGCATTTTCTGAACTAACCTATTAACAAGATGCCGAAGAGCCAGTTTTCTGCTGTTTTTGGTTTCAGAAATCCTAGTAAAGAAATATTCTCGAATTGGACGAAACTTTCGCCCAGGGTCCTATTTTTGCACGAAGCTTCCAGAAGACCGAAGACCTAACAAGTGGGGCCACGAGGCGGCCAGGAGGGTGGCCGGCGCGGCCCAGGCCCTGGCCGCGCCGACCTGCCCCCTGGGCCCCTCGTGTGGCCCCTCGCGTTGACCCTCCGCCTACTTAAAGCTTCCGTCGCGACCCCCAGTACCGAGAGCCACGATACGGAAAACCTTACAGAGACGCCGCCGCCGCGAATCCCATCTCGGGGGATTCAGGAGATCGCATCCGGCACCCTGCCGGAGAGGGGATTCATCTCCCGGAGGACTCTTCACCGCCATGGTCGCCTCCGGAGTGATGAGTGAGTAGTTCACCCTGGACCATGGGTCCATAGCAGTAGCTAGATGGTCGTCTTCTCCTTGTTGTGCTTCATTGTTGGATCTTGTGAGCTGCCTAACATGATCAAGATCATCTATATGTAATTCTATATGTTGTGTTTGTCGGGATCCGATGGATAGAGAGTACTATGATTATGGTGATTATCAATCTATTGTTCATGTGTTGTTTATGATCTTGCATGCTCTCCGTTATTAGTAGAGGCTCTGGCCAAGTTTTTACTCTTAACTCCAAGAGGGAGTAATTATGCTCGATAGTGGGTTCATGCCTTCATTGATACCTGGGACAGTGACAGAAAGTTCTAAGGTTGTGATGTGCTGTTGCCACTAGGGATAAAACATTGATGCTATGTCTAAGGATGTAGTTATTGATTACATTACGCACAATACTTAATGCAATTGTCTGTTGCTTTGCAACTTAATACTGGAGGGGGTTCGGACGATAACCTGAAGGTGGACTTTTTAGGCATAGATGCAGTTGGATGGCGGTCTATGTACTTTGTCGTAATGCCCAATTAAATCTCACTATATTTACCATGTCATGTATATGCATTGTTATGCCTTTCTCTATTTGTCAATTGCCCGACTGTAATTTGTTCACCCAACATGCTTTTATCTTATGGGAGAGACACCTCTAGTGAACTGTGGACCCCGGTCCTATTCTTTACATAGCATACAATCTACTTGTTTTACTGTTTTCTTTGCAAACATCTTCCACTCGATACGTTTAATCCTTTGTTACAGCAAGCCGGTGAGATTGACAACCTCACTGTTTCGTTGGGGCAAAGTACTTTGGTTGTGTTGTGCAGGTTCCTAGTTGGCGCCGAATCCCTGGTGTTGCGCCGCATCACATTTCGCGACCATCAACCTTCAACGTGCTTCTTGGCTCCTACTGGTTCGATTAAACCTTGGTTTCTTTCTGAGGGAAAACTTGCTACTGTGCGCATCATACCTTCCTCTTGGGGTTCCCAACGAACGTGTGAGTTACACGCCATCAAGCTCTTTTTCTGGCGCCGTTGCCGGGGAGATCAAGACACGCTGCAAGGGGAGTCTCCACTTCTCAATCTCTTTACTTTGTTTTTGTCTTGCTTTATTTTATTTACTACTTTGTTTGCTGCACCTAAACAAAATACAAAAAAATTAGTTGCTAGTTTTACTTTATTTACTGTCTTGCTCTCTATATCAAAAACACAAAAAAATTAGTTACTTGTCTTTACTTTATTTGCCTAGTTTACTTTATTGCTGTTATCATGAGTAATCCTGAAGTTGAAGTTCGTTCTTTTAAGCAACAGGGTGGAGAAAGTTTTAAAGATGCTTGGTATAGAATTAGTAATGCTCATCAAAGGTGCATTAAGAAACACTCCACCACTATCCTTCTTAGGAACTTTTATGTTGGTTTATCTAGTTGGAATAGATATGTTCTTGATACTCTTTCGGGAGGTAATTTCCTAGGTACTCCTGCTTTAGAAGCTAGTTGCATCATTGAGAGTCTAGTTGGAATACCACCTGTTAATGAAGTTAAAATTGAAATCTCTCTTGAAGATGTTATGAAAAAATTGGAAACCATAGAGAAAAATTTTCCAAGTGTTGAAGCTAAATTGGGAATGTTATTTGACAAAACTTATGAACTTGATAAATCCTTAGGAGGAATTGATGAAAGAATTAGTATCCTAGGAACTTGTGTTGTCCATGATAATCAAACCAATAGGATTGATGAACTTGAAAAAGCTATGGGAACCTTGGGTTCAACCTTTTCTTCTCTCAAGTATAATGAGAAAGCTTATGTGGGTAAAGAGCAAAAATTCATGTATGCTTCTAAAGTGCCTAAACAAAAGAATTACTATAGGCCTAAAATTGCTAAAACCCCTAGCACCACCATAGAAAATTTAGATAATGGAGCACCTAAAGTACCCTCTGCAACAAGTTGTGTTTGCATGAAAAATAATAATGTTGATGCTTCATCTCTCGATGTTACTTGATTTGCACTTTCTGCGCCTAGCTGAAAGGCGTTAAAGAAAAGCGCTTATGGGAGACAACCCATGTTTTTACCTACAGCAATTTTTTGTTTTATTGAGTCTTGGAAGTTGTTTACTACTGTAGCAACCTCTCCTTATCATGTTTTTGTGCCAAGTAAAGTTTCTATGTCAAAGTTGATGTTATATTTGGGATCGCTGCGCAGAAACAGCATTGCTGTCTGTCACGAATCTGGGCATAATTCTCTGTAGAAAATTCGAAAAAATCTGCCAATTTACGAGCGTGATCCTCAGATATATACGCAACTTTCATTAGTTTTGAGTTTTTCCATTTGAGCAAGTCTGGTGCCATTTATAAATTCGTCTTTACGGACTGTTCTGTTTTTGACAGATTCTGCCTTTTATTTCGCATTGCCTCTTTTGCTATGTTGGATTTATTTCTTTGATCCATTAATGTCCAGTAGCATTATGCAATGTCCAGAAGTGAAAAGAATGATTGTGTCACCTCTGAATGTGTGAATTATTAATGATGCACTAACCCTCTAATGAGTTTGCTTGAAGTTTGGTGTGAAGGAAGTTTTCAAGGGTCAAGAGAGGAGAATGATATACTAAGATCAAGAGGAGTGAAAGCTCTAAGCTTGGGGATGCCCCCGTGGTTCATCCCTGCATATTTTAAGAAGACTCAAGCGTCTAAGCTTGGGGATGCCCAAGGCATCCCCTTCTTCATCGACAACATCATCAGGTTCCTCCCCTGAAACTATATTTTTATTCAGTCACATCTGTGTTCTTTACTTGGAGCGTCGGTTTGTTTTCGTTTTTGTTTTTGTTTGAATAAGATGGATCCTAGCATTCACTTTGTGGGAGAGAGACACGCTCCGCTGTTGCATATGGACACATGTGTCCTTAGGCTTTACTCATAATGTTCAAGGCGAAGTTTCTTCTTCGTTAATTTGTTATATGGTTGGAATTGGAAAATGCTACATGTAGTAATTCTAAAATGTCTTGGATAATGTGATACTTGGCAATTGTTGTGCTCATGTTTAAGCTCTTGCATCATATGCTTTGCACCCATTAATGAAGAAATACATAGAGCTTGCTAAAATTTGATTTGCATATTTGGTTTCTCTAAGGTCTAGATAATATCTAGTATTGAGTTTTGAACAACAAGGAAGACAGTGTAGAGTCTTATAATGTTTACAATATGTCTTTTATGTGAGTCTTGCTGCACTTGTTCATCCTTGAGTTTGCTTCAAATAACCTTGCTAGCCTAAACCTTGTATCGAGAGGGAATACTTCTCATGCATCCAAAATCCTTGAGCCAACCACTATGCCATTTGTGTCCACCATACCTACCTACTACATGGTATTTACCCGCCATTCCAAAGTAAATTGCTTGAGTGCTACCTTTAAAATTCCATCATTCACCTTTGCAATATATAGCTCATGGGACAAAATAGCCTTAAAAACTATCGTAGTATTGAATATGTACTTATGCACTTTATATTTTATTAAGTTGCTTGTTGTGCGATAACCATGTTTCTGGGGAACGCCATCAACTATTGTTGAATATCATGTGAGTTGCTATGCATGTCCGTCTTGTCTGAAGGTCTATCATTTTAGTGGTTGGAGCATGCAAAATTGTTAGAGAAGAACATTGGGCCGCTAACTAAAGCCATGAATCATGGTGGAAGTTTCAGTTTTGGACATATATCCTCAACCTCATATGAGAATAATAACTTTGCTACATGCTTATGCATTAAAGAGGAGTCCATTATCTGTTGTCCATGTTGTCCCGGTATGGATGTCTAAGTTGAGAATAATCAAAAGCGAGAAATCCGAAATGCGAGCATTCTCCTTGGACCTTTGTACAGGCGGCATGGAGGTACCCCTTTGTGACACTTGGTTGAAACATGGCATGCAAAGATCCGGTAGTCCAAGTTAAGTAGGACGAGGTGCGGGCACTATTAGTATACTATGCGTGAGGCTTGCAACTTGTAAGATATAATTTTCATAACTCATATGCTTTATTACTACCGTTGACAAAATTGTTTCATGTTTTCAAAATAAAAGCTCTAGCACAAATACAGCAATCGATGCTTTCCTCTTTGAAGGACCATTCTTTTACTTTTATTGTTGAGTCAGTTTACCTATCTCCTTCCACCTTAAGAAGCAAACACTTGTGTGAACTGTGCATTGATTCCTACATACTTGCATATTGCACTTGTTATATTACTTTATGTTGACAATATCCATGAGATATACATGTTACAAGTTGAAAGCAACCGCTGAAACTTAATCTTCTTATGTGTTGCTTCAACACCTTTACTTTGATTTATTGCTTTACGAGTTAACTCTTATGCAAGACTTATTGATGCTTGTCTTGAAGTACTATTCATGAAAAGTCTTTGCTATATGATTCAGTTGTTTACTCATGTCATTACCTTTGCTTTGATCGCTGCATTCATTACATATGTTTACAAATAGTATGATCAAGATTATGATGGCATGTCACTTCAGAAATTATCTTTGTTATCGTTTTACCTGCTCGGGACGAGCAGAACTAAGCTTGGGGATGCTGATACGTCTCCAACGTATCGATAATTTCTTATGTTCCATGCTACTTTATTGATGATACCTACATGTTTTATGCACATTATATGTCATATTTATGCATTTTCTGGAACTAACCTATTAACAAGATGCCGAAGAGCCAGTTGCTGTTTTCTGCTGTTTTTGGTTTCAGAAATCCTAGTAAAGAAATATTCTCGGAATTGGACGAAACTTTCGCCCAGGGTCCTATTTTTGCACGAAGCTTCCAGAAGACCGAAGACCTAACGAAGTGGGGCCACGAGGCGGCCAGGAGGGTGGCCGGCGCGGCCCAGGCCCTGGCCGCGCCGACCTGCCCCCTGGGCCCCTCGTGTGGCCCCCCGCGTTGACCCTCCGCCTACTTAAAGCCTCCGTCGCGAAACCCCCAGTACCGAGAGCCACGATACGGAAAACCCAGACGCCGCGCCGCGAATCCCATCTCGGGGATTCGGAGATCGCCTGCACCCTGCCGGAGAGGGGATTCATCTCCCGGAGGACTCTTCACCGCCATGGTCGCCTCCGGAGTGATGTGAGTAGTTCACCCCTGGACCATGGGTCCATAGCAGTAGCTAGATGGTCGTCTTCTCCTTGTTGTGCTTCATTGTTGGATCTTGTGAGCTGCCTAACATGATCAAGATCATCTATATGTAATTCTATATGTTGTGTTTGTCGGGATCCGATGGATAGAGAGTACTATGATTATGGTGATTATCAATCTATTGTTCATGTGTTGTTTATGATCTTGCATGCTCTCCGTTATTAGTAGAGGCTCTGGCCAAGTTTTTACTCTTAACTCCAAGAGGGAGTAATTATGCTCGATAGTGGGTTCATGCCTTCATTGATACCTGGGACAGTGACAGTAGGTTCTAAGGTTGTGATGTGCTGTTGCCACTAGGGATAAAACATTGATGCTATGTCTAAGGATGTAGTTATTGATTACATTACGCACAATACTTAATGCAATTGTCTGTTGCTTTGCAACTTAATACTGGAGGGGGTTCGGACGATAACCTGAAGGTGGACTTTTTAGGCATAGATGCAGTTGGATGGCGGTCTATGTACTTTGTCGTAATGCCCAATTAAATCTCACTATATTTACCATGTCATGTATATGCATTGTTATGCCTTTCTCTATTTGTCAATTGCCCGACTGTAATTTGTTCACCCAACATGCTTTTATCTTATGGGAGAGACACCTCTAGTGAACTGTGGACCCCGGTCCTATTCTTTACATAGCATACAATCTACTTGTTTTACTGTTTTCTTTGCAAACATCTTCCACTCGATACGTTTAATCCTTTGTTACAGCAATCGGTGAGATTGACAACCTCACTGCTTCGTTGGGGCAAAGTACTTTGGTTGTGTTGTGCAGGTTCGCCGGAATTCGGTGTTGCGCCGCATCACATTTCGCGACCATCAACCTTCAACGTGCTTCTTGGCTCCCCTGGTTCGATTAAACCTTGGTTTCTTTCTGAGGGAAAACTTGCTACTGTGCGCATCATACCTTCCTCTTGGGGTTCCCAACGAACGTGTGAGTTACACGCCATCACTAACCTCAACAGTGAAATCTACTTCTCCATCATGTGCAGGGATACCTGTATCCAACGAGGTTTCATCAATGTCAGCAACTTTAGTTTGCATACAACCAGCGAAATCATCTTGCTGGGCACCAATTATTGGATCCGCATTCTCATCCAAATCATATATGTTCCTTGCCACAAACTTTTGCACATACTGCCATCCTTTTCTAGATCTGTCTTCCAAGAAAAGTACCTTGGCCGCTTGAGGTACCAAAATATAAGGATCATCCTTGTACCACTGAGCAGTAGTATTGACTGATATGAAATACCCATCATTTCTGGCACCTTTGCCCTTGTTTGGATCTTGGTTGTACCAATAACACTTAAATAGAACCACAGATCGGACAGTAACCTTATCACTATAGAACAACTGAATAACCTCTTCTATGTGACCATAATGGTCAAATGACTCTGATCTCTTTTTTCTGGTTGTCAAGTGATCTCCACTGGTTGTGATGCCACTATTTCGTGTCTTCAAATGTTGTTCACGCTCATAGGAGCTGTAATGGACACCATTGGCATTGCAAGCTGCAGCTACCAACACCCTCTTATCTGGACCACGTGATAGGACAAGGAGATCAGCACTAACAGCGCCTGGATTCTCCGCATGGAGTTTCGAGATCTACGATTACAAAATAGACAAGAGGTCATCTCATGTGAAAACACATAGACAAGTCAGAGTGCAATTGAACATCTTACATATTTCTCAAACCAGTCCTGAAACCCACTCCCACGTGCCGATAGCTTTCCATTCGTTTCCATGTACAACCTGCAAAACATAGCCAAGTCAGCTGAATATATTTCATTTTGATACAAGTTCATAGTATATGCGAGGAACTGAGTAGTTCGTGTGCATAGTACTCACTTAACATATTCATCAGCCTCTGTAGCATTATTCAGCACATACCAAGACAGCTGTTCAAATTCAGACTGCTCTAATGTTTTTTCGGTCCTCTTTCCTATTAGCTCAACACCATGATTAAAAACAGATCCTCCAACTTCCAAAATTCTGCGACCCCGATTGAATCTGGTCTCAATATCAGGAATATATCTTGAGGCAAATGTATATGCTTCAGCAGCAATATACGCCACTGCAATGCAAGCCTCCGGTCTAGCTTTGTTCCTAACTGTATTCTTGAAAGTGCACAGTCGACGTTCTATAGGGTACATCCATCCATACTGTACCGGACCTCTTAAAAGTGCCTCATCAGGTAGATGAACAGCCAAATGCACCATCACATCAAAGAAGGCTGGAGGATATATCAGCTCCAGCTTGCACAGGATTACTGCTATGTCCACCTTAAGACGTTCTACAACAGCTCTGCTTAGAGTTTTACTACATATTTCCCTAAAGAACCTTCCCAACTCTGCAATCACGTTGTACATATTTGGCTTCACTAAATCTTTAATGCCAATAGCTAAAAGCCTTTGCAGCAGGATGTGACAATCGTGAGTTTTCAACCCTTGGAGCTTGTTTCCTTCAGCATTGAGACAATTTGCAATGTTGGAAGCAAATCCGAACGGGAACATCACACCTCGGAGGTACTCACAAAATAATCTCCTTTTAGGCATCGGCAATGTGAATTCCGCGCCTCGAAATTTATAATGTTTTTCCTTGCCTTTGTTCACTTTGTCATTACGATCCAGTTGCAAGTGCCTGTTAACATTCAATGTTGCACAATCAATCCTAGCATTTGAGCTATCTTTTGTCTTGGATGGAATGTTGAGTAATGTGCCGACAATGCTGTCACATATATTCTTCTCCATGTGCATGATATCAATATTATGCCGAAGCTTCTTACCAGCCCAATACGGCAAGTCCCAAAGAGTGGTCCTGCGCTTATAAAATATTCTCGGTCTATCATTTTCCATTTCCTTCCTCTTGGTACGTGCTGCTATTTCACCTCCCATCTTCCTTTTGGTAGCTGCTAGACTCAGTTCATCTCCTCTCTTCTTCCTTTTTCTATCTGCTACTACTGCTGCTGCATCTTCTGTATTCTTCTCTGCTGTACCTGCTGTGGCGGCTGGTGGTTTTCCTGGTTTAACATTTCTGACCGCTTCTAGGTGCGCCTCCAACTCGTGACTCTTAAAGTGCTGCGGTTTAGTCTTTTTACAGGCCTGATCACCAATAAATTGCAATTTTTTTCTATTTTTTCGGAAACTGTGATCTAATGGAAGGAAACGGCGATGGCCCATATAGCATATCTTGTTTATTATCCTCACTGCCAGCTGATCAGTATCACAGTGAACACATGCATTATAACCTGATGTTACTCTGCCTGACATAGTGCCCAAAGCTGGATAATCATGGGTGCAATACAGTACAGCAGCACGTAATAGAAAATTTTGTTCTTTAGGTTGACACACATCCCGTGTAGGGACACCCTCCCATAATGTTTGCAAGTCTCTAATAAGAGGCTGCATGAACACATCAAAATCCTTCCCAGGAGATTTGGGACCTGGGATGAGTAAGGCCATCATACAGTTCGACTGATCGGTGCATGTCCAGGGAGCCTGGTTGTAAGGTGTAACTAGTACTGGCCACATGCTATACGAGTTGCTCATGTTGCCAAATGGGTTGAATCCATCTGTAGCAAGGCCAAGTCTCAGGTTCCTTGGATCTGCAGCAAAATCTGGATGATCCAGGTCGAATTGCTTCCATTCATCGCCATCAGCAGGATGCCTCAGTAAATCAGGGTCGGGCGTGAGAATCTCTTTGTGCCATCTTGTTTCCCGAGATGTTTGTTCTGAAGCAAACAACCTCTGCAATCTTTGTACAAGTGGAAAGTATCTCAGAACCTTCCAAGGAATCTTTTTCTTACCACCAGCTCCATCATGTTTCCATCTTGATTCCTTACATACTGGACATTCATCGAGGTCATTATACTCCATCCAAAACAGTGCACAGTTATTTTTGCAAAAATCAATCTTCTCATATCCAAGTCCCAGTACCTTGATGTACTGCTTCACCTCATAAAAGGATTTTGGCAGTCCAGCCCCAGGGAGTGCATCGCTGTATGTCTTCGCAACTGCATTGAACGCTTTATTGGTAATCCCCTGGTATGACTTGTCATGAAGTAATTTCACAATTAATTCGAATCTTGACACAACAGAACCAGGGGCCACTAAGCGCTTAGCATCTTCTATCAGGTCATGGAAAAGAGGCTTTTTGTGATAACCATGGGGCTGTTGGCTTGCATATGGATACAGATCCCGTAACAAATTAGCAGTAGCCTCATCCTGGACGAGATCTTCAGGCTGATAACCATCAGAATAAAGAGGATCAATAATGTCAGGCTGATCATAGTGTTCACCATGGTTAATCCACCTGATATATGTCTGGTCCATCCCATAAACGAATAAATGATCTGAGACTACATGTTGAGGCTTGGACCCAATATTCAAACATACGCGGCATGGACAAATCACTTCCTTTGTCTTGTCGCCGTCAGTAAAATCACTAACGTGCTTCATGAAGTCTTCAATACCACTCAAATATGTTGGTGTGGTTAATGAGTCAAATAATATCCAAGTTCTGTCCATCTGTTGAGGAGATAGATGGTCAGAGAAGCGATAAGCTATTTCAACAAACAGGTCACCTACGAATGTAAGCAAGCATACCTGAGCAAACAGGTCGAATATAAAACTATAAATGCTACATTATTTGAGCCGATTTCAGCAAACAAACTGAGTGCAAAACTACGGCTACCTAGCGAACAGATTTTTTTAGGCTGACCACTGGGTTTCCCCACTTTGTATTTTTTTATTAATAAAAAGAGGGAAATATGTACAAAAGTTGCTGGAGAGCAGCAACTAAAAGGATCATAGATCCCAAGCAGCAAAATATATATATAATGTTCTACCCATGATATGATTTCCTCTTTGCCTTATGAACAAGGAGAGCAATTTCATCCTTGAATCTCTTGTGCCATCTATAAATGCTTGGGGGGGAGGGGCGAACAGATCTATCGAAAGCAATACAATACCAACACATTCTTTCTTCTTTTTTGCCGTAATTCCGCCGATCTATTAGCAGTGCAAAGAAGCCAAAAGTAATAAGATTACATACAGGTTCATAGACCACCAGGGCCGTACCTGAGAATACGGAGGGCCTGAGCAAAACAAGAAATAGAGGCCCTCAACATGATCATTGGCAACTAAAATGATTTTATATATACTACTCACTCCATTTCAATAAACAATGCACCCTTGTTTTTCGTATTTTATCTTCGAAAAAATATTAATCTATATCTCTCTATTTAAAAATGATGTTTCAATTTTATGTAGATATACATGTATTTAGATGAGTTTAGTTTGCAGATACATGCAAGTTTTGATGAAGTTGAAACATATTTTTCAGGATGAAGTATATAAAAAAATTGATATAAAACTGGTATCATTAGAAAGTATTTTCCAACACGATTCTAACAATGCTGCTTATGTATTATATGATCGTGATATTGTTGTCCTATTTATTTGGTCAAGGTTCACATTGAAATGTGGTAAAATAAATTAAAAGAAGTGCATCGTGTGAAAAAGCAATCTAAGAATTCAAAAGTGCTAATTGTTAGTCGAAACATGACATCATTGAGACAAAATATTAATATTCATTGGAAGACTAACTGAATTAGCTGCACTCGCGATGAAAGAGAAAGAGAAGATACGGGTAAGAGCAAGTACAATAAGGTACAGTCTTTTTGTTTGTTTGTTTGGGTTGCTCATCAAGCTTATCGCTCGATACAATAAGGTACAGTCAGCGGGAGTGGTGTTTGGAACATGGGTGCATAGTGGGTGGTATCATAGAGTACTATCATAGATATGCTATATTTATTATAGTGGAGTATTGAAAATGGCATATATAGAAGGGGATATTGAGAATTGAGAGTGGCATAAACACAACTTCAGTTTTTGTAATGGCATAAACACAACTTGTGAATTGAGGAGTGGCATAGAACCAATTAACACTTGTTTCAATAACAGCCATCAAAAGCCAATCGAACGCACGAGAATGGATCCAAAATTTACCCATTTTAAGTTTCACGAGAAAATTTTAAACTTAAAATTCGTACTGCCTAGAAGTTTTTGAAACAAAAATCCAGTAAATCTTATATGTCGGGTTATGCATTCTGGGGGAGTTTCATCAGATTCAGCCATATTGTTTATCAATAAACCTCATTTTATGTTTTACAACCAACTTTAAACTTAAAATTCAAACTGTCCAGTAAAAAGAACAACATTCCAGTAAATCTTATATATTTCTTCTGCATTCCGGGAAAGATTGGTCGGATTCAAAAAAAATAGTTTGGGAATAAACATTGTTTTTGTCTGGAAACGACTTATTGTAGAGTGATTTTTGGTTGGATACATTCATGTGTGTTCGATTGGCTTTGGATGGCTGATATTGAACCAAAGTCAACGCTGGGCTTTTGACCTAGCTGAACGTCACTGGAGCTGCGTCAAAAGTCCAGCCATGACTTTGTCTCAATAACAGCCATCAAAAGCCGATCGAACGCACAGGAATGGATCCAACCAAAAATCACTCAACCGCTGGAATTTTGACCTGAAAGTCACTGAAGCTGTGTCCATACTTGCCCAACAGGTTGCGTATGAACGTAAACCAACATATCTGAGCAAACAGGTCGAATATAAAACTATATAACTAAATGCCACGTTATTTGAGCCGATTTCAGCAAACCAACTGAGGTCTATTTTTTTTAGGCTGGACAGTGGTTTCCTCGCTGTGTATTTTTCACTGTAATAAAAAAGAGGGAAAATGTTACTGGAGAGCAGCAACTAAAAGGATCATAGATCCCAAACAGCAAAATCTAGCTAAAAAGGTTATACCCATGATGATAAGCCATGATATGATTTCCTCTTTGCCTTACAAACAAGCAGTGGCGGACCTAGGATTTTAGGAAAGGGTATGACACAACAAAATTTTGGAGTTTCTATTGAATTTCTTTTGTCCTAATAAAAATAATTAAATAAAATACTTTCTCGGATTCATACTAATTAACTCAAATTTGTCTAGATATAAATGTATCTACTCAACAAACTTGTCTAAGATACATCAGTATCTAGACAAAGTTGAGTCAATTAATTTGGATTGAAGGGAGTATGTCAAAATGATTAAATAAAACAGATTTTGCATATAATCAAAATGTAAATTGTTGAAAAATGCACCGTTGACGGGGTGCTCTAATTTTGAACTGAATTCTCACTAAATATATATAATTAATCATATACTTGACTACCAAAGATTAATTATCAGTTGATTAATCGTATATACAGTAGCAAGATATTTCCTTTGATTAATCATGATATCTAATCAGGTCATGGTGCATGGCCATAGCTGGCCTTGTAGGCTTACACGCGAGACAAAATCGCACATCTTGAAAAACATGCAAGTAGACTGTTGGCTAAAGCCAATGCATTAATCAATCGGATGTCTAATCAATCGGTTACATGCACTAGCTCAGTGTTCGCATGGCTGCACGCCACATGTATTAGCACCGCATGTATACATATACATCACTCATCTTGATTAATTGCTCAGCTCATTAAACTATCAAAGATCTTGCACGGCTTGGACGCAGGGTATGCCGTGGCATATACGGCATACCCTGTAGATCCGCCACTGCAAACAAGGAGAGCCATTTCATCCTTGAATCTCTTGCGGCTTCTGTAAAAGCTTGGGGGCGAACAGATCAATCGAAAGCAATATAATACCAACAAATTCTTTCTTCTTTTTGGCCGTAAATCCACCGATGTATTAGCAGTGCAAAGAACCCAGAAGTAATAAGATTACAAACAGGTCCATAGAGGACTGGCACCAAGCGACGACTACAAACATTGGGCAATGGTGAGCAGTACAGTGTACAGTACGAACGAATTCGAGCAAATAGGTAAAGCGGAAAACAATGTCAAACAAACACATCGAGAGGAAAACAATATCAACCGATCGATTCGAACGAACTAACGAACTTATAAGGGCTGGGCGACGGCGACTGACTTCGATTGAGCTATAATGAATCGTACTTGCCCAGGCCTGAAGATAGCATGCATACCGTGAGGATCTACCAGCTGACCGCGCCTGCCGGTGCGGCTGGAGAAGAACGGCGCCACCAGCAGTCGCCGGCTGACGCGGCTGATAGACAGCGTGGGGAAGTTTTGGTGCGCGGCCTGGTTCACCGAGGGTGTGTCTAGAGAAGAACAGGGCGCCGAAGGAGGTGTCTAGAGAAGAACAAGGTGGGCTGGGTGCTGAGTTAAAGGCGAGCGTTCGAAATATTGGGCGCGCGTTCGAAAGTTTAGGTGCGCGAGGGAGGTGTCTGCTGTGCTGAGTTAAAGGCGAGCGTTCGAAATTTCCCCGTCCTCTTCTTTTTTGGGCTAATCTATCTATACCTCTATTCTATCTACATGTTTTTTATTTTTTTTCTATTCTATACATGAGTTTTTGAAATTGAATTTTTTCACTCTGTCAGCCTTCCGGCCAATGCTCATTTGAAGTAATTGAAGCTGTTGATTTGCAGCTTAGAGGTGCTATCTACCGCTCATCATACAAGGACTCTTCAGATCTAAACGGCTGTGAATGCACGGATTCGTCACCCATCCTTCCCTTGGACTGGCGATGCTGAAAGCCTGAAACACTGGAACCCTCTAGATACTTCGGGATACCTCACTGCCCCACATTATTAGACAGGCCTTTTCCGACACGGGAAGTCAAAAGTTGGGGGCTCCATGCAGTACATATGAATACTCGCTAGCTGCATGGTCTAGAAGCAGACTAGAGTAAATCATCAATTCGTCAAATCAATTGGTGTATAATTTTTTTTAGCAGCTAAGACGCCGGCATGAACCATTTTATCAACTTGAATGCTTACTACATGACATAAGAAGACTATGTACTTTGGTTTTTCATTTTTCTGATTTTTTAAATTTTGTGCCCATTTGAATCTTGGTCAAATCCTAGGTTTGACCAAGATTAAACAAGTTTAAAACATGAAAATGAAAAGGTAATCATGGATCCTTCTTAGTCACTCTAAAATGAAGCTTTTGGGATGTTCTTGAAATTTCCATGTTTGAAACCCAAAACGACTTCTCTTCATGCTTGACTTCATAAGACAGAGTTTAGGGGTTAGGGGGTAGATACATGATTTGTCTAGTTTGCATATATCTAGACCTTTTTTGTCAACTTTAATGCTTACTATATGACACAAGAAGACTATGTGCTTTGGTTTTTCATTTTTCTATTTTTTTTGAATTTTTTGCCCATATATTCGAATCTTTGTCAAATCCTAGGTTTGACCAGGATTTAAACAAGTTTAAAACATGAAAATGAAAAGGTAAGCCTGGATCCTTCTTAGTCACTCTAAAATGAAGCTTTTGGGAGGTTCTTGAAATTTCCATGTTTGAAACCCAAAACCACTTCTCTTCATGATTGACTTCATAAGACAGAGTTTAGGGTTAGGGGTAGATATATACATGATTTTCTGGTTTGAATATGTCTAGACCTTGTTTATCAACTTGAATGCTTACTATATGACATAAGAAAATTATGTGCTTTGGTTTTCATTTTTCTGATTTTTTTATGCCCGTTTGAATCTTTTGGTCAAATCTTAGGTTTGACCAAGATTTAAACAAGTTTAAGACATGAAAATGAAAAGGGGAGAATGCATCCTTCTTAATTAGTCACTCTAAACTGAATTTTGTAAGAGGTTTTTGAAATTTCCATGTTTGAAACCCAAAACCACTTCTCTTCATGTTGGACTTCATAAGACAGAGTTTAGGGGTTAGGGGGTAGATACATGATTTGTCTAGGTTGAATATGTCTAGACCTTGTTTATCAACTTTAATGCTTACTATATGACATAAGAAGACTATGTGCTTTGGTTTTTCATTTTTCTATTTTTTTGAATTTTATACCCATATATTTGAATCTTTGTGAAATCCTAGTTTTGACCAGGATTTAAACAAGTTTAGAACATGAAAATGAAAAGGTAAGCTTGGATCCTTCTTAGTCACACTCTAAAATGAAGCTTTTGGGAGGTTCTTGGAATTCCAATGTTTGAAACCCAAAACCACTTCTCTTCATGATTAACTTCATAAGACAGAGTTTAGGGTTAGGGGTAGATATATACATGATTTTTCTGGTTTGAATATGTCTAGACCTTGTTTATCAACTTGAATGCTTACTATGTGACATAAGTAGACTATGTGCTTTGGTTTTCATTTTTCTATTTTTTATATTTTATACACATATATTTGAATCTTTGTGAAATCCTAGGTTTGACCAGGATTTAAACAAGTTTAGTACATGAAAATGAAAAAGGTAAGCCTGGATCCTTCTTAGTCACACTCTAAAATGAAGCTTTTGGGAGGTTCTTGAAATATCCATGTTTGAAACCCAAAACCACTTCTCTTCATGATTGACTTCATAATACAGAGTTTAGGGTTAGGGGTAGATATATACATGATTTTCTGGTTTGAATATGTCTAGACCTTGTTTATCAACTTGAATGCTTACTATATGACACAAGAAGACTATATGCTTTTGTTTTTCATTTTTCTGATTTTTTTTGAATTTTATGCCCGTTTGAATCTTTTGGTCAAATCTTAGGTTTGACCCAGATTTAAACAAGTTTAAGACATGCAAATGAAAAGGGAAGCTTGCATCCTTCTTAGTCACTCTAAAATGAATTTTTAAGAGGTTTTTGAAATTTCCATGTTTGAAACCCAAAACCACTTCTCTTCATGCTTGACTTCATAATACAAAGTTTAGGGGTTAGGGGGAGATACATGATTTGTCTAGTTTGAATATGTCTAGACCTTGTTTATCAACTTTAATGCTTACTATATGACATAAGAAGACTATGTGCTTTCGTTTTTCATTTTTCTATTTTTTTGTATTTTATACCCATATATTTGAATCTTTGTGAAATCCTAGGTTTGACTAGGATTTAAACAAGTTTAGAACATGAAAGTGAAAAGGTAAGCCTGGATCCTTCTTAGTCACAATCTAAAATGAAGCTTTTGGGAGGTTCTTCAAATTTCCATGTTTGAAACCCAAAACCACTTCTCTTCATAAGACAGAGTTTAGGGTTAGGGGTAGATATATACATGATTTTTCTGGTTTGAATATGTCTAGACCTTGTTTATCAACTTGAATGCTTACTATATGACATAAGAAGACTATATGCTTTTGTTTTTTCATTTTTCTGATTTTTTTGAATTTATGCATGTTTGAATCTTTTGGTCAAATCTTAGGTTTGACCAAGATTTAAACAAGTTTAAGACAAGAAAATGAAAAGGATGTTTGAAACCCAAAACCACTTCTCTTCATGCTTGACTTCACAATATACAAAGTTTAGGGAAAATGTCAGTCTTTTTATGCAAATCTGCACATAAATGGCTCAAATTAAAACAGTATACTCGTTTCAGTGTTTTTGATTTCCTATAAAAAAATAGATTTTCCTGAGAAGTTCTAATTTTTGCCAGAATTTGAAAATTTTGGATTTCTTGTTCCTATTTAGATATTATAGATACTAGGTGACTCAACGACTGCTCCCTCAATTCGGCTCCCGGGTGCGTATGCTCCCTCTACCAACAAAATATATTTCAAAGTGTGAAAAAATTTGACAAAAAATTCTACATGTACATCTCCATAATATATGTGTGTGCGTCAAGTTTCACGAAAAAATAATATTTTTTATGACCTATGTAAAAAAGAGAAAACTTATCCTGTGAAAAGCATTGTTTTAAGCACTGAATTTTGTCTTTTTTACACACGTCACATGATAAGTTCATTTTTTATGAAACGACTTTGTGAGCGCGTAGCACATGAAGATGTACGTGCGGATTTTTTGTTTCAAATTTTTTGAGATTTAAAATATGTGTAAGATGCAATTTAAAATATAGGTAGCATATGCTCCCATGTTCCAAAACACCACTCCCACTCAACGACTCAACATTGACTCGACTCAGACACAACTACTACATTGACACAAGTACTAATATAATAAAGTAAGAGTACTAGTTTGTTTACATTTCCACAGGCCAATTTTACGAACAAAATTTCGAAAATTAACCTTCAGAAACTCGGAAGCCAGGTGACACAACAGTCATCAAGGATTGCAGCTAGTGGTACACAGTGACCTGGTCAAGATCTACCTTGAGCCTGCTTGACGCTTCAGCTCGGAGTTGAGAGCCTTCTCCTGTGACAGCTCGGCCTCTAGTTTGTCCGTCCTAACCGTGAGGTTCAGGATCAGTCCGGCGAGTTTGTCCATGGTCTCCGCCTGGCCGAGGCTCCGCCGCTGGATCTCATTACTCGCAGTGAACGATTTCATGGCGATATCGTCGAGAATGCGAATCCGGATCTTCTCAGTGGCGAGCTCAGAATAAAGTCTCATGCACTCATCGGCGAGGGCGCTTCTGTCCGCCGTCTCGACGCAGAAATCGCCCATAACCATTTCTAAAATGGGACCGATCTCGTAGCGGGGCTTCTATCAGATGGGGATGGAGCACAAAATCAGAAGTGTACCCAGAGAAGTACCAAGAAAGAGAAAATGGGAATCCCAATTTGCACGAATGTCTATACCTCGCTGCTTTGAGAACTTGGCTCCGTGGAAGATGTTTCCGCAGGCAGGAGGGCTGCGGGAAAACTAAGGCCGCCCGACCTGAATATACGATTGAGAGAAGGTAAGAAAAGGAGGGGATGATAAGTTGTGAAAGACATAGAAAGATGCGCAAGAACGGAGGATCGCCTGAAGGTAGCAGTCGCGGGCTGCGACGCCCTTGAAGACTCTTGCGCAGAAGGCACCTCGACAGCAGCACAGGGACGCCATTGCTGGGATTCCCTCAGCTTCGCCGCAGCCGCACGAGCCCTTCTGTGGCGAGACTTGCTCCCGGTCATGGTGGCGAAGTAGTATTCCAAGAGGTAAACAAAGTGGTGAACTGAGGAAGACGGCAAGAGCAAAGGTTAGTTCTTAAATTTGGCCTCCCCGTCTCCTCGGCACCTCGCGAGTAGTAATACTGGTCAAAGAGCAAACTTCAAGGCAGAGACTTGGTGGGCCATTCATCTCCAACTATACTTCCTCCGATCCGAATGATACCAAATTTTTGAATGACAAATCACCCAAAACAGTATTCCAAGAGTATATGTAAGCTTTCATTTTGGAGTGACTAAGAGCATCCACAACGTGTAGCCAAAAGTGGTTCCATATTTGATTTTTGGCTTTTGGAACTAGTTCCATACATTGTAGAGGTAGTTCCAAAACCAGAAAAACAGGCAACCGGAGCAAGTAGGTGCTCCGATGCCAAATTTCACTTTTGGCATTTGGAACTAGTTCCCTACATTGTGAGAGTAGTTCCATATTGGCTTTATGTGTTGTTTTAGCTTGATGGCGGGACCCACGTTATAAATATTTGGAACCACTACATTGTGGAGCTATTGCTATATTTCACACCAAAGCCAAATTCACCATCGTATCAGATTTGGCAATAGCAACATTGTGGATGCGCTAAGAAGGATGCAGGCTTACCTTTTCATTTTCATGTTATAAACTTGTTTAAATATTGGTTAAACCTAGGATTTGACCAAGATCAAATGGGCATAAAAATTCAGAAAAAATCAAAAAGATGAAAATCAAAGCACATAGTATTATTATGTCATATAGTAAGCATTCAAGTTGATAAACAAGGTCTAAACAACAAACTCGACATTATGAAGTCAACAACATGAAGAGAAGTGGTTTTGGGTTTCAAACATGGAAATTTCAAAAACCTCCCAAAAGCTTCATTTTAGAGTGACTAATATATATAAGAAGGATCCATGCCTGCTTACCACCTTTTCATTTTCATATTTTAAACTTGTTTAAATCCGTGTCAAATTAAACCAAGGATTTGACCAAAAGATTCAAATGGGCATAAAATTTTAAAAAAATCAGAAAAATGAAAAACAAAAGCATATAGTCTTCTTATGTCATATAGTAAGCATTCAAGTTGATAAACAAGGTTTGGACATGCATATTCAAACCTAGGCAAATCATGTATCTACCCCCTAGCCCCTAAACTCTATCTTATGAAGTCAAGCATGAAGAGAAGTGGTTTTGGGTTTCAAACATGAAAATTTCAAGAACATCCCAAAAACTTCATTTTAGAGTGACTAAGAAGGATACAGGCTTCCCCTTTTCATTTTCATGTTTTATACTTGTTTAAATCTTGGTCAAACCTAGGATTTGACAAAGATTCAAATGTGCATCAAAATAAAAAAATCAGAAAAATTAAAAACCAAAGCACATAGTTTTCTTATGTCATATAGTTAGCATTAAAGTTGATATAAACAAGGTCTGGATATATTCAAACAAGAAAAATCATGTATCTACCCCTAACCCTAAACTCTGTCTTATGTAGTCAAGCATGAAGAGAAGTGGTTTTGGGTTTCAAACTTGGAAATTTCAAGAACCCCCCAAAAGCTTCATTTTAGAGTGACTAAAGGATCCAGGTCGGGCTTACCTTTTATTTTCATGTTTTAAAATTGTTCAAATCTTGGTCAAACCGTATCTAGGATTTGATCTAGATTCAAATGGGCATAAAATTTCAAAAAAATGAAAAACCAAAGCATATAGCCTTCTTATGTCATATAGTAAGCACTCAAGTTGGTAAACAAGGTCTAGACATATTCAAACCAGAAAAATCATGTATCTACCCCTAACCCTAAACTTTGTCTTAATTATGAAGTCAAGCACGAAGAGAAGTCGTTTTGGGTTTCAAACATGGACATTTCAAAAACCCTCCCAAAAGCTTCATTGTGGTGTGACGTACTAAGAAGGATACATGCTTACATTTTCAACAACCCCCCTAAAAGCTTCATTATAGAGTGACTAAGAAAGGATCCAGTCTGGCGGGCTTACCTTTTATTTTCTTGGTTTAAACTTGTTCAAATCTCGGTCAAACCTAGGATTTGACCAAGATTCAAAATGTGCATCAAAATTTTAAAAATTAAAAACCAAATTAAAGCGCATAGTGTTCTTATGTCATATAGTAAGCATTAAAGTTGATAAACAAGGTCTAGACACATATTCAAACAAGACAAATCATGTATCTATACCCCTAACCCCTAAACTCTATCTTATGAAGTCAACAACATGAAGAGAAGTGGTTTTGGGTTTCAAACATGGAAATTTCAAAAACCTCCCAAAAGCTTCATTTTAGAGTGACTAATATATATAAGAAGGATCCATGCCTGCTTACCACCTTTTCATTTTCATATTTTAAACTTGTTTAAATCCGTGTCAAATTAAACCAAGGATTTGACCAAAAGATTCAAATGGGCATAAAATTTTAAAAAAATCAGAAAAATGAAAAACAAAAGCATATAGTCTTCTAATGTCATATAGTAAGCATTCAAGTTGATAAACAAGGTTTGGACATGCATATTCAAACCTAGGCAAATCATGTATCTATCCCCTAGCCCCTAAACTCTATCTTATGAAGTCAAGCATGAAGAGAAGTGGTTTTGGGTTTCAAACATGGAAATTTCAAAAACCTCCCAAAAGCTTCATTTTAGAGTGACTAAGAAGGATCCATGCTTACCTTTTATTTTCATGTTTTAAACATGTTCAAATCTTGGTCAAACCGAAGATTTGACCAAGATTCAAATGGGCATAAAAATTCAAAAAAAATGAAAAACCAAACTGTCTTATGAAGTCAAGCATGAAGAGAAGTGGTTTTGGGTCAAACATGGAAATTTCAAAAAACTCCCAAAAGCTTCTCATTTTTGAGTGACTAAGAAGGATTCAGGCTTACCTTTTCATTTTCATGTTTTAAACTTGTTCAAATCTTGGTCAAACTTAGGATTTGACCAAGATTCAAATGTGCATAAAAATTGGGAGGAAGGGTATGAATTACAATTCAAAAAAAACAAGGTAACTTAAATACTTGGATGCCCCAAAGATGTGTGGAAGCCCAGAACAATGGCAAAACATGTGCGCACGCTGCATCCAATTCAAGTAGAACACATAGTAGGCATCGATAGTTTGACCTAAATTTGAAATCAAAGAGAAGGTGGTTAGAAAAAATCGAAATTGGCAAAGCAAAGCATGAAATCATAAATTTGTGATGCACTATAGCTATGAAAAGTATCAAACAATGCATACCAAAATGATTTTTTAGAGGAATACTAGTTCAACTTATTTTAATTTTATATTAGTAGCCCAAAATCGAACTAGTAGTTGGATATTTCTGAACTTGATCTGTAGTAGTGGGCAAAACCCTAGTTTAACCTATTTAATCATAGATTCGTAGGTCGATTTTTCTACTTTTTTATTATTACTATGCAGCACATGTGTGTTTGCCCGTCGAGTGAAACTCGGAGGAAGAAGGGATCACTCGGAAGGAGAGAAGAAGGGAGAGAATTATGGTGTCTCCCCTTTTTCGGGTGATGATGTTGACTTTTGTGCAGGGTTTGTCAGTGAGCAGGAGCGAGCGAGCGAGCGAGCGAGCGAGGCCGAGAATGAGAGAGATTTGTTTTTTTTTGTGAGAGGGACAACCGAAGGATCCAGAAGGACCCACAGACTTCCAATACGCATCCTGATGCGTCTTCTCTTGACAAAGAAAATGGCTGGGAGTTTGCGTACCTATTGCACGTGACTTGTGCTCACTGAAGTGTGGGACCTCACGCATGGGCACCACACGTAAGTGACAGACCTGTTGATGTAAAAACTCGGTTGATTATTATACTACTACATTTATACAAAGTTTCCTATGGATTCAAGGGTACGAAAGCCAAGTT
This sequence comes from Lolium multiflorum, assembly GCA_030979885.1. Classification (NCBI taxonomy): domain Eukaryota; kingdom Viridiplantae; phylum Streptophyta; class Magnoliopsida; order Poales; family Poaceae; genus Lolium; species Lolium multiflorum. The sequence continues at coordinate 366,441,835 of CM061750.1, forward strand.
AAATCATTTACATGACATTATTTTTTCCATGAAGCCAAGTTAACTCATTTATCAATTGGTACATTTTGGAGTGACTAAGAAGGATCCAGGCTTACTTTTTCATTTTCATGTTTTAAACATGTTTAAATCTTGGTCAAACCTATGACTTGACCAAGATTCAAATGGGCATAAAAATTCAAAAAAAAGAAAAACAAAAGCACACCGTCTTCCTATGTCATATATCAAGGTGATAAACAAGGTCTGCCATATTCAAACCACAAAAATCATGTATCTACCCCCTAACCCTAAACAAGGATCCAGGCTTACCCTTTTCATTTTCATGTTTTTAAACTTGTTCAAATCTTGGTCAAACTTAGGATTTGACGAAGATTCAAATGGGCGTAAAAATACTTAGAAAAATCATGTACGTATCTACCCCAAACCCTAAACTCTATCTTACGAAGCCAAGCATGAAGAGAAGTGGTTTTGGGTTTCAAACATGGAAATTTCAAAAACCTCCCAAAAGCTTCATTTTAGAGTGACTAAGAAGGATCCATGCTTACCTTTTATTTTCATGTTTTAAACATGTTCAAATCTTGGTCAAACCGTACGTACCTAGGATTTGACCAAGATTCAAATGGGCATAAAAATTCAAAAAAAATGAAAAACCAAAGCACATAGCCTAGCTTCTTATATATGCCATATAGTAAGCACTCAAGCTAGTTGATAAACAAAGTCTAGACATATTCAAACCAGAAAAATCATGTATCTATATACCCCTAACCCTAAACTTTGTCTTAATTATGAAGTCAAGCACGAAGAGAAGTCGTTTTGGGTTTCAAACATGGACATTTCAAAAACCCTCCCAAAAGCTTCATTGTGGTGTGACGTACTAAGAAGGATACATGCTTACATTTTCAACAACCCCCCTAAAAGCTTCATTATAGAGTGACTAAGAAAGGATCCAGTCTGGCGGGCTTACCTTTTATTTTCTTGTTTTAAACTTGTTCAAATCTCGGTCAAACCTAGGATTTGACCAAGATTCAAAATGTGCATCAAAATTTAAAAAAATTAAAAACCAAATTAAAGCGCATAGTGTTCTTATGTCATATAGTAAGCATTAAAGTTGATAAACAAGGTCTAGACACATATTCAAACAAGACAAGTCATGTATCTATACCCCTAACCCCTAAACTCTATCTTATGAAGTCAACAACATGAAGAGAAGTGGTTTTGGGTTTCAAACATGGAAATTTCAAAAACCTCCCAAAAGCTTCATTTTAGAGTGACTAATATATATAAGAAGGATACATGCCTGCTTACCACCTTTTCATTTTCATATTTTAAACTTGTTTAAATCCGTGTCAAATTAAACCAAGGATTTGACCAAAAGATTCAAATGGGCATAAAATTTTAAAAAAATCAGAAAAATGAAAAACAAAAGCATATAGTCTTCTTATGTCATATAGTAAGCATTCAAGTTGATAAACAAGGTTTGGACATGCATATTCAAACCTAGGCAAATCATGTATCTATCCCCTAGCCCCTAAACTCTATCTTATGAAGTCAAGCATGAAGAGAAGTGGTTTTGGGTTTCAAACATGAAAATTTCAAGAACATCCCAAAAACTTCATTTTAGAGTGACTAAGAAAGGATACAGGCTTCCCCTTTTCATTTTCATGTTTTATACTTGTTTAAATCTTGGTCAAACCTAGGATTTGACAAAGATTCAAATGTGCATCTATCAAAATAAAAAAATCAGAAAAATTAAAAACCAAAGCACATAGTTTTCTTATGTCATATATAGTTAGCATTAAAGTTGATATAAACAAGGTCTAGATATATTCAAACAAGAAAAATCATGTATCTACCCCTAACCCTAAACTCTGTCTTATGTAGTCAAGCATGAAGAGAAGTGGTTTTGGGTTTCAAACTTGGAAATTTCAAGAACCCCCCAAAAGCTTCATTTTAGAGTGACTAAAGGATCCAGGTCGGGCTTACCTTTTATTTTCATGTTTTAAAATTGTTCAAATCTTGGTCAAACTGTACCTAGGATTTGATCAAGATTCAAATGGGCATAAAATTTCAAAAAAAATGAAAAACCAAAGCATATAGCCTTCTTATGTCATATAGTAAGCACTCAAGTTGGTAAACAAGGTCTAGACATATTCAAACCAGAAAAATCATGTTTCTACCCCTAGCCCTAAACTTTGTCTTATGAAGTCAAGCACGAAGAGAAGTCGTTTTGGATTTCAAACATGGAAATTTCAAAAACCTTCCCAAAAGCTTCATTTTGGAGTGACTAAGAAGGATACAGGCTTACCTTTTCATTTTCATGTTTTAAACTTGTTTAAATATTGGTTAAGCCTAGGATTTGACCAAGATCAAATGGGCATAAAAATTCAGAAAAAATCAAAAAAAAAAAAAACCGAAGCACATAGTATTATTATGTCATATAGTAAGCATTCAAGTTGATAAACAAGGTCTAAACAACAAACTAGACAAATCATGTATCTACCCCCTAACCCTAAACTCTGTCTTATGAAGTCAAGCATGAAGAGAAGTGGTTTTGGGTTTCAAACATGGAAATTTCAAAAAACTCCCAAAAGCTTCTCATTTTTGAGTGACTAAGAAGGATTCAGGCTTACCTTTTCATTTTCATGTTTTAAACTTGTTCAAATCTTGGTCAAACTTAGGATTTGACCAAGATTCAAATGTGCATAAAAATTGGGAGGAAGGGTATGAATTACAATTCAAAAAAAACAAGGTAACTTAAATACTTGGATGCCCCAAAGATGTGTGGAAGCCCAGAACAATGGCAAAACATGTGCGCACGCTGCATCCAATTCAAGTAGAACACATAGTAGGCATCGATAGTTTGACCTAAATTTGAAATCAAAGAGAAGGTGGTTAGAAAAAATCGAAATTGGCAAAGCAAAGCATGAAATCATAAATTTGTGATGCACTATAGCTATGAAAAGTATCAAACAATGCATACCAAAATGATTTTTTAGAGGAATACTAGTTCAACTTATTTTAATTTTATATTAGTAGCCCAAAATCGAACTAGTAGTTGGATATTTCTGAACTTGATCTGTAGTAGTGGGCAAAACCCTAGTTTAACCTATTTAATCATAGATTCGTAGGTCGATTTTTCTACTTTTTTATTATTACTATGCAGCACATGTGTGTTTGCCCGTCGAGTGAAACTCGGAGGAAGAAGGGATCACTCGGAAGGAGAGAAGAAGGGAGAGAATTATGGTGTCTCCCCTTTTTCGGGTGATGATGTTGACTTTTGTGCAGGGTTTGTCAGTGAGCAGGAGCGAGCGAGCGAGCGAGTCGAGCGAGGCCGAGAATGAGAGAGATTTGTTTTTTTTTGTGAGAGGGACAACCGAAGGATCCAGAAGGACCCACATACTTCCAATACGCATCCTGATGCGTCTTCTCTTGACAAAGAAAATGGCTGGGAGTTTGCGTACCTATTGCACGTGACTTGTGCTCACTGAAGTGTGGGACCTCACGCATGGGCACCACACGTAAGTGACAGACCTGTTGATGTAAAAACTCGGTTGATTATTATACTACTACATTTATACAAAGTTTCCTATGGATTCAAGGGTACGAAAGCCAAGTTAAATCATTTACATGACATTATTTTTTCCATGAAGCCAAGTTAACTCATTTATCAATTGGTACATTTTGGAGTGACTAAGAAGGATCCAGGCTTACTTTTTCATTTTCATGTTTTAAACATGTTTAAATCTTGGTCAAACCTATGACTTGACCAAGATTCAAATGGGCATAAAAATTCAAAAAAAAGAAAAACAAAAGCACACCGTCTTCCTATGTCATATATCAAGGTGATAAACAAGGTCTGCCATATTCAAACCACAAAAATCATGTATCTACCCCCTAACCCTAAACAAGGATCCAGGCTTACCCTTTTCATTTTCATGTTTTTAAACTTGTTCAAATCTTGGTCAAACTTAGGATTTGACGAAGATTCAAATGGGCGTAAAAATACTTAGAAAAATCATGTACGTATCTACCCCAAACCCTAAACTCTATCTTACGAAGCCAAGCATGAAGAGAAGTGGTTTTGGGTTTCAAACATGGAAATTTCAAAAACCTCCCAAAAGCTTCATTTTAGAGTGACTAAGAAGGATCCATGCTTACCTTTTATTTTCATGTTTTAAACATGTTCAAATCTTGGTCAAACCGTACGTACCTAGGATTTGACCAAGATTCAAATGGGCATAAAAATTCAAAAAAAAATGAAAAACCAAAGCACATAGCCTAGCTTCTTATATATGCCATATAGTAAGCACTCAAGCTAGTTGATAAACAAAGTCTAGACATATTCAAACCAGAAAAATCATGTATCTATATACCCCTAACCCTAAACTTTGTCTTAATTATGAAGTCAAGCACGAAGAGAAGTCGTTTTGGGTTTCAAACATGGACATTTCAAAAACCCTCCCAAAAGCTTCATTGTGGTGTGACGTACTAAGAAGGATACATGCTTACATTTTCAACAACCCCCCTAAAAGCTTCATTATAGAGTGACTAAGAAAGGATCCAGTCTGGCGGGCTTACCTTTTATTTTCTTGTTTTAAACTTGTTCAAATCTCGGTCAAACCTAGGATTTGACCAAGATTCAAAATGTGCATCAAAATTTAAAAAAATTAAAAACCAAATTAAAGCGCATAGTGTTCTTATGTCATATAGTAAGCATTAAAGTTGATAAACAAGGTCTAGACACATATTCAAACAAGACAAATCATGTATCTATACCCCTAACCCCTAAACTCTATCTTATGAAGTCAACAACATGAAGAGAAGTGGTTTTGGGTTTCAAACATGGAAATTTCAAAAACCTCCCAAAAGCTTCATTTTAGAGTGACTAATATATATAAGAAGGATCCATGCCTGCTTACCACCTTTTCATTTTCATATTTTAAACTTGTTTAAATCCGTGTCAAATTAAACCAAGGATTTGACCAAAAGATTCAAATGGGCATAAAATTTTAAAAAAAATCAGAAAAATGAAAAACAAAAGCATATAGTCTTCTTATGTCATATAGTAAGCATTCAAGTTGATAAACAAGGTTTGGACATGCATATTCAAACCTAGGCAAATCATGTATCTATCCCCTAGCCCCTAAACTCTATCTTATGAAGTCAAGCATGAAGAGAAGTGGTTTTGGGTTTCAAACATGAAAATTTCAAGAACATCCCAAAAACTTCATTTTAGAGTGACTAAGAAAGGATACAGGCTTCCCCTTTTCATTTTCATGTTTTATACTTGTTTAAATCTTGGTCAAACCTAGGATTTGACAAAGATTCAAATGTGCATCTATCAAAATAAAAAAATCAGAAAAATTAAAAACCAAAGCACATAGTTTTCTTATGTCATATATAGTTAGCATTAAAGTTGATATAAACAAGGTCTAGATATATTCAAACAAGAAAAATCATGTATCTACCCCTAACCCTAAACTCTGTCTTATGTAGTCAAGCATGAAGAGAAGTGGTTTTGGGTTTCAAACTTGGAAATTTCAAGAACCCCCCAAAAGCTTCATTTTAGAGTGACTAAAGGATCCAGGTCGGGCTTACCTTTTATTTTCATGTTTTAAAATTGTTCAAATCTTGGTCAAACTGTACCTAGGATTTGATCAAGATTCAAATGGGCATAAAATTTCAAAAAAAATGAAAAACCAAAGCATATAGCCTTCTTATGTCATATAGTAAGCACTCAAGTTGGTAAACAAGGTCTAGACATATTCAAACCAGAAAAATCATGTTTCTACCCCTAGCCCTAAACTTTGTCTTATGAAGTCAAGCACGAAGAGAAGTCGTTTTGGATTTCAAACATGGAAATTTCAAAAACCTTCCCAAAAGCTTCATTTTGGAGTGACTAAGAAGGATACAGGCTTACCTTTTCATTTTCATGTTTTAAACTTGTTTAAATATTGGTTAAGCCTAGGATTTGACCAAGATCAAATGGGCATAAAAATTCAGAAAAAATCAAAAAAAATGAAAACCAAAGCACATAGTATTATTATGTCATATAGTAAGCATTCAAGTTGATAAACAAGGTCTAAACAACAAACTAGACAAATCATGTATCTACCCCCTAACCCTAAACTCTGTCTTATGAAGTCAAGCATGAAGAGAAGTGGTTTTGGGTTTCAAACATGGAAATTTCAAAAAACTCCCAAAAGCTTCTCATTTTTGAGTGACTAAGAAGGATTCAGGCTTACCTTTTCATTTTCATGTTTTAAACTTGTTCAAATCTTGGTCAAACTTAGGATTTGACCAAGATTCAAATGTGCATAAAAATTGGGAGGAAGGGTATGAATTACAATTCAAAAAAACAAGGTAACTTAAATACTTGGATGCCCCAAAGATGTGTGGAAGCCCAGAACAATGGCAAAACATGTGCGCACGCTGCATCCAATTCAAGTAGAACACATAGTAGGCATCGATAGTTTGACCTAAATTTGAAATCAAAGAGAAGGTGGTTAGAAAAAATCGAAATTGGCAAAGCAAAGCATGAAATCATAAATTTGTGATGCACTATAGCTATGAAAAGTATCAAACAATGCATACCAAAATGATTTTTTAGAGGAATACTAGTTCAACTTATTTTAATTTTATATTAGTAGCCCAAAATCGAACTAGTAGTTGGATATTTCTGAACTTGATCTGTAGTAGTGGGCAAAACCCTAGTTTAACCTATTTAATCATAGATTCGTAGGTCGATTTTTCTACTTTTTTATTATTACTATGCAGCACATGTGTGTTTGCCCGTCGAGTGAAACTCGGAGGAAGAAGGGATCACTCGGAAGGAGAGAAGAAGGGAGAGAATTATGGTGTCTCCCCTTTTTCGGGTGATGATGTTGACTTTTGTGCAGGGTTTGTCAGTGAGCAGGAGCGAGCGAGCGAGCGAGCGAGTCGAGCGAGGCCGAGAATGAGAGAGATTTGTTTTTTTTGTGAGAGGGACAACCGAAGGATCCAGAAGGACCCACATACTTCCAATACGCATCCTGATGCGTCTTCTCTTGACAAAGAAAATGGCTGGGAGTTTGCGTACCTATTGCACGTGACTTGTGCTCACTGAAGTGTGGGACCTCACGCATGGGCACCACACGTAAGTGACAGACCTGTTGATGTAAAAACTCGGTTGATTATTATACTACTACATTTATACAAAGTTTCCTATGGATTCAAGGGTACGAAAGCCAAGTTAAATCATTTACATGACATTATTTTTTCCATGAAGCCAAGTTAACTCATTTATCAATTGGTACATTTTGGAGTGACTAAGAAGGATCCAGGCTTACTTTTTCATTTTCATGTTTTAAACATGTTTAAATCTTGGTCAAACCTATGACTTGACCAAGATTCAAATGGGCATAAAAATTCAAAAAAAAGAAAAACAAAAGCACACCGTCTTCCTATGTCATATATCAAGGTGATAAACAAGGTCTGCCATATTCAAACCACAAAAATCATGTATCTACCCCCTAACCCTAAACAAGGATCCAGGCTTACCCTTTTCATTTTCATGTTTTTAAACTTGTTCAAATCTTGGTCAAACTTAGGATTTGACGAAGATTCAAATGGGCGTAAAAATACTTAGAAAAATCATGTACGTATCTACCCCAAACCCTAAACTCTATCTTACGAAGCCAAGCATGAAGAGAAGTGGTTTTGGGTTTCAAACATGGAAATTTCAAAAACCTCCCAAAAGCTTCATTTTAGAGTGACTAAGAAGGATCCATGCTTACCTTTTATTTTCATGTTTTAAACATGTTCAAATCTTGGTCAAACCGTACGTACCTAGGATTTGACCAAGATTCAAATGGGCATAAAAATTCAAAAAAAAAATGAAAAACCAAAGCACATAGCCTAGCTTCTTATATATGCCATATAGTAAGCACTCAAGCTAGTTGATAAACAAAGTCTAGACATATTCAAACCAGAAAAATCATGTATCTATATACCCCTAACCCTAAACTTTGTCTTAATTATGAAGTCAAGCACGAAGAGAAGTCGTTTTGGGTTTCAAACATGGACATTTCAAAAACCCTCCCAAAAGCTTCATTGTGGTGTGACGTACTAAGAAGGATACATGCTTACATTTTCAACAACCCCCCTAAAAGCTTCATTATAGAGTGACTAAGAAAGGATCCAGTCTGGCGGGCTTACCTTTTATTTTCTTGTTTTAAACTTGTTCAAATCTCGGTCAAACCTAGGATTTGACCAAGATTCAAAATGTGCATCAAAATTTAAAAAAATTAAAAACCAAATTAAAGCGCATAGTGTTCTTATGTCATATAGTAAGCATTAAAGTTGATAAACAAGGTCTAGACACATATTCAAACAAGACAAGTCATGTATCTATACCCCTAACCCCTAAACTCTATCTTATGAAGTCAACAACATGAAGAGAAGTGGTTTTGGGTTTCAAACATGGAAATTTCAAAAACCTCCCAAAAGCTTCATTTTAGAGTGACTAATATATATAAGAAGGATCCATGCCTGCTTACCACCTTTTCATTTTCATATTTTAAACTTGTTTAAATCCGTGTCAAATTAAACCAAGGATTTGACCAAAAGATTCAAATGGGCATAAAATTTTAAAAAAAATCAGAAAAATGAAAAACAAAAGCATATAGTCTTCTTATGTCATATAGTAAGCATTCAAGTTGATAAACAAGGTTTGGACATGCATATTCAAACCTAGGCAAATCATGTATCTATCCCCTAGCCCCTAAACTCTATCTTATGAAGTCAAGCATGAAGAGAAGTGGTTTTGGGTTTCAAACATGAAAATTTCAAGAACATCCCAAAAACTTCATTTTAGAGTGACTAAGAAAGGATACAGGCTTCCCCTTTTCATTTTCATGTTTTATACTTGTTTAAATCTTGGTCAAACCTAGGATTTGACAAAGATTCAAATGTGCATCTATCAAAATAAAAAAATCAGAAAAATTAAAAACCAAAGCACATAGTTTTCTTATGTCATATATAGTTAGCATTAAAGTTGATATAAACAAGGTCTAGATATATTCAAACAAGAAAAATCATGTATCTACCCCTAACCCTAAACTCTATCTTATGTAGTCAAGCATGAAGAGAAGTGGTTTTGGGTTTCAAACTTGGAAATTTCAAGAACCCCCCAAAAGCTTCATTTTAGAGTGACTAAAGGATCCAGGTCGGGCTTACCTTTTATTTTCATGTTTTAAAATTGTTCAAATCTTGGTCAAACTGTACCTAGGATTTGATCAAGATTCAAATGGGCATAAAATTTCAAAAAAAATGAAAAACCAAAGCATATAGCCTTCTTATGTCATATAGTAAGCACTCAAGTTGGTAAACAAGGTCTAGACATATTCAAACCAGAAAAATCATGTTTCTACCCCTAGCCCTAAACTTTGTCTTATGAAGTCAAGCACGAAGAGAAGTCGTTTTGGATTTCAAACATGGAAATTTCAAAAACCTTCCCAAAAGCTTCATTTTGGAGTGACTAAGAAGGATACAGGCTTACCTTTTCATTTTCATGTTTTAAACTTGTTTAAATATTGGTTAAGCCTAGGATTTGACCAAGATCAAATGGGCATAAAAATTCAGAAAAAATCAAAAAAAATGAAAACCAAAGCACATAGTATTATTATGTCATATAGTAAGCATTCAAGTTGATAAACAAGGTCTAAACAACAAACTAGACAAATCATGTATCTACCCCCTAACCCTAAACTCTGTCTTATGAAGTCAAGCATGAAGAGAAGTGGTTTTGGGTTTCAAACATGGAAATTTCAAAAAACTCCCAAAAGCTTCTCATTTTTGAGTGACTAAGAAGGATTCAGGCTTACCTTTTCATTTTCATGTTTTAAACTTGTTCAAATCTTGGTCAAACTTAGGATTTGACCAAGATTCAAATGTGCATAAAAATTGGGAGGAAGGGTATGAATTACAATTCAAAAAAAACAAGGTAACTTAAATACTTGGATGCCCCAAAGATGTGTGGAAGCCCAGAACAATGGCAAAACATGTGCGCACGCTGCATCCAATTCAAGTAGAACACATAGTAGGCATCGATAGTTTGACCTAAATTTGAAATCAAAGAGAAGGTGGTTAGAAAAAATCGAAATTGGCAAAGCAAAGCATGAAATCATAAATTTGTGATGCACTATAGCTATGAAAAGTATCAAACAATGCATACCAAAATGATTTTTTAGAGGAATACTAGTTCAACTTATTTTAATTTTATATTAGTAGCCCAAAATCGAACTAGTAGTTGGATATTTCTGAACTTGATCTGTAGTAGTGGGCAAAACCCTAGTTTAACCTATTTAATCATAGATTCGTAGGTCGATTTTTCTACTTTTTTATTATTACTATGCAGCACATGTGTGTTTGCCCGTCGAGTGAAACTCGGAGGAAGAAGGGATCACTCGGAAGGAGAGAAGAAGGGAGAGAATTATGGTGTCTCCCCTTTTTCGGGTGATGATGTTGACTTTTGTGCAGGGTTTGTCAGTGAGCAGGAGGAGCGAGCGAGCGAGCGAGTCGAGCGAGGCCGAGAATGAGAGAGATTTGTTTTTTTGTGAGAGGGACAACCGAAGGATCCAGAAGGACCCACATACTTCCAATACGCATCCTGATGCGTCTTCTCTTGACAAAGAAAATGGCTGGGAGTTTGCGTACCTATTGCACGTGACTTGTGCTCACTGAAGTGTGGGACCTCACGCATGGGCACCACACGTAAGTGACAGACCTGTTGATGTAAAAACTCGGTTGATTATTATACTACTACATTTATACAAAGTTTCCTATGGATTCAAGGGTACGAAAGCCAAGTTAAATCATTTACATGACATTATTTTTTCCATGAAGCCAAGTTAACTCATTTATCAATTGGTACATTTTGGAGTGACTAAGAAGGATCCAGGCTTACTTTTTCATTTTCATGTTTTAAACATGTTTAAATCTTGGTCAAACCTATGACTTGACCAAGATTCAAATGGGCATAAAAATTCAAAAAAAAGAAAAACAAAAGCACACCGTCTTCCTATGTCATATATCAAGGTGATAAACAAGGTCTGCCATATTCAAACCACAAAAATCATGTATCTACCCCCTAACCCTAAACAAGGATCCAGGCTTACCCTTTTCATTTTCATGTTTTTAAACTTGTTCAAATCTTGGTCAAACTTAGGATTTGACGAAGATTCAAATGGGCGTAAAAATACTTAGAAAAATCATGTACGTATCTACCCCAAACCCTAAACTCTATCTTACGAAGCCAAGCATGAAGAGAAGTGGTTTTGGGTTTCAAACATGGAAATTTCAAAAACCTCCCAAAAGCTTCATTTTAGAGTGACTAAGAAGGATCCATGCTTACCTTTTATTTTCATGTTTTAAACATGTTCAAATCTTGGTCAAACCGTACGTACCTAGGATTTGACCAAGATTCAAATGGGCATAAAAATTCAAAAAAAAATGAAAAACCAAAGCACATAGCCTAGCTTCTTATATATGCCATATAGTAAGCACTCAAGCTAGTTGATAAACAAAGTCTAGACATATTCAAACCAGAAAAATCATGTATCTATATACCCCTAACCCTAAACTTTGTCTTAATTATGAAGTCAAGCACGAAGAGAAGTCGTTTTGGGTTTCAAACATGGACATTTCAAAAACCCTCCCAAAAGCTTCATTGTGGTGTGACGTACTAAGAAGGATACATGCTTACATTTTCAACAACCCCCCTAAAAGCTTCATTATAGAGTGACTAAGAAAGGATCCAGTCTGGCGGGCTTACCTTTTATTTTCTTGTTTTAAACTTGTTCAAATCTCGGTCAAACCTAGGATTTGACCAAGATTCAAAATGTGCATCAAAATTTAAAAAAATTAAAAACCAAATTAAAGCGCATAGTGTTCTTATGTCATATAGTAAGCATTAAAGTTGATAAACAAGGTCTAGACACATATTCAAACAAGACAAGTCATGTATCTATACCCCTAACCCCTAAACTCTATCTTATGAAGTCAACAACATGAAGAGAAGTGGTTTTGGGTTTCAAACATGGAAATTTCAAAAACCTCCCAAAAGCTTCATTTTAGAGTGACTAATATATATAAGAAGGATACATGCCTGCTTACCACCTTTTCATTTTCATATTTTAAACTTGTTTAAATCCGTGTCAAATTAAACCAAGGATTTGACCAAAAGATTCAAATGGGCATAAAATTTTAAAAAAATCAGAAAAATGAAAAACAAAAGCATATAGTCTTCTTATGTCATATAGTAAGCATTCAAGTTGATAAACAAGGTTTGGACATGCATATTCAAACCTAGGCAAATCATGTATCTATCCCCTAGCCCCTAAACTCTATCTTATGAAGTCAAGCATGAAGAGAAGTGGTTTTGGGTTTCAAACATGAAAATTTCAAGAACATCCCAAAAACTTCATTTTAGAGTGACTAAGAAAGGATACAGGCTTCCCCTTTTCATTTTCATGTTTTATACTTGTTTAAATCTTGGTCAAACCTAGGATTTGACAAAGATTCAAATGTGCATCTATCAAAATAAAAAAATCAGAAAAATTAAAAACCAAAGCACATAGTTTTCTTATGTCATATATAGTTAGCATTAAAGTTGATATAAACAAGGTCTAGATATATTCAAACAAGAAAAATCATGTATCTACCCCTAACCCTAAACTCTATCTTATGTAGTCAAGCATGAAGAGAAGTGGTTTTGGGTTTCAAACTTGGAAATTTCAAGAACCCCCCAAAAGCTTCATTTTAGAGTGACTAAAGGATCCAGGTCGGGCTTACCTTTTATTTTCATGTTTTAAAATTGTTCAAATCTTGGTCAAACTGTACCTAGGATTTGATCAAGATTCAAATGGGCATAAAATTTCAAAAAAATGAAAAACCAAAGCATATAGCCTTCTTATGTCATATAGTAAGCACTCAAGTTGGTAAACAAGGTCTAGACATATTCAAACCAGAAAAATCATGTTTCTACCCCTAGCCCTAAACTTTGTCTTATGAAGTCAAGCACGAAGAGAAGTCGTTTTGGATTTCAAACATGGAAATTTCAAAAACCTTCCCAAAAGCTTCATTTTGGAGTGACTAAGAAGGATACAGGCTTACCTTTTCATTTTCATGTTTTAAACTTGTTTAAATATTGGTTAAGCCTAGGATTTGACCAAGATCAAATGGGCATAAAAATTCAGAAAAAATCAAAAAAATGAAAACCAAAGCACATAGTATTATTATGTCATATAGTAAGCATTCAAGTTGATAAACAAGGTCTAAACAACAAACTAGACAAATCATGTATCTACCCCCTAACCCTAAACTCTGTCTTATGAAGTCAAGCATGAAGAGAAGTGGTTTTGGGTTTCAAACATGGAAATTTCAAAAAACTCCCAAAAGCTTCTCATTTTTGAGTGACTAAGAAGGATTCAGGCTTACCTTTTCATTTTCATGTTTTAAACTTGTTCAAATCTTGGTCAAACTTAGGATTTGACCAAGATTCAAATGTGCATAAAAATTGGGAGGAAGGGTATGAATTACAATTCAAAAAAACAAGGTAACTTAAATACTTGGATGCCCCAAAGATGTGTGGAAGCCCAGAACAATGGCAAAACATGTGCGCACGCTGCATCCAATTCAAGTAGAACACATAGTAGGCATCGATAGTTTGACCTAAATTTGAAATCAAAGAGAAGGTGGTTAGAAAAAATCGAAATTGGCAAAGCAAAGCATGAAATCATAAATTTGTGATGCACTATAGCTATGAAAAGTATCAAACAATGCATACCAAAATGATTTTTTAGAGGAATACTAGTTCAACTTATTTTAATTTTATATTAGTAGCCCAAAATCGAACTAGTAGTTGGATATTTCTGAACTTGATCTGTAGTAGTGGGCAAAACCCTAGTTTAACCTATTTAATCATAGATTCGTAGGTCGATTTTTCTACTTTTTTATTATTACTATGCAGCACATGTGTGTTTGCCCGTCGAGTGAAACTCGGAGGAAGAGGGATCACTCGGAAGGAGAGAAGAAGGGAGAGAGCATGGTGTCTCCCCTGGGTGTGATGATGTTGACTTTTGTGCAGGGTTTGTCAGTGAGCAGGAGGTGCGAGCGAGCGAGTCGAGCGAGGCCGAGAATGAGAGAGATTTGTTTTTTTGTGAGAGGGACAACCGAAGGATCCAGAAGGACCCACATACTTCCAATACGCATCCTGATGCGTCTTCTCTTGACAAAGAAAATGGCTGGGAGTTTGCGTACCTATTGCACGTGACTTGTGCTCACTGAAGTGTGGGACCTCACGCATGGGCACCACACGTAAGTGACAGACCTGTTGATGTAAAAACTCGGTTGATTATTATACTACTACATTTATACAAAGTTTCCTATGGATTCAAGGGTACGAAAGCCAAGTTAAATCATTTACATGACATTATTTTTTCCATGAAGCCAAGTTAACTCATTTATCAATTGGTACATTTTGGAGTGACTAAGAAGGATCCAGGCTTACTTTTTCATTTTCATGTTTTAAACATGTTTAAATCTTGGTCAAACCTATGACTTGACCAAGATTCAAATGGGCATAAAAATTCAAAAAAAAGAAAAACAAAAGCACACCGTCTTCCTATGTCATATATCAAGGTGATAAACAAGGTCTGCCATATTCAAACCACAAAAATCATGTATCTACCCCCTAACCCTAAACAAGGATCCAGGCTTACCCTTTTCATTTTCATGTTTTTAAACTTGTTCAAATCTTGGTCAAACTTAGGATTTGACGAAGATTCAAATGGGCGTAAAAATACTTAGAAAAATCATGTACGTATCTACCCCAAACCCTAAACTCTATCTTACGAAGCCAAGCATGAAGAGAAGTGGTTTTGGGTTTCAAACATGGAAATTTCAAAAACCTCCCAAAAGCTTCATTTTAGAGTGACTAAGAAGGATCCATGCTTACCTTTTATTTTCATGTTTTAAACATGTTCAAATCTTGGTCAAACCGTACGTACCTAGGATTTGACCAAGATTCAAATGGGCATAAAAATTCAAAAAAAATGAAAAACCAAAGCACATAGCCTAGCTTCTTATATATGCCATATAGTAAGCACTCAAGCTAGTTGATAAACAAAGTCTAGACATATTCAAACCAGAAAAATCATGTATCTATATACCCCTAACCCTAAACTTTGTCTTAATTATGAAGTCAAGCACGAAGAGAAGTCGTTTTGGGTTTCAAACATGGACATTTCAAAAACCCTCCCAAAAGCTTCATTGTGGTGTGACGTACTAAGAAGGATACATGCTTACATTTTCAACAACCCCCCTAAAAGCTTCATTATAGAGTGACTAAGAAAGGATCCAGTCTGGCGGGCTTACCTTTTATTTTCTTGTTTTAAACTTGTTCAAATCTCGGTCAAACCTAGGATTTGACCAAGATTCAAAATGTGCATCAAAATTTAAAAAAATTAAAAACCAAATTAAAGCGCATAGTGTTCTTATGTCATATAGTAAGCATTAAAGTTGATAAACAAGGTCTAGACACATATTCAAACAAGACAAGTCATGTATATATACCCCTAACCCCTAAACTCTATCTTATGAAGTCAACAACATGAAGAGAAGTGGTTTTGGGTTTCAAACATGGAAATTTCAAAAACCTCCCAAAAGCTTCATTTTAGAGTGACTAATATATATAAGAAGGATACATGCCTGCTTACCACCTTTTCATTTTCATATTTTAAACTTGTTTAAATCCGTGTCAAATTAAACCAAGGATTTGACCAAAAGATTCAAATGGGCATAAAATTTTAAAAAAATCAGAAAAATGAAAAACAAAAGCATATAGTCTTCTTATGTCATATAGTAAGCATTCAAGTTGATAAACAAGGTTTGGACATGCATATTCAAACCTAGGCAAATCATGTATCTATCCCCTAGCCCCTAAACTCTATCTTATGAAGTCAAGCATGAAGAGAAGTGGTTTTGGGTTTCAAACATGAAAATTTCAAGAACATCCCAAAAACTTCATTTTAGAGTGACTAAGAAAGGATACAGGCTTCCCCTTTTCATTTTCATGTTTTATACTTGTTTAAATCTTGGTCAAACCTAGGATTTGACAAAGATTCAAATGTGCATCTATCAAAATAAAAAAATCAGAAAAATTAAAAACCAAAGCACATAGTTTTCTTATGTCATATATAGTTAGCATTAAAGTTGATATAAACAAGGTCTAGATATATTCAAACAAGAAAAATCATGTATCTACCCCTAACCCTAAACTCTATCTTATGTAGTCAAGCATGAAGAGAAGTGGTTTTGGGTTTCAAACTTGGAAATTTCAAGAACCCCCAAAAGCTTCATTTTAGAGTGACTAAAGGATCCAGGTCGGGCTTACCTTTTATTTTCATGTTTTAAAATTGTTCAAATCTTGGTCAAACTGTACCTAGGATTTGATCAAGATTCAAATGGGCATAAAATTTCAAAAAAAAATGAAAAACCAAAGCATATAGCCTTCTTATGTCATATAGTAAGCACTCAAGTTGGTAAACAAGGTCTAGACATATTCAAACCAGAAAAATCATGTTTCTACCCCTAGCCCTAAACTTTGTCTTATGAAGTCAAGCACGAAGAGAAGTCGTTTTGGATTTCAAACATGGAAATTTCAAAAACCTTCCCAAAAGCTTCATTTTGGAGTGACTAAGAAGGATACAGGCTTACCTTTTCATTTTCATGTTTTAAACTTGTTTAAATATTGGTTAAGCCTAGGATTTGACCAAGATCAAATGGGCATAAAAATTCAGAAAAAATCAAAAAAAATGAAAACCAAAGCACATAGTATTATTATGTCATATAGTAAGCATTCAAGTTGATAAACAAGGTCTAAACAACAAACTAGACAAATCATGTATCTACCCCTAACCCTAAACTCTGTCTTATGAAGTCAAGCATGAAGAGAAGTGGTTTTGGGTTTCAAACATGGAAATTTCAAAAAACTCCCAAAAGCTTCTCATTTTTGAGTGACTAAGAAGGATTCAGGCTTACCTTTTCATTTTCATGTTTTAAACTTGTTCAAATCTTGGTCAAACTTAGGATTTGACCAAGATTCAAATGTGCATAAAAATTGGGAGGAAGGGTATGAATTACAATTCAAAAAAACAAGGTAACTTAAATACTTGGATGCCCCAAAGATGTGTGGAAGCCCAGAACAATGGCAAAACATGTGCGCACGCTGCATCCAATTCAAGTAGAACACATAGTAGGCATCGATAGTTTGACCTAAATTTGAAATCAAAGAGAAGGTGGTTAGAAAAAATCGAAATTGGCAAAGCAAAGCATGAAATCATAAATTTGTGATGCACTATAGCTATGAAAAGTATCAAACAATGCATACCAAAATGATTTTTTAGAGGAATACTAGTTCAACTTATTTTAATTTTATATTAGTAGCCCAAAATCGAACTAGTAGTTGGTAAACAAGGTCTAAACAACAAACTAGACAAATCATGTATTTACCCCCTAACCCTAAACTCTGTCTTATGAAGTCAAGCATGAAGAGAAGTGGTTTTGGGTTTCAAACTTGGAAATTTCAAGAACATCCCAAAAGCTTCATTTTAGAGTGACTAAGAAGGATCCATGCTTACCTTTTCATTTTCATGTTTTAAACTTGTTTACATCTTGGTCATAGCTAGTGTATTTGACCAAGATTCAAATGGGCATAAAATTTAAAAAAATGAAAAACCAAAGTACATAGTCTTCTTATGTCATATAGTAAGCATTCAAGCTGATAAACAAGGTCTAGACATATTCAAACCAAACAAATCATGTATCTACCCCCTAACCCCTAAACTTTATCTTATGAAGCCAAGCATGAAGAGAAGTGGTTCTTGGTTTCAAACATGGAAATATCAAAAACCTCCCAAAATCTTCATTTTAGAGTGACTAAGAAGTATCCATGCTTACCTTTTCATTTTCATATTTTAAACTTGTTTAAATCATTGTCAAACCTAGGATTATACCAAGATACAAATATGGGCACAAAACCCTCTTAGCCAAAATCAACTACGAGCAAGATTTTCTGTATTGTAGATGCCCCAATTGACTCTCATCCCCAATGTAGTCTTTTTTATGTCAGTATAGACTTCTTTACTGGATGTATACTATCGTACATGGCATGCATTTGCCTAATGAGCAGCATTGTTTAGCCGTTCTAGCCAACCCGATCAATCTGTCAAGCTTCATGCACGAGATGCCATGTTTATGGCCCTTTTGTTGTGGCTTTTTTTGGCTTTTGGCTTTGGCAAAAGCCAAAAAAAGCACGCTTTTTTGGGCTTTTGGATTTTGGAAGCCAAGAACAAAGATTCTATTCTTTTGGCTTCCAAAATCCAAAAGCCCAAAAAGCACCTATTTAGGTGCTTTTTTTTCTACACACAAAATAAGCCACAACAAAAGGGTAATTTACTCCCTCGCTCCGGTGATCCGATCCATATTTCTTGGTGCTAAAAAGAATGTGAATCGGAGGGAGTACTTTTCTTAGATAGTACTATATCAGTTCAAAAAAAAGTACAGTACTACTACATCACAAATGCATCAAAAGAGTACTACTGTACATCACAAGACCACGACAGTTGTATAGTATAGAGTTTAATGCTGAACTTTAAACAGGACCAGGAGCATCAGGGCCAGCAGCAGGGGCGTTGACCGGCAACAAACCAGGCAAAAGACGTAAGGAAGAGGCCATATGCTGCGTGCTTGGCCTTGATTGCAGGGTGGTGATTCTTCGCCGCTCGCCATGTATTCACGCCGTACCAGTTCCGCGTCGCCCGCGAGCGGATCGAAGCGATCCCGCGCGCCGGACACGCTCGAGGAGGCGTGGCGGCTCCAGTGCAAGCAGTCCGCCGCCGGGAGTCGGCGCGCGGCGTGCAGGTACAGAGGCTCCCTGTACATGCCGTCGTCGCTCCGCGAGTTCGCCCCGGGCGGGCTCTGGTACAAGGCGGATCCGCCGCTCAAACCGATGAGCGGCCCCGTCTTCAACAAATGGCGCGCCGACCGGGAGAGGAACCGCCGGTCGAAGGCGGCGTGGGAGGCGAGCACCAGCGGCGGATTCGCGCCGCCAGCCGGCGAGGAGGCGGAGGAGGCGGAGGAAGGGGAAGACCCCCTCTTCTTGAAGGCGCTGGCCGCGTCCCTCAAGGACGATGCCGACAAGAAGAGGGCGGAGGAAGAAGACAAGGCGGCGGCCATCGCCGCCGTGAAGGAGAAGGAGGCGCGGGATGCGGAGGAGAACGCGACCATCATCTTCCTCGACGACTAGATAGGTTAGAAGTCGCGATAAGGATCGCGCAATTCTGTATGTATGATCCGTATGTATGATCAACTATGAATTATGAACAATGAACTATCAAACCAAACCACATAGTTTTTTTTATGTCATATAGTAAGAATTCAAGTTGATAAAACAAGGTCTAGACATATTCAAACTAGACAAATCACGTATATCTACCCCTAACCCTAAACTCTGTCTTATGAAGTAAAGCATGAAGAGAACTGGTTTTGGGTTTCAAACATGGAAATTTCAAAAACCTTCCCAAAAGCTTCATTTTGGAGTGACTAAGAAGGATGCAGGCTTACCTTTTCATTTTCATGTCTTAAACATGTTTAAATCTTGGTTAAACCTAGGATTTGACCAAGATCAAATGTGCAAAAAAATCAGAAAAAATCAAAAAAATGAAAACTAAAGCACATAGTATTCTTATGTCATATAGTAAGCATTCAAGTTGATAAACAAGGTCTAAACATATTCAAACCAGACAAATCATGTATCTACCCACTAACTCTAAACTCTGTCTTATGAAGTCAAGCATGAAGAGAAGTGGTTTTTGGGTTTCAAACATGGAAATTTCAAAAACCTCCCAAAAGCTTTATTTTAGAGTGACTAAGAAGGATACAGACTTCCTTTTTTATTTTCATGTTTTAACATAACCAAATCTTGGTCAAACCGTACCTAGGATTTGATCAAGATTCAAATGGGTATAAAAATTCAAAAAATGAAAAACCAAAGCACATAGCTTTCTTATGTCATATATAGTAAGCACTCAAGTTGGTAAACAAGGTCTAGAGATATTCAAACCAGAAAAATCTTGTATCTACCCCTAACCCTAAACTTTGTCTTATGAAGTCAAGCACGAAGAGAAGTCGTTTTGGATTTCAAACATGGAAATTTCAAAAACCTTCCCAAAAGCCTCATTTTGGAGTGACTAAGAAGGATGCAGGCTTACCTTTTCATTTTCATGTTTTAAACTTGTTTAAACCTTGGTTAAACCTAGGATTTGACCAAGATCAAATGGGCATAAAAATTCAGAAAAAATCAAAAAATGAAAACCAAAGCACATAGTATTCTTATGTCATATATTAAGCATTCAAGTTGATAAACAAGGTCAAGACATATTCAAACCAGACAAATCATGTATCTACCCTAACCCTAAACTCTGTCTTATGAAGTCAAGCATGAAGAGACGTGGTTTTGGGTTTCAAACATGGAAATTTCAAGAACCCCCCAAAAGCTTCAATTTAGAGTGACTAAGAAGGATCCAGGTCGAGCTTATACCTTTTATTTTTATGTTTTAAACTTGTTCAAATCTTGGTCAAACCTAGGATTTGACCAAGATTCAAATGGGTATAAAAAAATGAAAAACCAAAGCACATAGCCTTCTTATGTCATATAATAAGCACTCAAGTTGATAAACAAGGTCTAGACATATTCAAACCAGAAAAATCATGTATCTACCCCTAACCCTAAACTTTGTCTTATGAAGTCAAGCACGAAGAGAAGTCGTTTTTGGGTTTCAATCATGGAAATTTCAAAAACCTTCCCAAAAACTTCATTTTGGAGTGACTAAGAAGGATGCAGGCTTAGCTTTTCATTTTCATATTTTAAACATGTTTAAATCTTGGTCAAACCTATGATTTGACCAAGATTCAAATGGGCATAAAAATACTTAGAAAAATCATGTACGTATCTACCCCTAACCCTAAAATCTATCTTACGAAGTCAAGCATGAAGAGAAGTGGTTTTGGGTTTCAAACACATGGAAATTTCAAAAACCTCCCAAAAGCTTCATTTCAGAGTGACTAAGAAGGATCCAGACCGGGCTTACATTTTATTTTCATATTTTAAACTTGTTCAAATCTTGGTCAAACCGTACCTAGGAATTGACCAAGATTCAAAAAAAAATGAAAAACCAAAGCACATAGCCTTCTTATGTCATATAGTAAGCACTCAAGTTGATAAACAAGGTCTAGTCATATTCAAACCAGAAAAATCATGTATCTACCCCTAAGCCTGAACTTTGTCTTATGAAGTCAATCACGAAGAGAAGTCGTTTTGGGTTTCAAACATGGAAATTTCAAATACCTTCCCAAAAGCTTAATTTTGGAGTGACTAAGAAGGATGCAGGCTTACCTTTTCATTTCCATGTTTTAAACATGTTTAAATAAGGATGCGTGATTCTGAAACCTCATACACATTGTTGCAAAAGTAATTACATCACCTAAACAATACTACCAGTTCATAATTCTAAACTTATGTACAATCTTGGAAACATATAACGCCAGCCTAGTTCACCAATTATCATCATCCCTCTTGATGCGCTTGCCGGTGCCGCTTGTACCTGCCTCCCATGGGTTGGCAGTCCAAGTTCTGCACTCGTTCGCACTTCGTGTGTCGGGAATCCTTGTTGGAGCTTCCCAACCAGATACAGGCCCTGCCCTTGCTAGCTCACCACATCCAGCCGTTGCCCTAGCTTGCTCACCATGTGAACCGCCATCCCACGGAGACCCCGAAGTAGGCTCGCACGGGTCCTTTATCCATGGTGGCATTTTCTTCGGATCAAATGGTATGTTGTGCCTAAAGCAATAAGATACAAATTCCCAGTAGGTTGTCCCGACACACTGCTTCTTCTCGTCGCGCCAGGCAGGGGGAAGAGCGGCCAACCTGATGACCCACAAGTA
The DNA here is from genome assembly GCA_030979885.1 of Lolium multiflorum. Taxonomy (NCBI): domain Eukaryota; kingdom Viridiplantae; phylum Streptophyta; class Magnoliopsida; order Poales; family Poaceae; genus Lolium; species Lolium multiflorum. Next base: position 366,463,873 of record CM061750.1, read on the forward strand.
TAGGGGATCGCAACAGTCTTCGAGGGAAGTAAAACCCAAATTTATTGATTCGACACAAGGGGAGGTAAAGAATACTTATAAGCCTTAACAACTGAGTTGTCAATTCAGCTGCACCTGGAAAAGCACTAGTAACAGGGGTGATGTGAAAGTAGCAGTGATATGAGAGCAATAGTAACAGTAACACAACAGCAGTAGTAGTAATATGAGAGCAATGGTACCAGAAAATAGTTGACATGTAGAACGAGTATATGATGATGAAAGATGGACCGGGGTTCCAAGCTATCTACACTAGTGGTAACTCTCCAATAACAAGTGTCGGGTGAACAAATTACAGCTGGGCAATTGATAGGATTGATAAGGCATTAAGAAAGAACATCAATTCATTAATCATGTAGGCATGTTTTCCATATTTAGTCGTACGTGCTCGCAATGAGAAACTTGCACAACATCTATTGTCCTACCAGCCGGTGGCAGCCGGGCCTCAAGGGAATCTACTGGATATTAAGGTACTCCTTTTAATAGAGTACCGGAGCAAAGCATTAACACTCCGTGAAAACATGTGTCCCTCACATCACCGCCATCCCCTCCGGTTGTCCCGATTTCTGTCACTTCGGGGCCTTTGGTTCCGGACAGTGACATGTGCATACAACTTGTAGATACAATCTAAGCAATAATTATAGAGCTCAAATCTAAGATCATGCCACTCGGGCCCTAGTGACAAGCATTAAGCATAACAAGATTGCAGCAACAATAACTTCACAAACTTTATAGATAGACTAATCATAATGTATCATCCATCGGATCCCAACAAACACAACACCGATTACATCAGATGAATCTCAATCATGTAAGGCAGCTCATGAGATCATTGTATTGAAGTACATGGGGGAGAGAATACCAACTAGCTACAGCTAGAACCCGTAGTCCATGGGGGAACTACTCACGGAGCATGATGGAGGCGATGGCGTTGATGGAGATGGCTTCCGGGGGCACTTCCCCGTCCCGGCAGGGTGCCGGGACAGAGACTTCTGTCCCCCGAATTGGAGTTTCGCGATGGCGGCGGCGCCCCTGGAGTCTTTCTGGAGTTTCGTCAAGTGGTACGGTGTTTTTAGGTCGAAAGGGGTTAAATAGGCGAAGAGGCGGCGTCAGAGGGGCACCAGGGCGCCCTCCTCATAGGCCGGCGCGGCCAGGGGCCTGCCCGCGCGGCCTTGTGGTGTCGGGGCCCTTCTCCGTCTCCCCTTCGGTGTTCTGGAGCCTTCCGGGAAAAATAGCTTTGGGCGCTGATTTCGGCTCCAATTCCGAGAATATTGCCCGAACAGCCTTTCTGGAACCAAAAACAGCAGAAACAGAATCGGCACCGTGGCATCTTGTTAATAGGTTAGTTCCGAAAAACGCATAAACCGTCATAGTGCAAAAAACATGTAGGTATTGTCATAAAACAAGCATGAAACATCAGAAATTATAGATACGTTTGAGACGTATCAAGCATCCCCAAGCTTAGTTCTGCTCGTCCCGCAGGTAAACGATAAAAAGAATAATTTCTGTAGTGACATGCTACTTACATAACCTTGATCATACTATTACAAAGCATATGAAATGAATGAAGTGACTCAAGGCAATGATCTATAGTTGCTAACAAATAGATAACATATAGCAAAACTTTTCATGAAGAGTACTTTCAAGACAAGTATCAAAAGTTTTGCACAAGAGTTAACTCATAAAGCAATAAGTTCAAAGTAAAGGCATCGAAGCAACACAAGGGAAGATATAAGTTTCAGCGGTTGCTTTCAACTTGTAACATGCATATCTCATGGATAATTGTCAACACAAAGTAATATGATGAATGCAAATAAGCAAGTATGTAAGAATCAATGCACAGTTAACACAAGTGTTTGCTTCTAAGATGGAAGGAAGTAGGTAAACTGACTCAACATAAAGTAAAAGAATGACCCTTCAAAGAGGAAAGCATCGATTGCTATATTTGTGCTAGAGCTTTGGTTTTGAAAACATAAAGAGAGCATAAAAGTAAAGTTTTGAGAGGTGTTTGTTGTTGTCAACGAATGGTAGTGGGTACACTAACTACCTCATCAACCGGACTCACAAGAGCGGCTCCCATTTTATTTATTTTTGGGTGGCACTCCTTCCAACCTTTCTTTCACAAACCATGGCTAACCGAATCCTCGGGTGCCTGCCAACAATCACATACCATGAAGGAGTGCCTTTTTATTTAAGTTTTATTATGATGATGACACTCCCCCAACCTTTGCTTACACAAGCCATGGCTAACCGAATCCTTCGGGTGCCGTCCAACAATCACAAACCATGGAGGAGTGTCTATTTAAATTAATTAATTCGGGAACTGGGAATCCCATTGCCAGCTCTTTTTGCAAAATTATTGGATAAGCGGATGTGCCACTAGTCCATATGAGAGTCCGTCAAAAGTAAATGACAAGGTTGAAAGCTAAACACCACATACTTCCTCATGAGCTATGAAACATTAACACAAATTGAGAAGCATTTTGAATTATTTAAAGGTAGCACTCAAGCAATTTACTTTGGAATGGCAGGAAATACCACATAGTAGGTAGGTATGGTGGACACAAATGGCATAGTGGTTGGCTCAAGGATTTTGGATGCATGAGAAGTATTCCCTCTCGATACAAGGCTTAGGCTAGCAAGGTTATTTGAAGCAAACACAAGTATGAACCGGTACAGCAAAACTTACATAAGAACATATCGCAAGCATTATAATACTCTACACTGTCTTCCTTGTTGCTCAAACACTTTTACCAGAAAATATCTAGACCTTAAGAGAGATCAATTATGCAAACCAATTTTAACAAGCTCTACGGTAGTTCTCCACTAATAGGTTTAAACTACATGCAAAAACTTATGATCTACTTGAGAGCTCAAAACAATTGCCAAGTATCAAATTATCCAAGACATATGAGGCATTTTCTTTTCCCAACCAAATAAAGATAAATATTGTAGCTTCCAACTTTTATTCATTGAACATTAAAAGTAAAACGAAGAACAAGTGTTCATATGAAAAAGCGGAGCGTGTCTCTCTCCCAAACAAGGATTGCTAGGATCTAATCTTATTCAAACAAAAACAAAAATAAAAGCACACAAACGCTCCAAGTAAAGCACATATGATGTGACTGAATAAAAATATAGTTTCAGGGGAGGAACCTGATAAGTTGATGAAGAAGGGGATGCCTTGGGCATCCCCAAGCTTAGACGCTTGAGTCTTCTT